>CANTUR010000002.1:2400000-3602500 GCA_947683625.1 Mallotus nudiflorus
AAGTTATCATTATATATATGCATTGCACGTAGAATAAATATTTGTGAGCATCCATATTTTAATAATATAAATATAAGTATGATTTATTTTATTAAATGTTTATCTAATGATTTATTTTATTAAATGTTTATATCTATGTTTTAGTATATAATTGGTATATATTTTGTATATTTCCTTGAAAATGGATGCTACCTTGTTTAAATTGTGCATTTCATTATTTTTAATAATTATAAGTATGATTTGGAGGATAGTTGTAGAATGTGCCATCTAGTGGGCTATGCTAGGACTGTTGCGCAATAGTACGATAGATTTTAGGCAGAGAATTATAATTATTTTGATTATGGAATCGAATATTAAGGTTATGAATATTGGAGAGGGTGGGTGCGGATCCTTGGTTGACCTAGTGTACTTGGGGCCAGTCATGCCGATAGTGAGATTGCGAATCCTCTATTGACATAGTGTACTCGAGGTCAGTCTACTACCTTGAGTTGGATAAATAAATTATTTAGAGTTATGGATAAGTCAGTTGGGTATTGGTTATTTGATCGAGATTGCAGACTATTTAGGGTTCCACTCCGATCCTCCACCTAAACATTTTCCTATATTTATTATTGCATTGAAAAAGTAATTTTTGGCATGTGTATGAAATGCATGTATATCATATTATATAAATATAAATATATTATTATACTGATACTTGAATGCCTGTATTTTATAATGCATGTATATATATAATAATAATTCATTTAGTGAGGTCTGACCCTCTCAATATTTTTTTAGGACATTATACTTCGTTAGACCTCAGTAGTAGACCGTCGGTCTTCTTTAACCCCGGCTGTTTTATATAATTTTTATATCTAAACTCTTATTTGTACTCTAAAAATTGCAGTTGTAGTGTTGTTGTGGTAGCATTGTGTTGTACTAGTTAGAAACCTTGTATTTGAACCTTGTATGAAGATATTTTTATTATGTTATGAGATAAAGATTTATTTTTATATTAATTAAATTTTTAATTCTGATGTATTTTTGTGTTATATTTGCATGCGTTTTTATTTTAAGGTTTGCTACGGGTTCCAAATTCGAAAGAATTCATGTTCCCTAGCGACGGTCATGACTCCCTGGTTTGGGTCATGACAAAGTTGGTATCAGAGCCTAGGTTTAGTATTGTGGACCTAGGTTAGTAGAGTTGAGTTTGCTTTGAAACTACTACAGTAAAATTAGGTTTGACTATATCTTCGATAAGTCTTCCTTGTTTTAGTTTTCTGCGTAACCGTTAGGATGTCTATTTATGTTTGAATTGTATGTTTTTATTTTATTCTTTTCTGTATATGGCGAGTGTGAGTCGCTCTATCGGTTGATAAGATCGATAACATAGAGTCTTTTAAGGATGAAATTCTACCCCATATACAGCCAACTAGGCATAGGGGTAGAGGTGAATCTAGAGGGCCAAATGGTCACTGTAGACAGTGGGAATAACATAATGAGGAGCTTATGGCTAAGGGTTTCGATGATGCTGCCCATGCACCAAGAGTTCCACAAGGTGCAGTGCTGATACTTTCGACCGTATTGTAAATGCGACCTCTATTTCAGCAGAGGGCTCAGGATATGTCAATTCTATGTATATTCTATGTTTTAAATCTTATTGACTTCCATGTTTTTTCAAGTGAGGTGAACGCGAACTGCTTTTACCTCAGAGATAATATATATTGCTAAATAGTCCTTTCAAGTTGAAGTTGTGATTCTAGTTTTAGCCCCTGCTACACCTATCTAGTATAGGGGTAGGTCAGAGGCAACAGTAATTTAAAGGCCAAAGTAGTTATTATAAGAGGTATAGGTAGCCTTTAAATTCGAACTTCCAACATTTGTGGCTAGGATAGCCAGGGTTAATAAGGGCTTGATAGCACTTAACCAAGCATGATAATTATTTTGAATATGTTTTAATGAAGGAATCAGAAGATGTTTAATGTAGATGAAAAAATTTTTGTACTCTTTAATGGTAAAGTTATCAGTTTTGACTGTAGTATAAGATTGGTACATGTTGTCAAATTAGCTTTATATGACTACTGTGACATGATTGGAGTTTAAAGAGTAATTTCTAAGATACTTCCATCCACCTTCAAGAAGGGATAATTACATGTGGCGGCTATTGCACAAAGTAAGAGAAGAGAGATCAGTTAAGAAGAATACCTGTGAACTCTTCAATCTGTCGCTTCATACTGTATATGTGATACTGTATAAGTAGAGACTGGTAAAACTATATGTTATAGGATTAAGTTTAATATATTAGCATCAGAGTTGAGGATTGGAATTTAGAGAGTTATTCGCAGATTCATTCCTCTTGGGTGTAATTGACTTGACGTGACTTTGAGAATGGAGTTTGATATGATCCTTAGTATGGATTGGTTATCTCAACATTATGTCATTATTGATTGTCGGAGTAAAGAGGTGATTTTCAGAATTCTGGATGAAGAAGAGTTTAAGTTTGTGGGTGACAAGAGTTATGTACCTCATAATCTTATCTCCGCTTTCACGGCTAGGAAGAAAGATGCTAAGAAAAGGTTATCAAGGATACTTAGTTGTAGTCAGAGATACTACAATAGAGAAGACATCCATCTCAAATGTTCCAGTAGCTTGTGAATTTTCAGATGTCTTTCTTAATAAGTTGCAAGGTTTACCACCTCACAGAGAGATTGAATTTTATATCGATATGGTTCCTAACACAGCTCCTATTTCGATACCGTCTTATAGAATGGCTCCTGCAAAATTGAAGGAACAATTGCAAAAGTTGTTGGACAAAGGTTTTATCAGGCTTAACACTTGTCCTTGGGATGCATTAGTCTTGTTTGTGAAGAAGAAAGATGGTACACTCAGATTATGCATCGACTACAAAGAGCTGAATAAGGTGATGATTAAGAATAAGTATCCTCTTCTGATGATAAATGATTTGTTTGATCAACTTTAGGGTGCTCATTTCTTCTCTAAGATTGATTTGAGGTCAGGCTATCATCATATATGGATCAGAGAAGTTGATGTTCCTAAAATAACATTTCGTACTAGATATAGCCACTACGAATTTCTGGTGATGTCATTTGGATTAACTAATGCACCAGCTGCTTTCATGGATCTGATGAATAGAGTATTCAGACCATATATGGATCAATTTATGGCAGTCTTCATTGATTATATACTAGTGTATTCGAAGAGTATGGAGGAACATGTATATCATTTGAGGACAGTACTATAGACACTGAGAGAACATCAACTTTATGCTAAATTCTCAAAGTGTGATTTCTGGACTGAGAGTGTAGCATTTCTTGGTCACGTGGTGAGTAAAGATGGTATCCAAGTTGATCTATAGAAGATTGAGGCAGTATTTGAGTGGCCTATTTTCTAGGTTTGGCTGGGTATTATAGGAGATTCATTCAAGATTTCTCAAGAATGGCAGCACCTATGACCCACCTAACTCAGAAGAATGTGAAGTTTGAGTGGTCAGATGCTTATGAGAATAGTTTTTAACTGTTAAAGAAGAAGTTGACCATAGCTCCACTGCTAACTTTACCGAATGGAGAAGATAAGTTCACTATTTATTATGATGCCTTCAAAGTTTGCCTAGGTTGTGTGTTGATGCAGAATGGTAGGGTAGTTGCATATGTTTCCAGGTAGGTGAAGAAGCATGAATAGAATTATCCTACTCATAACCTAGACATGGCAGTAGTGATCTTTGCTCTCAAGATCTAGAGACACTACTTGTATGGAGTAACTTATGAGATCTTTATAAATCATAAGAGCCTAAAGTACATTTTTCAGCAAAGGGATTTGAACTTGAGATAAAGGAGATGGTTGGAACTCTTGAAGGATCATGACTACGATATTCTTTATCATCCAGGTAAAGCTAATGTGGTAGCATATGCCTTGAGTAGAAAATCCTCAGGTAGTCTTACTCACATTAGTGTAGAGAGGAGACCTTTGATCTAAGAGTTGCACCAGTTAGTGGATTAGGGGTTGATGATAAATATAAGCATATTAGGAGGATTTTTGGCATAATTAAGAGTTAGATCAGTGCTAAGGGATAGAATCAAGGCAACTCAAAGCTGAGATCCTATTTTAGTTGAACTTGAGGAGAATGTGTGAACAAGAAAATTCACTGATTTTACACTAGATGATGAAGGTGTTTTATGGATCAGTGGAAGACTATGTGTGCTTGATGTAGATAATCTGAGAGAGGAGATCCTAGAAAAAGCATATTTTGCAGCTTATAGCATACATCCAGGTGCTACAAAGATGTACCACAACATTAGGGATATGTACTTATGGGATGGTATGAAGAAGGATGTAGTTGATTTTGTTGGTAAGTGCTTGACTTGTCAGCAGGTGAAAGCTAAACATCAGAAGTCTTCAGGGAAATTTCAGCTTCTTCCTATTCCTGAGTGGAAATGGGAGAGAGTTACTATGGATTTTGTGATAGGTTTACCTCGTTCAAGGGATGGATATGATTCCATCTAGATAATTATGGACAGGTTAACCAAATTAACTCACTTCCTACTAGTTATAACTACTTTTTATGTAGCCAAGTTAGCCAAGCTATATGTTAAGCACATTGTGTGCCTACATAGAATACCTGTGTCCATTGTATCTGATAGAGGTTTTGTGTTCACCTCTCAATTTTGGCAGAAGTTACAAAAAGCTATGGGCACTAGACTTGACTTTAGTACTGCTTTTCACCCTTAGACAGATGGTCATACTGAAAGGATGATCCAGACATTTGAGAATATGTTGAGAATGTGTGTAATGGATCTTGGAGGTAGTTGGGATGATCATCTACTATTGGTAGAGTTTGCTTACAATAACAACTACCACAACAGTATTGAAATGGCACCGTATAAGGCTTTGTATAAGAGGAAGTGTAGATCCCCTCTATGTTGGAATGAAGTGGGAGAGAGACAGCTTACTGGACATGAGATTATCCAGGATGCAACTAAGAAGGTTGTTTTGATCAGAAGAAGATTAGAAACCACAGTTAACAGATAGAAGAGTTATGAAGATCCGAAGCACAAGGATGTTGAGTTTCAGGTTGGGGATTACGTATTTCTGAAGGTGTCACCAATGAAGGGTGTGATGAGATTTGACAAGAAGGAAAAATTAGCACTGAGATAAATTGGACATTTCGAGATTCTAGAGAGAGTGGCATGGTTACATATCAGTTCGCTTTGCCTTCGAATCTATCACAAGTGTATCTAGTGTTCCATATCTCGATGCTGAGGAAGTATATTTCAGACCCTTCACACGTGTTGCAGCCCCAGAGTGTGGAAGTGAACAAAACCCTGACGTATGAGGAAGAACCAGTTGTGATTGTGGATTATCAAGTTCGTCAGTTGCATTCGGAACAGATCCCGATGGTCAAAGTGTTGTGGAGGAACAACTCGAAAGAGTACAGGTGAGAGACAAAAACTGAGATGCGAACAGCGTACCCTTATCTTTTTCCTTGACGATTTCTTGTATTCCTTTCTTTTATTCTAAAAATTCGAGGACGAATTTTTATAAGGAGGGAAGACTGTTATGACCCAATATTTTATAAATTATTAAATTAATTTTTGAGACATGCGGTGTTAATAAATATTTTATTAAATTTTTATATTATGATTATTTTGTGTAATTTAATTGAATTCTAGTGTTGGTATTTATTTTATTTTATTATGGTATTAATATTAAATCGAAATTTAAAAATTTAATTTATTGTCATATATTATTTATTTATTTAATTATTTAATAATAATATTATTATTAGTAATTGTGAAGTGTTAAATTAGTGTATTTTAAATATTTTAATATTTTATGGTGGATTTAATTAGAAAAATAAATATTTAAAATTTAAATTATTATTTAATACTATTTTGTCTTTTTTTCATTTAAAAAAAAGGACAAAAGTTGAAAAATGTCGGGCATCATCAATACACTTCATCATTTTTTTTCTTCTTCTTTTTCTTTCTTCTTCCTCTTGTTGCTTTCTTCTTCCTATGTTAGACCAAGCCACCACCATGCCACCACCCCAACAGCTCCAGACAGCAGTAGTAGCACCGGTAGCGAGGGAGACAACACTGTGTAAATAGTGCAGTCCAGTCGCCGACGAGGAAACTAGTTGAGCTTGGACTTGTTTCGAAGCTCACACTAGAAGTTTCGATATTACATGGTTCATTTTCGAGTGAATCGATCAGTAAGGATTTCGAAAACTCGATTTTATATTTATGTCAATATGTTTAATTTGATTTTTCTTATTGAATTTAATTTTATTTGGAGATGTGGTAGTTAGATAAATTGACTTTTAAGCTAAGATCTACCTAAATATTATTTTTATTTATTTTTTTGAAATTATTAAAAATATATATACGTATTTTTCGGGTTTGGATACTATTCACAGTCCCGGATCCGGAAATTGTCTTATTTTTATTAAATTCTATCTATTATTTAGAGAAATTTTCATGAAGGAAGTTCATTGAATTATATTCCGATTATTTATTATGAATTTTTGAATGTTTATGTGAAAATTGAATTTTTGGAAAAATTAGTATAAATTAGTAATTTTTATATTTTAGTTGAAATTATTGTTAATTATTATGTTATGGGCAGTTTTTGAATAATAAAAATTATTAAATTAATTTTTGTGAATTATTTACTATTTTTAGCTAATTAATAATAATTTCTGGAAATATATTCAAATAATAGTTTTATTTATTATTTTTATGATTAAATGAAATTTTAGCTATTTTATTATATATTTGAGCAATTTTAATAATTATTGATAATTAATAGGTTTTGGATAGTTTTTGAGTGATTATTGGCATTAAAATAATTTTTATAAATTAATTACTATTTTTAGCTAATTAATGGTAATTTTTGAAAATATATTCGAATAATAATTTTAATTATTATTTTTAAGTTTAAATAAGTTTTTAGGTATTTTTATTATATAATTGGGCAATTTAAATAATTATTGGTAATTTATGCTATTTAATTTTAAATATTTGAAAAATGGATTTTTATTAATATTATTTCATTTTATTGAGATTTTAGTAATTATTTTGAAAATAAATATCTTTGATGTTTTATTATTTAAATAAGTTGAGTTGTGGTATTTTATTGATTTCTATGAATTTTAGTGAGTTATGAACATTTATTATTTTATTATTTATTTTGAGTATATTGGTTCTCGATTGGGTAATTTATATAGTTCAGAGGCCAAACTTGAGAAGTTGAATATTTGTGAACATTTGAAGTGCGTTTGCGTGCAGGATCGGCTCTACTTTTAGTAGAGAGGCGTTCGTTTTACAAGAAAAACTCTGTCGAATTTTTGATAGATTTTTCATAAAATGTGACGACCGGTCTAAGTCTAGTTTTAAAATTTAGCCCTAGTCGTGTTTAGATCAAGTCATTCTTAGAAATTTTAGAGTTATTAAATTAGGAATTTTATTCTAATAATAATTTTTTTTAGCAGTACAGCAAGCTAGGCTGATCGGATTGGGCCAGCTGAACCGGAACAGCGGACCGCAGTAGTACTATAAGTTATCATTATATATATGCATTGTACGTAGAATAAATATTTGTGAGCATTCATATTTTAACAATGTAAATATAAGTATGATTTATTTTATTAAATGTTTATATCTATGTTTTAGTATATAATTAGTATATATTTTGTATATTGCCTTGAAAATGGATGTTACCATGTTTAAATTATGCATTTTATTATTTTAAATAATTATAAGTATGATTTGGAGGATAGTTGTAGAATGTGCCACCTAGTGAGCT
The DNA here is from genome assembly GCA_947683625.1 of Mallotus nudiflorus. NCBI lineage: Eukaryota > Viridiplantae > Streptophyta > Magnoliopsida > Malpighiales > Euphorbiaceae > Mallotus > Mallotus nudiflorus. Next base: position 2,407,804 of record CANTUR010000002.1, read on the forward strand.
ACGCTAGAACTGTTGCATAACAGTACGGTAGATTTTAGGTAGAGAATTATAATTATTTAATTATAAAATCAAATATTAAGGTTAAGGGTGGCTGCAGATCCTCGGTTGACTTAGTGTACTCAGGGCCAGTCATGCTGGTAGTGAGATTGTGAATCCTCTATTGACCTAGTGTTCTCGGGGCCAGTCTATTACCTTGAGTTGGATAAATAAATTAGTTGCAGTTATGAATAAGCCAGTTGGCTATTGGTTATTTGATCGATGTTGCGAACTATTTAGGGTTCCACTCCGATCCTCCATCTAAAAATTTTCCTATATTTATTATTGCATTGAAAAAGTGATTTTTGGCATGTGTATGAAACACATGTATATCATATTATATAAATATAAATATATTATTATACTAATACTTAAATTTCTATATTTTATAGTGCATGCATATATATATAATAATAATTTACTCAGTGAGATCTGACCTCTCTCAATATTTTTTCAGGACATTTTACTTCGTCAGACCTCAGTAGTAGACTCCTTCGCCGGTCTTCTTCAGTCCCGACTGTTTTATGTAATTTTTATATCTAAACTATTATTTATACTCTAGCAACTACAGTAGTAGTGTTATTGTAGCAGCATTATGTTATACTATTTAGAAACCCTATATTCGAACCTTGTACGAAGATATTTTTCTTATGTTATGACATAAATTTTTTTTTATTAATTAAAGTTTTAATTTTAACATATTTTTATGTCATATTTGCATGTATTTTTATTTTAAGGCTTGCTATGAGTTCTGGATTTGAAAAAATTCCTGTTCCCTAGTGCAGGTCATGATTTCCCGGTTTGGGTCGTGACATTTGAACTCAGAATCTAGCGGGTCCCACCCAAATTCTAATGATGAACAGTGACTAGCCTGAAAAATTCTGAGTATATTTTTAATAAATAGCATAAATTGTGTTGATCAATTTCTGTAACTAGACCGAAGTCCAATTCCTTATGGATTTTAAGATAAAATTTCCAGAATTATTATGTGGGAAAATTATTTATTTTCACATAAATTAGTTTAATTCATTAGAAGTATTCTTTGAGTTTCAAAATTAATTATTTTAGTGTTTTTAAGGTTATTTTGATCATTTTTTATTTATGAGATTTTTAAGAATGTATTTCAAACTATTTATTAAGTAAATATTTTGATTATTTAGACAGTTCGAGAGCTAGAGGTGCCAAACATTGGTAGCCGAGGACACATTGGCCAATACACTCAACTTATGAGTTAATTTTATAAAATATTTGTTGAAAATATTTAAACTAGATTTTTTTTTGTATGTGTTAAATGTAAAATAAAAGTTGAATCAATAAATTTGGGAAGATGCATTAGTTGGTTTTATTTTATTTTATTTTATTTATTTTATATGTGCCATAAATATGTTTTGGAGAAAAATATAGAACGTGCTACTTGGTGGGTGTCACTAGGACCACGTGCGCACTGGTTAATATTTTGAGTCTAAGAAATATTTGGATTCGCTTGATTGAGCTTGTTCTTTTGGGCAATGTTATGGTTTAGGCTTAGTTGAGCTTGTTCTCTTGGGCAGTATGTGAATTAAGCTTAGTGGAGCTTGTGCGCTCGGGCTAGAATTGATATATAACTCAATTGAGCTCGCTCTTGGGACATAAAAAATGGACTAAGTGATGGGTCTATGGCTATAACTCAGTTAGCTTGATCTCTCGGGATGTCAGTCATTTGGATTTAAGAGAGCCTGGAGGCTATTAGAATTGAGGTTTAGGGTTCTACCATGTTTTCCACCAAAGGTTTTTAATTGTATGATTTTCATACTAGTGATTTTGTATTGAAGATATTATTGATTTTGAAAGGGTATTTTATAAAGGTAGTTTTCATCAAAATAAAAAGGGATTTAAATATTTAAATTATTTAATGTTTTTAAATAAGTTTTTTTAAAACAAACATGCATTTTATATTATTAATTCAATCAGTAAGGTATCATTGCTCTCAATCTTAGTTTTCCAAGACCTCATAGATAATCTGATATTAATTGTCGTCTATGCTAGATTTCTCCTTCTCCAACTATTTTATGTAAGTCCATTTGATATATTTACTATATAATTGAATTCTAAAACACTGTAGTAGTAGACTATCTTGTATAATTTGTATTGTGGATTTTATTATGTTGGAGATATTTGTATTTGTGGTGGATTTGATATGGATTATGGTGTTATTGTGAAGTAGTGTTGATTGAAGAATATATTTGAGGTGTTATTTATATTTTTCAGGTTTTAATTTTATTCCGGTACAAAGGAAATTCTACTGGATTTTCTTTAAAATATTAAAGTTGAAAATTTTTATTGTGCAAATTTCCTTAAGGCTTACTAATTAGAAGTTTCACACTTTCTCATTCTCTAGTGCCGGTCACATGCCCTTTAAGTTCGGGTTGTGATATACAGTAAGAGTACAACATATATAAATAAGTTAAAATAAATTTAAAAGTTTTAAAGAAATCAAATTTCAAATACTTAAATCATTTGATAAATTTTTATGTTATGTAAGAAAATTAACATGAAAAGGTAAAAGATAAGCATTAGAAACGTACCTTATCTCCCTCTAAAAGTCGTGTGATATTGCTCCTCGATAAGTCAAGCTCAACGAGGTTTTCCATGGAAAATTGTGATGGCAAAAAGGTGCCAGGATATTCTTTCCAATGGAGCAAACTTAGTGCATTAGGAAGACTTTCAATTTCACCGGATTTAAGCATGAAGACTGGTCCTTCATTCTCTTGTATAGGTGACCAACTCCAATATCTATGAAAGATTTTTTTTTGAATTGAAGATTTATGAAAGTTGAGTAATCTTAAATTTACCATTTGTGAGAAGGCATTTGGATGTAAGTCAACCTTTCCAAGTTTTGAGATGTCTAAATACATGCCTTGAATTGATTCCTTTCCCTAATAATCAAAATTAAAGAATAAGAAATATATATATATATATATATATGTGTGTGTGTGTGTGTGTGTGTGTGTGTGTGTGTGTGTATGTGTAAAGAAATAAGTTTTAGTTTTTAAAAAATACAATTAAGATTTAACATGTGATATTAAAAAAAAACATTATAAAAATTCATTTCTCACTTGAATTTCACTATCTGTCAACACTCGAGAGATGATCCTAGAATTTTGTAGCCTGCTACCATCTTGCTCAGCAATCTCTTTACCCAAATCACGTATTAGATTATGCATATCGCCCAAAATAGTTAAAAGACATTTATCCTTTAGGCGCATTATTCCCCACTTATATGTTTTCAAACCATAATCATTTATTAGTATATCTCTAGATTGATCTATCCACCATTCTGGAAAGAAACATGCAATATCTAGAAATATACTCTTCACATTTTCTTCTAGCTCCTCGTAACTTATTTTTAAGATATTTTGAATTCTGGAATCAATATTAGGAGATTGCTTTAGCCCACCCAGTATTACTTCCCATTGTTCTCGTGGCCTTCTACATAGATGGGAACCTAACACTTTAAGAGCTAATGGAACACCACTAGCATAATTTACAGCCCTTTTTGCCAATTCAGTATAATTCTTCAAAGGATGCTTTTGTTTAAAGGCTTTCAAACATAATAACTGAAGAGCATCACTGTGTTCCAGTCCTTTAACTTCATATATCTCATCACATATATAATTAAGCACATGTCTATCTCTGCTTGTTATAATGATTTTGCTTCCTCGACCAAGCCACTCAACATTTCCAGCTAACTCATCCAATTGGGCTGAATCATTGACATCATCAAGAACAACAATAACTTTCTTTCTTCTTAGCCTATCTATAACGGAAGTAGGAAGTGCTTCTATGCTCAAATTCTCATCCCCTAACAGCTTGGAGAAAAGAACTTTTTTTAAATGAACGATTTCATCCTTTGATGACTTCTCCTTAACATTTCCTAAGAAGCAGTAACCATCAAATTGATGAGATGAGACACCAAAAAGAGCCTCAGCAATAGTTGTCTTTCCTATACCACCCAAACCCCAAAGTCCAATGACACGAACATCTGTTTCTGTTGATCCAATATGCAACAATGGTAGGACTTTCTCAACTAGTGAGTCAATGCCAACCAACTCTTTGGAAATAGTATGGGAGGTAAGCATATTTTTCTTCACAATTACCTTGACAACTTCCTCAATTAATTTGGAATCAGACCTAAAATTATGCATGAATTAGACTAACGATTAGTCCAAAAAAATATATCATTTCATAAAAATATAGAAAATAGAAATGTGGGAAAACATATAAATATTAAAAATATAGGGGTATATATAAATACAAAATTTATTATACATATAATAAATTTTATATATTTATATATACACAAAAATAAAAATAAGTATTATTATTTAAATTAGGCTCGATATTCAATATTATTAAATATAACAATTAACATAAAAGTAATAATTAAAATATATTAAAATAAAAAATGTCTACAAATTCAACCAAAAAAATTAGAGAAAATGACATTAACCTCCCTGAGGTTAGACCTAATTTACATTTTAAAACCTCTTGTTTCAAAATCGAATATTAACCTCCCTATAGTTTCAAAATTGAACACTTAAGGACTTTTGTTGACTTTTTTGCAAAACATGACAATTATACCATTGTCTTCTGTAAGAGCAAATGAAATTAAACTCCCTAAAGTTAGGCTTAATTGACATTTCAAACCCTCTTATTTCAAAATCGAATATTAACCTACATATAATTTCAAAATCAAGCACTTAAGGATTCTTATTGACTTTTTTTTACAAAAAATGACCATTATACTCTTGTTTTAACATATATTTTCTCTAATCTCATTACATATAATCCATAACATGTTTTCTCTAATGTTATTACATAAAATCCCTAGCATTTACCTTTATCTAATATATATATATTTTTTAAAAATTTTACAAAAGTTAAAATTTTATTTATAGATCTAAACATTATTAATTATTAATTCCTTTTAATTTTTGTAAACCTAAAAATTTTTTAACTTTTAATTTTTAAAATAATTTTTTTTGTATAGAAAGTTTTTATTTTTTTTATTAAATGTATATGGATTGATTGTAAAATTTTTAGATCCATAAAAAGTATTTTTAACTTTTTTTAAAATTTTTTAAGAAATATTAATAAATGATTTTTATAAACTAAAAAATTTTAAAAAACTTATAAATGTATATTTTAAAAGTAATTTTATCAATTATCATTGTTATTCAAACACAAACTTTGGGGTAAATGCTATGGATTATATGTAATGTGATTAGAGAAAACATATGTTAAAACAAAGATATAATGGTTATTTTTTGTAAAAAAAATCAATAAAAGTTATTAAGTGTTTGATTTTAAAACTATATGGAGGTTAATATTCAATTTTGAAATAAGAGGTTTGAAATGTCAATTACGCCTAATTTTAGGGAGGTTAATGTCATTTGCTCTTATAGAAAACAAATGTATAATGGTCATTTTTTGCAAAAAAGTCAATAAAAGTCTTTAAGTATTCGATTTTGAAACTATAGGGAGATTAATATTTAATTTTGAAACAGGAGATTTTAAACTGTAAATTAGATATAACCTCAGAGAGGTTAATGTCATTTTCTCAAAAAATTAATACTCAATAAAAGACTAGAATAGGAAAAAAAAATCATGGTAGTTCTTCTACTTCACTATTTTTTTTTCTTTGATTTGAATCTTCATTAAAAATAATAAGAAGTAAAATAATAATTAGTTAAAAATAAAAATAATATTATTTACCAAGTAAAAATAAAATTAATAATTACTTGAAACTAAAAGGTGGAGGAAAGTCCCGTTAAAATTAAACTAAACTAAACTAAACTAAACTAAAAGACCATAAAATAAACATTAAAAAACTAAACTAAAGGCCATAAACAAAGAAGCCACAAATATTAAGTCCTAGGATTCTCGTTTTAACAGGGGGGAGAGAGAGAGAGAGAGAGAGAGGAGAGAGAGAGAGCTTATCAAATCAAAACACATTTGTTCATGAAACACAGTCAGTGGAAGAACTTACAATTTTAAAAAGACGATGGTAAAGCTTGAAGATGTTGAAGATTGGTAAAGATATGGCTTATCAGAATCTAAATTTTACTTTGTCAAAATTCAAAAATTGGAGTTCAATTTACAATTGAGTTTAAGTGTTTATTTTTGTTTGATGTTTATATAAATTTTGATTTTTTGTCAGATTTCAAGTTTCATTTGTTCCCAATTTATCATGCCAAATTTGTTTTGGATTTGGAATTAAATTTAACTTTTCCTCCACCGTTATGTTTGGAATTCCAGGAATTGTTTTTTTTCTTCCAACTTTTTGTTTTTACGGGAACGGCCCCGGAACGTTCCGGGGACCTTTTTTTTTTACGTTTCTGTGCATAAACAATCATTAGTATGTATAATGAATCAGAGTGCAACTATTATGATTGTTCCTTTTTTGAGTATCTATAGCATGATAATTTACCTATGCATCTTCCAATCCCATCTAGAGAGAGTGGTGGCCTCCATCAAAGCATTTCTCCACTTATCCATGCTGCTCCGGTGCTCTACTTCAAGCTTCCTAAATCCATCTCCAAAATCTCCAGTCAGAAGTTCAACATCAGATGGATCAACATGATAAAAAATTGGCAAAACAGTCTGCCCTATTGTTTCTCTGCACTCAAGAATCTTGACGAGTTCATCCAAACACCATGGAGAAGAAGCATACCCTTTTGAGAAAACAATGACTGAAATCTGAGATTCTTCAATCACTTTCATGAGGGATGATTCATTCCTTTCTCCTCTTTCAAGCCTATAGTCTATGAAAGTTCCGATACTTCTATCCACCAGTTTTTGATGGAGATGGCTAGTAAAATTATCGCGAGTATCAGCACCTCTAAAGCTAAGAAAAACATCAAAAGTTGTTTTAAAAGATGAAGTAGAAGCCATTTTCACAAGTATGTTGCTCTGTTTGTTTCTTAGTATTAACTATTTATTAGAATCAAATTAGAGGAAAGGTTGAATCAAATTAGATAATTTTGTGTAATTTCTTGGAAGGTTGGGACATTGTTTCCATGAATTTTCAATGAAGTTATTTAAAGATATCTGGGCTACCACAACAATGTCTGAGAAGCTGACTTAAAGGTCATAGAGGAAACAACTTTACTATTTCAATGAGATAGAGAGTTATGTTTTCTACCACGTCATTTTGAGCTGGAAAATTATTTAATTAATTATATTAAATAAATTTTGGAATTATTTAATTTTGAGTATGTGTGTGAGTTTTAAGATACTTTATTAATTATATATTTTTTATTTTATTAAACTTATTTAATTAATTTATTTTACTTATGTTTTTAAAAATAATTAAATAAAATATATATTAATTTATAGTTTTGCATCACACAAATTTAAAAACTAGTATACAAAAATTAATGCAATTTGTTGCTAAGCTTTCAAGGTAAAATAATTTTCCATAATTTCTTGGAAGGTGAATGAGAGTATTACAAATTGCAAAAGTTGGAAGCTTAGCAACAAAATTGTTGGCTCATGATTTTATATGCTTCTTTAATAAGCAAGCTGAGAGTGAATTCTAGGTTATCACTTGCTAGGAAACTCCATATGTGAACAAGAAAGAATATTTACAAAACTATTTATTCTATTTTTGGATGGATGGAAGATAAAAAAAATAAAGAAAATAAAATAACTTTTTAATGTTTGGAAAAAAGAAGAAGAAGAAATAAAATATGAACAGCTTTCTTTCTAAATTCTCTCCAAAGTTGAGAGAAAGTGGAAAATAAATAATATTTTAAAATATAATTAAAATTCAAAGTTAAATTAAGATTGAAATAATAATCTTAAATTCTGGTATAAAATATCTAAACGTTAATAGAGAAAAAAAAAAAAAAAAGAAGAAAAATACTCTTATTCCCAAACATAGATGACAAAAATCTCACTGAAATATTATTTTTCAAATTCTCAAATTTCAACTAAACAGATACTATAATGCCAAGAAATCACTAGAAAATATTACAAGCTTTTCATAGAAATTAACACAAATAGATATTATATTATCAATAAGGACAATAACAAAACTATAGATCTTTGGATTAGTGCATTGATATATTGATTTTATGTTCATCGACAGTTGAAAAATATACACAGTAAATATTGATATGGACATATAGTAGTAATCTTTATGCAATTCTTTCATTCATTTTGCAATCCGAAAAATGTATAACAAAGTCAAACGTATAACATAGTCAAATCTGCAAAATATCTTTTGTAGAATTGGCATCCAACGATGATGTTGCCTAATATATACATGTTGATTTCTAGTTGTGTTTAAATCATCATTAGAGATAAATATTGGTTTAATCTTCTCGACTCAATTTAGTGTTTTGGTTTACTCGATTATGTTTTTTAGAAGTTATATTTGTTTGATTTTAAATTTTAAAATAAAAAATTCAATAATTTGATTCTATATAAAAAATTAAAATTTGTCAATCATAATTTAAAAATAATGCTAAATTTGCAAGGAAAAAAAGATAAATCATCTGAATTAGTAGATCATAAAACAACTCCTTTTCTTTTTCTATATGAAACTACATTCAAGAAGTAAAAATTAAGTCCCCCACGAGTAAACTAAATGGTAAAAGGTGTAAACATCCAGTTTGAGTAAAGTATGATTCGAACTCTTCACCCCTCCTCTCTTCCTCTTATGATATTGAAAATTAACCATTTATACTAGTTCAAAAAATAAAATGTGCTTGGAATGAAATAATTATCTATATAGTATTCTTCAATGAAATAGAACAGTCATAATTAGCTGATGAAAAATGTTTCTCTTAGAATTAGTCTCTTGGTTTTTTTTTTTGTTTAATTAGGAGATTATATGACTTAAATTTTAATGAACTGTATAATAAGGCACAGTCCTTCCTTTAAAACTATAACGGTCTAAATTGAATTTTACACATCATGATATCCTTAAATAGGAGTTATCACTTGATTACTCTTTTACTGATAATTTCTTGGTATTTTAACGAATCTCATTGTGCTAATATCACTAACAAATCAGTTTTTAAAATTTTCTAAGAGAAAGTTCAATGAATCTCATTGTGGTAATATATGGGGAAGAGTTCAGAGATTCAATTTATAAATATTAAAAAACAAAAAAGTAAACTAAATCTAAGAAAGGAATGAAAAACCTATTAGCAAAAAGATAAAAGAAATAGAATTGCCTAAAGCTTTAAAGAAGGCAAGAAAATGTGTAGAAATGTTTTTTTTTTTTTTGGTCAACTTTTACTGGGGACTTTAATTACCAAATTTTCTCCTCTTGTCTTCTTCATTTCATAGACTTATGCACTTTTTTTTTCTTACAAAATTTTATTTTCTCAAAAGTTAATATACATATATCTATGCATATATTGATCTGAAGAATTTGAGAGTTGTAACAAGAAAGAAAAGGCAGAAGTGCAAGTTTAGATGATTTTTCAAAAATAATATCTAGACCATGAGTTTTAATTTGGGCTCCTTAGTCAAGAAAGTTGAGAGTGAATTCTAGTCAACAGTGAAGACTTTATTTAACTCCAATTTTGTGAGGAACCAATTGAAGTTACTAAAATACCTAATCCAAGCCACTGAGATAGGAATATCCTTTACATAATTTAAAAAGAAAATATTATTTGTCACGTGCTCAGCCTTAGAGGTTAGCTAAGATGCGCGACACTTAATCTACAATGGGGGTGAAGTAGAAATAAGTAAGCTTAAGAGTTGAAACGCAACGGAATATAAGTGAGCAATTGGACAATAAGAGATTTGGAACGTAAATAGGCAGCACTTGAATGAAAGTAAATGTGAAGCTTTATTAGATTTCTTCACAAATTCTCATCATTCTTTACAAATGGGAGGAGTGGCCTTTATATAGGTTTTCCATCTCCTCAATTTGTGGTCACAATTATTTCTTCTAGATATTTCTACAAACAGCATATGTACAAAACTTTTCCTAGAAGTTTCTTGCTATGTACAAAGAGAAGGGAAGTTTCTAGATTCTTGTTGAATGGCCTAGCATGGGCAACAAGCATTGGAGTCATGAGAACTTTTTGGAAGTTTGGTACCCTTGCTCCTTGATGGAAGTTTCTAGATGGCCTTCTTGGCATGGCTGGCAGTATGTAGCCTTACTATTTTTCCGTAGCTCTCTAGAGCCTTCTCTTGAGCTCCTTCCTTGGCCTAGGCATTTTGCCCTTGAGTTCAACAACCCTAGCAGCCCTCTAGTATGTTCCAAAGGCTTCCCATATTTTCCTAGGCACTTGGTTTGGCCTTGGTGGCAAGCAACCCTCTTTGACTTGCCTTGGCCAATTTTTCTCATCCTTGTGCATGCACCACAGGCCTTGGGACGGGCCAGACTTTGCGGGTCGTAACACCCTCCCCCACTTGAGCTCGCAACATCCTCATTGTGCTTTGAGCTTGTTGCTTTAGGGCGTTGGTGCGCTTGGGAGGTTCCTCACACACCATTGCTGGTTGTCTTTGGCGTACCCTAAGGCAGTAGGGGTGTTCGCAAGTGGATCCTCTATAAAAAGATTGAGATGAGGATGAGTAGGCAGGAAGTGATGATCTTCCTATCATGAGAAGTGATGATGTTGTAAGTCATACATCAAAAAAAAAAAAAAAAAAAACTTCTTGGAAAATTTAAAATAGGACAAGTAAGAACGTACACAAAATCATCTGATTACTCTATTTTCATATGCACCAATTGTTTTAAAATTCTCAATTGAAGATATATTTCATTGCCAAGAAATTATAAGTAAATCACTAATCAAGGAAATTGTAATGCAGTAATATTTCATATGCAACAATTTCGTTGAAATTCTCAACTAAAGATATATCTCATTGTTGTATGTCCCCGCAAGTGTACAAATCGCTCAATTAATAGAATGAATTAAATATAAGTATTGTTTGCACAAATATTAGTTGAGAGTGAATTCTAACTTCTTTTAGAGAATGAAATGAAAAATTAAACTTCTATTTAAAAATAAGTATGCAAATCAATCAAACTTCTATTTAAAAATCAGTATACAAATACAAATATAAATCTAACATCTAAATCTTTTTAAAAATCAGTATACAAATATAAATCAAACATCAATTTTTTATATGTTTACAATTATAACTTTTATCGTCATAAACTTTTATCTTTTTTTACGTTCATTCTTAAAAATTCTTCCATAACTTTTTAATTACTAGGACAGGCATCACTATCATAGGTATGCAAATATATATATTTTTTACTTTCTTCTGCAATATTATATAAATTTATATATATATGATTGTTTTATATTCATATAAATCGTTCATTATTTTGTTGTGCTGCTAGTTTTTTGGGATAATATATATATATACACCAACTTCTCTGGTTGCTATAACTTAGTACTAATTGAATCTTCATCAATAATTTACTGAAATTTCAACATTTGATATGCCCACGTTATCATGTTTTTTTGGCTTGATGGTATAAGCTCGACTCCAATTTTCTGCCAACCATCCACATCAACACGATGTCAATTTCTATGTCTTGCATTACACATTTTGTCATTTATTTTTACCGAACACTTCATCCATTTGCAAACTAATTTGGTTTATATATATATATATATATATATATATATATATATATATATATATATATATATATATATATATATATATATATATATATATATATATATATATATATATATATCCACATCAAAACGATGTCAATTTCTATGTCTTGCATTACACATTTTGTCATTTATTTTTACCAAACACTTCATCCATTGGACATCCATTTGCAAGACATAGAAGTTGACATCTTGTTGATGTCGATATATATATATATATATATATAAAGAATTATTGTTATTTTCTTTTGCAAAACCAACCATGAAATTAATTAATTAATTGATTAGATTATTATTGTTGTTGTTATTATTATACAATTTAGTTGTATATAAAAATATATAAAAATAACAAATTGTGTCCATAATGTTCAATTTATATACTAATATAAATTGTTATTGTTAATTTCTTTTGCAAAACCAACCATGAAATTAATTAATTGATTGATTAGATTATTGTTGTTGTTGTTATTATACAATTTAGCTGTATATAAAAATAATAAATTATGTTCATAATGGTCAATTTATATACTAATAACTACAATTCAAAAAAATTTCACCAAACATTATTATTAATCAGTTATCAATTATCAACTATTAGCAACTAGTAGCTTTGATCAACTAAATCAAATAGGCCCATAGCCAACATCAACAAATTATTTTTTGTAGAATTGACATCCAACATTATTGCTTAATATCAGGGCTGAGCATGAAGATTAAAATATCCAAATTGAACCGAATAATCAAACTGAAAATTTCCAATACTAGATTGGACCATTGATTTTTTGACTTTATTTGGATCGAATTGTACTGATAAAAAATTTTTGGTATGATTCTAGATATTTATAAATATCTACAATAAGAATTGGACTGAATTGAACCGAACTATACTGAACTGTATTGGACCGAAATAACCGAAATTTATTTATTTATGTCTTGTTATAACCCCTATTTTTATTTATTAATTTGAAAGGGGAATTGTTGAGTTTTAAATATAATTTTATTCAATTGGTGTCAAATGACTATTTTTTTTATAAAATTAATTATTAAGAGTATTTTAGTAAAATTATTAATTTAGTGTATATTGTATATATGAATTTATTTAAGTATATATATATATATATATATATATATATATATATATATAACAAAAGTAAAAGTTAAAGTTAAAAAAAAAATAAACTAACATGGCTACTACCACTTTTTCTTCTTCTTCCTATTTTTTAATTTCTTTCCTTTTCTCTTCTATTTTATCCCTCCCACCCAGCACCATCGCCACCATCACTGCACCAGTCAATTGCCACGTCGCCACCTCCACCCGGAGACGTCGACAACAACTCGCCTCCATGCTGGACTACTCCCCTTCTTCCTCTCTTTCCTCCTTTTCTCTTCTTCCTTGACAGTTTGCTTTGGAGGTCCCCGGCGACGATTTCGACAACCCCTGGATGTGCTGCTGATCTTGATCGAATCTTGACCTCTTGGGTTTTATTTCCCCCAAGTTGATTTGTTCGAGCGACTCCAGTAACAACCTCAATTTTGAGAAATTGATCTTAGGTTAATTTTAGTTTTTTTTTTTGTTTAATTGAGCTTGAATTGGATTTAATTAAATATAGTTGCTTTGAGATTAAATGTAATTGAGGTTGTGATCTTGCTAATGGTGATTTTTATTCATTTTTATGATTTTTTCAAAATTTTCGGGTTCAGGTTACTGTTCATGTAACTGTTCTGGCCTGAAAAATTTTATATTTCTAATAAATTCTATTAATTATGTAACGTAAACTTTGTTAAGGAAGTTTTATGAAATTATACATGGAAATTTAAATATAAATTTCTAAGGGTTGTGTAATTATGTATTTTTGAGATAATATTAGAAATTAATAAATTATTTGATTTCAATTATTCTATTTAGACTGATTTTTGATAAATAAAAGTATGGAAATAATTTTTATAATTATTTTTTCAATTATTAATTATGTAGTAGTTATTTTGGGAAATATATGAAAAATAAATTTATTTATTATTTTTGAGCCTAAATGAGCATTTTATTATTTTTATGATATTAATAAGTGATATTAATAATTATTTAAAATTTATGCTAATTTATTTGTAAAATGGAAATTTTATGCTATTAATAGATTTTATTAGCAAAATATTATTTAATAACTAGAATTTTATTATTTATTTGGAAAATAAATTTCTTTAACATTTTTATGATATATTTTGGTGATTTAAGAAATTATATTATTTCATTGTATATTTTGTGATATTGGTTCTCGGTTGGGCGTGAATTATAGTTTGAGGGCCCAACCTAAATTGTTGAGCTTTGAAATTTTTTGAAGTGTGTTTTCGTGTAGGTATGACTCTATTTTTAGTAGAAAGATGTCCATTTTACAAAGAAGACTCTGTTGAAATTTTGATAGATTTCTCATAAAATGTGACATCGATCTGTTTTAAGTTTTGAGTCTTTTATTTCATTTGAGTCTTTAATTGAGTTTTTTTTAGAAATCTAGAATATATAAGATTAGAGTTTTTTTATCCTAATTATTTTATTATTATTTTTCTATAGCCGCGTTGAGATCAAGGCCTATAGGATAGGGCCAGCCGAGTCATCATAGAGGAGTGCATTCTACCTATGAGTTATTATTATATGTATGCATTGCATATAGAAAATATTATTTGCATCCATTTTTTAATAAATATGAATTTTATTATGTTGTGTTGCATTAAATGTTAATTGTTATTATTATTATATATATGTTTGCATATATATATATATATATATATATATATATATATATATATATATATATATATATATATATATATATATATATATAATATATTTATATATATATATATATATATATATATATATATATATATATATATATATAAAGGAAAATATTATTTTGTGTAAATTCAATGCTCGTCATATTTAATATGATTATATTATTTTATATTTGAAATGATGTTTTGGAGGATAGTAGTAGAATGCACTACCAAGATTTTGAGGAAGCTGCTTTTGCACTAGGAGTTCAGCGGGGTGCATCAGCTATACCCCAGGGTATACCAGCTTTGCAGCCTCTATATCAATAGGGAGTTCAGGGTATGTCAGACCTAAAGGTTGCTTTGTTCTACACCAAATTCGGCAGGATATCCTTTGATAGGACTTCAGACCCGCTTGATTTTCTTCATGTGATACACCGAGTATCAATGGATTTTGATTGTCGAGTTATCAGTTGAGGGGCCAGCGTTGGTTTGTTCAGGTGATCCAACCCTATGTAACTACACTCACGTGGGCTCAGTTCAGTAAGCGATTCATGAGAAGATTCTGCCTAGAGACAATATGGATAAGTTATAGACTCCAACTGATGAATGTTTCTAGAGGTGATAGGTCGGTAGAGAAGTACACTAGAGAGTTTCTTTGGTTATCCATACATGTCGTGCACATGATGAGGGATCAATATTTTACTATCACCACCTATGTTACTAGATTGGGTTCTACATTCACTGGGATCCTACTTCGAGCTTAACTCTCGAGTCGGTGATTGAGCTAGCTAAGGAGATCGAGCTTAGGCTTATTAGGCAAGGAGTTATGCCTGATTTTTACTAGATGGGAGGTACCAAAGTAGGAGGATATCAAGATACTTCGTATTCAAAATTTTAGATTGGCTCTAGTAGTTAACCCAAGGGATTTATTTAGCAAGGCTAGACACCTCAACAGAGAGTCCACAGGAGTGGAAGACATGGCCATAGTGGGACTTGCAAACCTATCAAATTTGGTTTAGGTGCTACCAGTAGTAGTAGCGGGCAGAGTTCTAGATACGGTAGTACAAGATCTACAGCTAGTGCTTACCAGACTTGTGGGAGAGTCCATTAAGGATCGTGTAATATAGCTCTAGGGGCATGTTTCTGATGTGAACAAATGGGAAATTTTGCCAGATCTTATCCTTATTTAAGTTTTCAATAGCAATTTCCCTAGTTGTCTTCAGCTACTGTAACTCCAACTTAGTTTCAATCACTGCCATTTCAGTGCTTGAGCACTTCTCAGTTTGTAGCCCAATAAGGGTAAGGCAGTGCTAGAGGATTTGGACAGGCTTTTACCAACCAGTATGGAGGCAAAGGATAGGCTAGAGTCTTCACTCTCATATAAAAGGATACTTAGGCATCCAATGCAGTCGTAACAGGTATACTCCTAATATGTTTTATTGATGCTAGAGTTTTGATTGATCTGGTTGCTACCCATTTTTTTATGTTCCATGTTTTTGCTTTAAAATTGGGTTAGCAAGCTGCAAGGATTGCAATTCCTTTATTAGTTGCCATGCCTCTAAGCGATTCATAGGACACTGGCATGATTCTTCTTGGGTGTCCTATATTAGTAGAAGGTAGAGAGCTATTTATAGATTTGGTGTTGCTAGATGTAATGGATTTTAATGTAATTTTGGGAATGGACTAGTTGTCTCAACATCATGTTGTTGTGGATTATCGTAGTAAGGAGGTGATTTTTAGAATTCCAAGTGAAGACGAATTCAAGTTTATGGGTGATAAGAGTTCAGCACCTCAGAATCTTATTTTTACTATTACGGTAAGGAAGATGTTGAGAAAAGGGTGTTAGGGATACTTGGCATTGGTTAGGGATACTACATCAGAATCGACATCCATCTCAAGTGCTCCAATACCATGTGAGTTTCCAGATGTCTTCCCTAATGAATTACCAAGTTTACCACCTCATAAGGAGATTGAATTCTACATTGATGTGGTTCCAAGCATAGTTCCTATCTCTATGTTGCCTTATAGGATGGCTCCTACAGAGTTGAAAGAGTTAAAGGAGCATTTGTAAGATTTGTTGGACAAGGGTTTTATAAGGCCTAGTACTTTTCCTTGGGATGCACTAGTTTTATTTGTAAAGAAGAATGATGGCACTTTAAGACTATGCATTGATTACAGAGAATTAAATAAGGTGACTGTTAAGAACAAGTATCCTCTTTTAAGGATAGAAAATTTGTTCAATCAGCTTCAAGGTGCTCAATTCTTTTCTAAGATAGACTTGAGGTTGGGCTATCATCAGTTACAAATCTGTGGGGCTGATGTTCCTGAAACTACATTCCATACTAGATATGGCCACTATGAGTTTATGGTGATATCCTTTAGATTAATAAATGCACTAGCAACTTTATGGATATGATGAATAGGATGTTCAAACCATTTGTGGATCAGTTTGTAGTAGTATTCATTGATGATATACTGGTGTATTCGAAGAGTATGGAAGAGCATGTATATCACTTGAGAACTATGCTATAAACACTAAGGGAGCATAAGCTTTATGCTAAGTTCTCAAAGTGTATTTTTAGTTGAAAAGTGTAGCATTCCTTAGGCATATAGTATCTAAGGATGGCATTCAGGTTAATCCATATAAGATTGAAGTAGTGTCTAAGTGGCCTAAACCGACAATAGTCATTGAGATTTAGAGTTTCTTAGGTTTGGCTGTGTATTATAAGAGGTTTATCCAAGATTTCTCAAGGATTGCAACACCCTCATTTGACTCAAAAGAATATGAACTTTATATGGTTAAACGTATGTGAGAATAGCTTCTAATTATTAAATGAGAAGTTGATTACAACTCTAGTATTGACTTTGCCCAATGGAGTGGACAAGTTTACTATGTACTGTGATGCTTCTAGAGTTAGCCTAGGTTGTGTTAATGCAGAATGGAAGGGTAGTGGCTTACGCTTCTAGGCAATTGAAGAAGCACGAGCAGAACTATCCTACTCATTACCTAAAGATGGCCACTGTAATCTTTGCTCTCAAGATTTGGAGGCATTATTTGTATGGGGTAACATGTGAAATCTACACTGACCACAAGAGTCTAAAATATATCTCTTAGTAGAGAGATTTGAATCTCAAATAGAGGAGATAACTAGAACTTCTGAAGGATTATGATCGTGATATCTTATACCATTCAGACGAGGTTAATGTAGTAGTAGATGCCTTGAGTAGGAAGTCCTCAGGTAGTCTAGCTCACATCGATGCGAAAAGGAGACCGTTGATTTAAGAGATGCACAAGTTGGTGGACTAAGGGTTGATGATATAGATAACCAGGTTGGGAGGATTGTTAGCTCAGTTTAGAGTTACATCAATATTGAGGGATAGGATCAAAGCAGCTTAAAGCTAAGATCCTGATTTGGTTGAGCTTGTGGAGAAAGTTCATGAAGGGAAGTTCACTAATTTTAATCTCGATGATGAAGGTATAATATGGATCAGTGGGAGATTATGTGTTCCTGATGTGGATAATTTGAGGGAAGAGATATTGGAAGAAGCTCATTTTGCAGCCTACAGTGTACATCCTAGTTCCAGGAAGATGTATTATAACATTAAGGCTCTTTACTGGTGGGATGGAATGAAGAAGGATGTAGTTGAATTTATTTCCAAGTGCTTGACCTATCAGCAAGTGAAAGTAGAGCATCAGAAGCCTTTTAGAAAGCTTTAATCTCTTTCAATTCTTGAGTGGAAATAAGAGAGTGTCACTATGGATTTTGTGACAAGATTGTCTCATTCAAAGGATGGATATGATTCCATCTGGGTGATAGTGGACAAGTTAACCAAGTCAACTTATTTTCTACCAGTTAAAGTTACTTTTTCAGTTGCCAAATTGGCTAGGCTATACATCAAGAATATTGTGTGTCTTCATAGGGTGCATGTTTCCATTATTTCTGATAGAGGTTCAGTGTTTACCTCTTAATTTTAACAGAAGTTATAAGAAATAATAGGTACCAGGCTTGACTTTAGTACTTCTTTTCATCCTCAATAGATGGTTAGTCTGAGAGAATGATCCAAACACTTAAAGATATATTGAGAATATGTGTAATGGATTTTAGAGGCAGTTGGGATGATCATCTGCCATTTGTAGAGTTTACTTATAATAACAGTTACCATAGCAATATTGAGATGGCACGATATGAAGTTTTGTATGAAAGGAAGTGTAGATCTCCTTTGTGTTAGAATAAAGTTGGGGAAAAATAATTAACTGGACCAAAAATTATCCATGACATATATGAGAAGGTCGCTTTGATTAGAAGGAGATTGGAAATAATAACTAGTAGATAAAAGAGTTATGCAGACTTAAAGCTCAAGGATATGGAATTTCATGTTGGAAACTATGTATTCTTGAAGGTGTCACTAATGAAGGGTGTTATAAGATTTAGCAAGAAGGGAAAGTTAGCATCGAGATAAATAAGACCTTTTGAGATATTGGAGAGAGTTAGCATAGTTGCATATCAGTTGGCTTTACCTCTGAATTTGTCCTAGGTGCATGCAGTGTCCCATGTGTCGATGCTCAAGAAGTATATTTCGAATCCTTCGCACGTTTTATAGCCCCAGAATGTGGAAGTGAATGAAGATCTAATGTACGAGAAAGAACCAATGGCCATTATTGACTATCAAGTTTGACAGTTGTATTATAAGCAGATTATGCTAGTCAAAGTCTTGTGGAGGAGCAACAATGTGGAAGAGCACAAGTGGGAGACTGAGGCAAAGATGCGGGTGGCATATTCCTATCTTTTTCACCAGTGAAACCCTATATTTTCTTTTCAATTATTAAAATTTAAGAACAAATTTTTGTAAGGGGGGAAGATTGTTATAACCTATATTTTTATTTATTAATTTAAAAGGGGAATTATTGAGTTTTAAATATTATTTTATTCAATTATTGTTAAATGAGTTTTTTTAATAAAATTCATTATTAAGAGTATTTTAGTAATATTATAAATTTAGAGTATATTGTATATATGAATTTATTTAAGTATGTGTGTGTGTGTGTGTATATATATATATATGTATCTATAACAAAAGTAAAAGTAAAAGTTAAAAATAAAAAAGAAGTAACGTGGCTACTGCCACTTTTTCTTGTTCTTCCTATTTTTTCTTTTCTTTCCTTTTCTCTTCCTTTTTCTCCCTCCCACCCAACACCACCACCACCATCATTGCACTGATTAGTTACCACTCTGCCACCTCTACCCGATAATGCTGACAGTAGCTCACCTTTATGTCGAACTGCTTCCCTTCCTCCTCTCTTTTCCCTCTTCTCTTCTTCCTTGTCAGTTTGCTTTAGAGGTCACTGGCGATGATTATGGCAACCCTTGGAAGTGCCACTAGTCTTGATCGAATCCTAACCTCTTGGGCTTCGTTTCCCCTAACTTGATTTATCTAGGCAACTCTGGTAACGACCTCAATTTTGAGAAATTGATTTTAGATTAATTTTAGTTATTTTGTTTAATTGAGCTTGAATTTGATTTAATTGGATATAGTTGCTTTAAGATTAAATGTAATTGAGGTTGTGATCTTGCTAATGGTGATTTTTATTTATTTTTATGATTTTTTCAAATTTTTTGGGTTCGGCTTATTGTTCACATAACTATTCCAGCCCGAAAAATTTTATATTTTTAATAAATTCTATTAATTATGTAGAATAAATATTGTTAAGGAAGTTTTATGAAATTATGCATGAAAATTTAAATATGAATTTTTAAAGGTTATGTGTAATTATGTATTTTTGAGAAAATATTAGAAATTAATAAATTATTTGATTTTAATTAAAATTGTTGTTAATTATTCTGTTTAGACTGATTTTTGATAAATAAAAGTATGGACATAATTTTTATAATTATTTTCCCAATTATTAATTATTTAGTATTTATTTTGGGAAATATATGAAAAATAAATTTATTTATTATTTTTTAGCGTAAATGAGCATTTCATTATTTTTATGATATTAATAAGTGATATTAATAATTATTTACAATTTATGCTAATTTATTTGTAAAATGGAAATTTTATGCTATTACTAGATTTTATTAGCAAAATATTATTTAGTAACTAGAATTTTATTATTTATTTGGAAAATAATTTTTTTTAATATTTTTATGATATGTTTTGGTGATTTGAGAGATTATATTATGAAAAGAGTCCTAGAGGGGGGTGAATAAGACTATCAAATAAAAATGAGAAACTAAAAAATTCTTTGCAACAATTTAATGGAAGTTGAGAAGGAAGAATGAAGAACACAAAAATTTAAGGAGTTTGGATTTAACAACAATCTTACGTCTCCACCTAACTCATCCCCAAGTTAGGATTTTCAATCACCCACAATCGTATTCACATTATTGAGATTACATAAGAATTTTATGCCTCACTCTTACAACTTTACAAGTTGAGTTTTTTTAAGGTTCACTCAAAAACCAAATCCTAAGTGTTTCAATAGACAACACTTAAACTAATTTCTTTAGAAATATCACTTCCCTTCTAATCTATCCCAAGATTTAAGATGAAGATAAATTATGTTTCTAACACATAACCAACTCTCAGAAGAGTTCATACACATAAATAATTATTTAAGAGAATTTTAAGAGCTCAATTAAATACATAAGAGAGAATGAATGATTAACAAGTTTCTTAAAATTTCAATTGAATTATAAGGAGTGTTTATATATAAAAACACTAAAAAAATATAGTTATTGGATGTATCAAACATGTCTCCAATGACTATAATTGATTTTGAATCAATTCTTGGATTTTATCCTGTTAGAATGCCGCTCACGAGTGAATAGTGCTCATGAGGAGTAAAAATATATCTGTTGCATTCAAATATTTCCATTTGTGGTTTATAGTACTATCCTCATGAGCACTCATGGTTGTGAGGAGCACTCATGAGAAGTTCTGCCCATTTTTTCCAAAACCATGCTTTAAAGACACTATTTAAAGATAACTTATGACCACCTCATAAGATGCTCATGAATGGGACTGAGATGATCGATTTAGGCTAAATGTTCCTCTTAAAATTTGTAGATAATTGTCTTAGATTTCCATAAAACTTTGATTCATCTCATTTAGACATATGTAACTTAGGATATTGCTGAAATACGAAGAGCTATGCAAACTTAAATGAAAGCTGCATGTGCTGACTTCGACTAAAGATTTGAAAACACAAATAAGCTCAAATTTTGACAAGTAAGCTCAATTTGGAAAGCTTAAGATGTCTACTTCAAAATTAAAGAAGATCATTTTCTCATTTTAAGGCTTTAAAGATTTCAAAAGCCTTCTTAAATCTCAAAGGTTGAATTAGCCCGAAAAATAACTATTCATCCAAAAATGTATATTTTTGGTATATAATTTCCTACACACTTAGTTGAAATTATTAGTATTAAAATTGTTTGTCAAAGTCCAAAATTAGGACTTTGATCATGCAAATGGTCAACGATCTCCCTGTTTTTCGGCTTTGACAACCAATTTGAAAATATAATAAATAATGTGTGTGAGTGTGAAAAAATAAATAATATATATGAGCATGTTAATTAAAAATAGCTCCCCCTTTCAAATTCAATTGTTGCAGTATGTGAACAATTTTTCTCTCCCTTAATATATGCATAAAATTTAATAGAATACACGATGTATCTAGCATTAAAGTAATTGAAATAACATGGCATATATAAGGGATAGAAAATTTTTCTTATATATTTCTTTATTACTCCCTTTTTATAGATATGATAAGAAATATAAATTTATTTTATTACCCTTCTTGTCAAAAATAAAGACAAAATAAAAATTTAACATGAGGGACAAAGTCTATCAAGATAAAGGTGTTAAAAAACAAAACATGATAATCATGACCCAAACCAAGGAGCCATAATAGGAGCTAGGGAACAAGAATTCTTTCGAATCTGAAACCCGTAACAAGCCTTAGAAATAAAAAGCATGCAATAAATAAATAAAAATACACTAGAATTAAAACTTAAGTTGATATAGAAATAAATACTTAAATGTCATTTCATAAAATAAAAATATTTTCATACAATATTCATAGAAAAGTCTCTTACTAAAAATAACATTCTACAGATACAAAGCACTACTACTGCAGTTTTTTAGAATACCACAAAGTTCAAATAAATAATTTACATAATCTAGATAGGGTTAAAGAAGTTCAGCGTAGAGATATGCTACTGAGGTCTGACGACGAGGAATCTCCTGAAAAAATATTGAGGGGAGTCAAACCTCACTGAGTGAATTATTATAATATATATACATGCAATCTAAAACATATCTAGTCAAGCATCAGTATATATATATATATATATATATATATATATATATATATATATATATATATATATATATATATATATATATACATTCATTTCATACAGATGCAAAACTCTACGTATATATATATAATAAAATGTAGAAAACATTATTTAAATGAAGGATCAAATAGAACCCTAAAAATAATCGTAACCTCAAACAAATATCTCACTAGCCATGCAGACTTACTTAATTCTAAATAAATTCTCTTATTCCATTTTGGATAGTAGATTGGCCTCGAGACACTAAGTCAATCGAGCTCCAGCAGTCTTACTGTTAGTTTGATTGGCCCCGAGACACAAGGTTAACCGAGCTCTAGCAACCACACTATTCACTCATTGAATACTCAATATTCACAATAATCAATTCACCTCAAATAATTCTCACAATATTGACCTTAAAGTCTAATGAACCGGTACGTATACAGTCCTAATGTAGCCCACTAGGTAGCACGTTCTATTGATATCCTTCGAATAAAATTGTATATTTATGGAAAATAAATAAATGCATAATTAAATATAAATGGTATTCATGACATAAAATATACCATAAATATACTAATTATATTTCAAGTATATCTATGCTACATATAACCAAAAACAACCATAAATATACCAAAATATACTTGAATGCAAATTGAGAATTTATCAAGTTTATACATCATATTTATATTAATATGTACCAAAATATACTAAACCATTTAATGAAATAACTCATATCAAAACATAATTATTTATAATCATGCACTATATACAATGTATATATAAAATAATAACTTATAAGTTTGCACTCTACGAGACTAACACGACGGTATGGTCCGATAGGCCTCGGTTTCAGTGCATTTAGAAAATAAATAATAATCAGAATAATTTATAATTTATACTTCTAAAGATTCTAAAGGAGACTCGATCTAAGAATTCAAAATCCAGACAAACATAGAAATTCTAGATCGACCTAATGTCACGTTTTAAGAGAATTCTATCAAAAATTCGGTAGAACCTCCTCTATAAAACAAACATCTCTCTTTTGACAGTAAAGTCAATCCTGCAAGAAAACACACTTCTAAATTTCACAAAGATCAACACCTTGGGTTGGTATCTCGAACTACACAAATTCTCAATCAAAGTTCATAATTCACCAAAAATCAATATTAAATAATAAATATATTAAAAATCATTAAATTCCATAAATATCCATAAAATACCAAAATATAATATATTTAAACATTAAATCACTAAATATAATTATTTTCACAATAATTAAATAAAATTTCAAATAATAATATAATATTAATAAAAATAAAATTTTTCAATAACTCCACATAAAATGGTAAAATTCACTTTTAATTACTCAAATAACTTAATTATACAATAAAAGGAATTAAAAATCAATTTAATCACTAAAATAGTAAATAATATATTATTTGAATATAATTTTTGAAAATTAGTATTAATTAGTTAAAAAGAGTAAATAATTTAAAAAAATCATTTTAATACCCTATATAATTTTAAAATCATTTAAGACATATTATTTAACTATAATTTCAACAAAAATACAAAATTAACCTATATATACAAAATTCACATAATACTAATAATATTCTCAAAAATTATATAAATTCACTAAAAATTATTTCAATAATTCTAGAATTATTAACTCAAATTAATAACACTAATTTAACTAAATTTTCATTAAAAATAATTAATTAACATAATTATCAAAAATTCAATAATATAATATTAAAATAATAAAAAATTACCCATAATTCAAATTAATTTAAAAAAATAAAAAAAAATATTTTTGAGAAGCTAAAATTGCCATGAACAACATTTCTTAAGCAAGAATTCATAAATCGAACAATATCAAGCTCAAAAAAATAAAATAAAACCTAAAATAGACATAAACTAAAATCTAAATAAAACTAAAAAATGAGAGGATTAAAGCTCAACTAGAACTTGGAAATGGACTCATCGGTCTAAAAGGAGTTGATAGACACTGGAAAGTGGAGCTAAGGTGGTCGAAAATGGAGTCGCCGGCGTGAAGCTATCCTTACTGCTGCTGTTGTTTTTGAGCTTCTAAGCGGCGGTTTGGTGGTCCTTAGGTGGCGGAAGGGAAGGAGGAGGTGAGGGAAGTAGATGGTGGTTGGTGGTGGTCGTGATTAGCAGTCTGGCGAGGCTGGGTTGCATAGGGGAGGTTTCGGGAAGCAAAGGGAAGGAGAGAAAAAAAAAGAAAAAGAAGAAGGAGGAGGGTTGACTTCCTTTGAACCGAAAATTTGTGTTTTTAATCCCCTTATATATATATATATATACAACACAACTCATGGACACTAAGCACTAAAATGAAAATAATAACAATTAATAATAATAATAGTAATAATAATAATAATAACAATAATAATAATCGCAATAACAATGAAATAAAAATAATAATACTATTTAAAATCATAGTAATGATAATAACTTTAATATATATAAAAAATAGAAGTCCTAAATAAATTATTTTACGTAAACAAAATTCTTAGAATAAAAAAAATAAATAATATTCACAATAATAACAATAATATATAAATAAAATTTATAATTTTATTAGCACTCTATATCTTAAAATAATTTTATATTATTTAAAATACAGGGTCATTTCAATCTTCCTAAAAAAAATTTATATTATTTGAAATGTAGGGTCATTACAATATAATAAACAATATGTGTGAGCGTGAAAATATAAATAACATGTATGAGCATGTTAATTAAAAATAGCTCTCCCTTTCAAATTCAATTGTTGCATTATGTGAACAATTTTCCTCTCCCTTAATACATGCATAAAATTTAATAGAATACACGATGTATCTAGCATTCAAGTAATTGAAATAACATGGCATACATAAGGGATAATAAATTTTTCTTATATATTTCTTTATTACTCCCTTTTTATAGATATGATAAGAAATATAAATTTATTTTATTACCCTTCTTGTCAAAAATAAAGACAACATAAAAATTTAACATGAGGGACAAAGTATATCAAGATAAAGGTGTTAAAAAACAAAACATGATAACAAGATCATTTAAAAAATCATGCTTGACAACATGAAGGAAATAATTTCAAACATATATGCATGTAGTGATACTTTAATGCATCATAAAATAGTACGTATGCTATACTGAAACATTACATGATCATGTAGAGTTTAGCTAGTCAATCAATCATACATAATCATGTGGTACTTAGCATATCTTAAACGCAAATACAATTATTTATCCCCCAAGCCCATAGCTTCTTCTCCCCCTTTGTCAAAGATAAAAGGAAAATAAAGAGATATAAGGGGAAATTAACCTAAAGGAGCCAAAAATTCTAGAGGGAATAAAAAACTAAGAACAAAAACAATAAAAGCAAAGAAACTCAAAATCTTTATAAAATTCATGTCATACATAAACAAAGTAAGCAAAACAAGACTTTTTATCACAAGGACAATAATAGCCACACTTACATTGTTACTATGCAAGCATAAACAAGATTAAAAAAAATTTCTCCTCCTTATTTCAAAGAGTTATATCACTAACACAAACACATCTTTGAAAATAAATCATTCCTAAGAGGAAATTAACTAGGTATACATGCAAACTTAATCATTCCTCCTCCTTTGTTAAAATGCAAAGATAGACCAAATCTTAAAAAAAAAATATTCATGCCTTATCAAAGATAAAAATAATTTCTAATAAGAATTTATACATGAATAAATTAAATATGAATTTTGCATGTATAAACATAATTAAAAGTCAATTTATAAACATAATAAATAATAAATTAAACAAATTCAAATATTTCTCCCTTTTGCATAAAAAAAGGATAGAGTTACATTGATATTATGATATTAATTGCAGTTAAGACATAAAAATAACAGCTCATAGCTTATATCCAGAAGATGAATTGAACTGAAATTGACATAAAATAATCATAAATCAAACTAACAGCTCATGGCTTATATCCAAAAAATATCCAGAAAATAAACCAAATAGAAACTAACACAAAATAAATTAAAAAACAGATTGACAGCTCATGGTTTATATCTAGAAAATATCCAGAAAATAAACTAAACCTAAACTAACAAAAAATAATTATAAAACAAACTTAATGGCTTAAAACTTAGATACGAAAAGTATAATGAAAATAAACAAAAACTAAACATTAAACGAATGATTATATACGAATCCAATCATCAACTAAGTAATTAAGCAAGTTATCAAGACAAGCTTGAACCATCAATCATACCAAGTTCATACTTAATAAAATTTCATCTTTCCTCACAAAAAGACTTGGTAAATATGTCTACTAATTGACGATTAGTATCAACAAAATCAAGAAAAATATCACCATTTTGCATATAATCACATAAAAAATTATGTCTAATATCAATATGCTTAGTTCTAGAATGCTAAATGAGATTCTTACTAAGGTTTATAGCACTTGTATTATCACATTTAATTGGAATATGATTAATATCAATGCCATAGTCTAATAGTTGTTGTTTTTGCTATAAAACTTGTTAGCAACAACAATTAGCCACCACATATTTTGCTTCAGTGGTGGACAAGGCAATCGAAACTTGTTTCTTACTAAACCAAGAAACTAAGTAATTTCCTAAAATTTAACAAGTTTTAGAAGTGCTTTTTCTATCTAGTAAGCTATCGACAAAGTTCATATCTGAATAACTAATAAAGTTAAAGGAAGAACTCCTAGGATATTAAAGTCCTAAAAGCATTGTACCATAAAGATATTTGAAAATTCTTTTGATAGCATTTAAATGAGATTCCCTAAGACTAGATTGAAATCTAGCACACAAGCAAGTAGCAAACATAATATCGGGTCTACTAGCAGTTAAATAAAGAAGGGATCCAATAACACCTCTAAATCGCTTTTCATCAACTGATTTGCCATTCTCATCTTTATTGAGTTTGGTTGTAGTTCTCATTAGAGTTTTGCTTATTTTAGCTTTATCCATACTAAACTTCTTAAGAATATCTCTTGTATATTTGGTTTGATTGATGAAAATCCCATCTTTATATTGCTTGATTTGAAGTTCAAAAAAGAAATTGAGTTCTCCTATCATACTCATTTCAAATTCTCTTTACATTAACTTTAAGAATTCCTCAAACAAGCAATGTTAGTAGCACCGAAAATAATATCATTAACATAAATTTGCACAATTAATAAATCATGTTTGGATTTCTTTATAAAAAGAGTTATGTCAACCTTTCCTTTAGAGAAACCTTTCTCTAGTAAAAAGTTACTCAATCTTTCATACCAAGCTCTCAGAGCTTGTTTCAATCCATATAATGCTTTTAAAAGTTTAAACACATGATTTGGAGAGTCAAAATTTTCAAAACCCAGAGGTTGTTTAACATATACCTCCTCTTCAATAAAACCATTTAAAAAAGCACTTTTAACATCCATTTGATAAAGTTTAAAATCCATGTATAATGCAAATGTAAGTAGCATCCTAATAGCTTCTAACCTTGCAACGGGGGCGAAGGTTTCATCATAATCAATGCCTTCCTCTTGATTATAACCTCTAGTTACTAGTCTAACTTTATTTCTAGTTATGACACCTTGTTCATTCATTTTATTTTTAAACACTCATTTGGTGCCTATAATAGGATAATGTTTTGGTCTAAGAACCAAGGTCCAAACCTTATTTCTCTAAATTGATTTAACTCTTCTTACATAGCAAGAACCCAAAATTCATCACACAAAGCATCATTAAAATTTTTGGGTTCAATTTGAGAAATGAAATCTAGATTAATAATAGATTTAAGTTTAGATATAGTAGTTACCCCTTTTGTAGTGTCACCTATACTGAGGTCTTGAGGATGAGCTTTCTTGAATTGCCAATCCTTTAGAAGTTCATCCTTCAAGGTAGGTTGAGATGTCTCCTCATTTTCCTCCTTGCTTGGACCTTTAAGTTCCAAAGTTTTACTAGCATTCTCTTTTTGTGCTTCCATAATTTCATTTTCACCTACAAGATCATTAACATTACAAACATCATTTCTAGGATTAAGTGAGTTTGAATCATCAAATACAATATGCATTAACTCTTCAACTACTAAAGTTCTCTTATTAAAGACTCTATATGCCTTACTAGAAATGGAATAGCCTAGGAAAATCCCTTCATTGGCTTTGGAATCAAATTTCCTAAGATTATCCTTGGTGTTCAATATAAAGAACTTGCATCCAAATACTCTTAGATATGAGATTTTGGGTTTTCTATATTTTTATAGCTCATAAGATGTTTTATTTAAAATTGGTCTTTTAAAAACTTAGTTTGAAATATAACAAGATGTGTTAATGGCTTCCGTCCAAAAGTATAGAGGCAAATTATACTCATGAAGCATTATGCTAGCCATTTCCACAAGAGTTCAATTTTTCCTTTCAACTATGCCATTTTGTTAAGGAGTTCTAGGCGATAAAAATGTTTGTGAAATACCATTTTCATTACAAAAGGTTTTGAAAAATTCATTTTCAAATTCGGTTCCATGATCACTTCTAATAGATGAAATACAAAAACCTTTTTCTTTTTGAACTCTTTTTGAAAAATTTTCAAAAGCTTTTAATGCATCATTCTTATGAGCAAGAAAACATACCCAAGTAAATCTAGAGTAGTCATCAACCAATACATATGCATAATGCATTCCACCGAGACTAGCAACTCTAGTTGGTCTAAATAAATCCATATGTATAAGTTCAAGTGGCCTAGAGGTGAACACTACATTTTTTAGCTTAAAAGAAGACTTGGATTGTTTTCCTTTTGGGGAAGCATCACAAAGTTTATCCTTAGTGAATTCAAGTTTAGATAAACCAATTATAAGTTCATGTTTACAAAGATCATTCAAAAGCTCAATATTTGCATGTCCTAACCTTCTATGCCATGTCCATATGTCATGGGAGATAGACACTAAGCATTTTATGTCTTTATTATCAATTTTATTCAAATTAATGACATAAACATTGTCTACTCTTTCACCACTAAAAATAACTTTGTTTTCATCAAGACTACTAACAAAATAATTTTTAGGATAGAAAGTTACCTTATTTCCTATGTCACATAATTGACTTATACTAAGAAAATTTTATTTAACACCATTAACAAACAACATATGATGTATATATAAGGATTGAGGATTACCTATTTCTCCAATGCCAATAATTTTTCCTTTTGCATTGTCTTCAAAAGTAATGTGTCCTCCATCCTTAGCATCAAGTTTGTTGAATTGCTCTTTGTCTGCCGTCATGTGCCTTGAACATCCATTATCAAGATACTGCTTGCTTTTTGTTCTTGTGGATTTCAAGCACACCTACACAAAATAATTTAAGTATTCTTTTGAACCTAAACCTTTCTTAGTCTAGGTTGGTTAGTTTCAAGATAATTTGTAGGAAGCAAATCCATGTGTAATCTTCTATAGAAGAAAATATTATTAGTGTGTCCTTTGATCATGCAATATGAACATACAATATTTTTTAATTTATTCCTCCTAGGATGAAATGCTTTAACATTGTGTGCAACATGCCTTTGGTGTTGTGTGTATCTCCTGTTATTTCATGTCATTGAGTGAGACATGCATTGGCAATGGTGATGTGTATTTTGATAATTTTGTGCAACATGTTTATGTGCATTGTGTTGTGCAGCATGCCTATTCTATTATAATTATCTCTAGTGTACATATAAGCATGCTTGGGTTAATGAGCTCTAGTTTGAGCCTTATCTCTTTGTGTTAATGAAGGGTTAATCTTATGAGACTTTCCCTTGCTATTTAACATATGAGATCTTTTATCTTTAAAAGCTTGAGTCTCATTTGATTTGGAGGTTGAATGAGTGGAATCATATGAGACTTTTACAAAATTAATAAGTGATAAAGATGATGAAAACATTCCATTTTTATATCCAATTCCATGGATATCTCCATGAAATTTTTGAGAGTCAAGAAGACTATCTAAGGTTTCTTTTACTCTCTTAAATTTAGTAATAGAATTCTTTAATTCTAAGACCTCCTTATGATTTTCACCATTTTCTTTCTTAAGTTGATCTTCTAAATAATTAGAAGATTTTGCATCATTAACAAGTTTTTTGTTTAATTCAACAAGGTTAGCAAAATTAATTTTCTAATTTTCTATTTAAGCTACCTAACTCATGATTATAATGTTTCTTCTTAAATAATAAAATTTTGCATTTAACAAGTAATTTGCTCATAATAGAGCTCTCATCATCATCATTTTCATCACAATAATTATCACAATCATCAAATGAAGAATAAGATGTGGATGGTACCTCATTTTCATTTTCAATGGCCATGAAGCAAAGATTGACATCTTTGTTGTTCCTCTTCTTCTTCGAATTCGGAGGAATTATCCTAAGTGGCTTTGAATGCCTTCTTCTTATCTTTTGCCTCCTTGCTCTTGAATTTGAGTTTGGGATACTCAATTCTAATGTGTCCCAGTTTCTTGCATTCATAGTAAGTAAACTCTTTTATTTTCTTCTTCCCATCTCCTTCTAATTTCTTGTTAAAGTCCCTTGTTCTTAAGAATTTTTTTCTTTCTCAAGAACTTCTTGAAGTTCCTAGTGAGCATGTCAATGTCACCATCTTCATCATTAGAATATTTGATGCTTTCCTCTTCACTATCTTCTTGAAGAGCTTTTAGAGCAATGCTCTTTTATTTTCTTCTTTCTCTTCTTATTCTTCACCTCTTTGCTTGATGGTGGGCTCATGTGTTAAGAGCTTACCAATGAGCACATCGGTAAATAGAGTAGAGAGGTCTTGAGCTTCCTTACTTAAAGTAACACGAGATTCCCAATCATTCTTAGGTAGGATTCTTAGAATCTTGTTGTTTACCTCTTCTTTAAGAAATGTTTTCCAAGTTTCTTGAGGGTTGTGAGGAGAGCATTAAGACAGTTTGTCATCTTCGTGATTGATTCATGAGGCTTCATTTTGAAGAGTTCATATTCATACATATGAAGTTGAACCTTCTTTCTTTTTACTTGAATGTTGCCTTCATAATGGTTTTCTAAGGTCTCCCACATTTTTTTAGCTGAAATGCAATGTTGAAGCTTGCCTCTTTCTTCTCTTGCCATTGAGGAGACTAGAGTGATCATAGCCTTTTTATTTTTGTGATTTCCTTCTTTTTGATCAATGCTCCATCAGCTTCTTGCAAAAGTAGTTACCATACCATCAAAGATAGTTGTAGGTGGTTCCCAACCTCTTAGGACAATGTCTTAAAGTTTTATAGAATCACAATCAAGATATAACTCTATTTTGAATTTCCAATATGGATAGTCACTACCATCAAAGAATGGTCTAAGAGAAGAGATGTTTTGTGATTCACTCTCCATGATCTTGTATTCTAGCAATGAAGTACCTAGAATTCAAGCTTTGATACTAATTGAAAAGAGTCCTAGAGGGGGGGTGAATAGGACTATCAAATAAAAATGAGAAATTAAAAAAATTCTTTGCAACAATTGAATGGAAGTTGAGAAAGAAGAATGAAGAACATAAAAAATTTAAGGAGTTCGGATTCAACAACAATCCTATGTCTCCACCTAACTTATCCCCAAGTTAGAATTTTCAATCTCCCACAATCTTATCACAAGATTGAAATTACATAAGACTTTTATGGCTCACTCTTACAACTTTACAACTTGAGTTTTTCAAGGCTCACTCAAAAACCAAATCCCAAGTGTTTCAATGGACAACACTTAAACCAATTCCTTTAGAAATAAATCTCACTTCCCTTCTAATCTATCCTAAGATTTAAGATGAAGAGAAATTCTATTTTTAACACACAACCAACTCTCACAAGAGTTTATACAAAAAAAGAATTGTTTAAGAGAATTTTAAGAGCTCAATTTAATGCTTAAGAGAGAATGAATGATTAACAAGTTTCTTAGACTTTCAATTGAATTCTAAGGAGTGTTTATATAGATAAACACTTAAAAATATAGTTGTTGGATGTATCAAACATGTCTCTAATGGCTATAATTCATTTTGAATCAATTCTTGGATTTTATCCTGTCAAAATGCCGCTCATGAGTGAACAGTGCTCATGAGGAGTAAAAATATATCTACTGCATTCAAATATTTCCATTTGGGGCTAATAGTACTGTCCTCACAAGCACTCACGATCATGAGGAGTGCTCGTGAGAAGTTCTACCCATTTTTGCCAAAACCATGCTCTAAAGGCACTATTCAAAGACAACTCGTGACCACCTCATAAGATGCTCGTGAATGGGACTAAAGATGATCGATTCATCCTAAACATTATTCATAAAAGTTGTAGATAATTGTCTTCAATTTCCATAAAACTTTAAATTGTTTCATTTGGACATTTGTAGCTCAAGATATTGCTGAAATACTAAAAGTTGTAAAAACTAAAATGAAAGTTGTATATACTGACTTCAATTGAAGATTTGCATACCCAAATGAGTTTGTATTTTAACAAGTAAGCTCAATTTGGAAAGCTTAAGATGTCTACTTCAAAAGTAAGATCATTTTCTCATTTTAAGGCTCTAAAGATATCAAAAGCCTGCCTGAATCACAGAGGTTGAATTAACCCGAAAAATCATTATTCATGCAAAAATGTATATTTTTGGTATATAATTTCCTACATACTTAATTGAAATTATTAGTATTAATTTTTTTTTTCAAAGTTCAAAATTAAGAGTTTAATCATGCAAATGGTCAATATATTATTTTTTGGTATATTTTATAATGTTGGTTCTCGGTGGGGCATGAATTGTAGTTCGAGGGCCTATCCTGAGATGTTGAGCTTTGGAATATTTTGAAGTTTGTTTTCGTGCAGGAATGACCCTACTTTTAGTAGAGAGATGTCTATTTTACAAAGGAGACTGCCAAATTTTTGATAGATTTCTCGTAAAATGTGACATAAGTCTATTTTAAGTTTTAAGTCTTTTATTTGAGTCAAGTCTTAGATCGAGTTTTCTTTAGAAATCTAGAATATATAAGATTATTGTTTTTTATCCTAATTATTTTATTATTATTTTTCTATAGTCGTGCCGAGACCGAAGCCTATAAGACATGGCCAGTCGAGTCATCTTAGAGGAGCGCATTCCATTTGTGAGTTATTCTTATATGTATGTATTGCATGTAGAAAATATTATTAGCATCCATATTTTTTATAAATATGAATTTTATTATGCTATGTTACATTAAATGTTAATTGTTATTGTATATGAATTTTATTATACTATGTTTCATTAAATGTTAATTGTTAATTTTGTGTAACTTGGTTGTTTTTCATATTTAATATGATTTTATTATTTTATTTTTGAAATGATGTTTTGGAAGATAAAAGTAGAATGTGCTACCTAGTGGGCTATACTAGAACTGTTGCACAACAGTGAGGTAGATGCTAGGCTATGAAATTTTTATTGATATGATATATGGTTAAGACGATTATCGAGATTGTGAATAGAAAGTGGTGTGGTTATGGGACCTTAGTTGATTTAGTGTCTCAGGGCCAGTTATGCTGGCAATGAGACTATGAGTGCTCGTTTGACTCAGTGTCTTGGGACCAGTCTACTGTCAAATTTGAGAGGAGAAATATTTTGGATTTAAGTGAGCCTGTTGGCTAGTGAGGTTCGGTGTTTGAGGTTGTGGAATATTTTAGGGTTCTACTCCGATCCTCCACTTAATTTCCATTGATGTGCTGATTGTTTTTAATCATCTACTTGAAATGTGTGTATAAATTATATAAATATATAAAGAAATATATAAATATTATATTAATGCTTGATTGCTTGTATGCTTATGTTGCATGCAATCCTTGTCCCTTGTCACCGGACCCTTACTTCACCAGCTGACTTATGTAAATTTTGCACTATCACTCCTTGTATTTATTAAACGCTATAGTAGTAGTATGTTTTACTGTAGTCTTTTATATTGTTATTGATTGAGGTTTTGTATTTGAATATTTGTATGAAGATATTTTATTGTGATTTGATATGAAAGTTATTTTGATTAAAAAAGTTTTAATTCATAGGCTTATTATGTTTATGTTTTGTATGAGTTTTATATTTTTAGATTTGCTACGATTCCAAGTTCTAGCGAATTCCCATTCGCTAGCACTGGTCATGACTTCCGAATTTGGGTCGTGACATATATTTATGATATATAAGTTATACAAATAAATTTAATATATAAATATTATTTAACTACTTTTAAATCTATAATGCTAATATTATAGTTAAAATATAAATTCTTTTATTAAAAATAATAAAATGAAATAATTATCTAATAATAATTAACTAATATTTGTCCAAATAAAAAAAATTAACTAATATTCTTTTACAAATATTATTATTTTTGCAATTGGGTTTGTATAAGTTATGTTGGATTTCAGTTGTGTAAAACTAAATATAGATTTGAATTTACTAGTTATATTGAACTTTGTTTGCTGGACTTGAGTTATGAAATTATATTAAAGTATATATTGAATTGGCACAAGTATATTTAATAAAATTTCAAGTTTCATGGATATTTAAAGATTTTAAGAAAATAGTGTATATTGTATAATTTTCTGAATCTCCATTATATATTGGATTGAACCGTATTTGATTGAAATATCCAATCTCCAAATTGTATTGTACCAAAATTTTGAAACAATATAGGATGAAATTTTTTAGTTTTGGTTCTGGTATCAATTTTCAATATTTTTAAATCCCTGATTTTCAATCCAATTCTGGAGATTTCTAAATCTCCGAATTGGATCAGACTGTGTTCAATCGTAATTATACGTTGAGTTTTGGCTAGAGTCTACATCTTCATTAGGAACGAATATTTGGTTTAATTTTCTCTACTTAATTTAGCACTTTGGTTTACTCGATTAATTTTTTAGAAGTTATATGTGATTTGATTTTAAATTATAAAGTAGTTTAATGTGAATAGTTATAACAAAAATATAATTTGTTAAAGAAAAAATAAATTATTTGAATTATATTAGTTGACCAAAAGTAACTTAAGAAAACTAATTATCCGAATTAGTCGATAAAAAATAACTATTTTCCTCCTTCTATTTCTTACTATAAATATGCATTTGAATTGCATTGAAAAAGTAAAAAAACTAAAAACTAAAAACTAAATTTTGATTGGAATGAAAGAATTGTTTATATAATGTTTTTCAATTAATTGAACCCTTGTAATTAGCTTCCCTATTTTCTCTGGTTTTGTCTCGTTCATTTCATAAGCTTATCATATTTTATTTTCTCAAAAGTTGGCTTAATATATCTTTGCATAAATTGATGTGAAGAATTTGCGAGCTGGACCTAGAAAGAAAAGGCAGAAGTACAAACAGACAATCACACTAAAGAAATTAACCAGTAAGTGAATAAAGAACAACAACAAAAGTATAGCTCAAATAATATTTACTATAGCACCACAAAAATTACATGAATCAAGGAAAGATCGTAACACAGTTATCAAAAGTTTTCACAAGGCACACTCCAGTCTTGCATAGCTTGGAACTTTAAATTTAATTAAATTTTGGATATACTTACTTACATTCACATATAATCAAGCATTGTTTATTGCGCTCTTTATTCTAGTACAAGCATGACCGTTCAAGAAGGATACAGATTAGTGTGGGTCTGTGATCACTAGCAAGGCATGATAAATTACATTAATATTTCATGCTTCTTTTAATAATTATATTAATAATAAAGAAATAAATAAATTATTTATAAGTTACATGTGTTTAAATATTTAAATAATATATTAAATTTATTAAATTAACATAAATAATATATTAATATTAATAATATATACAGTAATATAATGATATATATTAAAATATATATAAAAATAAATAAATAAAATATTATTAAATAAAAATAATTTAAATATAATATTATAACAAAAATAATATAAATATAATATTAAAATTTATTATTTCATTGTATGATGAGTTCATCAAATACATTTTAAGTTTTAAATTCTATTAATTTAATTAATTATTTAAAAAAATTAAAATTTTAAAAAATAAATTTAATTAATATTGAAGGCAATATTTAAATTATCCCAAAGTTTTTAATCCTATAGCGGAATATGATGTCGTGGCTCATTACAAAGATCACTATCCATTACATAAATAGAAGTATCTACATATGTATATTGTATTAGCACAACTCATTATTCATGTAACTTATTTCAGTTACTAGTTTCTTATCTGTTATTTTTGTTATGTATTTGTTATGTACAATCAGAAGTTGTGACGGTTCATACTTATCTCTTGTAATCTACGAGTATATATTTATACTCCTTGCACACACAATGATGAATATAGAAAACATTCTCTCACATCATCTTTGCAAAGTTTCTATGGTATCAGAACTTCTCGTCATTTTTTTTTCCTAAGCTGAATTCTTTTGCTCTGTGTACTTTGTTTTGCACTCCTAAAACAGAGCTAAATAGAGGAACACCCAACAATGGCTTCCAACACCGATACCCAACTAATTGTTCCCAATAAAGAGCAAATAAATAATCTTTTTTTTTTTTTTTTTGCTAATGTGTTTTCCCATTACTAAGACCTTACAATCCCAACAAATTTAATTTTACAACCAAACCCTGCATATGTTTAGGACCTTCTACCATGCATAAAGGACACCATTGTCTTGATCCACATAATGGTGCAATGCTATAACAAACGAATTCAATGCTCTCCTTCGTAACTAAACATAGAAACTTGTACCCAAACCTCAACATCATAATATTATGTGAAACAATTGGATTTTCAGAATTAAAAGACACCCAAACAACAATATTTCTCGCTATAAACCATGTCTTGTTGCAAAAGGGTACCATCAATAGGATGGAGTGGACTACGATCAAACATTTAGTCCAATTGTAAAATCAACGACAATTCGCACTATTCTTTCTCTGGCTGCAATGCATAAATGGTCTTTGAAGCAATTGGACATTTCCAATGCTTTCCTACATGGTGATCTCCATAACACTATTTATATGGAACAACCATCGGGGTTCGTTAATCAACAACACCCTAATTATATTTTTTTTAAACGATCTCTCTATGGGTTAAAACAAGCACCCAATGCATGGTTTTCAAGACTCAGCACCTTTCTTTTGCAACATGGCTTCTCTTCTTCAAAAGCTGACACTTTGATGTTTTATCTTCATTAACATACTGACATTATCATATTATTAATCTCTGATGATGATATTCTGTCCAGTCTCTACAATACTTTCTTGGCAGTCAAGTGACTCAATCACCCACTGGTGTTGCAATTCATCAACAAAAATATTTATTGGATCTTATCACCAAAACTGGTCTTCAAAACGCTAAAGGTTGCCACACTCATATGGCTACCATGCCATCTTTATCCAAGAATGTTGGAAATCCCTTTGATCAGCCTCATCTCTATCGCCATGTTGTAGGAGCCTTACAATATGCCACTTTCACTCGCCCTGACATTGTATTTGAAGTAAATCGACTATGCCAATTCATGCATTCTCCAACCGATACACATTAGGCAATAGTCAAGAGACTCTTAAGGTACTTAAAGCATACAATCACTCATTCTCTTCACTTTGCCTTTACAAATCAGCTATCTCTTCAATGCTATTCAAATAGTTATTAGGGTGGGTGTCTCGATACTCAACAGTCTATAAGTGGCTATGGCATTTATCTAGGTACCTCTCTCATCTTTTGGAGTGCTAGAAAGCAAGCAACAGTTGCATGATCATCTTCTGAAAGTGAGTACAAAGCCTTAGCAAATGCCACAGCAGAATTGATTTAGATCCATTCTTTACTATTTGAACTTATTATATCTTATCCTTCTAAACCCATTTTGTGGTGCGATAATATTAGAGCAATTTACATGTCTTCTAATCCAATTTCTCATGCACGTACCAAACATATAGAACTTGATTTTCACTTCATTTATGAACAAGGGTCAAAAGGACTCATCCAAATTGGCTTCATCTTTACAAAAGACCAAATTGGTGACATCTTCACCAAGCCACTAGGAGTTTGTCAGTTTCACCATTTTGTCTTCAAGTTACATCCCTATCCTCACTTCCCATTGGCTTGACAGGGGGTATTAGCACAACTCATTATTCATGTAACTTATTTCAGTTACTAGTTTCTTATTTGTTATTTTTGTTAT
Source organism: Mallotus nudiflorus (assembly GCA_947683625.1). Lineage (NCBI taxonomy): Eukaryota > Viridiplantae > Streptophyta > Magnoliopsida > Malpighiales > Euphorbiaceae > Mallotus > Mallotus nudiflorus. The sequence continues at coordinate 2,446,792 of CANTUR010000002.1, forward strand.
GTATTTGTTATGTACAATCAGAAGTTGTTACGGTTCATACTTATCTCTTGTAATCTATGAGTATATATTTATACTCCTTGCACACACAATGATGAATATAGAAAACATATTCTTACATCATCTTTGCAAAGTTTATATATTGAACTCAAGAAGCAAATAGTTTCTTGCATTGCATTACTTCTAATTACAATGGCTTAATTTATTCTTATGGCTTTGTTATATTCACATTTTTGGAAAAGTATAAGTATTTAGCACATAAATTATCTCTTTGCTTTCCTGTTATATTCATAATTTTTTTTCATTAGTTTTGTTGTCATATCATATATATTTTGATTTTTATATTTCTTTATTTATGTTTATGAAATCATTAGAATTTGACTAATTTTCCACTACTAGATTGAGAATTGGATCCCATTATTTACACTTTCTAAAAGACCAAATATTATCATAGTTGTAATTTCATACAAGCAAATCAGAGTAAGATTCCTTTGTATCGTTGGCTTAGTGTGGTTATGAAATTTAAGGTTGTGTTCACTAAAAAACAAGTAAAATTGTCTCTTAAACCTCAATAAATTGTTTCAGTAGTTTTGGAGACAACTTTAGTCTTTCCCATTTGTCGTCTCTATAACCTGTCACCAATTACTTAAGGGATAAAATTACAAATGTCGTCACCATTACAAAGGATGACAGTCGTCCCTATATTAGAAGACGACTATCGTCCTATATTAGAAGACGACTGTCATCCCCTAAGTTGGGGACGATTGTCGTCCTTACAAGTAAGGACAACTATCATCATTAAGATGCTTAGGGATGACATGTCATCCCTTAAGATAAAGACGACTATCATCCCCAACATACAAATGTCATCCTTATATTTTAGTTGTTTTGTAATTTTTATTATTTTCTTTAATAATATCTTTTTTCTTTTATCATCTCAATACTATTGCTAAAATAATATGAAGCAATTAAATATTAATAATATTTTTTTAATAGAATAAATTTACATGAGTTTAAATTAAAGTAAGACTATAAAATTAATATAACTTATCTTACGATAATACAACTGTTGCTCCTAAAAGGCCTACACTTCAAAGGTCCTTTCCTCTTTATAGCTCTTGACGTGTAGCTTAAATATTTAAAATTCCATTCTGAATGATATGTTTGATTCTTAATCTAAGTTAGTTTTGCACATATTATGGGTATGCAAGCCTCAACACCAAAGTGTGAAATCATGAATAGTGCTCTTACCTATAACCCTACAAGTATAAAAAAAATCATATATTTGTTAGTGATATGCACTAGGTCAATCATTTGTGATTATGTATTGACTTTCTTATTTTATTAATAAAGAGGAATTTCATTATCATTTGATTTTATGATAATTATATGAATGGTTAATTCTTATTAAGGCTATCAAGTATGTGACTTGATAGTAAAACCCTTATATTAAAATAAGAGTTCTATTCTAATTATCCCTAGCCATTTATTCATTATATAAATATTAAAGTATTAAGGCTAGTATGATGTTGGCTGATGGTTATGTTTTACTAATCATGAATATGAGATATTAAGTCAACTCATAGGTACATGATGAGAGATCATGTACTGGACTGACGTACTATGAAAATACTACATAGATTATTGTCATAAGTATTTTTCATCACAGTAATTTTATTTTGGTCCTTTGACCTTGAAATCATCATGGATTTCTACATAGCTATTTTATGTTTTGACGCATTCTAACATTGTCTTTAACCGGACGATTAAATAGGATGTTGTTGGGTATGAAATAAGTTATATGAGGAATGTGAGTGATTCAGAAGAAATTTATCCCTCATTAATATGAGAAAGATATCTATGGGTCCCTTGATGAGATAGACTGAAGGAAAATGCATGGCCATGCTAAAATGAATTGATAATGAGTTATCATTTCAAGTCTACTTAGAATCAAGTCATAATATTGAACTATATAATGATGACATTCTATGTCTTATGTTCAATTAAGATATCATGTGATAAAGGGACGATAAAATTTATTGTAATTAGGTTATGTCGAATTATTGACTTCACATGACTTGGGTAGTCATAATATCTTGTTGGAGGCCACTTATGACTTGTAGGCCTAAATAGAGATTTAGGCCCACTACCAATGTTATGTGAACTTACAGGGTCACACACTTTGAACAAGCCTAAAACGAATATGGATTTAATAAGCCCAAAATAAACTCTATGGAAATAAATAACTAAAGTATTTTACTTATTTATTTATTTAAGAATAAATGTTATTTTAAATAAATAAATAAGATATTATTTCTGATTTATTTTTAAAACAAAATCAGAATATAATAAATGGGAAATTACCAAAAGGTCATTGGTAGGTGAAACCCTAATTTGGAGTCTATAAATATGTTATATTCTCTAGGGTTAACTCACTTGTTTTTCCTGCCTCCAAATTTGTTTTCTCTTTTTTTAGAAAACAAACACAGAGTTTTTCTTTTGTTCTTGATTTGTGAGATAATTAAGAAAGTTGCTAGCACACACTCTAATTCATTTTTTTAAGGGTTGTTCATATGGATACCTATAGAGGATGCATCCTTTTGGAGACATCTAGATTTGAACAACCAAAGCAAAAGGCTCAAGGTAAGGTGTCACCGGTGTGAACCTCCTCTCATCCTTCCAGAAAATCTTGCCTCTTCTGCATTTTGGTGAGATTCTTGACACCTTAGATTTAATCAAGTAGTCGAATTACATGGATCTAGGTTTGGGAACGTGATAAAATTTTTAATTTTCTGCTGCATTTGTATAACGAAACCCAACAATATGAGCATTAATGCAAACAACATATGGCCTTGCAAATATTTCATGAATGTCTATCTAACAGACTGAATAAATATAGATTTGCCATTGACATTGCCAATTTAACCCTCAATAATGATTCAAACAAACATTTTTGAGGTACATATATGAAATCAGAGTTCACTCCACTTGTGAGAAATATAACAATCTATTTAGTTCAAGGTTTTTCATTTATGCAAGGAAAAATAAGAGTAGAATTGCCTAAAACAAGGATGATGTACCTTAAAAAACTTAGTCTTAAGAACAAATAGAGCACATGAGCAAATAATAAGTACAAGACAAAATAAATAAGAATGACGCTACAAAAACTTACTTTTGCAATAAAAATTCCATTATGAAAGTTGATGGTTTTATAATTACAATTAGATCTTGTTGGGTCGGTCATACTTGCAAGTGGGAACCCACAAGCCCACAAATTTTGAAGTTAGTAGCGTAAAAATTTGAAGTTAAAAAAAAAGTAAACATTTGTTGCACCGAATTCAATGCAGCTTTGGTTGAAAAAATTTATCAACTTGCCAACTTTTGAATGGCTATAAATTTCCATATATTGTAAGAGTTGCTAGTGTGTTTTTTTTTTGTGAGTGCAAAAGGAACTACGTAGGAGAGCAAAAATTAGAGAGCTACGTGTGTAAGACTGAGTGGTGTGCATGTGCAGGAGTTAAGGTGTGTGCAAGTAAAAATAGAGAGCTTTGGCTTAGTGTAAAATATTTGTGTGAGTTCCTCTTTAGTATAAAAGGAAAAGGTGAGAAAAATAAATATTATTTGAGAGAGCCAATTTGTTAGGGTGAACCAAAAATTGAGGGTTGTAATTTCTAATCCCATTATTTTTATAGTGGAAGATTTAATTGGACTAGGTCCTGTGGGTTTTCATTTTATAGGGTTTCCACGTAAAAACAATTATTATTGTTCTATTTATTTTTCTTTATTTATACGGTAGGTTTTTACCGCCTATTTTATTCACCCATTAGCTGATTTGATCGCCTTATTAATTTTATTATTTTAATTTGGCAAGCTAAGCCACATTTATATTACTATGCACACTCCACCACTCTTATTTATTTTTGTAAATCTCATTTTTTATCTAGTAGAAAAATCTAATTAACCCCAATAAAGTTGTAACAAAGCTTGGTTGGTTTAAATTTTTTTCTATCTAGATAAAAATAGTGTACAAAGGAAACATTTTCAAACTGACTCCAACAAATTACTCAGTTTGGAAGTCAATAATGGAGGATCTTTTATACATGAAAGATTTGTGGTAGCCTATCAAAACTGTCAATGGAGTAGCTGTTGGTAAGCTAGCAGAAATGAAAGATGCAGATTGGGAAGTGCTTAACAAAAAGTGTACAACTTAAATCAGATAGTGGATTGATATTAGCATTATGCAAAGCGTTGCCAAAGAAACTGATGCCTACAAGCTGTGGGAAAATTGGAGAAAATATACGCGCAACCAAGTGCATAAAATGTAGCTAATTTGATATGATATCTCATTTCCTTGAAATATAAAGATGAAAATAGCATGTCATGACGCATAAACGAATTTGAAGGTGTTGTAGATTAGCTCTCAACAATGAACTGTAAATTTGATGACAACCAATTGACAACATTTTTACTGATCTCTTTGCCAAAAAGTTGGAATACACTTTTTGTATTCGTCACAAATTTAACTCCTAATGGAAAGGTGATATTGGAGATGGTGAAGGACAGATTATTCAATGAAGAATCCATATGGAAGTAAAATGGTGAAATGTTTAAAGCTCTTATATCAAAAAATAAGAATGGAGTGGAAGAAGTAAAAGTAGATTTCGTCAAAATCATCAAAGGCCCGATCAAAATCTTAGTCAAAGAAAGACTTCACTTGCCATTACTGTGGCAAGCTTGGACATTTTAAAAAGGAGTATAAAATATGGAAAGTTGAGAAATCAAGGAATTAATTAGCTGAAGCTCCATAAACAAATATTGCAATAGCTAGAGATGAAGTTGAAGTTATCCCATATGAAAATATTATCAATCTCACATATTAAGATCAAACCTGGGTGGTTGACATAGGTGTCTCCTTCCATGTCACTTCTAGGAAGGATATCTTCTCATCCTATATTGATAGAGACTTTGGCTTAGTATGGATGGGAAATGATAGAGAATCCAAAATTATTGGTATTATAGATGTTTATTTAGAAACCAACACTAGATGTGAATTGCTCTTAAAAAATATACGACATGTTTCAGACATCAGGTTGAATTTAATCTCCATTGAAAAGGCTTGATGATGAAGGCTATAAAAGCTATTTTGGTAGATAGAAGTGGAAGCTCACTAAAGGTTGTCTAGTAATGGCTAAACGGAAGAAAATTAACTCCCTCTATATAACAGAAGCAAAGTTATGGAAAAACTAGATGAATATAATGGATAAAGAAGTTCCAATCGAGTTATGACATAAGTGACTCAGTCATATGAGTGAGAAAGGGCTCTATAGGTTAGCAAGGAAAGATCTCTTTCCAAGGATTAAAGGTGTACATCTATAAAACTGTGTTGATTGTATTCATGGGAAACATCATAAAGTTGCATTTTAGAGTTCTATAACTTCAAGAAAACCAAATATTCTTGATTTGGTACATACTGATGTATACATGATGCAAACTAGAAGTCTTAGTGGTGCCTTATATTTTGCAACATTCATTAATGATTGCTCTAGAAAATTATGGGCATTTGGTCTAAAAACTAAATACCAAGTGCTATAATTTTTTAAGGAACTTCACACAAAGGTGGAAAGAGAAACTGGAAGACAGCTGAAGTGTGTTCGTGTAGACAATGGTGGTGAATTAGAGGTCCATTTAAAGATATTATAGAAAATTCAATATCAAGTTTGAGAACTCTATACTAAAAACACATTAGCATAATGGTGTTGTGGAAAGGATAAACAAAAAAATTTATGAAAGAATCAAATGTATGCTTTCAAATGAAAAATTACCAAACTCCTTTTAGGGGGAGGCAATGAGAACTGTAGTTAATCTAATTAACCTTTCAGCTTCAGTTCCACTTAATGGCGACATACCATAAAGAGTGTGGATTAGAAAGGATATTTCTTATGAGCATTTAAAAGTGTTAAATTACAGAGCTTTTGTTCATATTCCACGAGATGATGGAACCAAGCTTGATGGAAAATCCAAGGAATGTATATTCTTGTGTTATACTCATAAAGAATTCGATTATAGACTGTGGGATCCTATTGATAAGAAGATCATCAGAAGTAGAGATGTTATCTTCTTTGAAGATCAAACCATTGAAGATATCAAGAAAAAGAAGGAGACCAAGCAAACAGAAGAATATCCAATAAATCTAGAGTTGGTTCCTCTACTTGCTAGTCATAATGAAAGGGGAGCCTTACTAGAATTCAATGAAGGGGGAGCTAGTGAGGATGATGCTAATGAACCTCTTATTGTACAACCTAATTTAAGAAGATCAGCTAGAGGCTGAATAGAGAGCCATAAATATCCTTCAGATGAGTATGTGATACTGACTGAAGGAGGAGAATCAGAATGCTATGAAGAAGTTATTTCAGGTGAACTCAAAGAAAAGTGGGCAAAAGCTATGTAAAAGGAGATGAAATCCTTATAAGACAATAATACCTTTGAACTGGTGTAATTTTCTAAAGGCAAAAAGGCACTTAAGAATAAATGGGTGTTTACATTAAAGCATGAAGAAAGTAACTCACAGCTAAGGTACAAGGTAAGGCTGGTTATGAAAGGCTTTAAACAAAAAAGGGCATTGATTTTGAAGAAATATTTTCATTAGTTGTAAAAATATCTTCAATCAGAGTAGCACTAGGGTTAGCAGCTAGCATGAACCTAAAGATTGAACACCTTGTTGTGAAATTGACATTTCTTTATGAAGATCTAGAGGAAGAAATTTACATAGAACAACTAAAAGGATTTGAATTCAAAGGGAGGGAGAAACTTGTATGCATGTTGAAAAATGCCTTTATGGATTAAAATATGCTCTATAACAGTGGTACAGAAAGTTTAAGTCATTCATGGCAAACCACAGGTATATAAAGATAAACTCTTATCAATGTGTCTTTGTGCAAACATTCTCTAATGATAGTTTTATCATTCTCTTACTATATGTGGATGATATGTTAATTATCGATCGAGACATTATAAAGATAAAAGATCTTAAAAAGGAGATAAGCAAAACCTTTTCCATGAAAGACATGAGAGTAGCTAAACAAATTATTAGCATGAGAATTCTCTATGATAGAAAGAACAAAAAGTAGTAGTTGTCTTAAGAAAAGTACATTGAAAAGGTGCTAAAGAGATTTAACATGGGCAATTCAAAACCAGTCGACAACCCATTTATAGGACATTTCAAGTTAAGTTATAAGCAATATCTAACAAGTGAGAAAGATAAAGAAGAAATGAAGAAAGTGCCTTATGCATCAGTTATTGGTAGCTTAATGTATGCTATGGTATGCACAAGGCCAGATATTGCTTATACGGTCGGAGTAGTTAGTAGATTTCTCTCTAATCCTGGCAAGGACCACTGATATTCATCTAAATGGATTCTCAGATATCTCAAAGGTACTTCTAATGTTTTTTTATGCTTTGGTGATGGTAAACCTGTATTATGTGGATATACAGATGTAGATATGGTCGGTGAAGTCGACACTAGAAAATTAACCTCTAGGAATATAATGACATTTGCAAGGGGAGCAATGTCCTGGTAATCAAAATTGCAAAATAATGTTGTTGTATCTACCACTGAAGTTAAGTACATCACTGCTAAAAAAGCTGCAAAAGAATTCTCATGGATGAAGAAATTTCTATAAGAGTTGGGTCTTAATCGAGAAAAATTCATTTTATATTATGATAGTCAAAGTATAATTCATCTCAGTAAGAATTCAGCATTCCACTCAAAGTCAAAGCACATTGATGTGTAGCATCATTGGATTCGTGATGCACTAGAGATAAAGATATTTTCATTGGAGAAAATCCATATTGATGACAATGGGTCATATATGATGACTAAAGCCTTGACTTCAGAGAAACTAACATTTTGCTTGAAGAAAGCAAGTTTATTTCCATGCCTGACTTGAGGCATGAGGGGGAGATTTGTTGGGTGGGTCTCACCTACAAGTGGGGACCCACAAGCCCACAAATTTTGAAGTTCGTAGTGTAACAATTTGAAGTTAAAAAAAAAAGTAAATATTTGTTGCACTTTTGCATGGCTATAAATAGCCATGTATGGTAAGAGTTGTTAGTGTGTTTTTTTTTTTTTGTGAGTGCAGTAGGTGTTGTTTGGAAGAGCAAAAATTAGAGAGCTTTGTGTGCAAGAGTGAGTGTTGTGCGTGTGCAGGAGTAAAGGGGTGTGTGCAAGTAAAAATAGAGAGCTTTGGGCATAAGCTTTAATTGAGTGTAAAATATTTGCATGAGCTTTTCTTTGGTGTAAAGGGAAAGGATGAGAAAAATAAATATTATTTGAGAGAGCCAATTTATGGTGGTGAACCACAAATTGAGGGTTGTAATTTGTAAGCCCATTATTTTTATAATGGAAGATTTATCAGGCTTAGGTCCCATGGTTTTTCCTTTTATGAGGTTTTAACGTAAAAAAAAGTATTGGTGTTCTATTTATTTTTCTCTATTTATAATGCAAGTTTTTACCTCCTATTTTATTCACTCATTGGCTAGTTTGACCGCCTTATCAATTTTATTATTTTAATTTGGCAGGCGAAGTTGCCTTTATATTACTATGTACACTTCACTGGTCTTTCTTTTTTTTGTATATCTCATTTATTATCTAGTAGAAAAATCTAATTAACCCCAACAATTCTTTTTCAGTTGAACTAAAAATGGCAGAAACCATACATCCTGCACTTGAACCCCAAAAATTCTTTAGACTAATTTGTTAAGCAAGTAGTATACATGTAGGCTTAGTTTCCTTACCATGCCACTCTTGTAAATCAGTCGTATTTCCCACTCCAACGCCATTGGTTGCAATAAAGAGACACTATAAATTATTCTCCCATATGCACAAGGTTCCACATCTTTCATAGGGAAGTAGACATGCATCTAAGTGCAAACTTTTATTCCTATTAATTAACTAGGAAACACATTACAAAGTCCATTCAAAATTGGTAAGATCTCTTAATAAAATATCCAAAAATAAATGAACAAATTTGAGATATTCAAATAGATGAAAGTCAAGATTTTTATGTTATGAATTACATAAATTCATAACATTTAACCAATTCTATATATTATGTACCATTAGCTATTTACTTAACTCTTTCTCTAAGATACTAAGCCGAGGGTGGTTCCAACCTATTTTTGGTGTTATCTTGAGCACCTTGAGGACTTATGTGAATATACTCAATCAATCAATGATAATAAATAAAGTCGTTATCTCTATATGCTTGTGTGCTCTAGTGAACAATCCTAACCTTTTGAGACTATTTCTGTAATAATTTTTACATCATAGATGCAAATAATTTGATTCTTTTTCATATTTAAACTAGACATGTGCGACTACAACATATCCAAAATTCAACTCAAAATATGCACTACACATTTTATGATGAATTTTATAATCTTACCCTATTTTTTGTGTAAGTATATGCTAAATAGATTTCACTATTTTAACCATATCGCATAACGTAGATGTCCAATTCTAAAACTTTTTTACATGCAATTATTTGACATAAAATGAAAATTTTTCATATTTTACATTCCCTCTAATTGAGCTTCTAAAGTCATCATATTAAATGGATAAAATCAGATTGCTTGTAGTTACTATATCTAGACCAGTTTTGCTTAAAGAGTCATATCTCATTATACACACCATATTTTGCAGAACTGATTTACAGCCACCTAGATGAGACATAAATCTACAACTTTCATGCTTTAAGTTTTCCCTAATTCCTCCTGTAAGGTCATGAATTGCTGATTGCAATATTTCTCAAATTCTAGCCTACATTTCAATTACCCCTTGTTTTCAATTCCACCAAAGAATTCAGTTTATTTCCAAATGAATTCCAAATAGAATTCATTTCCAAATAAATTCCAAATTCATTTAAACCAAACATACTTCATTAATAAGAATTGATTTAGTTTCAAACAATTCCACAAAATTAAAAAGTTGGAATTCAAAAAGAATTTTAGAAAGTTTTCATTTAAACCAAACACATTTAGAGTGCATTTAGTATAAATGAATTTCAAAAAATTTTATAGATTTTCTTTGCAAATCTAAATGATGTTTGTTTGTTTTAAATGAATTTTGTATGGAATTCATTTGCAATTCCAAATTTTTAAATTTGTGGAATTGATTATAACTAAACCAAATTCTATCAAAATAGTTGGAATTTCCAAATAAATTCCAAAACTTTTAAGTCTATATTTTTAAATGACTAAAATACCCCCTCCTTACTTTTATTTTCAAAACATCTTTATATTTAAAAAGGTATTTTTGACAAAAATTTGAATTCCAAATTTATACCCAACAAAATATGGAATTCGTTTGAAATGAATTTCATAAACTATTCATTTGAATCAAACATAATTTATTAATAAAAATTCACTTGGAAATGAATTCTATTTGAAATTCATTTGGAAATTAAATAAATTTCTTGGTGGAATTGAACCAAACAAGGGGTTACTTGGGTTTGCAAATGAATTCCACAAAATTTTGTGGAATTCATTTGAACCAAACAAACTCTAGGTTACAAACTCTAGCTTAATTTAATTTTAGTTCTTATGCCAAAAAAAAAAACTCCTTGAAGGTTCAAAATAACTAGCAAAAACCCAACAATCAAATCAGCATTAAAAAAAACTTGAACCAATTAATAAGTAGAAATAATAGACTATAAAAAACAAATAAAAGTTGCTACAAAACATACTTCAAGAGGGCAATCGTTTAAAAAAACGTGATCTAGATAAATTTTGAGGAAATTTCAAATTCTGTTGAAGATGGTTTCTCAATATGATTTCTTGATATTAACTGACTCTAATTCATCATCTATAGAGGCATGCTTGTTTCCTCTTTATCATGATTGTTGTTTTGATGTTGATGATGGTGCATAAATTCCACGGCTTTCCATGCAACATTAGCCTCCTCGATCACCATCTTCGATACTTCTATTGCATTGTGGCCCCATTGGTGGTGGGGGTTCGATTTCTTTTCGAACCAGTTCTTTGAAAAAATAACTAATTAAAGCTATTATTTTTATTATTATTTTTTCAACGATGGCTATGGGATTGCGAAGAGGAAGTGAAGGAAAGGAAGAATGGAAAAAGAAAAATAGAGAGACATAAGAAGAAAAAAATAAAAAAAGGTACTAGGGCTGCATTGATTTTTTTTTAAAAAAAAAAACTGGATGGCTATTATTAACACTATGGTCTAACAACCCTAAAAACTAGTTGTCCTCGAACCAAGCTAAATATTTAAAAAAAAAATCGTCCCTGTAGACAACGGGGTTTAGCGCGCATCCAAGATTTTAGCAACTGCAACACTATTTGAGCTCAGGGTTCTAGAGAACACACTAACCACTGTCATAAAAACATGGTGTGGAGATGAGGAGTTTCCACCTAGGGTATTAACTAGGACAAATCGAAAAGGTGGTACTCAATTCCCTAAAAGAAAGCTAGCACCACAACCAGGAGATTCTGGATACGGAATACCAACTTCTTTCAGTCTTGTGTTCATTTAGAATAACTTTATGAAGTATTATCTTATTTTCTATTTACATGCAATTTCATATAAATCCTAAAAACAATCAACTCCAAGCCAAACTAGTCATGAAATATATAAGTAAATAATGCATTCAATAAATCACATAATTCCTAAGTTAGTCTAATCTACATGGATTTTAAATAAATGAGTTAAATCTGCATGTTTCAATTTATATGTGAACCTAAAGACCTAATTCCTTTTGATTTTAATTAAATGAACTTAAGTCTACTTGTTTTAATAAAAAAAAATGGGCCTAATTCTACAAATTATGGAATATTTAAATTAGTGGGTCTAATTCTACATGTTTTAATTAAATAGTGATCTTAAATCTACAAATTATGAAAAAAAAAATTAAATTAAGTGGGCTAAGTCTAAATTAATTAAATTAAATTAGGTGAGCCTATATCTAATTAAAACTAAATGGGCCTAAGGATGTTTCTAACCTAAAATCTAATTAATTATGGACCTAAAAAAATATTTTAATTAATTAAACCTAATTAATTATTAAGTGAGATGGGCTAAAAGAATTACCTAAACTTAAATAAATAAATAAAAGCCTAAAATGGGCTTAAGGCCCCAAAAGCACATAAAAATAATAAATAAGCCCAAAAATAAATAAAAAACATAAAAAATAATTAAATAAGATCAAACAAATAATTAAATTAATCATTACTAAAACCCTAATTTTATTAATATGAAACCTAAATTAATCTACTTCATCCATTGATTTTAAATAATAACCTAATTGAAACCTAGTTTTACTAACTAATTTAATCAAAATAAATATGCAACCACACACATAATTTCACTACTCTCGCTATTGGAGCTATTACATTAATTCATAAAATAGTTAATAAAATAAATAATATAAAAGCAATAAATAAAATAAAATAAAAACCCTAGAAACTAAGTCTCTACTAGGCTTTATCTATAGTTTCCCACTAACTTCTCATGAATTCATTTCTCCCACATGATCACCATGCGTTTTCTTCTATAATCACTATAAAAAAAATTATAATTAATGAATAAATTATGATAATAATTCAAAAAAATAATCAATAATAAAAAAAAGAAATAAATTAAAAATAGAATAAGAAGAAGATGATGATGCTTATGAGTGATTTGGGTACTCCTCAAATTTGTAATTCACTGTTCTTGACAAGTCTTCGAATCTTCTTCTTTAAAAATTCTCTAAGGATCTTGAATTAATTGATAAACCAAAAACGAATTTTTATAGAAAAACCCTCCCCAAAAGAAAATAATTAAGAAAGCTTTTTAAAAGTCGACAATAAACGAAAATTATTTTCTTAAATGCACAAAAAACAAAAGCTTCAAAACACATTTCTGCCTCCCTTTTTTTCTTCTTTTTCCCCTTTCTTTTGGGTTCGCGTCCTCTTTATATAGTGGAAAACAGAACTAAAAAACCTAGCTCAATCCTAACGTGATTCTAATTCCTCAAAATATAAGATTAATACTTAAAATTATATTTAGGAATTTTATATCAATTAGGAATGAGTTAAAAACCAATTAGGAACTTTAGACTGAATAGGATCGAGTTAAAAAAAAATAAAAAAAGAGACGGAAGAATTAAATTTTGACCGGGATTGTGTAATTTTAACAGGTTTTTTTTTTAACATTTAATTACAAAAAGACCCTTGGAAGAATTTAAGTTTTGCAATTAGATTCTAAAAAATGTTGCAATTTAGTCCTTGATAATACTAAATCCTTCCCTTAAAAGATGCATTTAAACCCTTAGAATTTTAAAGCTTAAGTATCGAAGACCTATTCATGATATTTTCATCATTGGAGTCCTTTGTCGTATCCATAACATATCATCCCGAAATTGGGTGTCTACAGTCCCTTATTCAAAAAACACAAAAAGGATAGGAGACAGTTATTTAATTAGTCTCTTATTCACTCACTTAATTTTTTAAGGACCATTAATTTCATTTTCTCTCCTATAATTGTCCCCCCCTTTTTCTTTATAGTGGTTGATGTGTGAACAAAAGTAGTATCTTGTTGAAGTAAAGTATGCAGTTGTGCATGGGTCAGAGAAGTTTGGAAATGCAAATTCTCCAAAACCCCACCTAAAATGTCATGACCCGAACCTCATACGCACGTGATTGACACTAAAGAATAAGAAAGTATGAAGCTTCTGAAACCCATAGTAAGCCTTTAGGAATTTACCCTATAAATTAACTTAAAAAATCTAATGAAAATCCGATAGAGTTTCCTCTGTACCAAAACAAAATCAAACTATTACTTCACCACAACACAATGATCAACACCAAATTCATCTTCATCACTTTATCATCATAATAATACATATACCCGTATTAAACTAATTACATCACAAATATAAGTTGTACAAGCCATTCAACTACCGTGGTGCCTAGAATTTGAATACATCGTACTTATATTAATAAAACCTACATCAAATAGCTAGAGAAAAAGAAATCTAGTGCATGCGACGATAAAAGATGGACTATTTATGAGGTCTTGAAAAAATAAAATTAAGGAGAATCAGACCTCACTAAGTGAATTAACATTAAAAAATTCATGTTGATTTTAAAATACTTGTTTAAAACCATTAAATCCATTAACTGAATAAATATTTGAAATCCTTTGTTTAGTTAAAAATTATTTTTATAAAATAATTTTCCAAAATTTATAAATCTCTTAATACTAAAATTTCACATCCGAAAATCATTTAAAAATTATTTAAATTAAAATCTTTAGTGGAAAACATGGTAGAACCCTAAACCTCAATCCACTATCGATGTCCCGAGAGAACAAACTCAACCGAGTAACATCTCAATTTTGGCCCGAGAGAACAAGCTCCACCGAACTCAATCCATATACTGCTTAAGAGAATAAGCTCCATCGATCCCAACTCATAACATTGCCCGAGAGATCAAGCTCCATCGAGCCAATAACCTATACATAAGAAATCCAAGATTTTAACCAGTGCACATGTGGTTTTGGTGACGCCCACCACATAGCATGTTTTACCATTTTCTCCAAAACATACTTGTTTCATATATAAAATAAAATAAAGTAAACCAAACTAAAGCATTTCCAAAATTTTTAATAATAATAATAAAATAAACAATCATGCTTATAGGTAAAATTCATAGGCATAATTAAATTTATATATTCAACTTTATTATTATATTTATTGAATAAAAATTCTCATTTATATATAATTTCAACAAACATTTTATAAAATTAACTCACAAGTGGAGCATGCCGACCGATGTGTCCTTAGTTGCCTAAATGTTACTGCTATGGCTCCCGTTTTGAATCTCTCTATATATATAAAACAAGTAAATTCATAATAATTTCCCAAATTCTAGAAAAAGTAATAAAATCAAGGAATTAATAAAATTAACTTAGAAATACCCTAAATATGACATTTGAGGCTAAAGGAATTTATTTTGATGAGTTAAGACAATTTAAATGGAAATGGAGTAATTTCCACTAAAGCACTTCTAGAATTTTATCTTAAAATCCATGAGAATCAAACCTAGCTCTAGTTCCAAAAATTAATTCTCATAATTTATAGTATTTATTAAAAATAAAATTTTATGGGATGGTACTATTCCTCACCGGAATTCGGTTGGGGCTCACATCTTTCACAAAAACTAGGTATATTGTAATAAATAATAATTAAAAGTGGTAAATATACAAGAAGCCAAAACAAGATGAAGGATGTGCAACAAGTGCATCTTCAATGTCTATAGGGAAAGAGTTTGTTTTGTATTGATATTTACTTCTCCATCTACCTCATATTTCTTTTATTATTTCACTAATAGTGTCAAGTAGCTGCTCAAATGTTCAAAAGCAGATGCATGAAGAAGACCTTGAAGCTAATCCTTTGGAGCTTGAGTTATCAATAATAGCAGATCCACTACTAGATAAACTCAAGAATAGTTGGTAGGCAAGATTTCAAGCATACGCTTCTTCTCCCCTCAAATAGTGCACCAATTTTTGTCTTAGGTTTAGGGATTTGTAACATCATTCCAAGTTAAATGTTTAAAAGAGAAGAACACATATGTGTTCATCTTCACCAAACAAGAGGATTATGATAGGGTTAAGAAGGGAACCCCATGGTTAGCATAAAGGAATATTTTGGTCCTTAAGGATTGGGATCCTTCTCTTACTGAGGAAGATCTGGATTTCTTAACAGAGTGTTTTTGGTTTCAAATAAATGGCTTACCATTGAACTAAAATTCTTAGGAAAATGCTAAGAAGATAGCAAATGCAATCTTTATTCAGCTCGAAGATATGGATGAGAAGGTCTATTCAGCTAGTTTTCCACTTTTTTTTAATTGGTTAAGTAGACACAAATGGCCATTTTAAGGCTCGATTAGCCAATTTTTACATGGATGGCCGATGTTCACCCTTTTACACTTCTAACAATGTTTTGTATTTATGTTTTATGGATTTGGCTTTTGTATTTATCTTTTGTAGATTTGGCTTCAAAGAAGTTGAAGATAGTGATGCCCTATGATTTTTCAGTAATTTATGAGCTTGTCACTTCTTAAGGAGGAGGATTTTAATGAAGTTCAACAAGAACAAGGGGCTTGGATGTTTAGCTTAGGTGAGCTTAATGTGCAATGGGTTGGCCCTTAGTGGAACTTTTTGGATGTATGCTTTAGAAGTTTCCACTTTTAATAGCAACCCCTAACTACTTAAGCCATTTTTTCAGGTTTTTGACTTAGAATTTTTATTTAGCATTTTGTTTGGAGACTGGACAAAGTACTTCTTCATTTTTTTAAATTTATAGGTCTTCAAAACTCATTTCCATCCAAATTTGACAACTTAATTGCTCTAACCAAATACAGATCATCCTAATTTGGTTTGAACTTACCTCTTGGATCAAATAAGATTTATCTTACTTGTTTTAAAACCAAATCCTTATATCTTACTTAGCTTTTCTTAGTGAGAAAGTGAGCAACAAGTTGAAAATGCCCTTTTCTTTCATAATAATAAGGTAAGCTTCATAGCGTAAATCGAGGCAAGCCAAAACTGAAGGTGGGGCTTACTTCCTAGCCCAGTGGGAGTAGTGACTAGCGTTATAGGTCATTAGGTGATCGGAAGGTTGCCACAAGTAATTTAGTTTGGGGGACCAAAGGTAGTTCTCCATGCACCGAACATGTAGCTTACCGAATCAGTTGCAACACAGATGGGAATGAATGTTACGAAAGATAGGGTCGAGTATGATATATCAACCATTTACTCAATATCCTTGTACGAGGCCATAATCACTACATAAGAAGAACCTTGGTTTGGTGAATTAAAGTTGGCCTTAGGGGTAATAGGACTCCCAGTTACTGCGCGCAATCATATACTGAGGTGCTCCCCGCCGGTTGTTGGAACGACGCGAGCCAGGCTGGGCCTCAATTCAGAAAGATGAAGGGTTAAAAGCATGAGAAATTCTTCTCTAATAAAGTTTCATATTAAATGTTGCTCTGAGTCTTTTCTCATCCAATATAATCAATTCTTCATATCTGGCCCTTGCCCATTTTCCTTATGGAATTTTTATTTCTAAAACTATCCTTAATGACTACAATTCCATTTCTATAGGCAACAAAACTTCTATAGTATATATTAAAGAATAAGGAATTGCACTTGTAGTAGTTCTAGTTATAGTCTATAATCCCACAAAGCATATGGGAGCTTTTTTTATTATTCTTTGTAAGTCTTAATTATTTTAATAAGAGTCTATTTTACACTTTTATTAACTGCTTCTACTACACCATTTGCTTATGCAATAAATCTATATTTCTGCAATAAATCCTTTACTTTTACTTGAAACTAAACACCATTATTAGTCCTTATTTGATGCGGCAAACCAAATCTAAAATTTAAGTTCCTTTCAATAAATCTAGCCATCTACTTTATCCATAACTTTTTGAAGGATTCTGCCCCCACCCATTTTGAAAAGTAATTAATTTCCACTATGCTATGCATGGGTCTCATAGAACTAGAACTATTTCAAAAAACTGAACTGAAAATTCTAGAACTAAAAATTTTCATTAACCATTTGACTTTCTTCAAATTGTACTGTTCTAAAAATTCTTAATGAAGCGGGTTTGGAGATCATGAATTCTCTGAATCAAACCATCCTAAATTATACTAAATTAAAGATCTAAAACTAGAACCGATAATTTACTAAAATTATCCACTTCATGGGATAAACATTAATATATATCTATAGCAAGTTTAAAGTGTTATAACATTATTTTAATAATTAATTGTATAGGCAATTAAAAAATTAATAATTAAGAATAAGTGCCCATTAAAGCCTTCATTCTCTAATTTTCTTCTCTCAACAGCTCTTCATACTCACTTACTTTTGTGGCTAGCTTTTAAAAATCTCAGAACTCCATGCCTTGAAATTTTTTTTGCAATTCAATATTAAGTCCCCTTTAAGAAATCTTGACATACATATTCAGTCTTAAGTAATAGGATTTTGAACTTGTTTCTCATCCTTTTAAATCTTGCAATAAATAGATCTACACTCTCACCGGCTTTTTGAGTCACTTTAGACAACTCAGCTATACATATCTCTAGTTTTGCTTTGAAGAATTGAATGTGGAACTGTCGCTCCATCTCTTACTAAATGAGGATTGAATTCTTGGAAAAACTTGCATACCATGTGAAAGCTATTACTTATAAACAATTAGGAAACAATCTTAATTTAAATTTTGGTAAATTTTTATAATTTGCAAGTTCTCCACATTGAATTATAAAATGAGTGATACATTTTAGCATTGATTGTCCATCTTCTTTAGAAAATAGAGAAAACTTTTGAATATGGTAACCCCTAGTGTTCGGATTATCTCTATTAATTATATTCAGATAAGGATTATGAAATTCTAATCGTATCTAGTGCAGGCCTAGTCCATATAGCTCCTGAACAGCATCTCGCACACCATCCAAGTCAACTCCTATCCTAAGAGCCTAGGGAAGTGGCACATAGGCTTGAGGAAATGGCATCTAAGCCTAGGGAGTTTGTATGTAGCCTTAGGGAGTGTTGCCACCCATGCCTCTTCCTTCATGATCATACACTCCTAGCTGTACAGCTAGATTGGTCCTACTAAAATACTGCTAGTTTGATCATTATCATTTGATTGATTAATGTTTCAGCTATTAAGCCATTATAATTTGTCTTTTTATTATTAGTCTGAGCTTCATCCCTCTAATATGGAGGAATATACCTTTCATCAATAATCATTTGAACTCCCTATGGAATAATTTTTATTGATGAATTTCCAGACTCATCTTGAGTTAACACTTTTGACAAAGAAACCTATTTGGATAATTGCTCGTTAATTCTGGAAAATGTACTCATGACATCCTATAATTTTTTTCAATATCACTATTAATAAAAGCACTAACTTGTTATAGGGAGTTAGTCGTCTGTGACATTGAATCTTGTACCACCTTCATTCTTTATGTGACAATAGCTTGAGTGTTAGTATTCTCACTAACAATAGCATCCAAAACTTTTATATTATGGCCTATTTGGTTAGTAATCACCTCATCCTTGTTTCGATCATGAGGCATCAGGTTTTCTTCTAATTTATCATTAAATGCATCACCTGATTCTTCAGGTGTTTTGTTGGATGAGTCTCCAACCTTAGAAATCTCTTTTCCACTTCTTCATTTTGGCATCTTTTTGGAACGCATCCCACCGAATGTGCCAAAAGATTGTTGGTACAATTTTATTGTGGACTGACTTGAGCATACCAAAGGATCTTAAGTCTAAAAATGTGACTGACTTCTTTTAGATTAATTATTGATTCCCAAATGTCTTTACCATAATTTATTTGGATTCCAAGTAGATAAAATCAAAATTAATGATAAAAAGAAGCTTTTGAGTAATAAAAGGGAATTTTATTGATTGAGACTCATTACAAGTTGAAGGGCAAATTGCTTTGAAATTGACAAAAAAAATTATTGTAAACAAAAACTGGAATTTTGCTAAAGATTGTCAAGATAAAATTTGCTAGTTGTTGTTGATTGGTTTGATGATGATTAATTTTTGAGAGTTGATAACGATGCCTCTATTGTTGGTTCTCCTAATGATTTATAATCACCGACACGAACTTCTCCATTTAGTTTTTCTCTCCATCAGTCGTTAGTTGGAAAATTGAATGTCTGTAACTTTCATCCTTACTTCCCCAGTTGAACAGTTATAACTTTTATTTCAGAATCTTCAATCTTAGCTACCACATCATGGACTGGTTTTCATTTCAGGCTTTACTATTGGGCTTCAATTTGGGCTTCTATGTACTTAAATCCAAAAATTAATATTTGACTCAAAATTGTTTCATTTAAAATTTTTTTTAAAAAAAATTATATTTAAATTGAACATATTTATGCAATTCAAATTTTAAAAAATATTAATAATGGAGTATTATAATAAAAATTATAATAAAAATAGATATTAAAGTTAAGTATATTTATATCATTTAAATTTTAAAAACATTAATAATGAAATGTGGATTTAAAGTGGTGGAATGCAAAAATTTATAATTGTTTGACAAATTTAACAAAAAAGTTATTTAGTCAAAATTATATAAAATGCTAAGTGGCATTTACAAATCTAGTTTATTATTTTAATTTTTAAATTTATAATGGTCTATTGATATACAAAAATTCAAACAGTTTCAAACATTGGCAATTTTACCATAACTTCAATATTTTAATAAAACTTTCTTGATTTACCCAATTTTAAACAATTTTAGTGCAAACAATATTTGGTTAACATTAAAAAAAAAGCATTGAGACAATAATAAAAATTTAAAATTTGTCATTGATAAATTATTAAATGATTATCATTATAATAATTTAAAAAATTATAGATATTTTTAATATACAAAGTAAATACTCTACTTAATTTGAATATTTATAAATGTTTAATAATTATTTATTTAAAATTTGTTAATACACCTAACTTTAAAATGTGAAGAAATTTTGCCATATTTTAGTACCTATAATTTTTAAATTCATTTGAATGGAAATCATTCATAAACTTAAACAAATACTAGAAGGAATTTATAATAATATTGTGAGCTTTGTAGCTTTCATGAAAAAAGTTGAGGTTTCAACTCTCTTTTTTTTTTTCAAAAAGAAGAAGAAGAAAGAAAGAATTTTTCTACAATATTCTTGCCTTTCAATTTATTAAAAATGAGATTTGAGGCTTCAAAAAAAATAGTTAGATAGTGATGTGGTGTGGACCGGATTGCATTGGCATTCATGGATGGGCTTAACAAAAGGAGAGTGTGCACCTGAACTTCGAATGGCTCTAACTTCTAGGTTTGGAGGAGCTGCGAAGCCCATAATATATTAAAATGATGCTAGTTCAGAGCTCTACAAAAAATGTTACACACTATGCCTGTAACAACCTAGCTTCAAGCCTAAATTCCATTGTTTAGGGCTACATATTTTAGTTTGAACTTTTATGTTATTTTTGGGTTTTTAGTCTTTTTCATTGTTTCAGTTAGGTTTTTTCCTCAAACACTATTTATAAGTCTTTTTAAGTTGTTTTGAGATAGTTTTTGTTAAATTGATAACCAAAGTCCTATTTTCTTCCAATTTTCGTTATTCCTTTGTGTGAATCAATGAATATTGATGCCTATTTCCTAGCATTCTCAATGAATCAATAGGTTATAGAAGGTTGTTTGATGACCATTAATGCTCAAATCAACAGTAAGTGACATTTATCCCTTTTAACCTAGGCTTTCACTATGTCATGATGGCAATGAGCGATAAATTCAATTCATTACTAATTAGTGATAGATTAAATATATTGGACAAAGAGCATGTAAATAGCAATAGTTTTAGCAACGGATAAGATAAGCTATCACTAAAAAAAGGTAGGAGCTTGACATCATGAGTGTAAGAACTAAATAGTGATAACAAATATGTTGTTAAATTAGTGACGAATACACACTTTCATCACTAAAATGATTTAGGGCTACGAAAATTCAATAATGGATTAATGACATATACATATATTATTGAATTTTAAAGGTATATCGATGCTACCCTCCCTCTTTTGTTTCAAAAAATACAAACAAAAAATTTATTTTGGTTATCCTCCTGCTCCCATTAGCTTTGACACCCCTTCCTATCACACCAGCCTTGGTACTCTAACCACTTTAAGGGCTAAATACATAAATGGTATCTATTTTTTCAATTTTTACTATTTTGATGCTTGAACTAAATTTTTTCAATCAAGTGTCTGAACTAATAAAAAAATTTCAAATTGGTGTTTTTAGCAAATTTTACAAATTAAAATATATTATGAACAATAAATTGACTTAAATGCTTTAATTTCATATTAGACTTTATTTTCTTTTTTATTCTAAATATTTCCTTTAAAATTATTTTTAGTTATCAAAATAAACTAGAAAAAGTAAGTATTGTTTTTTTTATTATTTTTGTTTTTATTTTTATTTTTATATATTGGTTGAAATTTATATTTTTATTTCATGATTTTAGTTAATTAATTTTTATTTATTAAAAAATTATTTTCTTTTTATTTTAATTGTAATAAATATATTTTTATTTTTAATTAAATGCGATTAATAAACAGGTTAACATATATATATATATATATATATATATATATATATATATATATATATATATATATATATATATATATATCACTACCAACACTAGAGATTAGGAAAGCAATAAGTTTCTGAAACCCATAATAAGCCTAAGAAATTTATTACAAAAATAGAACTAACTTTAAAAAATTCTAAGGAAAATCAAAACCTGTAAAAATGCAAATACACTCTCAAATATATATCATCACAACCACAATCTCCAATATCTGAATCTCAATACAACAAATTATGACAACAACAAATATTGAAATCTACTGCAATATTTAAATTACTAAAATCTACCCCTAAGGGCACATGACCAGCACTAGAGATTAGGAAAGCAATAAGTTCCTGAAACCCATAATAAGCCTAAGAAATTTATTACAAAAATATAACTAACTTTAAAAAATTCTAAATATAACTAACTTTAAAAAATTCTAAGGAAAATCAAAACTTGTAAAAATGCAAATACACTCTCAAATATATATCATCACAACCACAATCTCCAATATCTCAATCTCAATACAACAAATTATGACCTACATAATATAGCCGATGAAGAATGAGTCTGATGTAGAAAAGATGAACTAACTGTAGACTCCTAATTTTGTAGAAAAATAGTTGAGGAGACACAAACCTCACTGAATAAGCTAATATAAAGAACTATTTATTAGTTTGAAAAAATTCTCTTAAACATTTACATCAAATACTTGTTATAAAATTGACTTTAAGAAAATCATTAATTTACCAACTATTATATATATGCATGAAATATTCATTAAGTAACTTTGTTAAAAACATAATTTCCAAATGCCAATAATTAAACAAGTGTATAATAAAAAGGATATAAAATAATTAAAACATCATTAATAGATAACTTAGAGGAAAATTGTGGTAGAACCCTAAACCACAAATCGATAAGCCATTAGGCTCACTTATTTATCCAAAGATTTTCAGTTCCCTAGAGCTAAGCTTCTACCGAGTTGTCACACCCATACCTTAACTCTCAGTACATTTACAATCATTATCCATTGTATCTATATATTTATTGAATTTAAGTATAAGTTAGTATATTTGGATATGGTTTTAGACACATATGCCCATGAGTGTAAGTCAAGTGTTGCTTATAGTTAGGTTAGTGTATCGGGTCTAGCCATAACTTGTACTTGGTCAAGAAGCATGAACTGTTGAATTTTGATAACATTTAAAATGAGTGAAATATAGAACACAATAGAGATATGAAGTTGAATTGAAGTAAAGAATAAGAACTTAAATGTTAGCATGAGATGAGGACTACATTGAAGCAAATGATTGGCCCAGATTAAAACAATTGAAAGCTTGAGGTTTTATAAGTAACAAAATCATTTCATTAAGTGTTTACATAGAAATTTTATAAGTTGACTTATCCATTTAAGGGCTATCTTCTCCAATTTTTGGTCCTTGTGTGCAGCCATAGATGTTAAAACAAAATAAGAAGAAAAGAAGAGGAAAGGAGAGAACATAAGAGCTGCTTGAATTCTTTAAGTTTAGACTAGATTTCCAAGTGAAATTTGATGATCTAAACCACTTTTAAGGCTTTAATTTTCATCTCAAAAGCCTGCTCTAATTGATTTGGTAAGAAATTTAAGTGTTTCGGTTGATTTCAATTAGGGTTCATATGCATCAATTCTTGGGTTGAATTCTGCTAGTTTTTTAATCATATTAATTGGGCCATATATTAAGATAGAAAGCTCCAAATTAAGTGTTATTTGATGCTTTGGAAACTCTGAAGAATCCTCTAAAATATTTCCTCTTTAAGCTTGATCTGATTCAGTCTTTATATTAGGGTAATAAGAGAAAACCTTTATTGCTCAATATATTAGTTTCTTTGATATGGTTATAATTCGTTATATATAACTTTATTTGTGGGTGTCCAATTAGTGTGAATTTTTATATTATGTTCTAGACATATAGATCTGATATTACAATTTCAACTCAAAATTCCATAAAGTTATCAAAGTTAGCTCTGAAAGCAGCCATTTTAATTATTTGAACTAGGTTTACAAAGTTCATGAGTTAAAGCTAGTCTAGATACTTTTGGTATATCTTGAGCTAAGAAACTTAAAATTTAGTTTAGTTTTATTCTAAAAAAAAACTTAAAGAGTTCTCTAAAATATTATAGTTTTGATGAAGATCTAATTATGTTTTAATAGTGGTCTAACAGACCTATACTTTTTATTGCTCAATCTGTCTGAGTAATTGAGCTGCTTGTAATACAACCTTTATAATTTTATTTATGGTTATCAAATGGAAGTGAACATTTTATTGAAAGTACTAGAGACAAAGACCTAGATCTGGTTAAATTTTGAGGTTAAAATTCATTTTCTATAGGTTAAAACAATTTTTCTAATTTAGGCCAAAAAATAGGTATTTTAGAGTCTATGAAGTTGATTTGTAGAATTGAACTAAATTGCATTTGATGCATATCAATTGGGGGTTGCATGGTTAGAGTAGCATGTGAGATTATTTTATTGATGATTTATAACTGAAATTGTATCTGTTAAATGTTGGAAAAGGCAAGGGAAGTACAAGTACAAGTTAAGCAAATTTGGTGAACCGGGTTTGTGTGTTTATAGGTTGTTTTGGTGAGTGGATGTTCAAGCATTTTAAATATTTTTATAATAACAAGAAAATGAATTTTTAATGATTTTTTAGAATTTGAAATGATATGTATTAAATTTTTCAATTCAGTTTGGTTACTACTTGAATTACTTAAAGTATTTAAGCTTTGAAACAATAATGGTTTCAAGTGTGCAAGTTAAATGTATTATTAATACATGCTTTATTTTGTAACCTGATTTGGAATCATTTTATTTTCTTGGTGATTTAAATAAATTTATGCTCTACATGGTTTCTCTCTTCTTGAAATTATGATGAAGATTGTTTAATTTTGAATGGTTATTGAACCATAAATATGATAATATTGTTTTGATTGATTATTTGGTGGAAATGGTAATTGATTTGTGTATTACCACCCTATGTGAGATTGTGAATATGCTAAGGTGTTATATGATATTTGAGATTGTGTTGGTTGTTATTGCGCAATAAACAATAGGGCACTTGATTGCAAGACAATGAAGGGAGAAGGGTCGTTCCATACTAATGTAGTCAAAGGGTTAGCCTTCAAGTGTGCCTAGAGAGTAAGATTGTGATGGCCTATATGTTATGGTCAGGTTGTGATGCTTATTATAGGGGTGGTTAATACATGTGAAATGTTGTATTGATGTTTAAAAAGACATGTGTTTTACTTGCCTATGCTTTGCACAAGTTTGAAAGTGAGAAAAGATTTAATGTTTTAAGTGGATTATAATATGATTTCAAATACACTATTATTATCACTTGAGAAATTAAATGTGTTTGGTTAAACCAAATTGTTTTCTACTTGATATATATATTCATAAAGTATTTTTATACTCATTTTACTTTGTTTTATAAATGTTTTCAAATACTAGGTCTTGATAGTTGGCGAACAGAGTTAAGCGAGTGTGAATAGAAGTTTTAGAATAAGGTTAGCCAACATCCTCATTATAGAAGCCTTGTTCCTTTGTTTATTAAGCTTGTTACAGAAGTATTGTAAAAGAGTATATTTTTAAGTTTAAGTAATGGTGGCTAAGTTATATGTAATATAACTGTTTGGAAATGTATTTTATAGTATCTTAATGATGTTTTCCACTATTATGTTTTTAGTTTACAAATATTATTATCAATCTATATGTATTTTTACTAGTCATAAATACATATTTTATTATTCATAAATACATATTTTATTATTCATAAATACATGTTATTTTAAAAAAAGTTATTATTCTTTAAATGTGATATATGAACAAGATTAAACTTTTAAAAGAGTTTAATTTAAATTCTTTTCCAAATACAATGATATTTATAATATATTTAGACTAAATTAAATAGTTTGTTAATGGTTGGTTTTAAACGTCCATCTCGGGCTCTATGAGACGAGGTATGCAAGCTACCAACCATAGTCAATCTCTTATTCCAATACTTACTAGCAATTCCCGAGAACTAAGTATTAACCGAGCCATCAGTTCCAATAATAACTACCCATAATTCATACATATTGCTCAAGAGCTATACATCAATCGAGCTTCACAATTAAATTCAATAAAGGCCCGACTCAAGAATCATACATGTGTGCACATGGTCTTGACAATACCCCTCTGGTGGTCCATTCTTCCAATCTTTTCAACAAAATATTTATATATATATAAGCATAATAAATCCTAAGGAAATATCAATACTAGAAATAAAATATTTTTATTTTTTATCAACTACAATATCATTAACACTAATAATTATATTAACAATAATTATAAATCAGATAAAATCAACATTTTAAAATATCCAATCAACATTATAGATACTTTAAATAAAAAATATATAAGGGGGCACATTCTCAACTACCCCTTTATCTGCCTTCGTATCTCTGACCACAGCCAAATTCTAGTTGTAATAGCAAAATTAAGATTCTAAGGCATTGAACTCTTGTCACCTTTAAATCAAAATTCCACTCATTTGGAATTTTAAAAACCATCTATTTCTCTCAACAGTCCAATGTAGCATAGTATCGAGCTAACCAATTCATTCCCGAAATCACATCAAAATCCATCACATCTAATAGTACTAGTTTGGCTAGCAACTCTCTACCTTCTACCAACACTAGACAAAATGAAAAAACTGTATCTATTTCCAAACTTAAAGTAAACACAAGTGATATAAAAGAATAGGATGCACTAAGATCAAGCAAGACTCTAGCATCAAAATAACAAATTGAAAGAGTACCTATAATCATTGCATTAGATGCCTGAGTATCCTATCAGGTGGATGGCTACTTGCTATAAGGTGGATTAGCTATATAAATCCTTAACCACTAGATCTCCCTCTTAAACATGGCCCTACTGGCCTATAAATTATGTCAGTCTCTGTTGAGGTTATATAGGTGTTTTATAATGCTAATGCACCTGCTGAAATGGCTGAGCCACTAAGGCTGAAGATCACTAGGCATAAGATGGCTAATATCCATCATTAGGACAAGCTCTAGCAAGATGTCCTATTTGTCCACATCTATAACATGCTCCTATCAATAAATGGCATGGTCCTCGATGTACTCTACCATAAGTAGGACATGCACTAACCCTATATCTTGAACTGCTATGTTTGAAGCTCTGGCCACTATTGCTGCTACTAACTTTAGAACCAAATCTAGTAGCTCTGCCACTCTTATAGTTAAGGACATAACTATGTATGTCAGGTCTATGTCCTCTAAATCTCTTAACCTATTAAGAAGTACCCTCTGCCTAAATACTTGTACTGCCAATCAAAAAAGTAGACTATTAAAACCCCTAAGCTACCCTTGATCTACTACTACTACTCACATAAGGATTAGGAATAGTTCCTTGCTTAATATGTCTTCTTTCTAACAATCTAGCCTCCTCTATCACACTTTCCAAGGTATGATACTTTGTACAAATGCCTATATATGTTGGCCCCAATCTAGTGACATATAACTCAATAGCTCTATATTCATCTCTCCTTATAACTTCAGCATGACGAGATAGCCTAAAAAATTATTTAGTATACTATTTCACAAACCTATCCCCTCTGCTAATGTGCAGTAGTTGCCATCTGTAAGTATCACTTATTACAGGTGGACAAAAGTACCTTAAGAATTGCTTCTTAAATTCAAGCCAGGACATATTATTCATGTAAGGCTAAATAGACCGCATAAATTAGTCTTGTGTAGCTACATGAACTAACAACTCAATAATCAAAATCCTCTAATATTTAATGTGCCATGTTCTTTTCTGTGCCTCAATTGTATTAATAAAGTCCAAAATATCTCTCATACCATCAAAGGAGACTCTACCAATTCTAAAGTATAGGATTGTAACATCAATATCTAACATTTCTTGGTTCCTCTACTGAACTAATGGCATAGCTTGATTAAGTGTAGGTAGGCTTTAGTTAATTCCTACTATTCTAGCTACAAATGCCATAGGATCTATTTTTGGAACTTTTTGTTCAACTTGTTATAGCTACTCTTATATTTGACCTGCCACTACTCTAGGTCTACCCCTTCTTCTAAATCATGGAGTAGGAGGAGGAGCTGCATCTTGAAAAAACTATTCACTATCACTATTTTTTACTTTAACAACAAGGGCATTAAAGTGCTCACCTCATTTTGAAAAGACACAGAAATAAGATTCAAGACATAACAAGAATGCTAACAAATACACAGAATTCTAAAATGATTATGACAACAAGTGACAATTATTAACCTAATCACCATAGTAGTTGTAAGAAAAGACAGACAATCACAAACAAAAGAATAAGAATTCAATAATTGCTCTAATATTAACATTGTCACGACTTGAACCCCCAAGGGCATGTGACCGACACTAAGGAATGGGAAAGTAAGAAGCTTTCGATACCTGTAGTAAGCTTAAGAAATTTATTACATAAATAAAACTAACTTTAAAAAATTCTAAGGAAAATTCTACAGAGTTTCCCCTATATTGGGACAAAACCAAAACCTGTAAAAATGCAAATACACTATATATATATATATATATATATATATATATATATATATATATATATATATATATATATATATATATATATATATATATATATATATATATATATATAATTAAATACATGAAATATTTGTTAAGTAACTTTATTAAAAACACCAATAATTAAACAAATGTATAATAAAAAGGATAAAATAATTAAAACATCATTAATATATAACTTAAGAGGAAAATAGTGATAGAACCCTAAACCACAAATCGATAAGCCATTAGGCTGACTTATTTATCTAAAGATTGTTGGCTCCTGAGAGCTAAACTTTCATCGAGTTACTAGTCATAGTCAATTTGAGTGCACACGGTCCTAATGACACTTATCAAATAACCCGTTCTACTAATCTTTTCTAAAATATATATATATATATATATATATATATATATATATATATATATATATATATATATATATATATATATATATATATATATATATATATATATATATAATCATAATAAATCCTAAGGAAATATCAATATTGGAAATAAAATACTTTTATTTTTTATTAACTGCAATATCATTAACATTAATAATCTTATTAAAAATAATTATAGCAAGATCAAATTAGTAATAATAATCAGATATAATCAACACTTTTAAAATATGAAATCAACATTATAGATACTTCAAATATAAAAAAAATATAAATTCTCTGATTATATTTTGCTTTTTAGATATAATTAACCAATCTACACTTTTATGAATAAATCTAACACACATTTCAAAATATTAACTTACAAGTGGAGTGAGCAGGCTAACATTGCCACAACCCAAACTAGGAGTCATGACCGGCGCTAGGGAACAGGAATTCTATCGAATCCAGAACCCGTAGCAAGCCTTAGAAAATAAAATCATGCAATAAATAAATAAAATACGACAGAATTAAAATTTTTTGAATCAATATATAATATAAATACTCCAAATCTTTCTCAATGAATACATCTTCATATAGTAATCAAATACAAATTCTCAAAATATTAAATATCCACAACAAAATAATATTCCTCAGATATAATAGCACAACTACTGCAATTTCTAGAATACAAATCAGAGATTCAGAATATACATTATATAAAATAGCCGGGACTGAAGAACACCGGCGAGGAACTCTACAACTAAGGTCTGACGATAAAGGATCTCCTGAAAAAAAATAATTGAGGGGGGTCAAACCTCACTGAGTGAATTATTATACTATATATACATGCAATCTAAACCATAACAATCAGGAATTCTTATATATATATATATACACCCATATCACACAAATGTCAAACTCTGCCTTTATAAATATACTAAATGTAGAAGACGTTTAGTTTAATTCATGAAGGATTCATAGAAACCTAATAATAGCAACCTCAAATAACCCCATCATCACTCTAGCCATACAGGCTGACTTGATTTCAAATAGAACACTTATTCCAATCTGGACAATAGACTGGCCCCGAGACACTATGTCGACCGAGCTCCAGCAGTCTGGCTGTCAATGTGATTGGCCCCGAGACACTTAGTCAACCGAGCTCCAATAATCATACTATTTATCACCTCACATCTCAATCAACCCAATAGATCATTCATTCCACTATGGACAGTAGACTGGCCTCGAGACACTAAGTCAACCGAGCTCCAGTAGTCTGACTGTTAGTGTGATTGGCCCCGAGACCCTTGGTCAACCGAGCTACAACAATCACACTATCTAACATACCATCAATCTTAGTCAAATCCATCAAATCAATTATAATCACCACAATTAATTCTCACTTAACCCTTATCTATCGCACCGGTATGTACACGGTCCTAGTGCTGCCCACTAGGAAGCACGTTCTATTGATATCCTTCACTTAAAATAAATCATTCATTCGGAAAATATATATATATATATATACCAAAAATATACCTAAAATATACCAAGTATATTTCAGGTATATACATATATATAAGTCAAATAAAGTATGAAATATACAAAAGGTAAACCATTAATATAGTTAAAAACAATTAAGTGTGTATCAATAGTATAACATGCACTTACTTAAAAATATACTTAAATATACAAAAGATATACCCTTATCACACAAATCATTTAATAAAACAATTATGCACAAATATTCATTTAAAACATATATATGTACTAAAACATGCATTTTAGGTTTACATATTTTTGTAAATAAACCCTAAGTATACCACTAATGTGTTAGGTTTGAATTAAATGATAAAACATGCATTTATTTGGAAATATATCAAAATATACCAAAAATAAACTTAAAAATAATTTAAGTGTAGGTTTATAATATAGCATGCAATTATTTAAGAATAAACCTAAAATATACCGAAACTATACCGAAAGTATACTAATCATTTAATAAAATAATTGTGACTTAGTGTACATTTTAAAACATGTGTATAATACTCAAATGTATTAAACCTAAACCTAATTGTTTAATGTGCATATATCAAACTAACATGCATAATTATTTAATATGCATATATATAAATATACAACCCTAGATATACCAAAAATATTATAATTTAAATCACTTTAAAAACATACAATGAAAATGAAAAACCCTAAGTGATGCATCCTATATGCAATGCATATATATACAGTATAATAACTCACAGGTTAGTGCTCCATGAGACAAACTCGGCAGGCCTGATCCGTTAGGTCTCGGTCTCGGCCCAGCTAGAAAGATAAAAATAAAAATAAAAATAACCGTCAGAATAAACTTCTAACTCTACACTTCTAGGATTACTATAGATATATTCAATCAAGAATTCAGAATTAGACTCGAACTGGTTGTCACATTTTACGAGAAATCTATCAAAATTTCAGCAGAGTCTCCTCTATAAAACGAACATCTCCCTACAAAAGTAGGGTCAATCCTGCACATAAAACACACTTCAAAAATACACAATCATAACCCCTCGGTTGGACTCCCAAACTACAATTCTCCCGACTGAGGCTCACAATTTATGAGATATACACAGAACACATGAAAATTCCAGAAATACCAAAAATACCTTTGAATAATCAAAATATAGCAAATCAGATATTTAAAACACTGAAAATAATTATTTCATCGATAAATAAAATAAAACCTTAATTTTTAATAAAATATTATAAAAATCGACAATTCTTTATAAATGTATAAACATTGACCAAAATACATTTTAAAACTCCAAATTATGCAATTAACCCTAAAACATATTAAAAACCGATAAAAACTCATTTATTTAGAAAAATAGTATATTATATATAATTTGAAAATAATTTACGAAAAATAGTTTTAATTAGTTAAAAATAATAAATAATTTGTAGAAATCATTTTTATACCTCAAATAACTATTAAAACCAATTTAATTATATTTTTAGCCAATTTAGTATCAAATTACCAAAATACCCCTAGTTATATAAATTCACTATAATTATTCAAAATTCATTAAAAATAATATAATTACTCAAAAATTAATTTCTCCACATATAATACAATAATATCAATAAATATACTCAATTAACCAATTAATTTCAATAAAACACATAATTAACCTAATTTTCCAAAAATTACATAAACTAAATAAATTCAAAATAATTATATAAAAATCACAAAAATTAAAAATAAATTTCTAAAATTCATTTTAACACCTATAAACACCATAAATCACAATTTCATAATTTATTTAATTAATTTTCGAAAATTAGAAAATATTAATAAAATAATAAGAAATTCACAAAAATCAAAAAAATTCCCAAAAATTCCACAAAAATTCACAGAACTAGATTAAGCTACAAGTATCAATTTTTGTGAAGGAAGATTGCATGAATCAACCAAATCGAAGCTCAAAAAAATTCAAAAACCTTAAATGGCCAAAATTGAAAATTCGAAACCTAGGGAAAATCTATACCATTTCAAGTGAAAAAAAAGCTTGGAAATGCACTCACCGGAGCTCAAGGAAGAGATAGAGACCAGTGGCCAGAATCATTGTGATCAGAGTTAGAACCAAGTTTCGGTTTCTTTGAAGAAAACCGACCAAAGCTCACCGGAAATGGGAAGAAAGGGCAACAGAGGGAGCTAGGGATGGTGGTGGTTGTCTGAGAGGCACTCCGCCAGTGAGAAGTGTACTTGATAGTGGCCGGAAATGGAGAAATGCCGTCGGGCATGGAGAAGGTGAAGTCGATGGCAGTTTGGTAATTAAAGGGAACTTTTGTTTTTGTAATATATTATATGTATATATAACTATAGTTTATATTATAATAATAAATGAATATTATATTCGCAATATTTATTCACCACATATTAAAATAATAATATTTATACACATATACATATATATAATACACATTATTTATTAAAACTATACAATATAAATTTAATTAAAATAAACCCTAATTATTTAAAGGTGTATATATACACGTATATGTACTTATGTTAATATGACAATTAAAATCGTGCATGGACTCATGCAAACTCACAAAACCGTCTAAAATAATTAATAATTATTTATTTAAGTTTTAATTTCCCCTAAAATAAGACTCTCAGGAAAATTTTACGTAAAGGACTTAAAAATAATTAAAATGACTTTAATAGATAATAAACTAATTAAATAATCAAAATATATATGAAAATTATTAACACTGCATATCCCGATGCAGTTTAAAATTATTTAAAAACTCAAGATATTACAGACATGTCTCGTCTGTGTATTTCTTGATATCTCTACTCTGGTATACTATATATATATATATATATATATATATATATATATATATATATATATATATATATATATATATATATATATATATATATATATATATATATTCCTAATAACTCCTAAAAATTTATAAAAGTGATGGAATCATAGAAATTGACTTAGCAACACATTAAATGATAAATTTTGAGGGTTAAGAATTATCTTTGACGATTCAACTAATTTAAATGGAAATTGAATAATTTCCACCGCAATATTTCCAATATTTATTTCTTAAAATCCGTAAAAAATTAGACTAAACTCAATTTATGAAAATTGATGACCACAATTTACACTATTTATTAAAAATAGTTTCATAAATTTTTCTAGGGTCAGTACTATTTACTCGTAGGAGTTCGGGTGGGACCCATTAAATTTCTCACTAGAAAAGTATCATCCAAAAAAGGGAATATATCAACATATTCATAATAATTAGTATAATATATCTAAAACCTCAAATGCACCAAAATATGCATAGAATTTACGTATTGGAAAATTAAAGAGAAATTATCGAAAAGTTCGTAAAAAATTAAATCGGACTAGAACGCACATGTGGTTTATAGTTATAGACTCCTAGTGATGAGAGAAACATGTTGGAAATGACCATAACTTCTTAATATTGTCAAAACAGTAAGAAACGATAGTAGAATGTCCGATTATTCTTATCCAAAATTGCACCCTTTTCGGCCATTTCTCGAAAGACAAAAAACCATTCGAGTGAATAGGAAACCCACTCACCAGAGTTCGGGTGGGACCCACTGGATTTCTTACTGGAAAAATATCATCCAAAAAAGGAATATATCAACATATTCATAATAATTAGTATAACATATGTAAAACCTCAAATGCACCAAATTATGCATAGAATTTACATATTGGAAAATTAAAGAGAAATTATTGAAATGTTCGTTAAAAATTAAATCGGACTAGAATGAACACGTGGTTTATGGCTATAGACTCCTGGTGATGAGAGGAACATGCTAGAAGTGACCATGATTTCTGAACACTGCCAAAACAATAAGAAACGATAGTAGAATGGCCAATTATTCTTGTCCAAAATTGCACCATTTTAGGTCATTTCTCACGAAACAAAAAACCATTCAAGTGAAGAGAAGAGTGAGAAGAAACTATAGTTCAAATTTAGTGTCAATCTAAGGTCATTTGGGTAATTAACGGAGAAAAAGAAAATTTTTGGTATCATATTAAAATTTTGACCTAAAAACAGCTTCATTCCCGATGTTCTTCCTTCCTAGTTGCAGACACTTCCTTTCTCAAATTTCCAACCACATGATTGCACTTGACTTGACTTTTCTTCTTTATATATATATATATATATATATATATATATATATATATATATATGCAATAACTTGAATTTGTTGTTGTTATTATTATTGTTATTATTATCACCATTGTTAATAAATAATTATTGTGGTTGTTATTGTTGTTGTTGTTGTTGTTGTTGTTGTTGTTGTTGTTGTTGTTGTTATTATTATATAAGTACCCAATTTCGGGATGAGTTGAAGTGTAGATGTGAAAGAGAATTCGATGATGATAATTTGTTATAAATAGGTCTTTAGATGTTGATTTTTGAATCTTAAGGCTTAATTGCATTTTTTTAAAGACTTAATCTTTTCTTGTTTTCTTTTGTGGGTTAATCTATAATTAAAAATTTGAAGAAGGGGCGAAGAGGAATTAATTCCAATTAGAATTATGTAATTCAGATTGAAATTACATATTTCTAATTGGAATTCCATATTTTCTGATTGTCTAACAAAAAATACACAATTCTATCGAAATTATGTATTTTTTATTAGACAATCAGCAAATATGGAATTCCGATCAGAAATATGTAATTTCAATCTGAATTACATAATTCTAATTGGAATTAATTCCTCTTCGCCCCCTCTTCAAATTTTTAATTATAGATTAACCCACAAAAGAAAACAAGAAAGAATTATGTATTTACAATCAAAAATACACAATTTTGATCGAAATTATGTATTTACAACCGAAAATACACAATTCCGACTGGCCTCCGCTCCAAATTTTCAAATTTTTTAATTTTTAAAATTCATTTTTTTAATTTCTTAGTGGTTAAACATAGTAATAAAAAGATTTAAAAAGAAGATAAAAGCAGTTTTTGGTGATAATTACATATTATCAATTCCTTTTTTTGAGATAATTGTTCATTTTTATCTTCTGTGATTATGATAACCACGTGAGATGGGGGTCAATTTCTGGATAAAAAGGATATTAAGGGAGAGGAGGAAGTCTTTGGGAAAAAAAAAGAGTTTAGAGACAAAGAAAAAAGCAAAGAAAAACTTTTAAAAATGGTTCTTGAAATTTTTTACATTTGTTTCTAGGAAAAAAATGCAAAAAAGCTAGAGGTCGAGATTCAATTTTGAGACTTATACCAACATGGTGAATCAAACACTCTGAAGAGTAATCATATAACATTGACTCATTCATCCTTTCTTCTTTTTATTTTTTTCTTTATTTTTTTATTCTTTATTATTAGTATTCTAATGTCATTTCTTTTTCTTTGTTTTGTGACTGCTATAGCTGTTATGGTGGTGGGAGTGATTTGAATATAGTGACCGTACGTGATTGAATTAATGAAACCCATGTGTTAGTTTTATGTAGTTTTTATTTTGATAATTCTATGTTTTTTTATCTACTGTTGTTTTTGGAGTTTATTTGATTTATGGTTTGTATTAATCCTTAATTTTATTGTAGAACTTATAATAGCCCCGATAGAGGGATAACAATGAAACATTTATTTTCCTGTGTTTTTAAAATTGATTAGTAAATTAGGTTCAATTTGGTAACCATAATTATAATCAATAGAGATAGTAGATTAAATTATGATTTCCCGCAAAAATTTATATTAGGAACACAGTAGTTTTGATTTAATTTTGTTTTGTGTGGTTTGGCTTGTTTCGATTTGTTTTGACCCATATTGGTGAGTAGGTTTCAAGCTCATAATTAGGCCCATTTCCATTAACTTAATAAATTAATTAATTTAGATTCTAAATAATAAGGCTAAAATAACTTTAGGTCCATTTAGGTTTTAGACAACATAAGTTAATTAAAATGAATCTAGACTTAGCACACTAATTTAAGCCCTTTTTAAGTTGTAGACTTAAGATCACCTTATAATTAAAAATATGTTGACATAGAACTACTAATTAAATCCAATCCAATCCAATTCAATTTCCCTTAAAATTTATAAATTTAGACCCATTTTTGGTAAATAAAATAAGTAGAGTTAGACTCATTAATTAATTAGTTTTTGAAAACAAAAAAGAGTTTAGAGGCAAAGAAAAATTTTTAAAAATGGTTCTTGGAATTTTTTATGTTCCTTTCTAGAAAAATAAAATAAAAAGCAGAAAGCTAGAGATCGAGATTCAATTCTAAGACTTATACCAACACGGTGAATCAAACACTCTAAGGAGCAATCATACAACATCCACTCATTCATCCCTTTTTCTTTATTTTCTTTATTTTTTAATTTTTTATATTTCTTTATTGTTAGTATTCTAATTTCATTTCTTATTATGTGTTTTGTGATTGCTATTGGTGCTATGGTGGTGGGAGTGATTTGAATATGATGACTGTACGTGATTGAATTAATGAAACTCATGAAGATCCATGGAATCCTGTATTAGTGTTACGTAGTTTTTATTTTGATAATTATGAATTTTTTTAATCTAGCATTGTTTTTGGTGTTTATTTGATTTATGGTATGTATTAATCCTTAATTTTTATTGTAGAACTTGTAATAGCCCGGATAGTGAGATAACAATGAAACATTTATTTTATAGTGTTTTTAAAATTAATTAGTAAATTATGTTCAATTTGATAACTCTAATTAAAATCAATGAAGGCAGTAGATTAAATTATGATTTATTTAGATTAGGAACACAGTAGTTTAATTTAATTTTGTTTTGTGTGGTTTGAGCTTGTTTTGGTTTGTTTTGACCCATGCTGGTAAGTTTAGGTTTTAAGCTCATAATTAGGCCTATTTCCATTAACTTAAAAAATTAATTAATTTATATTCTAAATAATAAGGCTAAAATAACGTTAGGTTCATTTAGGTTTTAGGCATAGCCCCCATAAGTTAATTAAAATTAATCTAGACTTAACCCACTAATTTAAGCCCATTTTTAATTTATAGACTTAATATCACTTTAAAATTAAAAATATGTAGACATAGACCTACTAATTAAATATAATCCAATCCAATTCAATTTCCCTTAAAATTTGTAGATTTAGACCCATTTTTGGTAAATAAAATAAGTGCAATTAGACTCATTAATTAATCAAAATATAGGCCCGCCATTAGTTCCAACACATTTGTAAATAAAATGTAGAATTACCTAACTTTAATTAAAATCAATATAGCTTAGACTTAATTAGGGATTATGAGCTTAATGAGTGTGATATTTGTGTGCTTTTTCATGCAACTAGTTGTGTTAGAGTGAATTAGAAAATAAGAGTTTATATAAAATTGCATGTAAATAAGGAATAAGATAGTAATTTATAAAATAATTTTAAACAAACGCAAGTCCAAAAAAAATTAGTATTCATACCCAAAATCATCTCAATGTGGTGCTAACTCTCTTTTAGATAATTGAGTTACCACCACTTTCGAATGTTATTCTAGTTATTACCCAGAGTGACGACTCATCATCTCCACATCATGTCTTTTGTGATATTATAGTGTGTTCTCTAGAGCCCTAAACTCAAATAGTGTTAAAGTTGCTAAAATCTTGTCGCACGTACCTTGCCGTCTACCACACACATATATATATAGTCTTCATATTATTATATGTTATACAATTTTGATATATAATATTTCATTTAATAGTAAGCAAATAAATATGATGAAAATATTAAAGTTATATAATTTTGTATTAACTACTATTAATAATAAAAAAATTCCATAAATTTAGTTTGAGTTATTATCTGATAATTTAATATCATAAAAAACTATTTGATAACAATAGTTTGAATTTAATATAGCTTAGAATGGAGTTCAGAACAATTTCTAATGTTGAAGTCGATTGTTAAATTGCGAAGTTACCAAGAATTTGTTATTGCCTCTGCATGCTTGGGATCATTAATTATGCTGTAGTTGACATCATTATGTTTGCTATAAATATATTGCCAGAGGGTATATATACATCTAGTGTTGGTGCTGCTTGAATTTGTTAAAATTGCTAGTGGGTACATATACATATAAATACAGGTAAGTTATGATGTTTATGTTGGGAAAATTAATAAAGTTGATGCAACGGAATAATTTTGACAAATATAAAATAAAATTATTGCAGAAATAATCAAATAAATAAATAAATAGAAGCAGTTAAACCAACCAATGAGTTAGAAAAATAGGCAGTAATGCGCCATATAAATAATAAAAATGAAACAAATATTTTAACGTGGTTCACCTTTAATTCTTGGGCTACATCCACAAGATAAAATCCGAATAATTCTTCCATTATAAAAATAGTAGATATAAGAGAGAGTCTTCTTTAAATCAACACTATATGTATACAATAAAAAAAGTTCTCACCAAAATAGTGGCACTCAAAGTGTTTTCCAAACACCCCAAAAATAATTACCTCACTATTTTGTCACTCACCCTTTTATCAAACCCTTAAAACTCTCTCACACTCATCAAAGCAAAAATTGCTTTGGCCACCCTCACAAGCACACACCTCACACTTGAGCTTTTTCTCTCGCTCACTATTGCCTATGTTGCTTGCTTATTCATTTATGCTTCTCCATCCAAATGCCTTTATAAAGGCATTTGGATGAGAAACAAATAAAAAAATATAATTTTTTTTTTCAACATGCAAAATGTGACCTTTTTATTCAAAATGTGACCTTTTTTTTATTTATGGGCTCCACTAGGAGGGACCCATAAAAATTCTTCCCCTCCCAACTACATGGAGGTCTTTACTAGTCAGGCGGCCAATTGACAAAATTCAAACTTCTTCTTTGGTATAGTCTTTGTTAATATGTCTGATCCATTTTTATCAGTATGGATCTTCTCTACCTACAATAGCTTCTTCTCCAATACATTCTATATCCATTGATATCTCACATCAATTTGCTTTGACCTTGAATGAAAGGAGGAATTCTTACCAAGGTGGATAGCACTCTGACTATCACAAAATAGCTCGTATTTGTCTTGCTAAAATCAAGTTCATTTAAGAACTTTTTCATCCATAACAACTCTTTACAAGCTTCCATTGCTGTAATAAACTCTACTTCGGTGGCAGATAAAGCAACACATTTTTATAATTTTGACTGCCATGATACAACTCCCCCTGTAAATGTAATTAGGTAACTAGAGTTTAATTTTCTTGAATCAACATCTCCTGCCATATCTGCATCTATGTATCCAACTAACATAGGTTTGGCATATTCAAAAGACAAATATATTTTGGATGTTCCAGGAAGATACTTGAAAATCTCCATATCTGCAGCCCAATGCTCCTTTCCAAGATTTGAAAGAAACTGATTCACAACTCCAACTGAGTGTGCAATATCTGATCGTGTACACACCATGGCATACATTAAATTACAAACTGCTGAAGCATATAGAACTCTATCCATCTCTTCCTTATCCTTATCAGTGGAAGGGCTTTGCTGAGAATTCAATCTAAA
The DNA here is from genome assembly GCA_947683625.1 of Mallotus nudiflorus. Classification (NCBI taxonomy): domain Eukaryota; kingdom Viridiplantae; phylum Streptophyta; class Magnoliopsida; order Malpighiales; family Euphorbiaceae; genus Mallotus; species Mallotus nudiflorus. The sequence continues at coordinate 2,487,067 of CANTUR010000002.1, forward strand.
GTGATTAGCAAGATGATAGCTAACCACTTTAGTATTGTACACGTTGAACCTTTGAAGTACCTTCTCAATATACTTCTCTTATGACAGCCACAGCTTCTTGACACCTCTTTCTCTAATAATCTTCATACCAATAATTTATTTTACTGGTCCTAAGTTTTTCTTCTTACTCAACTACCTCTTCAAGCTATTGATTCTGGAAACATTTCAATGAACATGTCATCCACATAAAGTAATAACACGATAAAGTCATCATCAAATAATTTCTGAATAAATTCACAATGATCTGAAGTGGTCTTCTTGTAGCCTTACTCCTCCATAATAGACTCAAACTTCTTATACCATTGTCTTGGTACCTGTTTCAAGTTGTACAAGCTTTTCTTCAATATGTAAACATAGTCTTATTTTTCCTTTTCTTTGAAACCCTCTGGCTACTCCATAAATATTTCCTCTTCCAAATCACCATGAAGGAAGGCAGTTTTAACATCCATTTGCTCGATCTCCAAATTAAAACTTGTTACTAAACCCAGCACAATATGGATGGATGTCATCTTCATGACTAGAGAAAAAATCTTATTAAAGTTAATGCCCTTTCTTTAGTTGAATCATTTTACAATCAGTCTAGCTTTGAATAATGGTTGGAGACTATATTCTTTATGCTTGATCCTGAACACCCACTTATTCTTCAAAGCTCTCTTGCCTTCATGCAACTTCAACAGCTTAAACATTTTATTCTCATGCAGAGACTTCATCTCATCCTGTATGGCTTCAAACCATTTTTGCTTGTGTTCATCATTCATAACTTCTTTAAAGCTTTTTTTGCTATCGCCTATCAGTTAATAACAGAAACTGGTCTCTAGGACATCCACTACAAGAAAATGGTGATTTAGCGATAAAATTATTTTTTATATCTATATAGCGATGGAAAAGTCATTCCGTCGTAAAAATAGTGATGGAATTTGATTCCGTCACTATTTAGTGACAGAAACTGAATTCCATCACTAAATTAATGATGGAAACTGAATTCCATCACTAATTTAATGATGGATTTTGAAATCCATCGCTAAATTTTCAATAATTTATATTTACCAAATTCTAAAAAAAATTGCAACAATAGTAATAAAATTGAAAATCCGTCACTAAATCAACGATTGAAAAATGCTTTTCCATTACTAACTTAGCGATAGAAATATAATTCTATCACTACCTTAAAACCTAAATAACCCTTGACCTAAAATCCCTTCTTCTCATTTCCTTCTTTTTAAGCAGCCTCTCCACTCTCTACAACTCTTTCCCTTTCAACTCCTCTCACCTCTGCCCATTATGTTCACCTTCCGGCTACACTTATTTTTTTATTATTTTCTATTTGCTCTCTCCTGTTCAATGAGCTTCAATGCAGGCTTCACCATTTTGTTCACCTTTAGGCTTAATGAGCTTTAACACAGATGGTTTGCTCTTCAACTTTTGGCTTGATGAGCTTGATGAGAAATTAATCTTTCAGCTTGAAGAGCTTCATTGCAGGTATAAAAAAGTTAAACTTGTCATTTGCTTTGTTTATATTTTGCTATTGAACTTGCTAAAGTTTATATTTTACTTGTGTTTGTTTCTCACTTCTTTGGATCTCTCCTTTTTCGAGTTCATTCTCTTTCACTCCTTTATATGGTTCTTATCTCTGTTTCTTATTTTTTGTTCTGTACAATGATGTATGTTTTTCATTCTTAAGATTTGAATCCTGTAAAAATTTTGAGCTTTGTGTATGAAATGAATTAAATGTGTAAGTGCTTCTTGTTATTTAGGTTTAAATCTGATGTGGGTTATTTTATTTTATTTTATTAATTTATTTTGACCTTTATTTTTTTTATTATCAATTTTAGTTACGTGTTTGGTGGAAGATGTTGTGTCTGTTTCTGTTGCTTGTGATGTTAGCTAAATCCGAATGAAAGGTCTAACATTAAAGATTCTTGTTTTGTAGTGTTTATTGGATAGAGTAATTAATTGATAATTTGCATCAAATGGATGTGTTTTAGCTTTAGCAGATATAGAGAGTGCCACTCCATTTATTTTATCTCATTGTTTGATAATCCGATGTTTCACTTATGAGAGCAAACTATATTTGCTATTCTCTATAATTAATACAATTTTTGGATATATTTATATCATGTGTCACCAACTACTATCACTTATTTCTTGATTCTTAAAATGGGAAATGCTTTTTCTTTTCTTATTTCTTGCATGTTGATTGCCTCTTAAGTTCTCAAATCAATACAAACAATCAAAAAAAAATTTATGGTACCCCATCCCAAATTATTGTAGGATATTCATTCTTTTGCAGTATTCATATGTCCTATGTAAATAATTGGTTAGCACAAAAGAAATAATGACTATCTTAATTAGAGAGAATATTTACTAATGCAAGCATTTTGTAAGTGCATCTTAGTAAATTATTGATAAATATTAATTTCCATGCTGAAATTCTTTAAGTTAGGCTGCTTCAAATAAATTAAAAAGCAAAAAATGATTCTGCAAGATAGACAAAGTTCAAACTAAAATTTTTGTGATACCCAGCCATGCTGCCTTAGGTTTTTATCCAATTTGATTATTTTTCTAATACTTTAATCTTTTTATTTAACTAACTAGATTTCATTATTGGTTTTTGTTAATAGGCTATAAAAAATGAGGTACTTGTTTTGATTGATATCGTTTGATGTCTTAGAGTATGGTTTTAGTTGTTTCCTTTGAATTGACTCGCCTACTACTTGCTTCTTTATGGTAACTGAGGAGTTTTTATTTGGTTGATTCAGATAAACTTTGTAGATTATTGCTCATTTTTAATCTATTTAGGAAGTGTCCTTTTGCTACTATATGATGCTTTTGTATAAATGGGTTTTTGTATAAATTATTGTACAAATAGTAAGACTAATTTGGTTGAGTTTCAATTTTTAATTACTTAGTATTTTTCAAACTAATACGGGTGGTTGAGATCACCAAAGGAAGCAAGGTTAAGTATAAACTGGACAAGAAGATAGGGCTGATTAAGGTGTGTGATTATTGAGGATTTTCTTTGAGCTTTACATGAAAGTACACTTCAATAGAGAATTGATTTATCAATTTTCCATTGTCTTTCCTTATCTCTCTTAGTATTTTTCTTGTGCACAAATCAACAGGTTGATTGGGTTTTATTTATTTCTTAACATATTTATGCAAATAAGAAAAATGAGAACAAGGAGGTTGCAGTTAATGAGTTCTTACCTTGAAAACATGTTGTTGATGCCATCTAGTACTCGATGTAAGTTTCTCTAAGAAAACTGGATGAAAAGATTTACGAAAACTATGTCCTCTAGATGCTTATTCCCCAGTCTGGTCGAGTTCCAATTGGTTATGAGGTTCTTTTGGTTGCTTGGTACAAGAACATTTATGTTAAGTATGTCCTGCACACATAGAGGTGATAGACAAACCAAGTTGAATACACACCAACTCTATTTGACACTTTTTCTCCTTGGGAATTTCATTATTTTCAATAAGTTGTTTAACCAACTATTGTTCGATTATAATTTGAATTCCATTATTGAGTTATTTTTTTATATATATCTAGACTAGATCATATGAATTAATTGTTTTGTTTTATTATAGATATGATAGTGAACTTATTTTGTAAGGTTATTTTTCAACAATGTATTGAATTTATGGTTATTTTGCAATGAATGTGTGCATAATATATATTATATATTTTATTTTACCTTTTTTATAATTTATTATTATAAAATCAAAAAATTAAATATCATAAAATCTATTGCCAAAATTAGTTGAATTTGGTAAACAAAAAGTGAATAAAATAACGACGGATTTCTAAATCCGTCACTAAATTAGCGATGGAATTTTGAAATCCGTCGTTACATTACCGATGGAATTTTGAAATTTTTTGTTAATTTAGTGACGAATTTTGAATTTCCATCGCTAAATTAGCTATGGAATTCTAAAATCCATCTCTAATTTAGTGACAAAAAATCAAAATCCATCGTTAAATTAACGATAAATTTTGGACATCCGTTGCTATGATTAGCAATGGATTTTAGATTTTCGTCACAAATTTTAGCAATGGAATTCAAAATCCATCACTAAATCTAGCAACGAGTGTTTTAGAGACAAATGAAAATCTATCGCTAAGAAGTTTAGCGATAGATTTTCCTGTTTTAACGATGAAAAAATTTATTGCTAAAACACATGTCTCTTGTAGTGATTTGGTACAAGGTTTTCTGATTCTATCAGATCTCCTCAGTGGCACTAGAGAAGCCTCATCTGCCGATGGTTGATCATGAACACCATCATCATCATTTTCAGATGGAATCTGAATGGGAGCATCTTCATCACCTACATATGGCGGAATAACTTCATTTTCATCTCCAACTTCCCTTGGCACTATTGTTGGAGTAACTAACTTCAAATTTGAATCATCTTCAGAGCTAGGAATGTTCTTCTCAACTCTAGCAATATTTTTGATTGTCTTATCTTCAATAAATACAGCATCACAGCTTCTTGACAAGCTTCTTCTAAACTAGATCATAAAATCTATAGCTAAGTTGATCTTGACTATAGCCAATAAACATGCACTGTTGTGTCTTGACATCAAGCTTAGGCCTCTCATCCTTAGGAATATGCATAAAGGTTTTACATATAAAAACCTATAAATGACCATATGAAACATCTTTTCCTGACCACACCCTCTCTAGATTGTCAGACTGTAGAGGAACACATAGTGAAAGGTTCAGCACATGCATTACTGTAAGTAGAGCTTCACCCTAAAATGTCTTAGGCAACTTTAAATGTGAGAGCAAAGATCTAACTTTCTCCATCAAAGTCCTGTACATACTCTCAGTTAAACCATTCAACTACGGTGTCTTTGGAGGTGTCATTTGATGTCGTATACCATGCTCTTTACAATAAGCATCAAATGGTCCAAAATACTCTCCACTATTGTCTGTTCAAGTGCACTCAGTTTCTTGCCAGTTTGTCTCTCCACCAGAGTATGAAATTCCTTAAAGATATTTAGCACCTGATCTTTTGACTTTAAGGTATATGCCCACGTCTTCCAAGAATAATCATTAATGAAAATCACAAAGTACTAGCAACCACCAAGTGACTTTGGCATTGGCCCACACAAGTCTAAATAAATTAAATCCAGCACATTCTTCATTCTGAATAGAGGAGAACTTATAAAAGCAACCTTGTTTTTCTTTCCTGTAAGACAATCGGCACATTTCTCTAAATGTACTCCAGATAACACATTTTTCTTGGCCAGCACTATCATCCCTTTCTCACTTATATGGCCAAGTCTTATATGCTATAACTCAACTGTATTATCTTTCTCCACAACATTCACCATGTCTTTGGAGATATTTACATGCATAAAGTACAATGCTGAGTCATTTTTACCTCTAGTCACCACCATTGAGCCTTTAGTGAGTTTCCATTGGCTGTTATGGAAGGTGTTACAGAAACCTTAATCATCAAGCTTGCCTGTTGAGATCAAATTCAAGCGAATATCTGGAACATGCTTGACATTCTTCAAGATAAGTCTTGTGCATTTGCTGTTTCTAAACACACATCTCCTTCTCTAGTAACTCTTATTCGATTGTCATTTCCCATCTTCACAAATCCATAATCTCTTGGAGTATAGGATAAGAAGAATTCTCTTCTAGATGTAACATGAATGGAAGCACTACTATTAATCACCTGACTAGTTTTATGGGTAGTAAGATTAATAGTATCATCATCAAAAAGGATATTGAATTCTTTGAGAAGATTTGCTTCATCATCATCATCATTGTTGTCATCTTTTCTCACATCTTTGCCTTTGTTCTTATCCTTGAACTTTCAATAGAACTTCTTGATGTGGCCTTTCTTTTTGCAGTAATGGCATTCAATATTTGTATACTTGTTTGACTTTCCTCTACTCTTATCTCTTTGCTTTGAGCTTCCAATCTCACTTCTCCCTCTGGAATTTATAACAAGGATATCTAAATATGTTGAAGAGGCACCCTTTAATCAACATCTCATCTCTTTATTCAGAATATCACTTTTGACAAATTCCATATTCACTACACTGTTTAGTGCAAAGTTTGTAAGTGAAATCTTCAAAGTCTCCCATAACTCTGTCAGAGAAGCCAGCACCATAAGAGCAAGAATTTCATTGTCAAAATTTATGCCCATTCTCGACAATTGATCCACAATCCCTTGCATGTCATTTAAGTGATCAGCGATATAAGAGCCTTCCCGATATTTTATCTGCATTAATTTTATCAGATAAAATAATTTGTTGTTGTTGGTCTTTAAAGTATATAGCTCCTCAAGCTTGTTCCACAACATCCGTACATGAGTTTTATTGCAAATGTGGTTGTACACATTGTCTTCAACGAATTGTCAGATATAGCCACACACTTGCTCATGCTCAAATGACCATTCCTCATCTGTCTTACCTTCGGGTTTTGTTGTAGCAAAAATCGGTAGATGCAACTTCATCACAAATAAAAGATCTTTCATCTTGTTTCTCCATATGTAATAATTTGTACCATTTAACCTGGCCATCTTGCTAGTTTTAGCCTTCATTGTTACAATATTTAATAATGCCTCCAAAATACGAACCAACAGCTCTGATACCACTTGTTAGGAAAATTAATAAAGTTGGTGCAGCAAAATAATTTTCATAGAGATAAAATAAAATTACTGCAGAAATAATCAAACAAATAAATAAATGGAGGCGATTAAACCGGCCAATGGGTTAGAAAAATAGACGATAAAACCTGCCATATAAGTAATAAAAATGATACAAATATTTTAATGTGGTTCACCTTTAATTCTTAGGCTATGTCCATGGGACAAAATCCGAATAATTCTTCCACTATAAAAATAATAGATACAAAAGAGAATTTTCTCTAGATCAACGCTAGAGATGTACAATAAAAAATGTTCTAACCAAAATAGTGGCACTAAAAGTGTTTCCCAAATACCCCAAAAATAATTACTTCACTATTTTGTCACTTACCCTCTGAAAAAAAAAATTCAAACTCTTAAAACTCTCTTACACTCATCAAAGCAAAATTGTTTTGGCCACCCTCATAAGCACACACCTCACACTTGAGCTTTTTCTCTTGTTCTCTATTGCCTATGTTACTTGCTTATTCATTTATTCTTTTGCTTCCAAATGCCTTTATATATGCATTTGGATGAAAAATAAAAAAAATAATAATTTTTTTTAGCATTCGATGTACCAAAATGTGACCTGTTTATATTCAAATGTGACCTTTTTTTTTTTCTTTTAAACTTGTGGGCTCCACTAGGAGGGACCCACAATAGTTTATTTGCCTTTAAAAAGATTAGCAGGTTTGATTTTTTTTTTTTTTCTTTCCCTTCATTGCTATGTTAAAATTTGTAAGGTTTGATTTTAGGATTATATAGAATGCACTCTACTTGCTTGGTTAGGCTTGCAAGAAATGAATTACATTTTAGTTCTATGTTATAGTTCTTTCAGAGATTGAATCATTTGGAGTACAGACTAATGAAAGTCTTGAACTATTCTAGGATTTGAAACATAACTTTGGTGAATTTTAATCATTTTTTATATTGAATATGTTAAAGGAACAGTATTTTGTAGGTTTGCAAGTGGTAGCTCATTATTTCTAGACTACAATTCTTTTAACTAAAAAAAGGAAAGACATTATGATAAAAATTAGTTCATGCCACAATTGACATGCTTTTGAAATCAAACCTTAGCTGACTGCTTGCACATAATTCAATCCAAACAAGATATGGATATTGGCTTAGTTTATAATTTTGATTGAATATAGAAAAAGATGTTTACCAGATTAAATTCCAATATTAATCTTTAGATTATTTAATGAGGTTCTATGAGCTAATTATAAGATCACAAAAGAAAAGATTAAAAGAAATAAGAATTTATTATTAGCTCAAGGTGATAACAGGACTAGAAACACATTCTAACTCTTCCAACTTATTAGAATTGAATCTAATAAGAGTTGTGCTTTACCAAGAAGCGTGATTGTTGGGATCAAATTAAAAACAAAGATACATTGGGAAGGTTTGTAGAGAAAATTGAATAGAGTTTTTTGAATGAACTACCAAAGGATGAATTATTTTTCCAAAAACTAGGTATTTATAGAGTTACAAACACTAAACCTTGAAAATATCTTCCTAATGAAGCAAAAATTCTAATAAGACCAAGAATACAAAAATAGGTCCACATGCCCAAAATCAATAAATTACAGATTTAATGAACTCATAGCCCAGCTTCTTAGACAAACATAAATGGATTCGGCCAGTATAAACAATGTCCAGTTCAAAGAAAAAGGAAAAAATGGATGCTCTTTATGCCTTTATTTGATTAATTCCATTTCCAAATGAATTGTAAATAAATTCTTATTAATAAAATATATTTTGTTTAAATAAACTTTTTATAAAATGAAATCATTTAAAAAATTTAATAACATTTTTAGAATATTCAATTGCATAAATTTAAAATGATAAAAATAGAAATAAAATTGGGAGAAGGTGCAAATAAACCCCTAATGTTTACTTCGTGGAGCAAATAAGTCCATAAAGTTTTTTTTTTGGAGCATTTAAACACAAAATTAAGTTGTCCCTGTTTTTAGCCCCTTGACTAACAGCAAACAAATTGAAAACTAACACAGTTTATGTTAAGCTGATGTGGCAATTTTTGTGTGAAAAGAATGGGTTCCATGATTTATCATCACTGACCACCACCACCAGCAACATGAAGAAGCCATGGCTTAGACCTCTGCTGCTACTGCTCTACCACTTTCCACCGCCGTCCATCAACGATGCAATGGCATGGCTTTAACACAAGGTCGTGATCTTGAAGTGCAATGGCATAAACAATAATTAGTGCAATTGCTAAACTGTAAAAGTAAGAGGAAAGGAAGTCAAGCATACCCTACAGATAGCAAATTCATCATCATATGCTTGTAGCTCTTCAGATGTTGCATCAGGAAGTGCGGCATGAAGGGCACCTGAAGCTATTCTTAATTTAATAAATCCTTTTACACGCTTTATGATAGCATTAAGCAAGGCCTGCTCCAGAAGACCATAATCAATGAACATAAAGCAATGTATAGAATGATGTTAAAGGATCATTTTAGGCAGCAGTATAAGATAATTACATGAATATTCAAGAAAAGGACTCTGCATCCACTAGATGAAAGACCACACCATGAAGCCACAAAGGATTTCAAGTAACTAATAGCTTCGTCAAGAACCACAATTGCATCTTTGCCCTCTCCACCTAGAATTATGTTCTGCAAAATGCTCATAGTTTCTTGAATTCTCTCTTTTCTTATCTTCTTGTCGCTTGATTCAGAACCCATCTCACCTAATGTCCGATACAACCCACCTTCACACCTAGATTCAGTATCATCTTCATACTCAACACTCCCGATGGGCTTCACTGAACTAGCAGTGTCCATTAGAGCTGGTATATCATTGTAGCCTTCATCAAACAATTTTCTCTTCTTAGTTGAACTACCAGAACTTGCAACCTCTTCTGTAGCCTTCATAAAATAAAATTTTAATTTTGTGTTAATTAATGAAAATAATAAGAAAAAAGTCAAAACTTGTAAATAAACTTGTTATATATATATATATATATATATATATATATATATATATATATATATATATATATATATATATATATATAATATTTTTAACACCTATTATAAACAACAGCAAAATTTTAGAATCAATTATACATTCATATTTTTTGCAAAAAAATTAAATTTTCTTATATTCCTAGTTAATATTTTAGCATATCAAAATTCTTTCCCTATTTTCTCCATTTTATATTTTTTCTTGATCACTATTAAATTTTTTTTTTTAGATAAAACAGTTGAAGTTTAAAAGTGAATTTCAAAAAATAAAAATAAAAAATAAGATTCTTTAGTGTAAAAAAATAAAAAAAAATTAATACATTTAGAAATTAATGTTTGAAAATATTTGAAAGTATTTTCACTTTTTATTTTATCTTTTAAGAATAAAAGAATAAAAATTTTAATAAATGTCAAATTTATTCAACATAAATCTAAGAATAGTTTTTAAAAATAAAATTAGTTCTTAAAAATAAAATTTGATGGAATTGACCAACTGAAAAAGTAAATTAAAATGATTTCAAAAATATAATTCTAATTGATAATTGGCACAAGTTTTAAAATATAACTTATTTTTCCTTTTTACATAATGTGGAGTTACTTTATTTTTTATTTTCTCACATTTTGCAGCATAATGTATCGGATAAATGCATGAATAGTGTTGACATTTTTTAATTTCTAATTTTGGTATTTTAACTTTTTTTTTTTACAATCAAATGTTTTGAATTTATAAAAAAAATTAAAATAATATCTCTAACAAATTTTACAAGTTAAAATGTTTATGTGGTAAACTATAAACAGTATATAGATTTAAATGGCCTCCTTGTACACTACATTTTAATTTCTTTTTTACTTTAATTATTTTTAAAATTATTAGAAATTAGAAAATTTCTTTTTATTTATCAAACTAAACTAGAAAAGTAAATATTATTTTATTTTTTACTTTATTAGTTATAATGATTGAATTTAATTTTTTTCATAATTTTAAAATTTTTTCTTTTTATAAAATTTCATTTTATTTTTTAATTTTAACAAATAAATTTAATTAATTTAGTTCAATTGTATTTTACACTCTTTTAAATAAATTTAAAAGAACTAAAATATTTATATTTCATTTTATTTTTCAGTAATAATGATTTTATTTTTATTTTTCAAGTTAATAAAATTCAAAATATTTCTTTTTCAAATTATATATATATATATATATATAAAAGTTAGAGAAAAAAATTATTTTTTAAATTGCAAAAGGGAAAAATGAAATATAAAATAAAAAGGATGTTAAATCAATTTATTGTTTAAAATAATATATAAAAACATTTTAACTTGTGAAACCTACTTAAGATAATATTTTTAAAAAAAATTTACTGATTTTTTTCATTTTTCACTATTTTTATGAAATAAAAAAAATAAAGTACCATTATATTTTTATTTGTGGTTTTTTTAACAGTATTGTTATAAAATAAAAAATAAAAACTCGTTTCATGGTTAAATGCCTCTCCATCTATAAAACAAAATTTAATATCCATATCAAACTTTGGGGAAACTTACGGTAAGTGCTTGAAGGCAGCAAAGCAGCAGCAGCATCTTTTTTGTCATACATCAACCATACTCCACACTTTTTCACTTAAAATGAGGCCTGATTCACAATATTGCTACATTGGAACTGAAATGAGGCCTCGTTGACATTGAAATGGTGATTTATGAGCCAATCAGAAAACTTCTGCTCATGGAATTCACTCCAAAGGTGATCTGATTCACAAGTCACAACTTGTGCACAATTCAAGAAAGTCAATTTAGAACGGAAGGAATGGCGTATTTGAGTAATAGAGTTTTTCAAATGGCATTCACATTCAACTTGGAGCCAATAGATAGGGTTGGAAGGATGAAGAACAACACAGAAAGCAAAACGAAGGAAGTTGGTGTTAAAGAAAGAGGGAGGGAACTGAATAGTTATTGAACATCCCTCGCTTCTGTAGCTGCACCACTCTGGAATTTCACTTCCTGGTACACCAACTCTAACATCTTTTCTCCACTGTGTGAAAGATGTGAATAAAAATAATGAAGTCAATTAATTATTGTTTTTGATAAAGAACTCTGCATCTGTCATAATTTTGGAACGTGTATTCTTCTCCAAATTCGTGCAATTCCAATAATTGTACTCATCCATATCTTTTTTACCATAAATACTTCTACAGGATGGAATAAATAAATAAAATACAGGATGCATTTTTCAAAGACGTACAGTTAACCACTTTCAGTTCCCTTAATTGCTCTGGAAGCTTTGGCCAATGTTGAAGTCTCTTGCAGCTAAACAGACTCAATGTATGCATTGATGATAAAAAGACAATGTCACTAGGGAGCTCTACAACTGCTGTCTCATCCAGATATAGCTCTCTTAAAGATCTCAAACCCTTTAAATTAGGAGGCAATTTCTCAAGTTTTGAGCAGCAACTCAGAACGAGTAATCGAAGACTTCTCAACTCACAAATGCTGTCCGGGAGTATCCCGAGATTTTCACATTTCCTCATTTCCAACGTTTCTAGCGAAGAGAGAATTCCAATTGATGAGGGCAATTCTTCTATTAATGTCTCTCTTAAGACTATCTGTGTTGGGTTTCCTGTGATCTGTGGCAACGTTTGAAGATTTAAGCAGCCCAAAAGATCAAGATCACTATCAATTAAAAAATCCCCAGCAACTAAATAATAAGGTGATGGTATTTCAAAATTCAGAACAATATTGATTGGAAAACTTGTAATATTTATGCAATTTCTCATATCCAGATGAATAAGATTGTCGAGAAATTGCATTGATGGGGAAAACTCTTCCACTCCGGACTTACTTAGATCTAGCCATCGTATGCCTCGACGAATCTCTGGAAGCATCTTCAGATTCTTGCACCGACTTACAGAAAGAATATCCAGGTTGTGAAGAAACTTCATCGATGAGTGAATTTCAACCAAACTTGCGCAGCCCCCAAGATATATTTCCTTCAACTCTGTTGCTGAGGACAGATCTGGGAGTCTCGTTAGTCGTGGGTAAAAAGACAGATCCAGCCTTTTTAAATTTTGAGGACACTTATCTGATAACAGATAACGGAAGAACACATTAATTGTTTATTTATTTATTTTTAAAAAAATTCTGATTTTTTTTTTATAATATTAAAGATTAACTAGAAACTAATAAAATTTTATCACTTTTTATAGCTTTATTAATTACAAAAATTCTTTTACTGATATTTTCATAGAAAACTTTTCAATACATTTTTTAACTATAATTTATGTTTTAATTAATTTAATTTCCATTTTATCTAGAATAAGAAATAAAATTTTAACTAAAATTTAATTATAAATATTTTTTTATTCTAATTAGATGAGCTTCTATTTTATCTAATATAAATCAAATTAAATAATAATATTTTAGAATTTTTTAAATTAAATTTAATAAGTAAATAATTAAAAATAAATAATAATTATATAAAACAATTAGTTATAAAAATATTTCATTTAATAAAAATATTACAAGACTATTGTATAATTTTAAATATAAATATTAAAATTTTAAAAATTATTAAAATTTTAGCAAATTATTATATTAGATCCCTATTGATTTCATAATAATTAGTTATCATATAGATAAAATAACACTATCTATTATTAATAAAAAATTTATTAAATTAATGTTTTGACAATTAACTACTATTATAATTTTAAACTAGAGCATATAATTTATTTGAGTGCAATATTTATAGATGAATTACAACTTTTATTATTAGATTGTTTTATTAAAGTTTAATGAGAAAAAATTAAAATAAATTCGATTGAAATTCTTATTATTATATAATTATTAAATAAAAAAATTACATGCAAGTACTTTGAAGTCGAAAATAATTTTTATAATAAAAAATATTGTAAAAATGATTTGTAATTTTCAAGTATAAAATTTCTTATTATAAATCCATTAAGATTTTAGTATTGAATTGTAGACAAAATAGTACTTTTATTATTTTTAAATTTTTTATTAAAATTTAATGAAAAATAATTAATAAAAAATCTATTATCATATAAATCATTGTGACAATAAATATTTTTAAAAAATTGTATGAAAATTTTTTTAGAGTAGAGAAATATTTAGCATTATAAAATGTCTAAGTAATGTTATAAAATTATTTAAATAAAAAAACCATTGAAATAGTAATAAATTATAATTTGAATTTCTAAATATACAAAATAGGACTTTTACTATTCCTAAAAGTTATGTTAGATTAAAGTTTAATAAGAAAAGTATTAAAAGTAAATTAACTAAATTTTTTATTTATATAATAATTAATTATAATCTTAAATTAAAAAAAATTAGTGCAGAAAGTTTTTTACGGTAGTATTCATACTATATAGATAAAATAATATTTTAGATGAGTTATTAAAATATATAAAAGAAAAAATTAAAATAATTTAATTTTAAAAATAATTAAATTGAAATATTAGATTGTCATATAGAAAAAATAATATTTTTAATATTTTATAATATTATTAAATCCAATTTTATTAAGTAAAGGATTAAATTAAATTAATTAAATTTTTTGTTTAATATCTAACTATAGTCTTTTTTTAAAAAAAATAAAGCATATAATTTGTTTCAAAAACAATATTTCTTTTTTACAAAAAATAGTACAGTTACCATTTGTAGATATTTTTAATTAAAATTTAATAAAAATTACATTTCAATTAATTAATTTTAAATTTAATTATTACCTAAATTTAATAGTAAAAAAATTGAAGAAACGATGTGTCATTGTTCAAGAAGAAAATTTAGTAAAAGTATAATGAATTATAAGTTTAATAAGATTTTAATATTAGATTGTTCTATAGATAAAATATAACTTTATCATTTTTAAAATTGTTATCAAGAAAATAATTAATAAATTATTATTATTTTGAGATTAATTATTACTATAATATTTTTTTTTAATAAACCAAATTTCTAAGTAATAAAATAATAATAGTAATAAATATATAAATAAATAAATAAACAAAACAAAGTAAAACAAAGAAAGAAAAGACAAATTATCGAGAAAAGACAAAGAAAATATAACAAAGAAAGGAATGGTCTGTAGGAGAGAGAGTAATTTAGAACATTAAAACAACACTAATCTGTATAATGATATAAAATGTATAACTTTTTATGTTATGTAAGAAAATTAACATGAAAAGGTAAAAGATAAGCATTAGAAACGTACCTTATCTCCATCCCAAAGTCGTGTGATATTGCTCTTTGACAAGTCAAGCTCAATGAGGTTCTCCATGGAAAATTGTGATGGCAAAAATGTGTCAGGATATTTTTCCCAGTAGAGGAAACTTAGTGTATTAGGAATATGTTCAATTTCACCGGATTTAAGCATGAAGACTTGTCTTTCGTTCTCTTGTATGGACTCCCAACTCCAAGATCTATGAAAGTTGAGTAATCTTAAATTTACCATTTGTGAGAAGGCATTTAGATGTAAGTCAACCTTTCCAAGTTTTGAGATGTCCAAATACATGCCTTAAATCGCTTCCTTTCCCTAATAATCAAAATTAATATATATATATATAAACATTGTAAAAGAAATAAATTATAATTTTAAAAAATTACAAAAATTTCATTTCTCATTTGAATTTTACTATTTGTCAATATTTGAGAGATGATCTTAGAATTTCGTAGTCTACTACCATCTTGCTCAGCAATCTCTCCACTCAAATCATGTATTAGATCATGCATTCCTAATAGTTTTTGATTTCCCCAAATAGTTAAAAGACATTTATCCTTTAGACGCATTATTCCCCACTTATATGCGTCCAAACCATAATCACTTCTTAGTACTTCTGCTCGATTTCTATGACATCCTAGAAAGAAACATGCAATATCCAAAAATATACCCTTCACCTTTTCTTCTAGCTCATCGTAATTTATTTTTAAGATATTCTGAATTCTAGAATCAATATTAGGAGACTGTTTTAGCTTACCCAATATTATTTCCCATTGTTCTCGTGGCCTTTTGCATAGGTGGCACCCAACACTTTAAGAGCTAATGGAACACCACTAGCATAATTTACAACCCTTTTTGCCAATTCAATATAATTCTCCGAAGGATGCTTTTGTTTAAAGGCTTTCAAACACAGTAATGGGAGAGCATCACTGTGTTCCAGTCCCTGAACCTCATATATTTTATCACATTTATAATTAAGCACCTATCTATCTCTGCCTGTTATAATGATTCTGCTTTCTCGACCAAGCCACTGAACATTTCCAGCTAACTCATCCAATTGGGCTGAATCATTGACATCATCAAGAACAACAATAACTTTCTTTCTTCTTAGCCTATTTACAACAAAGGTGGGAAGTACGTGGGACATTTATATGCTCAAATTCTCATCCCCTAACAGCTTGGAGAAAAGAACTTTTTTTAGATGAACAATTTCATCCTTTGATGACTTCTCCCTAACACTTCCTAAGAAGCAGTAACCATTAAATTGATGAGATGCGATAGCAAAAAGAGCTTCAGCAATAGTTGTCTTTCCTATACCTCCCAAACCCTAAAGTCTGATGACATGAACATCTGTTTCTGTTGAATCGATATGTAATAATGGTAGAACTTTCTCAACTTGTGATTCAATGCCAACCAACTCTTTGGAAATAGTATGGGAGGTAAGCACACTTTTCTTCACAATTACCTTGACAACTTCCTCAATTAATTTGAAATCAGGCCTAAAATTATGCATGAATCAGACTAATGATTAGTCCAAAAAATGACATTTCATAAAAATATAGAAAACAGAAATATGAAAAAGACGCGTAAATGTTAAAAATACAGGGGCATATATGTATGTGTATATATATATATATAATACATTTATATATATACAAAAATAAAAATAAAAATAAATATTATTATTTAAATTATGCTCAATATTCAGTATTATTATTATTAAATATGACAATTAACATAAAAATAATAATTAAGATATATTAAAATAATATATATATATATATATAAATAAAAATAAATATTATTATTTAAATTATGCTCGATATTCAGTACTTAAAGAATGTACATGAAAGAATATTTACAAAATTATTTATCCTTTTTCTGGACGGATGGAAGATAAAAAGTAAAGAAAATAAAATAACTTTTTAATGTTTGTAGAAACAAAAAAAATATAATATAATATAATATAATATAAAAATAAATTATTTTATAAAATAAAATTTTATAAGGACTAAAAAAATAATTACTTGAATCTATAAATTTAGTGACTCAAACTTAAACAAAAATTTTGTATCGATAATTAATTAATTAATTTTAATTTTATAAAAATAAGAAAGCAAGTATGGATATAGCATGGTAGTTAGAAAATATCTTTTACTTAATTATTTTTAAACTTAAAATTAAAATATCATCAATGTTATCATAAATATGTACTATAATTATGGTTGAATACCATTTATTTTTTTTAAAAAAAATTATAAATATCATTATAGGTTGAATACATAATTGTTATAAATTACATTTAAAATTTAAAAATTATTCAAAAATTTACTGCCAATCATATCTTAACAAATTTTTTTTACTTCAATAAAGAGATTACTGTTATTATTAAATAAATTAATTTTATCTGAACATATTAGGATAAAATTATTATTGACAGAGAAAAGCATTAAAATTGGAGCTCCGCTCCCATGTTGCATTAATATTAGATAGAACACACTAAAAAACATTTCCAAAAATTAATACGATGCCGTTTTGGAAGTGGTCTTTTGTGATACATGCTAGTGTGGTTTGGAAAGTGACATTACGTGTTAAAAAAACAAAAAGGAATTTTTTCAAAAATATCCCATTTTCAAAAAGTATTACACGTGTCTCACCTTGTTACAAAAAATTACACGCATGCCCATTTTTGTTTTCTATTAGTTCCGTACTTTTTTTTTGGTCCTTCCCTGCGCGAATTCATTCCTGCGCTGTCTTCTTCACTTTCTTCTTCATCTGATCCAGATGGTGCCGATGGTGAACCTGTTGATTTTGAGAGCAATGATCTATTTTGGCTTCCTCCAGAACCAGAAGATGAGGAGGAATTTGCTTAGGCAGCAGTTGGTATTTCGATTGTTTCGTGAATTGTAGTTTTTGTGCAAGAAATTTTACTTTTTCTATGTTCTGCTCTGGATTTGAATTTTCTTCTCCTCAAATTCTGCTCTAGATTTGAGAAATCTCGATAGAAGCAGCTCAAATCACCCATTTTCAATGCAATTCTCCTCCACTATTCGATCCTTATGCCTATGGTACTATGCTTCAAGATTGTATCCTCACAGGTGACTTTGTCATAGGGAAAGCTCTTCATTCTCAGATTTTAAAGAAAGTAAATTGCCGAAACTTGTTTGCTAGCAACATTCTTCTTGATTTCTACGTTAAATCAGACGCACTATCTGATACAAGAAAACTATTCGATGAAATGCATGATAGAAACACTATATCGTTTGTTACTCTCATTCAGAACTATGCGGAGTACTTTGAATTAGGTAAAGTAGTTGAGTTGTTTACTAGGTTACATAGAGAAGGTCATGAGCTTAACCCTTTTGTTTTTACTACAATTTGAAGCTGTTTGTTGGCGTGGAGTATGCAGAATTAGGTTGTCATAACTCTAATGCCTTTGCTGGGACTGCTTTAACTGATGTTATGCTGTTTGCGGTTATGTTGATAGTGCAAGGAAGGTTTTTGATGCAATTGATAACAAGGACATTTTTTTCTTGGACTGGGATGGTTTCTTGTTATTCTGAGAATGATTGTTTAAACTTGTAAATCTGATATTTTCTTTCCTTAGTCATGTCATGTTCTGATATGGACTTTCCTTGCTATATGGTACATGTATTTATTTCCAAGAGCAGATTTTCTATCTCTTCTGCACTAAGTAAAAGAAGAAAACAACCGCTTCATTGTTGTTCTTTCTGCTTGAAGTAGCCAACTTGAGGTGGGAATTGACTGAAAACAGGTAATTATTGCAATTTTGTCTATAAAATGAGGAGCGTATTCAGCATTTTGTCTATAAAATGCTTGTAATTTGGACTAATAAAATGCTTGCAATCTTTACGTGGGTGTTGGCTTGCTTGACTTGTACATTGTTGTATTTTAATGTGGTGAAAGGTGTCCATAGTAGATATGTAAACCAACGAGATTCCAGGATTTTGTTTCACAATATATATTTTGATATATAACGATTGTTAATATTTTTTTTTATCATTGAATTGAAATATATATAGAGCCTTGAATTTTTTTTTTCTTATATTTCAGTACCCGATCATTATGAATTAGATAGCCCAGTGATTTGATAATGGACAAATTTAAGTGTAATGAATAGTATATGTGTATATCTTATGCACATCAGAAAGAGTAGCATTACAATAAAAATTATTATTTCTAACATTTTTATATTTTAGATCAGTATATCATTATTGAAAAATAGAAAGTTATATTTTGTCTATATGAAAAAAAAATAAGGAAAAAATAAAAATAAAAAAAGAAAGTGCAAAACAGGTGTCATATCATTATACAATATTTCTTAATATTTTCTAAATATTATTTGTATATGCTAAAAATGTAAAATAGGTGTAATATTATTACACAACATTTTTCAATATTATTCAAATATTTTCTGAATCTTATTCTTATATGTTGATAATACAAAAAATGTGTCATGTTCATTATTCAACATTTTTTAATATTATCCGTATATTTTCAGAATCCTATTCGTATATGTTGAAAATGCAGAACAGATGTCATATTTATTATTCAGTTACATACATTTTTTAATATTATCTGTATATTTTTAAAATCTTATTTGTATATGTTGAAAATGCAAAATATGTGTCATATTTATTATTTAGTTCTATACATTTTTGAATATTATCCGTATATTTTCAGAATCTTATTCGTATATGATACAGAAAAAAAAAAAGTATATGATATGAATATAATAGGTTTTTGAAACTCAAAAAGAGTATATAAAACTAAGAATAGTATCTGAAATTAAAAACAATATCTCAAACTCATAAAAACAGTATTTAAATATAATAATTTGAGTAAGTATATATTGTTAAAAAAATCATCAAAGAAATAGTTGGCCTTGAATAATAAATTTCAAATATAATTGTATTCATTTAATTATAAAAAATTATTGATATATGCATATCAATTAATTTGAATCTAAGTGTCCATCCTTTTTCAAATGTATGAAATTTGAAAAATATGTTTCATTTATTTTGATTTTATTGTTTGTGTATTTCAGTTTATTTTCCGTGTATAAAATAAATAAAATAATATTAGCCTAATATATATATATTTCAAAATATTTTTCTAGATTATTTGAAACTTTAATTATTTATTAAAACTAATATGAGTTATATAATTTAAATATTTTAATTATAATCTCTAAAATAGAGCACAATGCATATATATATATATATATATATATATATATATATATATACCCAAAACAAAAACAAAAAATGAAAATAAAAAATTTTAAAAAATAAGGATAACAAAAAATAAAAATAAATAAAAAAGTGAAAAAAATTAAAAAATAAAAATAAGGATTAAAGAAAAAAATGATAACAGAGAACAAGAAAAAATAAATAACTAATAAAGAAAATAAAAATAAGAAAAAACAAATAGATAAAATAAAATAAAATAAAGAAATAAAAAAGAAAATTAAAAAATTAAGGATAATAGAGAAAAATAAAAATAAGAAATAAGAAACAAATAAAAAGATGTAAAAAATAAGGATAAAAGAAAAATAAAAATAGAAAAGGAAAGAAAAAAATAAAATTTAAAAAAACAAGGATAACAAAAAAAAAGAATAAAAAATGATAAAATAAAAATAAAAAAATATTAAAGGAATAAAGAGAATAAAAAAGGTAAAAATGAAAAAAAAAAATGGTACTGCAAAAAGAAAATAAACACTCATATAATTAATGAAAAAATATGACATTTTGCTGAAAATTGAATCTAAAAATTATACATTTGTATAAATTTCTGAAAAAAAAAAAGAAAAGAAAAGCGATATTAATAATTGCAAGGCAGAATCAACATGTGTAAAGTTTTCTCTGTTATTAGAGATTGTGAAGGAGGTTAGGAAAATAAAAAGTTATATTTGGTTTGATTTTAAATTTTAAAATAAAAAAAATCAATAATTTGATTCTATATAAAAAAAATTTAAATATATTAATCATAATTTAAAAATAATGCCAAATTTACAGGGGAAAAAAAGAAGATAAATCGTCTGAATTAGTAGATCATAAAACAACTCTTTTTCTCTTTCTATATGAAATTACATTCAAAAAGTAAAAAATTAAAAATGTGGTTAAAATGAAATAATTGTCTGTACAGTGTTCTTCAATGAGTTAGAACAGACATAATTAGCTGATGAAAAACGTTTCTCTTAAAATTAATTTCTTGATTTTTTTAAATAGAGATTATATCACATAAATTTTAATAGACTGTATGATAAAAAATAATCATTTTTTTTAAATTAATGATGATGAAAATAAATTAACTATTAACTATTTTCTCACTGAAAATTTCTTAATCATCCAATGAATCTCATTGTACTAATTCTACTAACAGATCAGTTTTTTAAATTTTCAAAAAGAAAATTCAATGAATCTCATTAAAAACAAAAAAGTAGACTAAAGCAAAGAAAGGAAAGAGAAACCCATTAGCAAAAAGATACAAGAAAAAGAATTGCCTAATGCTTTAAAGAAGGCAAGAAAAAGCATAGAAATTTTTTCTTTTTTTCCTCAACTTTTACTGGGGACTATTCTCCAAAAAAAAAAAATTGCTGAGTATTATGAATATAAATGAATAATATATTATTTGTGAATGAATAATATATTATTTGTAAGAAAATATTTATCAAATAGTGAAAAGAAAATCTCTATATAAAAATATTGAAATTCATTAAATGAGTATGTTAAGAAAAGGATAAATTACTCTCCAAATTCTTTCAATATTATAGTTCTCTAAATTCTCTTCAAACTCTCTTAAAATTATTCTACTATAAAATATTTTTCTTCTAATTAAATACTACTAAATTCAAGTTTAGTTCTATAACACACTAAGCAATTCAATCTTTATTTCACAACACGATAACACGAAAAGCTCTCGATCAAAATAATAAGGTACATATTTCTTAATATTTAATATTTATGAATATATTATTTGATTATATATTATCATGGATGATTATGTCTCATACTAATTTATATATATTCATATTTATATTTATTTCTTCAATCTAACTTTATATTAATTGTTATTTTTATTTTGTTTTACTAACTACACCATTGATGCAAATATTGCTAGAAATGGTTCTAACCTTATGGATGGCTATGCCTCTTACCAATTTATATTTATGCACATTAATTTTTTATTATTTATGTTAATGGAAGACTATACCCCATTTTATATTAATGGATGGTTTTGCCCCATATTTATACATATCATTATGTTAACTCACTTACTATAAATAATCATATCAATATTATTTATTAATTTTACTTTATATAATTTATTTCTTAATATATTATATTAAAAAAAAAATTCTAACGCCTATATATTACCAACGGTAATATAACGGTAACGAACGGCTATATTTTTCATTATAAATAGAGAAGTTATAAATTTTATTTATTCACACAAATTCATATATAATCTCTTTTTCTCTTTACTCTAAATTATAAATATGATTTGGTATATTTATATTTGTGTTTTGATCATGACTACTATAATAGTTTTAGGAATAATTCATGTGGAAGATGCTTTTCTATTTGATATAATTTTAAGTATTATTGTATCATTTTTTGTACGGCTATTATTTCTTACAATATTCATTCATGATATAATTAATTAGTAAATTCTGATTATATTTGATTTTTTTTAGTAGTCATCAAATTTATGAATTCTAATTGAGTTATATTTTTTTTTATTAGTTATCATAATGACAAATCTAGCAAAGCTTGAGTTTGTTGCTCTTGACATCACGGGAAAAAATTATATGTCTTGGATTCTAGATGTAGAAATGCATCTTTAATCAATGGGGTTAATTGATACCATAAAAGAAAATAATAACACCTCATTGCAAGATAAGGCCAAGTCTATAATTTTTCTCCGTCGTCATCTTGATGAAGGATTAAAATGTGAATATTTGACTGTCAAAGATCCAAGTGTTCTTTAGAATGATCTAAAAGACAGATATGATCATCAAAGAGATGTAATACTACCAATAGTCATTGATGAATGGAGAGCTTTAGGCTTTCAAGATTTCAAAAAAGTGAGTGACTATAATTCTACAATGTTCAGAATAGTATCACAATTAAAATTCTGTGGACAGACAGTCACAGACGAGGATATGCTGGAGAAAACTTACTCCACATTTCATGCATCAAATGTTACATTGCAACAACAATACAGGATGCAGAGATTTAAAAAATATTCTGAACTAATTTCCTGTCTACTGGTAGCTGAGAAAAATAATGAACTCTTGATAAAAAATCATCAGTTCCGTCCCACTGGCTCAATAGCATTTCCAGAAGCAAATGCTACAAATTATTCCAGATATAAAAATTACAATAGCCATGGGCGTGGGAGAGGTAGAGGTCGTGGACGTGGAAGAGGTCAATTCTTTGGTCGTGGTCGTGGAAATAAATATAATAATGTTCCATAACAAACTCAGACTCAACCTCAAAAGAAGTTAAAATCAGTCATCAGTGGTGTTCAAGAAAGGCCTCAACATAAGTCTGAAACTGTGTGTTTCAGATGTGATAGTAAAGGACATTGGTCACGAGTTTGTCGAACACCACCACATCTTTGCCAACTTTATAAGGCATCATTGAAAGGCAAAGAAAAGGAAATAAACTTCAATGACCATCATACTCATGTTAATGATACAACTCATCTAGATGTTTCTGATTTTACTAATGATTTTACTGACAATGAAAATTGAGACATCTATAATTTTAAGTATATTGTTATTGTCACGACCCGAACCTGAGGGCACGTGACCGACACTAGGGAATGGGTAGGCATAAGGCCCCCGAAACCCGTAGTAAGCCTAAGAGAAAAGAAAAAATAAAACCATCCATTTCTATACTTTAACTTATAACAGAACATATTATTAAACTGATTTTTCTTAAGAATAAACAAAATTCAAGTGCTTAATAAAAATGTGCTTCAACGTCTCATATTATAAATCAAACTTAAATCTTTATACATAAGTGTGGTTTATACAAATAAATTACACAAATATACTTAAACCATACAATCCTTAGTACCTATACTACTGCAGCAACCTAGATTAACATACATTACAGCTTACAATGACCTACATAAAATAGCCGGTGAAGAAGAAACCCGGCGTGGAGGTAGTCTGAGGTCGAACTCCCAAGCTCCTGAAAAAAATAAATTTAGGGGAATCAGACCTCACTGAGTAAGTCAATAAAAGAGCTCTACGGTTTGAAAACCTTTTTTTTTAAAACCACATATATTTATAGTGAAAATAACTTATAATGTATAGATATAGGTTTTGAAAAATCTCGGCAGAACTCTAAACCCAAAAATCTACATGGCCAATTGGGCCCACTTATTCCAATTAGACTACCGGTCCCCGAGAGCAAAGGCATCAACTGAGGCACCAAGTCGTAGTCATCCACTTAATCCAAATATATGGCACTGGCGGTCCCTGAGAGCAAAGGCATCGACCGAGGCACCCATCCCAGTCCATTATTAACCTTACAATCACTGGCGGTCCCCGAGAGCATAGGCTTCCACCGAGGCACTCATCGCAGTTTAACATTCATCAATCATATATATTTCAGATCCATTTGTCAATCTCTACCATGTGCACATAGTCCTGGTGAAGCCCACCAGATAGCCCGTTCTACCAAAATTTCTCAAAATTGATTTTAAATAAATAAAATGCGCTTAAATCTTAAATAATAGCATTAAATTAAATAAATCATATAATCAATATGATAAAAATACGAACGCATGCATTCTTTAAATAAACACACGCACAGATTGTTCTATTGACTTACAAGATGAATGTGAAGGCTGACGACCACGCGTCTGCCTCGGTCTCATGGCTTCTCCTCCGATATGCTCTAGAAAGAAATAACAAATCGATTTTAAAACATGACTATGAATTAAAAATCGAAAATCAACAATCAACAAAATAATGAAATTCCAGGTTGACTCGAGGGAAACTGGACAAGACTCGACAGACAGGATAACCTAACTAACGGTAGAAATTTTACGAATATCATGTTTTACGAGAAAATCTACAAAAATTTCGACAGAGTCTCCTCTGTAAAACGGACATCTCTCTACCAAAGGTAGAGCCAGACCTGCATAAAAATGCATTCTAATAACCACAAACATTCACACTTGAGTCGGGCTCCCAAAACTACATTTAGCCCCGACCGAGATCACAACTCAACAAAATATCAAGAATTGATAACACTTATTTCTAAAAATATATATTTCACATACACATATACTAAAAATATAAAATCTCAATTATTCAAAATTAAACAACTAAATTTGTATTTCATCATCAACATATAATTAAAGCCTAAATTAAAACCATTATAATGTATTATATATATATATAATATTTGGAATTAATATTTAAAACTAACACTACTTAAGTAAAAATACCAATTAATTTATAAAAATTCTCTAAACCTCTTAAATATTAATAAAATTAACTAAAATATATGTTTAACTATAATTAGCGTGAAATTACATTTTTTTTACCCCTAAATACCTAAATTACATAATGTATTATTAGTACTCAAAATAATTCCTTAAAATTATTTAATCATCCCAAAAATTATTTTTCTCAAAATTAATCTTCCTAATATAATTAAAACATATAATCAACCAATAATTTCTTCTAAAAATATAATTTAACCTAAAAATCACATTTGGCATAAACTCAAAAATATTTATAAAAATAGTATAAAAATCACAAAAATTATAATTTGAGTTCTAAAATTAATAACATTCACTAATAACTTTAATTATTAAAATTTCATAATTTTTCACAATAATTTTCGAAATTAACATAAATACTCCTTAAATACCTAAAATTTATATAAACCTCTAATTAATACCAAAATTCTAAAACCTTAAATAAAATTAATATACCAAAAACATTTAACTATAATTACTCTAATTTTACTAGTTAAACCAAATAAAATCCAATAAATCAACTAAAAAAATTAAATAAAATTATGCAAAAATTCTGTAAATTAAGGAAAATTAAGAAAAATGTTTAAAAATTCAAATTGAAGCAATTAAGTGGTATAATTCAACATATACCTAAGAACAACCTAAAATCAACATCTATTTTCGATCAACAACTAGAAAACAACCTGAAATCAACCTAAAAACAACACAAAGCAACTCACCTTCAACCTCCAATTCCGACGCCGGAGGTGAGTTGTAGCAGTGGCTCTTGGCTTGGACAAACACCTAAGAGGATGAAGGAAATTGGGGAAGCTTGGGTGGCGCTGGATCAAACTCCAACAGTGAGGAGGAAGCTTGGCTGAAGGTGGAAGAGAAGAAACAGCGACAGCAGCACCACCTGAAGCTCCTTCTCAAGGCGGCAATGGCTTCTCAGGCGGTGGCAGGGAGAACGACGCAATGAGGAAGAAGGGAGAGATGGTGAGGGACGGAGAGGGAGAGGTTGCAGGGGGTTTGGGTCGGGAAGCTTCTTTGCTTTCTTCCTTCTTTCCTTTTTTTTTTGTTTTTCTTTTCTTTTGCTTTGTGTTTTCGGTTTGGTCCCAACTTCTATATGTATATATATATATATATATATAAGTATGAACATATACACATATATATATAAATATGTATATGTGCATGTACACAGAAACACATATATAGCCATCAAATATTAATATAGTTTAAAATAGTAATGATAATAATAATGATAATAATAGACAATGAAATTCTAGACAATAAATAAATAATACTCACATATATTAATAACCCTAAAATAATATATATATATATATATATATATATATATATATATATATATATATATATATATATATATATATATATATATATATATATATATATATATATATATATATATATATATATATATATATTTATTTATTTATTTATGTTAATATTATATCTCCACTAGATAGCAAAATAATTAATAATTGTATAATATAATGCAAAAGTAACTATTAATAACACTATTTAAAAATCCCTTTATTTAATTAAATATATAGGGTATTACAGTTATTACTTATTTTATTCTAAAGAATATGTTATTGTTATGTATGTTATTTTTAAATTAAATAAAATGTCCTACTTGATAATTATTTTATGTTTTTACCTTAATTGATTAATTTTGTGTTTATCTATTTTGAAGTTTAATATGGATTGTACTCAACATAAAGACAGTATTGGAGATCTCTGCATACCAGATAGTGGTACTACACATATTATCTTGAAAAATAGAGATTATTTCTCTGAAATAAAGCCCACAAAGACAGTTGTAAAAATAATATCAGGTCCTGTAAATCTGATTAAAGGAATTGGCAAAGCTAAATTTATGTTACCAAATGGAACAAAGTTTATAATTGATGAAGCTTTGTTTTCACCAAAATCAACAAGAAATTTATTGAGTTTTGATGACATATATCGAAATGGGTGTGATACCCAATCCATTACTATAAATGGTAACAAATATTTAAATATAATTTTCTATGAATCAGGAAAAATACAAGTATTGGAAAGACTGCCAAAACTCCCTATTGGATTACATTACATGTATATACATGTAATTGAATCAAATATGGCAGTAAAAGAAAAATCTTATGATCCTTCAACAATAAATTTATGGCATGACAGATTAGGTTATCCTGGATTAGTAATGATGCGAAGGATAATTGAGAATTCACATGGGCATCCCTTGAAGGGGCAAAGAATTCCTTAATCAAATGAAATATCATGTACAACTTGTTCTCTCAGAAAATTAATCTTGAGACCTTCACCATCTAAAATTCAGAATGAATCACCTATGTTTCTTGAAAGAATTCAAGGTGATATATGTGGGTCAATTCACCCACCATGTGGACCATTCAAATATTTTATAGTATTAATTGATGCATCTAGTAGATGGTCACATGTTTGTCTATTGTCAACTCGTAATGTTGCATTTGCAAGGTTGCTTGCTGAAATTATTAAATTATAAGCACAATTCCCTGATTATACAATCAAGAGGGTAAGACTTGATAATGCTGGTGAATTTACATCTTAAGCATTCAATGATTATTGTATGTCTATTGGGATCATTGTTGAGCATCCTGTTGCCCATGTACATACTGAAAATGGTTTAGCTGAATCGTTGATTAAACGCCTTCAGCTTATTGCTAGACCATTAATAATGAGAACAAAGCTTCCCATTTCAATTTGGGGTCATGCAATCCTACATGCTGCTTCATTAATTCACATCAAACCTAGTGCATATCATAAATACTCCCCACTACAATTGGCATTTGGCCAAGAGCCAAATATTTCCCATCTCAGAATTTTTGGTTGTGCAGTATATGTACACATTGTGCCACCTCAGCGCACAAAAATGGGTCCTCAACGAAGATTGAGAATTTATATTGGGTTTGAAATACCCTCGATTATTAGATATCTTGAACCTTTAACTGGTGATGTTTTTACATCACATTTTGCTAATTGCCAATTTAATGAGGTTGTTTTCCCAATATTAGAAAAAGGGGAGAAAGAAGGGAAAAGAGATATTTCATGGAATGAACCATCATTATTGCATCTGGATCCTCACACAAAATAATGTAAATTAGAAGTGCAAAAGATTGTGCACTTACAAGCAATTGCAAATCAATTGCTAAATGCATTTACTAATACAAAAAGACTGACTAAATCATATATACCAGCAGCCAATGCTCCTGCTCATATTGGAATTCCAGAAATAAAACTTGAGAGTAAAGAGACTCATGAGTCTAAAACGCGCCAGAAGCGTGGAAGACCAATTGGTTCTAAGGATAAAAATCCTCGAAAGAGAAAGGGAGTAGATAATCATATTAATAGCGAGGAAAATGTCCCTAAAGAAATAGAAAATAAAGAAAGTTATGAAACATTTTCATATACTATTGCATGTGAAATCATAAATGACAAAGATGATCCTGAACCAAAATCAGTCATGGAATGTCAAAATAGACATGATTGGATAAAATGAAAAAATGCTATGCAGGCTGAATTAGACTCACTAAACAAGCGAAATATTTTTGGGCCAATTATTCCTATGCCTAAAACTGTGAAACTTATAGGATACAAATGGGTCTTTGTATGTAAAAGAAATGAGAAAAATGAAATAATAAGGTACAAAGCTAGACTTGTAGCTTAAGATTTTTCACAAAGGCCAGGAATTGATTATGATGAAACGTATTCTCCTTTTATGGATGCAATTACGTTAAGGTATCTGATTAGGCTAGTAGTTTCTAAGAAATTAGAAATGCGTCTTATGGATGTTGTGACTGCTTATTTGTATGGATCACTTGATAATGACATTTATATGAAAATCCCTAAAGGATTTAAAATGCCTGAAGCATTAAGTACAAAACCCAAAGAAATGTATTCGATCAAGCTCCAGAGATCTTTATATGGGTTAAAACAGTATGGGCGCATGTGGTATAATCGTTTAAGCGATTATTTGATTAATAAAGGATATGTGAGTAATATTATCTGCCCATGTATTTTTATTAAGAAAATAATATCCGGATTTGTGATTATAGCTGTATATGTTGATGATTTAAATATCATTGGAACAGAAAATGAGATCCATGAAGCAACAGTATACTTAAAGGAAGAATTTAAAATGAAAGATCTTGGAAAAACCAAGTATTGCCTTGGTTTACAAATTGAGCAAATGCACAATGGGATATTCATACATTAATCAAATTACACAGAAAAGATCTTGAAACGCTTTAATATGGATAAAGCAAATCCTTTAAGTACTCCAATGGTCGTTAGATCACTCAATATTGAGATTGATCCATTTCGACCCTGTGAAGAAAATGAAGAAATTCTTGATCCTGAATTTCCATATCTCAGTGCCATTGGAGCTCTAATGTATCTTGCTAATTGTACTAGACCTGACATTTCTTTTACAGTCAATTTATTAGTAAAGTTCAGTTCAGCTCCAACAAAAAGGCATTGGAAAGGGGTCAAACATATACTTCGATACCTTCGATGAAATTTTGATTTGGGTTTATTTTATTCTAACAATTCAAAATAAGAATTGATTGGTTATGCAGATGCAGGGCATTTATCTGAGCCTCATAAAGCTAAATCTCAAACAGGCTATGTGTTCATAAATAATGGAACTGTAATTTCTTGGCGTTCCCAGAAACAAACACTTGTCACTACTTCCTCAAATCATTCTGAAATTATTGCACTACATGAAGCAAGTAGAGAGTGTGTGTGGCTTAGATCAATGACACATCATATTAAAGAATCTTGTGGTTTTCCAGTCAACAAAGTCCAATAATTTTATATGAAGATAATGCAGCATGCATTGCACAATTAAGGGAAGGATATATCAAAAGTGATAGAACCAAACATATACCTCCAAGATTCTTTTCATACACTCAAGAGCTAATAAAAGACAATCATATAGATATCAAGTATATTCAGCCTAGCAAGAATTCAGCTGATCTTTTCACAAAGGCGCTTCCAACTACAATCTTTAGAAGGCACATTCACGATATTGGAATGCGACATCTGCATACTATGTGAAGGAAGATTATACATATCAACTTGAGGGGGAGAAAATCATGCACTGTACTCTTTTTCCTTAAGTTAAAGTTTTTCCCACTGGGTTTTATTTAGCAAGGTTTTAACGAGACAGTTGGAAAATATTGTTATTCAAGGGGGAGTATTATGAATGTGAATGAACAATATATTACTTGTGAATGAACAATATATTGCTTGTGAGAAAATAGTTCTCAAATAGTGAAAAGAAAATCTCTATATAAAGAGATTGAAATTCATTAAATGGGTATGTTAAGAAAAGGATAAATTACTCTCCAAATTCTTTCAATATTATAGTTCTCTAAATTCTCTCCAAACTCTCTTAAAATTATTCTACTATAAAATATTTTTCTTCTAATTAAATACTACTAAATTCAAGTTTAATTCTATAACAAATTAAGCAATTCAATCTTTATTTCACAACACTGGGGACTATAACCACCAAATTTTCTCTGCTTATCTTCTTCATTTCATAGACTTATACACTTTTTTTTCTTACCAATTTTATTTTCTCAAAAGTCAATATACATAT
Source organism: Mallotus nudiflorus (assembly GCA_947683625.1). Taxonomy (NCBI): domain Eukaryota; kingdom Viridiplantae; phylum Streptophyta; class Magnoliopsida; order Malpighiales; family Euphorbiaceae; genus Mallotus; species Mallotus nudiflorus. The sequence goes on from CANTUR010000002.1 coordinate 2,518,154, forward strand.
ATTGATATGAAGAATATGAGAGCAGGAACAAGAAAGAAAAGGCAGAAGTGCAAGTTTAGAAGATTTTTTTTTTTATATAAATAACGTGTGGACCATGAGTTTTAATTTGGACTTCTTGGCCATGAAAGTTGAGTGTGAATCCTAGTTAACAACAATTGTTACATTATGAACCCTATCTATAATGCAACATAGACCATACAACTGTAATATAAAAATATGCATCTTTCTATTTTTTTTTTCTCACAACAAATGTCTTTCTTTTTCTTTTTTCCACTTCAAACTTAAGGGCAGCTTGGGTTTAAACTAAAAAAAAAATTAGTTGATACTGATTTTATATATCCATAAGTTGTGTTTATTGAATATTACATGTGAACTCATGGACCTTTATATGCAGGTGAAAATTTATTAGTCTTTTTGAACCTGAATGTTCAATGATCTTCATCTACATATTTATTGACCTTCACTTGCATATTCATTAATATTTTCTCTTTATTTTTAATGGAAATGAAAAAAAAAATTTATTTATCAAAAAATTATTTTTTTCTTTTTATTTTATTAATTACAATGGTTGAATTTAATTTTTTATTCATGATTTTAGTAAAAAAAGTTTAATTTTTATTTTTTAATTATAATAAATAGAGTTTTATTTGTATTTTTATTTTAGTTAAATATTGTAATTTCATTACTTAAATAATGTAGGTTCATAAAATAAAATTTATACTAGGTTTGCATATCTCATCTCATGGGATTGAAATGTGTGGACCATGAGTTTTAATTTGGGCTCCTTGGTTATAAAAGTTGAGAGTGAATCCTAGTTAACAACCATTGTTACATCATGACCCGTGTCTGTAATGTAACATGGGCCACACACGTGTAAATTAAAAATACGTGTTTTTCTATTTTTTTCCTCATGACAAATGTTTTTCTTTTTCTTTTTTCCGCTTCAAACGTAAGGGTAGCTTGGGCTTGAATTAAAAAAAAAATTATTTGTTACTATTTTTATATATCCATAAGTTGTGTTTATTGAACATCACATGCAAACTCATTGACCTTTATATGCAGGTGAAGGCTTGCAAATTCATTGGCCTTTTTGAACTTGCATGTTCAATTATCTTCATCTACATATTTATTGATCTTCATTTGTATATTCATTGATCTTTACCTACATATTCATTAATATTTTCCCTTTATTTTTAATATAAATGAAAAAAATATGTTTTATTTATCAAAAAATTATTTTTTTCTTTTTATTTTATTAATTATAGTGGTTGAATTTAATTTTTATTCATGATTTTGGTCAAAAAAATTTATTCATTAAAAATTTATTTAATTTTTATTTTTTAATTCTAATAAATAAAGTTTTACTTGTATTTTTATTTTAATTAAATATTGTAGTTTCATTACTTAAATAATGTTGGTTCATAAGATAAAATGCATAGTAGATTTGCATATCTCATCTCATGGGCTTGAACTAAAAAAAATTAGTTGATAAAGTTTTTGCCTTTTCATAAGTTGTGTTTGTTGACTTTTATATGTAAATTCATTGATCTTTACCTATAGGATTATCGGCCTTCACCTACAAATTCGTTAACCTTTGTGAACCTGCAAGTTCAATGATCTTCACCTGCACATTTATTGATTTTCACCTGCATATTCACTAACTTTCACCTGCGTATTCATTAATATTTTCATTTCATTTTTAATAGAAATGAAAAAAGTATTTTTAATTATCAAATAATTATTTTTTCTTTTTATTTTATTAATTATAGTGGTTTAATTTTTTTTATTCATGATTTTAGTCAAAATAAATTTTTTATTTTTTAATTATAATAAATAAAATTTTGCTTGTATTTTTATTTTAGTTAAATATTGTAGATTCATTATTTAAATAATGTAGGTTTATAAAATAAAATATGTAGGTTCATTAGATAAAAAAACTAAACAAATAAATTTGCTAAACAATATATTAAAATTATGATAAACCCCCAATTAATAACAAATGAACTTTTATATTACAACTAATGAACATTTATGCATAAATTAATGAATTTAAAGTTATAATAAATCTCTAAGAAGCTTAATATAGGCTCTCCAACTAACAAGGCAAAGTTACATAGTGTTAAAAAAACCAAAAGTGTTAAAAAAAAGGGCATCCATTCACACGTGTGATGGATTTCTAGTCTATATTGCAATATAGACAAGAGTCTATGATATAATTTGCGAGTGAACAACGAAGACTTTATTTAACTCCAATTCTATAAGGAAGCAAATGATTTTCCTATACAATTCATTAACATTTAAGTCGTAAGATCTTCCTATCTTTTTATGAGAAGTGATGACGTTATAAGTTATAAATTAAATACAACTAGAGAAAAGAAACTTCTTGGAAAATTTAAAAAAGAATAGAGAAAAACGTATACAGAATTATCCGATTACTCCATATTTATTCGCAACAATTGCTTTGAAATTCTCAATTGAAGATATATTTCATTGCCAAGAAATTACAAGTAAAACACTCATCAAGAAAATTGTAATGCAATTAAACATTATATTTCATATGCAACAATTGTTTTAAAATTCTCAACTAAAGATATATGTCATTAGTTGTATGACTCCGTAAGTGTACAAATCACTCAATTAATATAATGAATTAAATGCATGTCTCATTTTCAGAGATAAGTTGAGAGTGACTTCTAAATTATAACTTCTTGTAAAGAAATAAATGAAGTTACTAGAAAACTTGATATAGGAACAATGGAAGAACATTTACAAAATTATCTACCAATTTTTGGATGGATGAAAAATAAGAAGAGTTGGAAAAAAAATAGTAAAATAAAATAGCCTTTTTATGTTTGGAGAAAAAAGAAAAAGGAGAAAACAAAATATGTTCAGTATAACTTTTCTTTCTAACTTGTCTCTCCAAAGTTAGAGACAAAGCATAAAAAAGAAATTATTCAAATAAGAGTTACCCATAACAGTTTTTTTTTCCTTCTTTTTCTCTTAGTGCTTGCTTTTCCCCCAAAATTTCTATGTTGGACGTAACCGATTATCTTTTCAATTGGTAGTGGTCCTTTTTACTACTATTTTGTTTGCTTTATTTTGTTTTTATATTGAATAAATATGTAATACCCTATATATATATTTTTAATTTAAATAAAGTAATCATTGAATTTTGCATTGTTAGTAAAATAATTTTAAATTATATTAAATAATTGTTAATTAGCTAGTAATATTATTATTATGTTAGGGTTATGTAATTATCATTTTAATAAATTATATTCCCTATAGTACTAACTATTATTTGACTATTTTATAAGTATAAATTATTTTATATTAATTGTTATTTTCAAGCCTAATATATGTAATATATATGTTATTAGGGTTTATAATAAATATAAGTTTATTATAATAGTATGTGCATATATATATATATATATATATATATATATATACATACATACATGCATAAACACAAAACCCCAGTATCATCAGCCCCTCCTCACTCTGTCCCTCACCAACACTGCCTCTCCTCTCATTGTGCCGCCTCCCTCACCGCCTGAAAACCACCATCTCCACCATGGACTGAGCTCCCAGGTTGCTGCTGCTGCTGCCCTTCTTCTTCCTCGCCAGGCAGCACCTTCTCTTCCACACGCAGCAGCCTTGCACCTCCAGTCCTACCCAACTTCAGTCCTCCTCTGTCTGTACTGTTTCCCTACTACGTTGAGCTACCTCCATCGTCCCCATTTTCGGTGCCAGCAAGTCCTCTTCTTCCTCCTCCAACTACCTTGTCGGACAGTGAGTAACCCTCACTCATTTTCTTCTTTTCTTCTCAAATTTTGTTGATGTTTTCGATAGATCCTAGGACTTGTGTAGTTGTTTATTGTTTGTTGAGGTTAGTTTTGATTTTCTTGGGAATTTTGGTGGATTATTAAATTTATACAGAATTATGTTGAAATTATTTGATATTTATTTGGTTTTAATTGATTTTTATTTGAGTTCAATTAGTAATTAGGGTAATTAAGGTTAATTATTTTTTAGTGTATTGATTTTATTTAAGATTTTAGAAATTATTGTATTAATTGTGAATTTTGTGAATTTTGGGTATTTAATTAATATGTTGTTAATTTCAAAATTTATTGTTAAAAAAAATTATGAAATTTTGATATTATTATTATTAAATGTTATTAATTTTAGAACTTAATTTATGGTTTTTGTGATTTTTATACTATTTCTATAATTATTTTTAACTTTATGTCAAATGAGGATAATTAGGTTAAATTTATATTTTTGGAGGAAATCATTAGTTAATTTTATGTTTTTATTGATATTAAGAAAATTAATGTTGAGAAATGATTTTAGATGTTTGTACAATTTTTCAAGGAATTTTTTTTAGTATTAATAGTGTATTTTATAAGTTTGTATATTATAGGGGTAGAAACGTAATTTTTGTTAAATATAGTTAAATAATAAATTGTGGTTAGTTTTAATAATAATTAAGGAATTTGAAAGAATTTTTACAAATTATCTACTAATTTAGACTAATTAACACCAATTTTTAAAAATTAATTTTAAATAATATATTAGGTATTATTTTGAATATTATGTGTATTTTTCTATTATATGGATAAATATGTAATTTTATGCTAATTATAATTAAAATATATTTTAATTAGTTTTATTAATATTTAAGAGGTTTAGAGGATTTTTATATAAATTAATTGCTAATTTTCATTAAGTAATGTTAATTTTGAATATATATATATATATATATATATATATATATATATATGTTTGTGAAATTTTGATTTTAAGCTTTAATGAGAGATGATTTTCTGAACTATGGATATTTATGTATGTGATGTGTATTTTTGGGGAAATAAATGATTTAATTTTTGTGATGTTTTGTTGAGTTGTGATCTCGGTCGAGGCTAAATGTAGTTCTGGAAGCCCGACTCGAGTGTGAATGTCTGCGATTATTAGAAGTACGTTTTTATGCAGGTATAGCTCTACCTATGGAAGAGAAATGTCTGTTTTACAGATGAGACTCTATCAAAATTTTGGTGAATTTTCTCGTAAAATGTGATATCTTTAGTAAATTTCTACCGTTAATTAGGCTTTTTCTTGTCTATAGAGTCTTATATGGTCTTCCTCGAATTGGCCTAGAATTTCACTATTTTTGTTGATTTTCGATTTCAATTCCATCGACATGTTTTTAAAAGAGGTCTGTTATTTATTTTTTTTCTAGAGCATATCGGAGCGGAAGCTGTTGGATCGAGGCAGACACGTGATCGTCAGCCTTCTCGTTCATCTTATTGATAGAATGATTCGTGGGTGTGTTTTATTTAAAGAATGTGTATGCTTATATTTTTAATATTTATCATATGATTATTTAACTTAATGTTGTTATTTATGGTTTAAACGCATCTTATCTATTTAAAAATCAGTTTTGAGAAATTTTGGTAGAACGGGTGACCTGGTGAGTTTCACTAGGACCGTGTGCACATGATAGAGATTGAGAGATGGATCCGAATTATATATGACTGGTGAATATTAAATTGGGACGGGTGCCTCGGTGGAAGCCTTTGCTCTCGGGGACTGCCAGTGATTGAGAAGTTAAAAATGGACTGGGATGGGTGCCTCGGTTGATGCCTTAGCTCTCGGGGATTTTCAGTGCCACGTATTTGGATTAAGTGGATGACTGCAGCTTGGTGCCTCGGTTGATGCCTTTGCTCTCGGGGACCGGCAGTCTAGTTGGAATAAGAGGGCCCAGTTGGCCAGTTAGAAACTTAGGTTTAGAGTTCCACCGAGATTTTTCAAAAGCTATATCTATACATCATAAATTATTTTCTCTATAACTATATGGTTTTCAAAAAGGGTTTTCAAACCGTACAGCTCTTTTTATTGACTTACTCAGTGAGGTCTGATTTCCCTCAATTTTTTTTTAGGAGTTTGGGAGTTCGACCTCAGACTGCCTCCACGCCGACTTTCTTCATCACCGGCTATATTATGTAGGTCATTGTAAGATGTACTATAGTAGTAACTTTAGAAAGCTGCAGTAGTAACCATACTAAGAATTTGTATGATTTAAGTATACTTGTGTATTCTAATTTAATGAACCGTGCTTATGTACTATGATTTATGATATGTGACGTTGGAGAATATTTTATTTATGTATTCAATTATGTTTTTATTTTAGAAAAATCAGTTTGATAATGTGTTCTGTTATAAAATAAAGTTTTAAATTGGAAGGTTTTAATTTTTCTTTTCTTTAAGGCTTACTACGGGTTTCGGGGGTCTTATGCCTACTCATTTCCTAGTGCCGGTCACGTGCCCTCGGGTTCAGGTCGTGACAAAATATATATCTCCAATTTTTAAAATCTTACTTCATGAAATTCTTGTCATTAATAGAATTTTTGTGATTTCCTTTAATGGAGTTATATATATAATGGGTGTTACCTTTCTTTGAATATTATGGAAAAATATTTCCCTTGAATTTTCTTTTTTTTTTTTTTTTTTTTTTTAACTGTTGTTCTTTATCCTTTAATGGAGTTTGCATATCTTAGTAGTGTTTGAACGAAGAAAGAGGAAAAAATGGATATTCTTTATGCCATATATTTGATTCATTTCATTTCCAAATAAATTATAAATAGATTTCATTTGCAAATGAATTTTTATTAACAAAATGTATTTTGTTTAATTGAATTTTTTTATAAAATAAATTCATTTAAAAATTCTAATAACATTTTTAGGATATTCAATTGCATAAATTTAAAAAGTTGGAAATAGTTATAAAATTTTTATTCAAATCAAACACACTCATTTGAATTTTTAAATAAATTTTATAAAAATCATTTACACTAGACATACACTTTAAGCTAATATCATTTCTTACTAAAACAGAAGATTTATTACAAGGATATTTGTATAGTGAAAATAACAGGACGAACATGCTAATGTTACTACAAATTTCACTTCCAAATTGAACTATAAAGCTAATTTCAAAACTTCTAAAAAAAAATTTGCTTAACATATATTGATTTCCAATTAGACAATACTACAACATCATTTTTTGAAAGATGTAGGACATCTTATTTTGTATCTAATATTATTTTTTTCAGCCTGTGCACCTACCTAAGCCAAAGATAGGAAGGAACCCCACTCTGCTTTGTCTGCATGAAATTACAATTAAGATAAATATTTGGGCTTCAGAAGATAAAAATAGTGGGACTCAATTCTCATTCAAGTAGAGGAAAATTGATCAAATGTCTAATGATTTCATAAACGTCAATTAAGAAATACCAAAAATAAAACATAAGGGAAAAATATGATATAACAACTAACAAATGAAAAGAATGTGAATACGATAAGAACTGTAGAATATTTGAAGAAATGTCGAGAAAATTTCTATGCAGCTTTTAGGTGTTTCATAACTTAAACTCAATAAAAGTGAAAATAGAGAAGAAATCAATTCATCTAACCCCTAAATTCTATCATATAACATGATTGGTAAGGTAATGCAAATGCAATAAATCAAGCTATGACAATAAATTAAGTCATCGTATTAAAAAATAATGCGAATTTCAAGATACAATTTGATTTTTGAGATTAATGTGCACATATATCTTTGAATATGTAAATACCTTTATTTTTCTTCCAATACTAGAATAAATAGTGCAGTAATTATTATCACAACGATAATGCAAAATCACAGTTAATACACAATTAAATTTTACATGAACACATAATTCCTGAAAGATCAACAAGTAACTACTTAGATAAGTAACAAACTTACTTAAAGAGATTGAAGGAACTGAAGAAGTTCGGTGCTCGTTTCTAGAATGCATAGAGAAGAAATCTTTACTCCTTTTAGGGTATGGCTCCTCTTCCTCATTTTCTCTGCTTCTCTTGTTGCTAACATCATAGGAAAGCAGACGATCTAGCATCATAGCTAGTGTTAAGTTAACTAATAAGATGAGGCAAGTGAAAGTAGGTCAAAGATCATATACATGTCATAGTATAAAATAATAAAATAATTTTCTAACTTATAATATTTTACACTGGGAAAATATTCAGTTCTATTATGAATTCATACCAATTGTCAATTAAGTACTAAATTTAAAACTATTTCAATTGGCTTGTCAATTTTATGAGTTGTGTCAATTCTATCTAATTTTTTAAAAATTACTTTTGGATCATTATCAAATAAATTTGACACTTATTAATTTTTTTTAAAAAATAAACTGTAAAAATATTCTCAAATCTTAATATTTATCATTTTCAGAATAAATTTAGAAATTAATTTCTAAATTGTTTTATAAAATTTTAATTTTATGTGTTAATTAATGAAAATAATAAGAAAAAATTCACAACTTGTAAATAAACTTGTTACATATATATATAAGAATAAAAAAATATAAAATATCTTTAACATCTATTATAAACAACAGCAAAATTTTAGAAGAAATTATATTTTCATATTTTTTACAAAACTTTAATATTCTTATATTCCTAATTAATATTTTAGCATATCAAAATTCTTTCTCTTTTTTCTCCATTTTATATTTTTTCTTGATCACTATTAATTTTTTTTTTAGATAAAACAGTTGAAGTGTAAAAATGAATTTCGAAAACAAAATTAAAAATACGACTACTTAGTAAAAAACTAAATTTTTTTAATACATTTAGAAATTAGTGTTTGAAAATATTTGAAAGTATTTTCACTTTTTATTTTAGCTTTTAAGAATAAAAGAATAAAAATCCTAATAAATTTCCAATTTATTCAACATGAATCTAAGAATATTTTTTTAAAAATAAAATTAGTTCTTAAAAATAAAATTTGATAAAATTGACCAAATAGTAAAATTGAAAAGAACAAATAGAAATGATTTCAAAAGTATAATTCTAATTGATAATTGGTACAAGTTTTAAAATAGAACTTATTTTTCATTTTACATAATGTAGAACAACTCCATTAGAATTAATTTTAGTCGCTTTATTTTTTATTTTCTTACAATTAATAACATAATTATCGGATAAATGCATGAATAGTGTTGAAATTTTTTAATTTTCTGATTTTGATATTTTAATTTTTTTTAATCAAATATTTTGAATTTATAAAAAAATTTTAAAATGGTATCTCTAACCAATTTTAATTTTAACGTGGTAAATTATAAACAATATGTAGATTTAAATGGCCCCCTTGTACACTACATTTTAATTTCTTTTTTACTTTAATTATTTTTAAAATTATTAGAAATTAGAAAATATCTTTTATTTATCAAACTAAACTAGAAAATAAATATTATTTTTTTACTTAATTAGTTATAGTGGTTGAATTAAATTTTTTCATAATTTAAATATTTTTTATTTTTAAAATATTATTTTATTTTTAAATTTTAATAAGTAAATTTAATTAATTTAGTTCAATCGTATTTTACACTATTTTAAATAAATTTTATTTTATTTTATTTTTCAGTAATAATGATTTGATTTTTATTTTTTAAGTTAATCATATTCAAAATATTTCTTTTTCAAATTATAGATATATATGAGTGAGAGAAAAAAATTATTTTTTAGATTACAAAAGAAAAAAATGAAATATAATATAAAAAGGATGTTAAATCAATTTACTTTAAACTAATACATAAACACATTTTAACTTATGAAACCTACTAAAGACAACATTTTAAAAAAAATTTACTGGTTTTTTTTCAAATATTTGATTGTACAAGAAATAGTTCAAAATAGTAAAACTTGAAAATTTTGGACACTGTTAATGTATTTGTTTCTAAAATTTATACTTGATTAGTAGTAAATAAGTAAAATTTTTAAATTTTACTTCTGTTTTTTATTTTACTAATTTATGAGTTCATTATTTTTTGAAATAAAAGATGTAAAGTATCACTATAATTTTTTATTTTGTGCGTACCATAATTTTTTTTATTTCTGGTTTTTTTTAATAGTTTTTTTATAGCAGCCAGCCCCATATAACTTGTTACATGGTTAAATACGTTTTGCATCTTTGAACAACAATTTTATACATAAAAATTGACTCTAATTCAATGTACAGCAGCTGCAGCAGCCGCATCTTTGTCATATATTAACCCTGCCCCACAATTTTTCAACTTCAAATACATGCATAGTAACTTTTTTTTAATAATTAAATGTCTGAATCGGTAAAAACATCATATTTTTAAAAGTGATACTTTACATCTTTTATGATGTTTTATTTTTATAGCAGCCAGCTTCATATAAAAGGGAAGGGGCATAAAAAAAACTGGTTAAATACCTCTCCATCTATAAAACAAAATTGAATATCAACAGCAAAGTTTGGGGAAACTTACAGGAAGAGCTTGAAGGCAGCAAAGCAGCAGCAGCAGCATCTTCTGTGTCATGTATCAACCATACTCCACACTTTTTCACTTTGAATGAGCTACATTTGAACTGAAATGAGGCCTCGTTGACATTGAAACGGTGATCTATGAGCCAATCAGAAAGCGTCCGGTCATGGAATTCACTCCAAAGGAGCACGTGATCTGATTCAGGAATCACGCATTCTTCTGAATGATAGTAAGCCAATTCACGACCGAAGGAATGGCGTATATGACTAATAGAGTTTTCCAAATGGCATTCACATTTAACTCTGAGCCAATCGATAGGGTGGCCGGAAGGATGAAGAACAACACAGAAAGCAAAACGAAGGAAGTGGGTGTTAAAGAAAGAGGGAGGGAACTGAATAGCTATTGAACATCCCTCGCTTCTGTAGCTGTACCACTCTGGAATTTCACTTCCTGGTACACCAACTCTAACATTTTCCTGTGTGAAAGATGTGAATAATAATAATGAAGTCAATTAATTTGATGGGAAAAAAAAAAGAATTATGTCTCAATGGCTTACATTATTGTTTTTGATAAAGAACTCTGCATCTGCCATAATTTTGGAACGTGTATTCTTCTCCAAATTCGTGCAATTCCAATAATTGTACTCATCTATATCGGATGGAATAAATAAAGTTGATGCTGCATTTTTCAAAGACGTACAGTTAATCACTTCCAGTTCTCTTAATTGCTCTGGAAGCTTTGGCAAATGCTGAATTCTCTTGCAGCTAAACAGACTCAATCTTTCCAATGATGATAAAAAGACAATGTCACTGGGGAGCTCTACAACTGCTGTCTCATCCAGACATAGCTCTGTTAAAGATCTCAAACCCTTTAAATTAGGAGGCAATTTCTCAAGGTTTGAGCAGCCACTCAGATCGAGTGATTCAAGGCTTCTCAACTCACAAATGCTGTCCGGGAGTATCGCGAGATTTTCACATTTCCTCATTTCCAACGATTCTAGGGAAGAGAGATTTCCAATCGATGAGGGCAATTCTTCTATTAATGTCTCACTTAAGTCTATCAGTTTCGGGTGTGGTGTGATATTCAAGCAGCGATCTAGATTGTCAAAACCGATTAGAAGACTTCTAATATTTATGCAATTTCTCATATCCAGATGAATAAGATTGTCGAGAAATTGCATTGATGGGGACAACTCTTCCACTCCGGACTCACTTAGATATAGCCATTCTATGCCTCGAGGAATCTCTGGAAGCATCTTCAGATTCTCGCACAACCTTACAGAGAGAATAGTAAGTTTGTGAAGAAACTTTATCGATGAGTGAATTTCAACCAAACTTGTGCAGCGATCAAGATTTATTTCCTTCAACTTTGTGGCTGAGGACAGATCTGCGAGTCTCGTTAGTCGTAGGCAATGAGACAGATCCAAAATTTTTAAATTTTGAAGACACTGTATCTGATAACAGATAACGGAAAAACACATTAATTGTTTATTTATTTATTTATTTTTCCCTTAAAAAAATCTGATTTTTTTTTATAATATTAAAGGTTAACTAGAAACTAATAAAATTTTATCACTTTTTATTGCTTTATTAATAACACAAAATTCCTTCACTGATATTTTCATAGAAAAACTTTTCAATGTATTTTTTAAGTATCTTTTTTACAAAAATATTTTCTAGAATTCAAAAAATTAAGATACAGGACATATTTCATCTAAAATATATTTTATAACAATTTTTTTTGGAAAAATATAAATTTTTGAATTTTTTTAAATTAGAAAATTTTTGTTTATTTTCTATATTTTAATTAAGTTAATTTTCATTTTATCTAGAATAAAAATTAAATTAATTAAAATTTTAACTACAATTTAATCATAAATATTTTTTAATTGTAATTAGGTTAGCTTCTATTTTATCTAATATGAATCAAATTAAATAATAACATTTTAGAATTTTTTAAATTAAATTTAATAAATATATAATTAAAACTAAATAATAATAATAATAATAATAATAATAATAATAATAATAATAATAATAATAATAATAATAATAGAACAATTAGTTATCAAAATATTTTTATTTAATAAAAATATTAAAATATTGTTGTACAATTTTAAATATAAATATTGAACTTTTAAAATTTATTAAAATTTTAGCAAACTATTATATTATAACTCTATTAAATTCATAATAATTATTTATCATATAGATAAAATAAAATTTTCATTATTAATAAAAATTTTATTATATTAATTTTGTTAAGAAATGAATAAAAACTAATTACTTACATATATTTTTTATCAATTAACTACAACTATAATTTTAAACTAGAGCACATAATTTTTTTAGCGCAATATTTATAGATGAATAACTACGTTTATTATTAGATTTTTTTATTAAAGTTTAATGAGAAAAAAATTTAAAAAAAGTTGATTGAAATTTTTATTATTATAGAATTATCAACCAAAAAATATTACTTGCAAGTACTTTGAAGTGGAAAATTTCTTAAAATTAAAAAATTTTATTAAAATTTATTGAAAAATAATTGAATAAAATTTACGATATCATATAATTAATTATGATAATAAATATTTTTAAAATATTGTATAAAACTTGTTTTAGAGTAGAGAAAAAATTAGCATTATAAAATGTGTAAGCAATGTTATGAAATTATTTAAATAAAAAAATATTGAAATTGTAATAAATTATAATTTGAATTTCTAAATATACAAAATAGGACTGTTATTATTTCTAAAATTTATGTTAGATTAAAGTTTAAAAAGAAAAGTATTAAAAGTAAATTAACTAAATTTTTTATTTATATAATAAAAAATATAACTTTATCATTTTTAAATTTGCTACTAAGAACATAATTAATAAAATATTATTATTTTAAAATTAATTATTACTATAATATTTTTAATAAACTGAATTTCTAATTAATAAAATACTAATAGTAATAAATAAATAAACAAAACAAAATAAAACAAAGAAAGAAAAGACAAATTATAGAGAAAAGACAAAGAAAATATAAACAAGAAAGGAATGGTCTGCAGGAGAGAGAGTAATTTAGAATCATTAAAACAACATTACTCTGTATAATGATATAAAAAAAATTGTTTCATTCATATGCCGAACATGTTGTTAAGTTAAAATAAATTTAAATTGAAGAATTCAAAAAATTTCAAATATTGAACTCATTTGATAACTTTTTATGTTCTGTAAGAAAATTAATATGAAAAGGTAAAAGATAAGCATTAGAAACGTGCCTTATCTCCATCACAAAGTCGTGTGATATTGCTTCTCGACAAGTTAAGCTCAACGAGGTTCTCCATGGAAAACTGTGATGGTAAAAATGTGCCAGGATATTCTTCCCAGTGGAGCAAACTTAGTGTGTTAGGAAGACTTTCAATTTCACAGGATTTAAGCATGAACCTTGGTTCTTCGTTCTCTTATAAGGAACACCAACTCCAAAAGTCGAGTAATCTTAAATTTACCATTTGTGAGAAGGCATTTGGATGTAAGTCAATCTTTTCAAGTTTTGAGATGTCTAAATACATGCCTTGAATCGCTTCCTTTTCCTAATAATCAAAATTAAAGATTAAGAAGCTATATATACATAAACATTGTAAAAGAAATAAATTTTAATTTTAAAAAAAATTATAAAAATTTCATTTCTTACTTGAACTTTACTATCTGTCAACATTCGAGAGATGATCTTAGAATTTCGTAGTCTGCTACCATCTTGGTCAGCAATCTCTCTACCCAAATCACGTATTAGATCATGCATTCCTAATAGTTCTTGATTTCCCCAAACAGTTAAAAGACATTTATCCTTTAGGCGCATTATTCCCCACTTATATGTATCCAAACCATAATCACTTTTTAGTATATCTTTGGCTCGATCTCCATGATGTTCTCGAAAGAAACATGCAATATCCAGAAATATACCCTTCACCTTTTCTTCTAACTCCTCATAACTTATTTTTAAGATATTCTGAATTCTGAAATCAATATTAGGAGACTGCTTTAGTTTGCCCAATATTATTTCCCATTGTTCTCGTGACCTTCTGCATAGATGAGAACCCAACACTTTAAGAGCTAATGGAACACCACTAGCATAATTTACAGCCCTTTTTGCCAATTCAGTATAATTCTCCAAAGGATGCTTTTGTTTAAAGGCTTTCAAACACAGTAACTGGAGAGCATCACTGTGTTCCAGTCTCTTAATCTCATATATCTCATCACATTTATAATTAAGGACCTGTCTATCTCTACCTGTTATAATGATTCTGCTTCCTCGACCAAGCCACTCAACATTTCCAACTAACTCATCCAATTGGGCTGAATCATTGACGTCATCAAGAACAACAACAACTTTCTTTCTTCTTAGCCTATTTAGAACAAAGGTGGGAAGTGTGTGGGACATTTCTATGCTCAAATTCTCATCCCCTAACAGCTTGGAGAAAAGAACTTTTTTTAAATGAACGATTTCATCCTTTGATGACTTCTCCCTAACATTTCCTAAGAAGCAGTAACCATCAAATTGATGAGATGCAACAATAATAAGAGCTTCAGCAATAGTTGTCTTTCCTATACCACCCAAACCCCAAAGTCCAATGACACGAACATCTGTTTTTGTTGACACAATATGTAATAATGGTAGAACTTTCTCAACGTGTGATTCAATGCCAACCAACTCTTTGGAAATAGTATGGGAGGTAAGCACACTTTTCTTCACAATTACCTTGACAACTTCCTCAATTAATTTGGAATCGGGCCTAAAATTATGTATGAATTAGAATAATGATTAGTCCAAAAAACGACATTTCCTAAAATAATAGAAAATAGAAATGTAAGAGAAATGCGTAAATGTTAAAAATATAAGGGCATATATATATATATAAAATTAAAAATTATTATTTAAATTAGGCTTGATATTCAATATTATTATTATTAAATATGACAATTAATATAAAATAATAATTAAAATATATTAAAATAAAAAATGTCTACAAATTCAAAAAAAATTAATGCTCAATAAAAGACTAGAATAGGAAAAAAATTAATGGTACTTCATTTACTTCACTATTGTTTTTGTTACTTTAATTTGAATCTTCATTAAAAATAATAACTAGTAAAATAATAATTAGTTAAAAATAAAAATAATATTATTTACCAAGTAACAATAAAATTAATAATTCCTTGAAACTAAAAGGTAGAGGAAGGCCCGTTAAAATAAAACTAAATTAAAAGACCATAAAATAAACATTAAAAAATTAAAGCCATAAACAAAGAAGCCACAAATATTAAGAATTGGGATTCTCATTTTAACAATGGATAGAGAGAGAACTTATCAAATCAAAACGCAGCTGTTCAAGAATCACTGTCAGTGGTACAACTTATAATTTCAAGAAGACGATGGGTAAAAGCTATGGGTTAACGACGGGTAAAGCTTGAAGGTATTGAATATTGGTAAAGCTTTTCCTCCTCTATTTAACGATGGGTAAAGCTATGGGTTATCAAAACCTAAATTTTACTCTTTCAAAATTCAAAAATATATAAATTTTCATTTTTTGTAAGATTTCAAGTTTCATTTGTTCCTAATTTATGATTCCAAATTTGTTTTGGATTTGGAATTAAATTTAACTTTTCCTCCACCATTATGTTTGGAATTCCAGGAATTGATTTTTTTTTTTTTTCCCGTCGGGATCGCGTTTCCAACGAGTGAAACACGTTTCCAACTTCTTGTTTTTGGAAACGGCCCGGGAACGTTCAGAGGACGTTTTTTGACGTTTCGTTTCCGAATCGGAAACATGGAAACGCTCACCGATGTTTCTATACATAACATTAGTCCGTATAATATAATGAATCAGACTGCAAATATTATCATTGTTGCTTTTTTGAGTATCATAGTATGAAAATTTACCTATGCATCTTCGAATCCCATCCACAGAGAGTGGTGGCCTCCATCAAAGCATTTCTCCACTTATGCATGCTGCGCCAGTGCTCTGCTTCAAGCCTCCTAAATCCATCTCCAAAATCTCCAGTCAGAAGTTCAACATCAGATGGATCAACATGGTAGAAAATTGGCAAAACAGTCCGCCCCATTGTTTCTCTGCACTCAAGAATCTTGACGAGTTCATCCAAACACCATGGAGAAGAAGCATACCCTTTTGAAAAAACAATGACTGAAATCTGAGATTCTTCAATCACTTTCATGAGGGATGATTCAATCCTTTCTCCTCTTTCAAGCCTGTAGTCTATGAAAGTTTCGATACTTCTATCCACCAGTTTTTGATGGAGATGGCTGGTAAAATTGTCGCGGGTATCAGCACCTCTAAAGCTAAGAAAAACATCGAAAGTTGTTTTAAAAGATGAAGTAGAAGCCATTTTCACAAATATGTTGCTCTGTTGGTTTCTTAGTACTGACTATTTATAAGAATTAAATTAGAGGAAAGGTTGAATCAAATTAGATAATTTTGTGTAATTTGTTGGAAGGTTGGGGCATTGTTTCCATGAATTTCCAATGAAGTTATTTAAAGGTAGGCTACCACAGTGATTTGAAAATTGACTTAAAGGTCATAGAGGAAACTACGTAGCGATTGCCAAGTTTACTATTTCACTGAGATAGAGAGATAAATTTTTTGCCACGTCATTTTGAGCTGGCAAATTATTTAATTAAATAAATTTTGGAATTATTTATTTTTGAGTGTGTGTGTGAGTTTTAAGATACTTTATTACGAATATTTTTTATTTTATTAATTTATTTTACTTGTATATATAAAAATAATTAAATAAAATATATATTAAGTTACAGTTTTGCATCACACAAATTTACAAACTATTATTCATAAATTAATGCAGAAACAATTGAGAGCTTAAGCAAAAATTCAAGGTAAAATAATTTTCCATAATTTCTTGGAATGTCGATGAGGCCCGAAATCATTCGTACAGTTTCCATCAATTTTCAATGAGATTATTACAAACTGCAAAAGCAGATACAAATGTTGACTGACTTAAAAGTTGGAAACTTGAGCAAAAAAATTCAAAGAGAATGTATGTGTGGGCCATGGCTCATGATTTTATATGCTTCTTTAATTTTGTGTTTTCACTTGCTAGGAAACTCCATATGTGAACAAGAAAGAATATTTGCAAAATTATTTATCCTATTTTTGGATGGATGGAAGATAAAAAGTAAAGAAAATAAAATAACTTTTTAATGTTTGGAGAAAAAAAAAAGAAAATAAAATATGAATAGTTTTTCTTTCTAAAATAATTGGTGGTCAGTGCGATATGTAAAGAGTAATTTTTTTAAAATAACATATTTTTTTAAATATGGAATAAAGTTGTATATAATAATATATTGTGATTAATTGGTTTATGAAATTAGTGAGAAAAGAATAAGTTTATAATGTTAGTTATATTTTGTAATGGGATTAAATATATTTTAGAGAGGAAAAAAAAAAACCTTTAAAATAATTTACCATCTTCATGAATTTCTTTTTGTAGAATCCGCAGTTGGAGTAGGGACAATCTCAAAATCATCTTCTACTTTGGAAGTTTGGTGTTGTGCATGCTTGGACCTGCAGATTTTTTTGCTGTCATTTCTGGGATGGCAAGTTTTTCCTCTTGCTTCTCTACCTTCATTTCATCTTCACTGTCAGACTTGTCCAAATCACCATCTTCTACAGCTTTGGCAAAGACATCCTGAGTAAACCATTTGTTTGTAATCTCTTCTTGGGTAGGAACTTCCCCATAATTGAAAGGCACCATGAGAGGATTTACTGTCCCATCACCTTGGTCTTTGTCTGAGTCATAATCAGATTGCATGGCTTCATCATTTTCATCACTCTGCATGAAGCATGAAATGGTAAGCACCATAGGAAACACGATGATGGCAACAAATCCCAATAAAACCTATAAAACTTGTACATAAGCCAGCTACACAGTTCACTATCAAACAATTGTAAGCCTTCTTTGCCTCATAACTCCAAAAGCTCAGTATGCCTCTTTGCACGTAATAGTGATAACAATAATAATTAAATCAACCAACTGAAAACTAATTTTTCCTGTTTTATGATTACTAAGGTGTTGGAGACAGGGAGGACCTCTTTATGATTGCCAGATGTATGAGCTTCAATATCATACTCAAGATGAGTACCATGTGCCAAACTATAAGCCTGGTTAATTTGTTGATTTTGTGATCAAGTATAGGAACATACTATTTGAGTTGCAGCTTTAAGTTCAACAATAGTTCCTGTTAGAGCCTGCCTAAGTGTGGTAAGATGTCGATCCATTTAATAACTAAATGTTTGTGGATACAATAGATAAATAGCAATAAAGCATCAAAAAACTGTAATGCCAAATACACAAACCTCTGCTTCAGCCCTAGCTCTCTTTTGGCGTAGCCTTTCTTCTTGCAAAGCCTTTTCCTTTCTTTTAGCCTCTTCATGAGCTGCATCACTTCTTATTTTTATTTCTTCTATTTGTGATGTCAGATCAAGATCCCATTGGATACTGGTTAAGTGATTATCTAGTGCTTCTGCACTACAGCATCAACAAAAAATGTCAAAATGTGTTTTAAGATTTCTTGATTGATTATATATTTTGTATACACCTATGCCAAGCCAAGCCATAGAGCACAACTTTGGCATCAATGACTTCCTTTTCACAAAGTCATTTTATAATTTTTTTTTATTTTTTATTTTATTTTATTTTATTTTATTATTATTTTTAAGAAAGCTAAAAAAAAATGATAAGAACATGCAATCTCACATTTTACGCTGATATTGGGTATCAAATTTTCTGTCAGATTCCCTTCTTGCCTCTTTATACTTCTCAATTCGGCTGAATGCAGAATTAGACTTTCACTTTCTCTCATTAATTCCATCTCCAACGCTGAGATTCTGTTCTTAATCTCCTCCTGGTAATCAAGCAAAATTATCACTGTTATACCCCTGAGCAAAAATAAATGCTTGCTAATCCTAATGATAAAATGGATGGATTTACAGCATAAATTTATCAGTTTGAAAACATCCATGGCCAAGCTCAAACATAAAAGTCACAAAACAGACGCTATATCTTTTGAGGCTAAACTTAAAAAACTGATGAAGTAACACATCTTAACCCCAAGCTGATGCTCTTGGTTTAGTTCAAACAGAGAACTTTCCACGAACCCAACTCCATCAATTAAATAAGAGTGAGGATTAAGAACGAACTCATAGTTAGAATCGTCACTGTCACTGAAAAATATTTAAAAGCAGAAATTGTAAAGAGAATGAAGAAAATGAGAGAAAGGGCATAGCAAATCCAAGAATAACCATAAGGTTCTCTTCGACAACAGCAATAACAGAGACAGACACAAGCCAAGCACAGTCCAAAGAGCACAAACCAAATTGCACCAATGACAAAGAATGGAGCTGCTGTTAAGCCCACAGACTGCAATATTTAAATCATAATTAGAGTAACGAATTGATCAATTAATTGATAACAAAAAAAAAAAAAAAAAAGAATTGCCAGACTAATCAGAAAATTAACAGATGACTAAAAACATGATTTAAGAAACAATCAAAACTACAGTTTAATTAAAACCCCATTTAAAGAATGCATTTTCTTTCTGAAAAAGCAACAATTCAACACAAATAATTATAATCCAATAATTATTATAGAAGTAACCGCTATCTAAATAAAGATTATTACTTCCCAACAGGAGTATAATCGAGCCGAGCTTTGGCTAGTTCGTATTTAGTTTGTTTATAAACAAACTGAATTTGCTATCTTACTTGATGTTAACGAGCTATTTGTAAGCTTAAATAAACTTAAACGAGTTTAAAAAAATTTTAAAAAATATAAACTATAAATTAAAATTATACATTAAAAAATTAAAAATAAATTATTTATTAAATAAGGTACAATATATTTAATAAAAAATATGATTTCATTCTAATAATATGTTTTTTAAAATATTTTTTTACAATACGAATTTATGTATTATATATCTAAAATCAAAATACTAAACATTAAAATTACAAACTAGCTCATGAACTTTCTATTCAATTTTGTTTACGAGCTTCATGAGTCAAGTTTCATATAGAGTTCGGTTCATTTATTAAACGAGATTCAATATACAAATTCGAATGAACTTTTATCGAGTTGAATATCGAGCTGCTCGCGAGCGGCTCTACTTATTTACATCCCTACTTCCTAACCAATTGACTATTGACATATTACTATCAATACTCCGTTACTTATTTACTATTTGTTAAGAGAAAAAAACTCACAGCCCAGTAATGTTCATTGCTAATATTATAACCACCAGTGTAACGTTTAAAATTTTCCAAAGGGTCTCTTCTTCTTGTTCTCTTTGTAGCCAATATCAAAGTTGAGTTAAGAGGTAGAATTCTCTTCATCAAGATGCTTCCTTATCTTCCATGGTGCCACCATTACACCAAACTCAAAAAAAATTAATTGAACCTAGAAACAAAGATTGGACCTTTAATCTAAAAACATAAAGCTGAAAATCTAATTATATGGACAATAAATTGTAATCGCTTGACACCATTCCAATGGCAACAAAGGAACTTATGTAGAACCCAGTATACTCAAGCAACAACCAAATAGAAACAAATTAAAAGAAAAATAAA
The DNA here is from genome assembly GCA_947683625.1 of Mallotus nudiflorus. Classification (NCBI taxonomy): domain Eukaryota; kingdom Viridiplantae; phylum Streptophyta; class Magnoliopsida; order Malpighiales; family Euphorbiaceae; genus Mallotus; species Mallotus nudiflorus. The sequence goes on from CANTUR010000002.1 coordinate 2,539,142, forward strand.
AAAAAAGATTGAACACAAGATAATAAAAACATAAAAAGCAAATGCACAGAAAGACATGCAATTGGAGAAAAAGAGAAGGCATCAAAGAGGGTAAAATAGAATAGAGATAATTAGAGCTGACCTGATACGATGCCAATCACCAAATAAACACAAACAGCAAGAAACAACCAACATTTTGCGCTGGAAAATAAAAGAACACTGATGAACACAATTATTCTAGGAAAAACAGACAATCTGAAAAATCAGATCTCAGGTAAACAATATACATTTTCTTTGTTGTAAGATTATTGGGTTAAATGTTGGACAAAATTCATCTCATTATCAGTTTAATTTGAAAGACAAATATATTCTAGTTCCATCTCCATAAAATAATAAGGCAGCTGTTGCATTTCCTGAATTGTGTTATTGAATGATGAGAAAAGCAGAGAGAAGTTAAGAGGAAACCTGAAGTACAGCTACAACACATCTCTGAGCAGATGCCTCTCGCTCAGCACATATGTGAGCTCTTTCAGTTATCCTCTATTCTTGCTCTACCCGCATCAAGACCTACAACGTGACTATTATATACTCATCAAAGTGCATGTCCTGCAAAATGGTTGAGGATTATAACCGGACGGACAGTACTAGCAGCCGCCAATAAGGCACAGCTATAAATATACATGTTATGGTGGGTACCATATGTAAATGCACATAACACTTGATGCGGAGCAATAAGTCTTTGAATGAGTTTGCAGAACAAAAGACAGTATATATAATTCATTATTATTATTTGATTTTTATTCTTAGAATTTGACTTTCCTATATTATTAGGGATTTGATTTCTTATCTTAATTAAAATTGTCTTTATTTTATTTGCTAATTAAAATTAGAGTTATGGTTGGTAAGTTTGTGCCACCCTAACATGTCAGTCTTAGGGTTATACGAGACAGTTTTTATTGAATTGATAATCAGATTTCTATTTTTTCAATTTTTGATATTTCTTTGTGTGAATCAACGAATATTGATACCTATATCTTGGTATTTGTGCGCAAATCAACAGATTGTCAAAGATTGATTTCTGACATTCGTGCACGAATCAACAAACTTCAATATTTATCCTTTGTTGTTTTCTGGTATTTGTGCGTAAATTAACGGACTACAATATTTATCTCATTTGTTATTTTATTTTATTTTTATTTCTTTAAAACTTCCACTACATCAGTTGGTATCAGAGCTGAACTGATCCTTATTAATCATGCCGATAGAGTATTATGAAGAGAGCTTATTCTATGTACTGATGACGGTGATGATGAAGATGTATTTATTGGAGATGAGCCAAAATTTGATAAAGAGGATAAGGACGATGTTGAATATATTGATTTTATTGGCATTGATAAATTTCTTTATTCTTATATTCCTTTAATTTCTAATTTAAAGAATTATAATTTGAAGATAAATTTATGATGTTCTATAGCAAATTTATTTCTCAATATTTGGGCAAAATTCGAGGATAAATTTTCTCTACTATAGAGGGAATGATGCGGAGCAACAAGCCTTTGAATGAGTTTGTAGAACAATTGACAACATATATAATTCATTATTATTATTTGATTTTTATTCTTAGAATTTGACTTTCCTATATTGTTAGGGATTTTTTTTGCTACCTTAATTAAATTTGTCTTTGTTTTATTTGCTAATTAAAATTAGGGTTATGGTTAGTAGGTTTGTGTCACCCTATAAATATGTAAACCTTAGGGCTATGTGAAACAATTTTTGTTGAATTGATAATCAGATTTCCATTTTCGTAATTTTCGGTATTTCTTTGTATGAATCAACGAATATTGATGCATATATCCTGATATTTGTGCGCAAATCAACAGATTGTAGAAGATTGATTTCTGGTATTCGTACACAAATCAATAGACTTCAATATTTATCTTTTTATTGTTTTATAGTATTTGTGCGCAAATCAACGAATTACAATATTTATCCCATTTGTTCTTTTATTTTATTTTTATTTTTATTTCTTTAAAAATTCCGCTACATCAACACTTCAATGATCACCATAAAGATCAATTCATAGAGGGCAGACCTTACACCATAGCATGTATTATAAGTTAAAAGAAAGAAATACCAAAGCATAGTAACAATAAAACTTACATAGTTCTTGAGCTTCTCTTGTAGATGTTTAACCACAATATTGCTCTCAGTAGAAGATCCATCTTCAACTGTGACACTTGATAATCTATTATGATCTTAACAATGTCCATCTCATAAGTCATAATACACATCAATAGAGATAGAAACACTTGCATCCAAATTAACATCCGAGAACATGCAAGAATTTTCCGCTTAACTACCACCATTTAGATATTACCTTGGCATCTAAGCTGACTTGGCCTGCATGCAAAACTTGTCTTCTCACTTTAAGATCCATCGAAATACAATTGGGAATGGCCAAAAATCACAGGAGGGAAATGATAAAGCAATAACATATGCTATCAACAAAATGATTAATAAAGTATATAAAAATTAATAATCTCGTAAACATCCACGTAAACCATCAAGACGGATGAGAAATGATCAATAAAGTGAAAATAAGAGTGATGACAAATGATACCTGAACCAAAGCAGTAAAAACAGCAAAACTAATATAGAGATCGATGATCTGCATCCCAAAATAGATCAAGAGTCAACAACTTGCATTCTCCTCTGAATGCATAGAGATAAAGATAAAAAGGAAGAGAGGAACCACGAGGGAAGGGGGAGTAGCAGCATATGCAAAATGAAGGGAGTGGAAGAGAGCTTAGGCATGGGTACTCGAACTCTCGTTCCTTCTTCTTGCAAATACATCCTCCACAGCCTCAAGATTGGCATCAGGATGAAGCCCCAAATTTTTCTCACAAATTTTTAGTTCAATAATTAAAAAGGAAAAGCGATCACATATGCTAAGTTTATTTAAACTAAAAATTGATTCAGGTACCCAACACCAAGAACTATAATATGCTCTTGCCCTCACTATAGAGAAGTATTCCTAAAGACTGAAAGTTTAGAGCTTCACCAAAAAGTTCACCATGCCGGTAAATTTTACTCCTCTGAATGATAGAAAACTGGACTGCTAAGTCTCAAAGCTATCAATAGAGGCTCTTCTACTCGGTCATTGGGAGGTTCAGGGGCATCAAACGGTGACGCAAATTACACCTCATCAATAGCTTTAAGAGGCATGCAGTTCAAGAAACTCTCTTCTCTGCAAATGATCAAAAGCTTAGCGCTTCACATTCCTACCAGTAAAATAATTAAATGAGCTTGATGAAGCTGAAATTGAAAGGAGTGGAAACTGAAAGGTGTGGAAAAACTAAAAATGGAGAAGGTGAAAGGACACTGAATTGAAGGAAAGAAAATGAGAAGGTGAAATCCCTTCATTTTCCACCACTTCCTAATTTCCAATGTTGTAATTGAAATAAATCCATAGAAAAGGAAAAGCAAGCAGCAGCAAAATGGAAGCAAGAATGCTGGGGCTGCTTTGCAGCTTGCAAAGTGCCACATGGCACTAGAAATATAAGGTGGCAAAATTTATACACTTAGTTATTATATATTTAATTAGCCAATAGCCCACGCTATGGACAGGTGATAATAAAAATAAATGAAACATGATTGTTATATAAAAAAAATAAGAGACTTACCTCCATAAATACATTTTTAAAAATAGATAACTTTTAAGAGGATGAAGAATAAAAAGAAAACAAAAACTTGTATTAATAAAAATTGTTATTTTATTTTAATGTGATATGTTGTATTATATAGATATTTGTATAAATAAAAGAAAAAATAGGTAGATAACAATTTAAATTTAAGGAGATTCTCAACATCCTGAGTAATATCCTAATATTTTTTCAAAAAGTCCAAAGGACGGAAGAACAGTCACACTAACATTCTGAACTTCACATGCAGCAATTGCAAAACTAACAGGAGGGTTACCCTTTGCAGTCCTGAAACATTGTAATTACTGTTAGAAGGCTTCAAGTCTAGTTGCAACTTGACATCCTGGGATACTGCTGTAACATCAATTAAAATAAAAGCTATGTTGGGTAAGAGGCCTAAAGGGAAGGGTTTTCTATTTGCAAAGCATGAAAGGGTAAGGACTTCACTTTCACCCTCTAAACATCAAAGAGAAATATGCAAACCAACCTTCATTATATAGCTATAAGGTTTGATCACTTGCTTGCGATGTAGTAGCACTCTAGAGACTCTATCTTCACCTCTGTTAGAGAAAAATGGAACAACTTAAAATATGTGTGTGAATATGCATTGATATGATATGAGAAACAAAAACAAATAGAAAAACACTAACATGAATGGTTTGTTTGCATGATCTCCCGACCAATGTGAGACTCCTCTAATTGAAATCTGCAAAAATAATACAACACCAGTCTGCATAAATTACACTAATAAACATCAAAAGCAAAAATGACAATACTACTAAGGCAAAGAGGTACCTAAATGTACAGAAATGAAAGAAGTCCTGCAAAATGGTTAAGAATTTTGATTCCCACAATTCATGGCTTTCTCTGCTAAAACCCTTCAAATCCTTCTCTACCCAAATTCCAAAACCCAAATTCCCGAAATCTTCAATTCCCCAAATCCTCAATTCTCCAACTCTAAAAAGATCTTAACTTTCACCTTTAAATCCCTTAAAATTCACTTTCTTTCTTCATATCTAAGTGTTTTGAATAAATTCTCTTGTTAAAATAGTTAGAAAAATAGTGCATGCCTATCCTTTATATTATTATATTATTAAATTCTAGAACAATACACAGGCTGAGCTTATTACTTTAAATTCACATCCAGTGTTGGACATCTGCTCCTTTACTTTAGTAGCAAGACCTTGCGTAGCTAGCTCCTGCATGGTAATTTGGACAGCACCTGGCTGCTTTGGTCCACATGGCACTCACATATCATTGGGTGTCTTCACAAAAAACATAGCATCATGGATCTTTCGAACAAGCTCGAATAGGACATCCTTTAACTGTCTAAGTCAAAGATAAACCAAAAGGATAGGGAATCAACTATGCCTTCTTATGATAAAAGATTTTTTCAAAAAATAAAAAGAAAAAAAATTGATGTTAAGGGCTTGTAAATAGAATTTTGTCATAGGTCGGTTAACGGGAAGATTTTCTTGCTTTCCTTTATTCCTCCCTTTCATCGAGGAACATATAGTGATTTGTTAAAAAGATCACCAACTCTCCTCTACTTCCTTTGATTTAGCTGAAAATATCCATAATTTTTATTAAATATTAATTGCTCCTTTATATAGGACTTACAAGAAGGTAAAAGTCCCTATTTAAGGAATTCCTACTTAAGATAGGAATAATAATACTAATGGTCACTGCCTTATTAATGGAAAATATTGCTGCCTAATTAATAAATTAGGAATACTAAATTCAATACCCTTTTCTGTTGCTGTCCCTTTACTGCTGCTTTTTATAGTTGTACTTCCTACCAATAAAAGCATCCATAACATTACTCCCCTCCGGGACTAAGAGCTTGTCCCCAAGCTCAAATTCAGAATAGGTTTCTTGAAACACAATCAAAGGAGTTTAGGTAACTTCAGCAATTGGTAAGCAAGCCCATTCAACTAGAACTTCAACTACACCTTAATTAATTTAGGACAGAACAATAGATTGTGGTTAGGGAATGATTTTGCCATCCTTGAAAGGTGGCAAGGAGGGAATAATGGAAGGCTGATCACCCTTGAAGGTCTTAAGCAAAGAAATGTGGAAAACATCATGAATCCGGTTGTGCTCCGAAAGCTCCAACTGATATGCAATCTCACTAATTCGTTGTGAAACCTTGAAAGGTCCATAAAACTTAAGAGCTAATTTATGAATAGCCCTCCGACTCAAAGAGCGCTGACGATAGGGCTGAAGTTTCAGCCAAACAAACTACCCAAGTTCAAATGTCATTTCTCGATGATGCTGGTCATAAACTTTCTTCATGTGGAGCTATGCATGTTGTAAATGAAGATGAATTTCAGCCAAAAGAGCATCACGATCTTGTAAGGAATGATCAATCTCATCTAAACGAGTAGAACTAGGATCATAAGACAACAAGCGAGGAGGTTCGCAGCCATAGACAACTCAGAAGGGTGTCATTCCTAAAGAAGAATAATAAGAAGTGTTATAACAATACTCAGCCTAAGGAAGCCAATTAACCCATCACCGTGGTTGATCCCCAACAAAGCAACGGAGATACATTTCAATTATTCGTTTCACCACCTCAATTTGACCATCCGATTAAGGATTATAAGTAGAAGAAAAGGCTAAGGTGGTACCATGTAACTGAAACAATTCCCTTTAAAATGTACTAGTAAAAATCGGGTCTCTATTGCTGACATTAGATTCTGGTAAGCCATATAAATAAAAAATATGAGTGAAAAAGACATGGGTAATAGAAGTAGCGCTGTATGGATGAGAAAGAGGGATGAAATGAGCGTACTTAGAGAAATGATCTAATACTACATAAAGAACTGATTTGCCCCCCAACATTGGGCAGTCCCTCTATGAAATCTATAGAAATATCAACCCATATTTGTGTTGGAATTGAAAGGGGTTGAAGAAGACTAGCTGGATGTAGATTTTCTTATTTGTGTTGTTGACAAATAAAGAAATTTTGTATAAAATCCTTAATAGAGGCCTTCATACTTTGCCAATGAAAATCAGCTTGGATGTGAAACATTATTTTTTGAATACATTCATAAGCGGAATTCTGGATACTAGAGATGATGGAAGGAATTAAAGAGCAATCAGCTAGAAGATATATCTGACCCTTATACAACATAAGACCATTTATAAAAACTCAATTGGAGTTTGTAGCCCCAGATTGAATTTTCTGAACAAGTGCTATCCATTTTGATGATTGACGCATCTCTTTCTTAATGCCACCCAATAGGGGAACTTGAGGACGTGAAATTCCACAAAGAAGCATAGTGTCCTCATCACGTCTAGACAATGCATCTATTGTGCAATTTAAAGATCATGCCTTGTAATCAACCCAAAAATCAAACCCAAACAGCTTGCTAACACAATATTATTGGGGAGAAGTAACAAGTTGCTATTCCAATAAGTACTTGAGGCTATAGCGATAAGTTTTGACAACAAATAATCTGCCCCACAAGTATGGTTTCCAATGTTGGACTGCTCTAGCTAAACCAATCAACTCACGTTTATAGGCAAGCAATTTCAAATGTCGATCTCTTAGTTTACGGTTGAAGAAAGTAATCGGGTGTCCTTGTTATTGTAAAACAGCACCAATCCCCATTCCAGATGCATTACTTTCAACTGTAAACTCAAGTTCAAAGTTTGGTAGTTGTAAAACTAGTGTAGTGAAAAGGGCATTCTTTAAATTTGCAAAAGCTATGTCAACAGCCTTATCCCACTGAAAAGTATTCTTCCATAGCAAGTTGGTTAATGGGGCAGCCATCACACCATAATTTTGTACAAATTTACGATAATATCCTGTCAAATTAAGGAATCCATATAGAGCCTTGGCAGATTGAGGGGTGGGCCATCCTATGATTGCTTGGATTTTGGAATTATCCACTATTACACCCTTGTCATTAATTATATGACCCAAGTAAAGGACTTGGTGCTCTCCAAAGGAGCACTTAGATCATTTAAGAAACAGCTTGTGTTGGCTCAGCAGCTCAAAAACAATCCGTAGGTGATGCATGTGTTTTACCCATATTTTACTATAAACCAAAATGTCGTCAAAGAATATTACAACAAATTTACGAAGGTGGAATTGAAATACCTCATTCATTAAGGATTGAAATGTGGATGGGGCATTTGGTAGACTAAATGGCATAACTAGGAACTTAAAGTGGCCATGATGAGTTCGGAAGGCAGTCTTCTCAATGTCTTCGAAAGCCATAGGAACTTGAAAGTACCCTAATTTTAGATCTAATTTTTTAAAATACTAGGCACCATGAAGTTCATCTAATAATTCATCCACAATGGGAATGGGAAATTTATCCTTGATGGTCTGGTTATTGAGCTCCCTGTAGTCAACACAAAATCTCCAAGTACCATGATGCTTTGCCACCAATAGGACTAGGAAGAAAAAAGGGAACAGCTAAGGCAGATGATTCCTTATTCCAATATTTTAGCACATTTCCTTTGTATCTCATCTTTCTATAGATGTGGGTAGCGATAAGGCCTAACAACTACTGGTTTTGAACCAGACATTAGAGTAATTCGATTATCATAAGCTCGGGAAAGGGGAAGTCCTTTGGGCTCTTGAAATATATCTATAAAATCAGCAAGGAGCTTTTCTATGGTTGTTGCGTGAGTTATTTCATCTTGAAACATATGAAATTGTAAGGATTTTTCCCTCTCCACTTTACCTTACCAAATGACTTATTTCCGCTCAAGTGAAAAGTCATTGTTAATATGTTGAAATCCCATAAGATTGGGCCTAGAGTGCTTAACCATTTTACCCCAAGAACTACATCAAATCCCTCCAATGCTAGCATAAATAAATCAACAAAGAAAGATTTAGAAATGACCTGTATTTGGACTCCCTTATAGATCCCTGGGTTGTGTACTTTTTCACCATTTGTAATAACTACCTGCAGTCCCAATTTAGTTTCCATTGGTAGGTGCAATTTTCTTTTAAAAGTTCAAGCCAAATTCATAACTGTAACTAGATTATGGGGATTCTGCATCTCCACATCTATCCTTAGAGTTTCCACTAATCCTACAATAAACATGCCAACTTGTTGGTTTGGTCGTACCGAAATTGCTCTTGCAAGGAGGGTCTAGAATTGGCATTGATACTCCTCTATAGTTCCTGTCTGTTTGAGATTAATTAATTCACCTAATGGATTGCTTGTTAATGGGGGCCCAAATCTATCAAGACATTAGGATTTGAACTGGGCCCAACTAAGCCTAGGTTCCTCATGTTCCAATTTATAAAACCAGAGTTGCCCCTCCTCTGTCATGTGGAATGCAGCTAATCCTACCTTGTCACTGTCCTTTATCCGTTGGTTGCTGCAAAATTGTTTGCATCTATACAGTCATCCCAAAGGGTCTCTAGCTCCATTATACGAAGGAAATTTTAGCCTACTATATTTGAGAACAATAGTTATTCTGTGGACAACAACATGTTGTTCACTAGATGATTCTGTCAGGTATGATCGACGGTTGCCTATGGTTGTTGTTCCTTCTGAACTCTTTTCCTTGCTAGAAAAATTGTAACTCTAACAAGCGCCTCAATTCACAGACATCGTCCTTGATCTCATGCACCTCCTTACTGCTTTCCAATAGTTTGTGCTCTAGATCATAAATGCTAGTCTTCAATTGCTCAGAGTCACCCATGACTATAGGCTCTGATACCAAATTGTTAAGGGCCAATAAATAGGATCTCATCACAAGTCAGTTAACGGGAAGATTTTCTTACTCTCCCTTGTTCCTCCCTTTCTTCGAGGAACCTATAGTGATCTGTTAAAGAGATCACCAACTCTCCTCTACTTCCTTTGATTTAGCTAAAAATATCCATGATTTTTATTGAATATCAATTGTTCATTTATATAGGAGTTATAAGAAAATAAAAGTCCTTATTTAAGGAATTCCTACTTAATATAGGAATAATAATACTACTGGCCACTGCCTTATTAATAGAAAATATTATTGCCTAATTAATAAAATAAGAATACTGAATTCAACACCCTTTTATGTTGTTGTCCATTTACTGCTACTTTTTACGACTGTACTTCTTATCAATAAAAGCATCCATAACAATTAATATGTTGAAAGAATCTCAATCGGCCTTATGCTTACACCATCAGAAATATCTGAACCCGAAAAACCCTCAATGAGCTAAGCCTTCAAAATCACTTTCAGTTAAGTTGTGAGGAGTATCTCTAAGGTGCACCTATTTCATATTTTTCTAAAGGTCAGCCACATAGCATAAAGATAGTTGGATAGCTGAATGTTTAAAAAAAATAATGAAAAAATGAGATGTAATACTTTGAACATATGCTGCCGAGCCTTCAAATCTAGGAAGGGAATATAAATATGATTATCAAAACATTGCATGTAATCTTATTGATTAGCAACAATACCATATAATTCCAAACAGTGACTAGAACTAAACAAAAAATAATTTTTTCGTAATGTCCATACCTGATCTAGAGCATATGGTGTGTTTTTTGCTGCAAGAATATAAACTTTTTGTTCATTGTTGCCTACACCTTAAAATATAATAAAAACAAGATCAACTTCTATTTTAGATGGGAAATATTAGCCAAAGTTAAATTTATTTTTGTTTTTAAACATATCATCTCGAATTAAAAGTTAGGCAATCATGTACCTAATACAATTTAATCTCCAAAATCTTAATCCAATATGACCAAATAAAAGCAAGAGATAACATAATGCAATTTGCAAGCTTAATTCGAATGTGATTTAGATAACACAACGTAATTAAATGCCTTCAGTTTTTGTGCCTTATTTATATGATGTTTATTTGGCTATGGTTTTGGAAAAGTTAAAACAAAGTTGTACATGAAACCATGATCAGACATGATGAACTTAGGTAATTATGGAGAGATTATGAGTGATTATAGTCTTATAAAAGTCTTTGGTAAAAAAGAATAAGAGAAATAATAAAAATTCATTGAAATCATTCACTAATCATTATAGACATCAATGCATTGCTTGCATCGCATCAAAGCCTTTCAATTATTGTTTGCACAAATTAGATATCAAAACATGTAGTGGAAAAAGGACACCACATCTTTAATTATTCAAATGCAACACATATGCACACCTGCTACTAATGTAATGAAATACAAAGAATATATTGTTAATTTCCTCTAAATCATTCCTCTGTGATTCTTTTTCCTCAAATTACATGTTTTATTTTTAATCTTGGGGCCAGTACTGCAGGTATATACCAACAAACTGTTAACCACTATACTATAATTTGAGAGCAATAGTAGCAGCCAACATTTCCAACAGCATGCCTAGATTACGGATGGACCTGTCAAGCAAGGCCATAATTGAGTCACAAAATTAGAACATACCCCATTTGAAGCACAGTAATTATTTTCAACCACCATAGTTATTAAAGGCAAAAGGCGCACCAAGGCGTAGGCTCGTGCCTTTTTGAAGTGAGGCCCAAAAAAAATTTTGCATATAATAAGGCTAATAAGACTTATAATATAAAACATGTATAAAGTCATATTCTAGAAATTAATATTTTATAAATCTAAAATAAAATGCATCCACAAATGACAACATATACTTAGAATATTTTTAAATCCATAATAAGCACCAAAAAGAAAAAAAAAACAAGTTCAACAAACATAAAACCATAACCAAAGACTTATTATCCTACTAAACAAGTTATAATTCCCAGAGATTCCTCCATTAAATGACTACTCATCATCATCATTAAGCTTAACATAGTCATCGAAATCCTCTCCTTCATTAAATTCCTTAAATGTCTAAATTCTTCTTTTCTTTTCTCGAAAAAACCCTAAATTTTAACTAATAAGGCTTTTTTAAGTTAGGTTCAGCCCAACTTCTTTTATTAGCCCAACTCGAAAATAAGATATTTAGGGCAATTTCACTGAGAAGCGCCTTTTTTGCACCTTGTGCCTCGTCCAAGGAGCGAGCCTAGGCCCTAAGGCATGTGCCTAAGTGAAGTGGCTCACCTTATGCACCTTGCGCCTCAGGCGCACCTGTAATAACTATGTCAATAACCCTTAAACATCCATGTTTTGTTGGAGCAGAAAAAGCAACCATTATCCTTGCATCATGATTCACAAATAGAACCATAAGATACTGAATATAGACAGCACTAAAATTAATACCTGTTAATCCAGAATTTTAATTCTTTAATTGTGATTGTTAAAACAAAAAGGCAACTCATATTAATATGTTTTATTATTACACTCAAGTTAACAGAATTCAAGTTAACTTGAATTCAACATTAGCAACCTAGAAAAACATTAAAAAATAAAGATCAAACAAAAATTATACCCTCACTTCTTTCCCATTGTTCTCTCAGCAACCAAACATGGGGTTTCCTTCAATTATACCATTATCACATCTCAACAATCAAATTAAAAACATAATAACTCATCACAATTCACTCCAAAACCAATGAAGCAGAAATCATAATGAACACTAAAATAAATAAATAAACAAAAATTCAAAGAAAATGAAGAGATATCAGACAATAATCAAGACATTCAGCCACAAACAAAGAAAAAAACCATAAAACTGAAATGGGTTTTACATATTTCAATCAATTTTGTTAAAAAAAAAAAGAAAATAATAAAAACCCAAAAAAATAATACAATGGAAAAGGAGAAAGAGCAAAAAGAATCACCTGACATAAAAAAAATTGGAAGAGCATGCCAATCTAATGAGAAAGATATCATTCTGGAACAAAGACTGCAATGAAGAGCTTCAATCAACACAACATCAAAAAAAAAAAAAATAAAGTGGGTTGAAGAGAAGCTTTTTACGAATCAGAATCTTTAGAATTAGGGGGGAAAGAAAGGAAGAGAGAGAGATGGGAAATATAAAGTGTAACGAAGAGTTGCAGCTCTTCGGTTTTTTTTTTTTTTTTTTCGTTACCAATATTGCATGTTCTTTTTTTTTTTTTTTTCTTTCCTTATGAACATAGTGTTAAAAGAAAAAAAAAAGTTTTAAACTATGAAGCTTGCAAAGTGCCACAAGATACTAAAAATATGAGGTGGCAAAATTCATGCATTTGGTTATTATATATTTTATTGGACAAATGCTTGCACAATTATTTTTTAAATAAATTTTTGTGAAATATTAATTATAAATATATATTGTTCTATATCTAAAAAAAATAACATATTAAAATTTTTTCAATATCCTTTATAGTAGAAAATAGAAGATGCAAACTATAATTAAGCTGAAAAGAGACTTAAAAAAAATCAAAAAATCAAAAAATTCTATAATGTTAGTTATCAGTCCTACAAATTTCAGTTAAAGTACCTCTTTTCAAAATAATTTCAGCATTGTTTTTTCCTTCTGCTAGTGTCCTTTAAGTATGTAAAAACTTAACTAAAATTTCTTCTTTTTCTCTCTTTAATACTTTGATTCTTTGATCTGCAACCTGAAAAACAAAGGACACATTAATCTCCAAAAATTGAGGTAAATTGTTGTCTTCACTGATTAGGTGCGAAATTTAAAATGACCCTAATTATTATTATTATTATTATTATTATTATTTGTAAAATGTGACATTGTAAAGCTTAGAAAAAATAATACAACCATTAACTTTGTTTAAGTTGGAAGTTGCAAGAGAAAAAACATCAGCAAAGAAATAATAATAATAATAATAATATTCATTTGATATAGATTCACAATTACCAATATAGGCAAATACCTTTTTGGCAAATTGGGAACTTGATAACAATTATATAGCATGCACAAATCCACAATTTGTCCGCAGTTTCCTTAGCACTTAGATCACCTTGATACCTAAATTTTCTTTTGATAATCCAAATATTGCCAAAAAAAAAAAAATGATAATCCAAATATTGCCAAAAAAGGAATGTTAAGGTTATGACAACAAACAGGAAAGACAATTGCATTTTAGAAAGAATAAAATTTGATTATGCACAACCAAATTGTAGTTAACAGTGGACAGGAAAGAAGGAAATGCTTTCAAAAGCTCAGAAAGCTTAGTTGTTTCCTCCCTTGCCAATGCTAAATTTTGCTCCAATTATTCCTGCACTTGCAGGAAAATAACAACCACTAAAAGATTTGAAGATTGCAAGAAAACTCAAAAAATGCCTAAAACTAATAAACAAAAACAATTTACCTTGGCTTCTATTTCAGCAAAATACGCAGGGAACTGTTGAGATTGAGGGCCTTCATAGTGTTTCTTTTGCAAGCTTTCTTCAGCTTATTGTTTTGGATCCACCGTTTTGATTTCCCTCACAACAGCTATGGCCACTACTGTTCTAATCTCAGAAGGCCACTACATTATCACTTTATCTTCTAAACTTTTATATTTTAAGCAACTGTAAGTGCTGCAAAGTGATTCTGATGGGTATGTGACAAATCATGAATTGACCGAGTGAAATCTGGATTAGTCCAAAAGGGAACTTATGCATAGGACTCAAAGGGAGATGGATGTTCATGATGGACTTGTTCTTTTTCTTTTGTTGTCCTTCTGCATTGCCAGTAAGATCTGTTTCAAAATCATTCACTTTCCACTACTTTTCAATTTTGTAACTGAAATAAATCCACAAAATATTAAAAGCACCCTCCACAGAATATTAAAAGCACCCAAGAGCAAAATGGAAGCAAAGCATACAAAGTGCCATATGGCACTAACAATATAAGGTGGAAAAATTCAAAGATAAAACCTATCATCCTTGATTAGTTAGTCACAACCCTTTCTTCTAGTATATTTAAGCTACAAATCCTATTTCAAAAGAAAAGAAATAATCATCAATCTCTATAAATTCAAAAACAATCAGGTCATAAGAAACACTCCAAAGACATAGCAATGCAACCACATAAAAAAATTGCAGCTTAAATACACCATCAGATCATCATATTCAATTAAACTTATCTTTGGTAAAGTTATTTTAATAAAGTACTTACACATTTTGAGCTTCACATATCATATTACCATAAATTACCCACTGCAATGTAACAACTGATGCAAATTCCAGTCCTTCTCAGCATAATATCACCCAAACGGCAACCAAAAAAATAGAATTAAAAATAAAAACAATATAAAACTTTGGAATTTTTCAATTTCGATCACGCATATCAAAACAAACGAAATTCTAAACAAAACCATCATCATACATATGTTATCCATCAAAAAATTATTAAAAATCAACGTCATTCTTTACAATTTTCACAAACCCTAAAAAATAAATCAAAGTCAACACGTGCAATTTCTTCGTATTTTCGATTCTAAGACTCAAAAATCAATTTAATTTCCTCAATCAAACGGATCACTTTTACTTTGTTGCTTATAATTACTACAACAACTCACGTCGACTATGGACCAATTTGGTTTTTCTAACTAATGGAGATGTGGGTGAATTTCATCTATATCCGAATTTAGTATATTAAATTTAAATTTATGTAAACTGATCTAATTATATCTTTAGCACAAATCTGACAAAAGATAGCTATAAACTAACAGAAACTAAAGCAAAATAATATTTACGAATGATTGTTATTTTGGTGGTTATTTTTTTTAATTGATTGAAGATGTTTATTTTTTCACCATGTAAAAAGTAGCCGTTATTATTTGTTAACCAACCACACATAAAATAAATATGTAATAAGGACTTAAAGTATCATCATTATTTTTTAGTGTCGCAGGAGGTAAAAAAAATGCAAGGGTCCATAAAATTTAACCACACAACGATAGGTCACCTGTTTAAAGTCTTTTTATTATGAGGTTCAGACACGGTTAAGGCACACATTCGTTGCTAAACATAAAAAAGAAAAAAAATAATCACTAAATAATATTTTACGATGGAAATTTTATGAGCAACTTGTGGTTAACTACTATTATATGGACATATAGTAGTAATCTTTACGCAATTCTTTCATTCCTTTGCAATCCAAAAAATGTATGACTATAGGTCAAAAAAAAAAAATTGTATAACAAAGTCAAACGTATAACATAGTCAAATCTGCAAAATATCTTTTGTACAACTGGCATCCAACGATGATGTTGCTTAATATATACATGTTGATTTCTAGTTGTGTTTAAATCATCATTAGAGACGAGTATTTGGTTTAATTTTCTCGACTCAGTTTAGTATTTTGGTTTACTCGATTTTGTTTTTTAGAAGTTATATTTGGTTTGGTTTTAAATTTTAAAATAAAAAATTCAATAATTTGATTCTATATAAAAAAAAATTAAAATTTGTTAATCATAATTTAAAAATAATGCTAAATTTACAAGGAAAAATATATAAATCATCTGAATTAGTAGATCATAAAACAACTCTTTTTCTCTTTCTATATGAAACTACATTCAAAAAGTAAAAAATTAAAAATGTGCTTCAAATGAAATAATTGTCTATATAGTGATCGTCAATGAATTAGAACAGTCATAATTACCTAATGAAAAATGTTTCTCTTAGAATTAAGTTAATAGGAAGATTATATAACTTAAATTTCAATGGATTGTAAAGCAGAGAGCAATCCTTCCCTTTAAATCAATAAGATAGAAATTGAATTATATGCCTTACGATATTCTTGAAGAAAAGTTATTACTTAACTACTCTCTTACTAGTAATTTCTTGGTCTTTTAGTGAATCTCATTGTGCTAATATCACTAACAAATCAGTTTTTAAAATTTTCAAAGAGAAATTTCAATAAATCTCATTGTGCTAATATATGGGGAAGAATTAAGAGATTCAATCTATAAATATTAAAAAACAAAAAGGTAAACTAAATCTAAGAAAGAAATGAAAAACCTATTACCAAAAAGATAAAGGAAAAAAAATTGCCTAATGCTTTAAAGAAGGCAAGAAAAAGCTTAGAGATTTTTTTTATAAATTTGGTGTTTGAATTTTTCAGTTTTTCCTTTTTAGGTGTCCATTTTTTTTTTTTTTTTTTGCAATCAAACATTTAAACTTTAGAAAAACATACTAATGTAGTGTCTCCGGCTGATTTGATATTGACTGGGTGCTCAGTCATATCAAATAGGATCCACTTTTATCTCAGTCATTAATCATATCATTTGTCACATGTGTTGCATTATTTAAAGGACAAAATTACACTTGTTCAATCACCCTTTATGTCTATTGTAGAAGTTAATATTAAGTTTATTTTTGTCAATTCATAATATTTAATAAGGTAATAAGGGTATTTTTATCCTTTAAATAATGCAATACATATGGCATATGACATGGCTAATAACTAAGATAAAAGTGGATTTAGTTTGATCTGACTCATCACCCAGTCAACATCACATCGGCTGGAGACACTACATTGGCATGCTTTTCTAAAGTTTAGGCACTAAAAAAAATTAAATATTCAAATAGAAAAAACTGAAAAGTTCATATATCAAATTTGTAATTATTCATTTTCATTTTTTTTTCTCAACTTTTACTAGGGACTTTAACTACTAAATTTTCTCCGCTTATGTTCTTCTTTTCATAGACCTATGCACCTTTTTTTCTTATCAAATTTTAGTTTATCAAAAGTCAATATACATATATCTATGCAGATATTGATATGAAGAATTTGAGAGCTGGAACAATAAAGAAAAGGTAGAAGTGCAAGTTTAGATGATTTTTAAAGGGATAATGAACTTACAAGTCCTATAAGTTTCTAAAAATTACAATCAAGTTCTGATTTTTTTTTATTGAGTCCTAATAGCTTTTAAGTATTTGTTGATAGTCCTGCACTATTAAATCAAACAAAAAGTGAATATATAGGGTCCACCTCAACTCTATTTTGTAGCCATCTCAACCCTATTTTTCCATGTCATCGTCCACCTCTACAAATAAATCCAACTCAGCTTTCCACCAACAAAACTAAAGTGAAAAATTAGGGTTAATTTTGTCTATTTCTCCTTCAATTTAGAATGCTCCTTCTTCACACTCTCAAGCTGCAACTTGAGATTTCTAAATTTGGAGGTGATTTCCAAAAGCTTAGTCTCCATGTTCAGCTTCAGTTAATTTTTTTTGAAAGAAAATATAAAAGAAAATGAAGTAAAAGAAAAGGCATTTTGAATAGCTTCCTAGGGCCATATCTTGAGAGCACCACCTTCAAAACCTGACCATAAATCCCTTGTAGTAGCAAAACAAAACAAAAGGAAATGCTATAGTGAAATTAAAGGATAAGTGAAGCGAAGAAAAAGGCAAACAAAAGCAAAAAAGTAGGCAAACAAAAGCGAAGAAGCAAGCAAGCAAGCAAGCAAAAGCAAAGAAGAAGGCAAACATAAGCAAAGAAGAAGGCAAACAAAAGTGAAGAAGAAGGTAAATAGAAGGAGAATAGACCATAAGAAGTGATGACCATAGAGATAATAGGGCCACAATGGGCAATCTAAGAGAAGACTTCCCTGAATCGATTGAAAGCAAACCCATTTTCCAACACCTAGCCTTGTCATCCCTATACCTGCTCCAAATCACTCTGCTTGTTGTAAATTACTATGCTTAGTTCTCCTTATTCTCCAAAATCATTGTCGTCTTCTTTTTTAAATTTCTCTTCTTTGTTGTTTATTGTCACTGCTCATCATAACCTTCTCATTATCTTCTTCCTTGGCAAGATCTAATTTTTCATGTTAATTTTATTGATTTTACTCATCAATAAAATTTATTATTGGAGGCAATGGTGTTAATTTTGATATTTTATTGTTGGAGGTGGTGGTGTTGGCTACAGTGATGTTAATTTTGATGGTAGTGATAGTATGATGTTGATGGTGGTGGTGGTTTTGGCAAAGGAAGCAGTAAAATAAGGATGATACATTTTGGCAAGTCATAAATCCACCAGTAGAAAAAGAGTAGTTTGAATTGATTCAAATCCATCATTATTTTTTTAATTCTTTTCACCAACAAATTTGAGATATTTGTATTTATTTTGTTAATTTTGTAGTGTTGTTGTTGATGATGTTGATTTTCTATATTCTTCTTATCAATCGATTATGCTAATTTTTCTTTATATTTATTGTTGATTTTTTTATTTTCATATTATTGTTATTGATGGGGTGGCAGTGGTGTTAATTTATTGGTAGTTATAGTGTTATTGTTGTAAATAATGATAATGATAATGGTGGTTTCATATGGTGTTGGTTTTTGGTATTAATGATGGTGGTGTTGGCTTGTACCGGCAATGGATGATGATGTTGATGATAATGTTAATGGTGGTGCTGGCAGTGAATAATATTGATGGTGGTCGGTAGTGTTGATGGTGGTGCCGGCAGTGGTTGGTGTTGGTGATGTCAGCGGTGAGTGGTGTTGGTGGTGGGTAGTGTTAAATGGTGAACTTAGACAGAAAGAAGATGAGATGATGACATGGAACAAGAGGGGTGAGTTGGGTGTACATGTGTCTCAAATTGATGAGGTTCAAATGACATATAAGTAAATTTTGTTTAATTTAACGGAACAAGACTAACGTGATAACATTAAAAGCTTTTAGGACTCCATCAAAAAAAAAAATTAAAACATGATTGCAATTTTTGAAAACTTATAGTACTTATGTATTCATTATCTCTTTTTTAAAAATAATGTGTGGACCATTAGTTTTACTTTGGGCTTGATCAAGAAAGTTGAGAGTGAATCCTAGTCAACAACGAAGAATTTGGGCTTGTTTGGTTAAACTATTGCTGATAGCTATTAACTATTAGTTGATAGTTAGTAGTTGATAAATGTTATGTGTTTGGTGAAATTATTTTACAGCTGTTGTTAAATGATTATTATAGATGTTAATTAATTTTAAAAAAAATTTAAATTTTACATTTATTATAATTCATTTATTTATATTTTGAATTTTATTTCATTATACATATTAATATTAATAAATATTTTACATCTATAATTTTTAAATAGTGATAATAATATGCTTATATATAGTAGTAATAATAATAATGATAACCATGAAATTATTGTTATTTTCTTTTGCAAAACCAACCATGAAATTAATTGATTAGATTATTATTGTTGTTATTATTATTATTATTATTATCATTTTATTATTATTATACATTTTTGTTGTATATAAAAATAATAAATTATGTCCGTAATGGTCAATTTATATAGTAATAGCTACAGGTCAAAAAGAATTTCACCTTTTGAATTAGTCAGATTATCAGCTACTAGCTGCTATGATCAATTAAGTCAAATAGGTCCATGGTCAACATCAGCAAACTACCTTTTGAAGAAGTGGCATCCAACGTTATTGCTTAATACACGTTGATTTTTAGCTAGAGTCTACATATCATTAGGAACGAATTTTTAGTTTAATTTTCTCTACTTAGTTTGGCACCTTGGTTGACTCGATTAATTTTTTAGAAGTTATATTTGATTTGATTTTAAATTATAAAATAGTTTAGTGTGAATAGTTAAAAAAGAAAATTATAATTTGTTAAAGAAAAAATAAATTATTTGAATTATATTAGTTGATAAAAAAGTAACTTAAAAAAACTAATTATCTGAATTAGTTAATAAAAAATAACTATTTTCCCCCTTTTATTCCTTACTAAAAATTACATTGAAAAAGTATAAAAAAAAAAAGCTAAAAATTTGATTGGAATGAAAGAATTGTTTATATAATGTTTTTCAATTAATTGAACCCTTGTAATTGGCTACCTATTTTCTTTGGTTTTGTCTTGTTCATTTCATAAGCATATGCACTTCTTTTCCTTACCATATTTTATTTTCTCAAAAGTTAATATATCTTTGCGTAAATTGATGTCAAGAATTTGCAAGCTGGACCTAGAAAGAAAGGCAGAAGTACAAATCGAAACTCACCACAAACAATCACATTGAAGAAAATACCCAATAAGAGAATAAAGAACAACAAACAAAAGTATAGCTCAAATAATATTTACTATGGCACCACAAATATAACATGAATCAAGGAAAGATCGTGACGCAACTATCAAGAGTTTTTACAAGGCACACTCTAGTCTTGCATAGCTTGGAACTTTAAATTTAATTAAATTTTGGATATACTTATTTACATTCACTTATAATCAAGCATTGTTTTACATTCAAATTCTCATTATACGGTTTATAAAATTCTCGCTTAAAATCGTATGAAGGTATAATTACTATTATGGTTGTACCATGTTACCATATTATCATGAATAAAGACGATTTAATAAATAGTTAACCAGGTCTCACTTGCCACATAGACCTCACATCCATAATAGCAACTCAAACCTTTTAGAATAAACATATGGAACAAGTTTGAATTTAGCCCCCGAATTTTTTTAGAAAGTTCAATTTGGTCCACAATAACATTTTTTAATATTTTGGCCCAAAACTTGCAATTAATGTATCATTTAAACCCATTCTTTGATAAAGTTTGGAGCATAAACACGCATTGTGATTGATAACATAAAAAAGTTAAACAAATGGTTAGATATTGATGAGTGTGAGAAATATACTATTTTGAACACTTAATGTGTTAGGTTTAAGGATTGTTTAATTCCATTGTTAGTCTTTTATTTAGGTTTTCTTTAGTTTTGGTAATTTTTTTAAATTGTAAGTGTTTTAGTCTACTTTTAGTTGTTTTTGATAATATAGGTGACGAAGAGAAAAGTGGTGGAATGATGCAGAGGGCTACTGGAGGAAGCAGAGGTGTCTTGAAGTACATTCAAGGTGAAATCAAGCAATTTTAGGGGTAGAGGAAGGCACGTGGTCATGCACATAATTGCACATAGTCGTGTGCACCTTGGTGCACGAACATGCCTGATTTGGAGATTTTTCAGAGTAGACTAGGCGCACGACCATGCGCCCAACAATAAACTTTTGAATTTCAAAATTTTCTATTGTTGATTTAGGGGGATTACAAAATTTGAAAAGAGGACAACATAAGAGGAAGATGGAGGCTAGGTTTTAGGGAGAGAGCCATTAGAGAGAAAACAATAATAGTTTTCTTTTTCTTTCATTTTTAAAGAATCAAGCTAGCATTTTTGTTCTAGCTTTCTGTTCATTATTCATTTTATATTTATTATGATAGCTGTTTGGTTGATGAAGATTGAGGACTTGAAGCCTTCTATTTTAGCTTGTTAGATCAGAGAAGAAGGTCTATCATTTTTTATTTTCATTATTGATTTACATTTTTCATAAGTAATAATGATTGGATTTCTTTTTCTTCATTCATTTTTTCATCTCTTTCTATCAATATGTATGGCTAAGTAGTTAATAAGGGTCTTAATTCAATTCAACTATGCAATAATTGGAATTAGATCAAAGTCTTTAAACAAAAATTCATTGGTTATTGTTGAGCTTAAAGTCATTATAGGATTGATTACCCTTTGATTGAATATACACAATAGAACTTGGTTGAGAGATAGGTTACATTGGATTAGAATAATAACCTATTAGTTGTTTTCTTAGTTAAGAGATATTAAAGCAACTAATATTGATTATAGTTATTCTAAAAATTGATTATAATGAAACACTTAGTTAGTGAGAGTTGTAAACCTTTGTGTTACTTGTATTTGATTACTGTGGGTTTATCCAAGAGGAAAACTTATAATTATAAAGATGCTATAAAAATTAATTAAGTTTAGATTTGGCTTAGATGTTTAATATATCTTAAGAAGAGGTTGAATTGAGAAGAAGAACCCTAGTTTAAAATTTTAATTGTTAATTAAATTATATTTTCTTAATTTAGTTTAATTTGAATCTTAATTCAATTTCGATGTTTAAATAAATAAATGCTTTAAGTATTACAATAATCAAATTTCAATATGTATAAGACAATTTTATTTTACTACTTACACGATTCTGTAGACTTGCAGATTTACCATATTAAGCTTTTGGTGACATTGTCGAGGATTGCCAAAATTGATATTGTCAAGAAAATTTTGTTTTTTGATTTAGATGTTCTTTTTAATTTTTGTTTCTTTATTTTGATTATGTTTGTGGTATTGCAGGGATTTGTGTTAGTGCATGCAAATAACAAGAAGTGTAAGAAAACAAAGAGTCCTGTTAATACCACTTAAATTGGAGCTTAAGAAGACAGAACACAGAAGGAGGAAATAATAAATTAGCAGGATGAATAAAGAAGAAGAAGAAAGAAATCCACCTTTAAGGTAGGAAGTAGTTGATAATGGACAAAATTGATAGAGGATTATGAGAGATTATGTGAGTCTTAATGTACAAGGTAACCAAACTTCGATTGTAAGGCTAACAATTGTAGCAAACAACTTTGAGATTAAGCATGCCATGATCCAAAAAATCCAAAATTCACAGTTCAGTGGATTGCCACATGAGGATTTGATTGGTCACATGACTCTCTTCTTGGAGTATTTTTTAACTTTCAAGATGAATAAAATGCAGCCTGAAGCAATCCGGTTAATTCTTTTCTCATTTTCTCGTATGGATAAGGCAACGAGGTGGTTTACAAGCTTGCCTCCTAACTCTATCACCATTTGGCAAGAGCTTTACACAAGATTCTTTAACAAATACTTTCCACTAGCTAAGATATTGAAGATTAGAAATGAAATCAACTCCTTCTTTCAAATAGAGGATAGAAGCTTCTGTGAGTGCTAGGATAGATTCAAGGATCTTCAAAGGTAGTGTCCACCATAATTGATACCTTCATGGGATTTAGTATAATTATTTTTCAAAGGTGTCAATCCATCAGTTCAAGTGAAAATTGATGCAATAGCTGGGGGAACCATTATGTCAAAGACAATTAAAAATGCTTTAGACCTTTTTAAGGAAATGCCTAATACACAAAGCCTTTAGTCTAATGAGAGAGCCATTCCAAAGAAAGGAGGTTAATTAAAGTAGATAGCTTGACTATGTTGAATGCAAAAATGGATGCTCTATAAAAAAGGAAGGACAAGATGAGTGTTAATGCAGTTTCCATATCTTTATCATCTTTTTCTAATAAACTACATTAAGGGGTTATCCTACAATAGAGTGTTAGTCAATACAAGGATTGTCCATGAAAAATGTTAATTATGTGAACAAATTCAACAAAGGGCAGCATAACCAAATGCATGGTAATACTTACAATCCTATTTAGAGGAATTATCCTAACTTTTCTTGGAACAATCAAGGAAACAACTAGTGGAGACCACTAGTTCCACCAGGTTTTAAAGGTTAAAATGCATAATAGCCTCAATCACAAGTTCAACAAAATAAGAGTTCATCTTCAGCAGCTTCATTAGAAAATAAGATGGAGATGTTCATGGACATGATTTCTACAAAGATGAACCAATAAAAAGAAGCTACCAAAAGAATGGAGAGCAAATTTGAGCAGATGCATAAAGACACTTAACTCATGTTCAGAAACCACTTTAGCTCTATTCATAATTTAAAGGTGCAAGTGGGACAATTGGAAAATCCTTTGTCAATGAGAAATCAAGGTTCACTGCCAAACAACACTGAGAATAATCCTAAAGAACAGTTGAAGGCTATTACCTTGAGAAATAGAATAGAAATCCAACCTCGAAAAGCAACATTGGAATATGAGAAAAAGAAGAAGGAAGAGGAAAAAGAACAAGAAGATAAGTGGATTGAAGTTCAAGTTAAGAAGGAGCCAGAAGTTCAAGACAAGAGTAAGAAGAAGGCTAAGCAATAACCAATAAAGCCATATGAACCACCGGTCCCATATCCACTTTATACATCATCGGTGCCATCATTGCATTTTACACCTGCACCAACACAATCACATCCACCTACACCCCCAAATTTGTTTGCACCTCAAGACTCTACTGTTAGAAATCAATTATAGTATTTAGACATAAATACATGTGCAGTAAGCACAAGTCTAAATAAAGTAAATTTCAAAAATTCACTCATCATAACCCTTCTTAAAACAAAGAATTTTATATGCCCAGGATTCAAATTGTGTTGAAATACACAACTAAATAAATTAAGCAATATACAAATATATAATTAATTAATTATAAGTTTGTAAACTTACTTATTGTAGAACTTAGCCTTCCTTTTGTTTAATTCCTTGAATCAAATGCTTAGTCCTTTAAATGTAAGGCCTCTAGTTTGAAACACCAAAGCCTTATCTATCATTTACTTGTGTTAATTAAACTTAGTAACTTGTACTAATTTAATTAAGAGCACAAGTATAGAGTATATGTTTAGTATATGTTGTGTTTATTTTTGGTTTATGATCTTATCATAACCAAAATCACTTAATGATTTTTCTTAACTCTTTAAGCAAAAACTCACTTAAGCATTATATTGTCTCTTCCTTCTCTTACCAAGTCACTTGACTTCCCTTAGATATATGAAATGATATATGTGTAGTAATTTCCCACTAAGGAAAATTATGCATTAATTAATTAAGTGATTATAAAGTATGCCACCTTAGGTATATTCCTAACCATCCAAATGATTAAAAATGATACCTTAGGCATACTTTAGAAATATCCACTTAATTAATATGCCACCTTGCTTAATTCAATAATTGAGCTTGCCACCTACACATATTAATGTATAAATTTGTATGTAAAGTAAACATCAAATGTATTATTTTACATATTAAATTATACATATACATAGATATGGACTTTAATTAATATTTGGTCCAAAATAAATTTTTACCTATGTCCAAACCAATTTGGACCATTAATATAAGTCCATAAATAAATAACAACATATATATATTTATTAATTTAATATATATTAATTAATATCCAATATTAATTAAATATTAATTAATAAATAATACTCTTATTTTAATTAGATTTCATGATATACTAGAATCATTGTTCAAAACATAAATCTAATTCTATTAATCTTGATCAATTGATTAAACTCATTTAATCAATAATTAGATTAATACTATAGTGAATAAATAAAACTCTATTAGGTGTGACTTACTAGGTTCATGTCTAAATGGCAATGAGAAAATATAATTGTAATACCCTACATACGTATAATTATTTTAATATAAAGGGACACATTTTTCTCGAGAAGTACTGGTAATAGTTAATTTGCATTATATTAAAGTATAATTTAAAAAAAAAACATTATATTTTAGGTTAAATATTAATTTAAATGTGCATATTAATTCACATGTATATAATATAGTATAAGGTATAATTATATACATGTGTATATATATGTATACGTTTTCATGTAGTATATGGTAGCATACATATATATATATATATATATATATATATATCTATATATATATATATAAGTATATATATATATATACATAGGTACACTATTATACTTGAATATACATTGTGTATATATATATATGTGTATTTATATATGATATATATATATATATATATATATATATATATATATATATATACATAGTATATATGTATATAGTCATAATGTAGTATAATAAGTATAGTATATAAATATATATATATATATACGTATATATATGTATACATTAGTTTATAATATAGTATATATAAGTATATGTATATATATATAAGTATATGTATATATTTTTGGAGAGGAAGAAGACAGAACCGAGCTCCCTCCTCCCCACCTTCGCGAATCCTTCGACCACCACCATCACTGTGCCTCCCCCACCTCCGGCCGCCATCTGCTACTCCCTCTTCCTTTTCCCTCACCTCCAGCCACCTGTAGAGCCGCCGGAAGCTGTTGGAAAATAGAAGCCGAGAGTTTTGCTCTAAACCCACTCAAGCTTCGTCCGGCCACCATTTTCCTCCATTCCGGTGCCAATCTCCTCCCCTTGCACTGGTGAGGCTCAATCTAACCTTTGTTTAAGCTTTGATCATGAATTGATTGAGTTTTGGTTGATTTTTAGTTTGTGAACTCTAGGGTTTCGAAATTTTTTTAACTTAATCTAGCTTGATTCATGCAAAATCTCTTTACAAATGTGATTCCTAGTAGCTCAATCTACCTCTAGGAATTTTTGTATAATTTTTGGAATTTATTTTGATTTTTTGGTGAATTTTGGATATTTAAATAATATTTTAGGAATTTTCGGGAATTAATTATAAAAAATAGCAAATAATAATGATAATTGACATTTTGGTGATATTAAGTGTTGAAATTAATTTTAGGGTAAGGTAGATAATTTTAAGAAGATTATACAATTTTTTTAGGAATTTTTATACCTATTGTCAAAATTAAATAATTAGGCTAATTTTTGAAATTTTGGTTAAAAAGGTTATGAAACTTGATAAATGAGGTTACTAGTGAAAAATATGAATTTTAGAACTCAAATCATAATTTTTGAGATTTTTATACTATTTTTATAAATATATTTGAGTTTATGCCAAAAATTGATTTTTAGTTAAATAATACTTTTGGAAAAAAAAATATTGTTGGTTGATTAAATATTTTTATGATATTGGGAGGAATTATTTTGAGAAAAAATTAGTTTTAGATGATTGGATAATTTTAAGGAAAATTTTGTGTATATATATAGCATTATGTAATTTATATATATACTAGGGGTAAAAATGTAATTTTACACTAAATATGATAAATATATATTTTAATTAGTTTTATTAGTATTTAAAGGGTTTAGATAAATTTTATAAATTAATTGATATAATTTCCTAAGTAGTGTAAAATTTTAAATGTCCAATTTTCAATATATATATATATATATATATATATATATATATATATATATATATATATATTCATTTAATATATTGCAAAGGTTTTAATGTGGATAATAATTATAATTATAATTGTTGGTGATGAAATACAAATTTAATTGTTTAAATTTGGGTAATTAAGATTTTATATATGCTATTTATTTTAGTATGTGTATAATTGGAGAAATAAATATTATTAATTTTGATACTTTTGAGTTGTGATCTCGGTCGGGGCAAATTGTAGTCTTGGGAGCCCGACTCGAGTGTGAATGGTTGTGTATTTTGGAAGTGCATTTTCTATGCAGGTCTGGCTCTACCTTTGGTAGAGAGATGTCCGTTTTACAGAGGAGACTCTGTCGAAATTTCGGTAGATTTTCTCGTAAAACGTGATATCCGTAAAATTCCTACCTTTAGTTAGGTTAACTCCTGTCTGTCGAGTCTCGTCTGGTTTTCATCGAGTCAGTCTGGAATTTTATTATTTTGTTGATTCCTGATTTCGATTCTTTAGTCATGTTTTAAAAAGTCGATTCATTGTTTTCTTTTAGAGCATACCGGAGCAGAAGCTGTGAGACTGAGGCAGACGTGTGGTCGTCAGCCTTCACATTCATCCTGTAAGTCGATAAAATAATCTGTGCGTATGTTTGTTTAAAGAATGTATGCGCTCGTATTTCGATTATATTGATTATATGATTTATTTAATTTAATGCTATCATTTACAATTTAAATGCAAATTATTTATTTAAAATCGATTTGAGAAATTTTGGTAGAACGAGCTACCTGGTGGGCCTCACCAGGACTATGTGCACATGGTAGAGATTGAGAGATGGATCCGATAACTGTATGATTGATGAATGTTAAACTGGGACGGGTGCCTCGGTAGAAGCCTTTGCTCTCGGGGACCGCCAGTGATTGGAAAGTCAATAATGGACTAGGATGGGTGCCTCGGTTGATGCCTTAGCTCTCGGGGACCGCCAAAGCCATATATTTGGATTAAGTGAATGACTACGGCTTGGTGCCTTGGTTGAAGCCCTTGCTCTCGACGACCGGTAGTCTAGTTGGAATAAGTGGGCCCAGTTGGCCGTTTAGACTTGGGTTTAGGGTTCTACCGAGATTTTCCAAAAGCTATACTTATATATTATAAATTATTTTCACTATAAATATATATAGTTTTCAAAAAGGTTTTCAAACCATACAGCTCTTTTATTGACTTACTCAGTGAGGTCTGATTCCCCTCAATTTATTTTTTTTCAAGAGCTTGGGAGTTCGACCTCAGACTACCTCTACGCCGGATTTCTTCTTCACCGACTATTTTATGTAGGTCATTATAAGTTGTATTGTGTACTAATCTAGGTTGCTGCAGTAGTATATGTATTACAGATTTGTATGGTTTAAACATAATTATGTAATTTATTTGTGTAAACCACACTTGCGTATAAGATTCAATCTGATTTATAATATGAGATGTTGAAATACATTATTATTTAAGCAGATGAATTTGTGTATTCTGAGAAAAATCAGTTTGATAATGTGTTTTGTTTTAAAGTAAAGTTTAATATGTGAATGGTTTTATTTTCTTTTTCCTTTAGGCTTACTACGGGTTTCGGGGGCTTTATGCTTACCCATTCCCTAGTGCCGGTCACGTGCCCTCGAGTTCGGGTCGTGACAATAATATTAACATTTAATATTATTTGAAACTCTTTTCAATTCTAAATGTGAAAATCTCAATTATTCATATTTAGTTCTCATAAGCTGTGAGTGACCCCTAGTATTGATATCATAGCTACCCAATTAGAAATGAATGCATATTATGATTCACACGAACCTGATCATAATTACCGTGCACTAAATTCCTTTCATTAAAGATCCCAATATAGCCTAAAGTCAAGGTATTATCAAACTCTAATAGTTTTATTATATGAGCTCATCTTAAATTTTAATTCTTGATAAAATACAACAAATACTAGAACTCTTTTTAGTAGTGTAACTCTTTTTCAGACCGTGTTGTATTTATCCTGGCCAGGAATTTATTCATCAAGAATAAACTTAGATAGCGTAAGATCTATCCCGGTTCATTCTAAGTAATGAATCCCATCTTGATTAAACATTCATCCCTACATTTAACTAATTAGAGCCACCACACGCCATATACGCATGTGATAATTAACACAAGTATATAAGCAGTAACAAACTCTAACCACCTAAATGTGGATGACTATATCACCTCAAGTCTAAGCACTACATGCACCATTATAATCTATATTGTGATTGTTGATTATATGTGAATATCCTTGCAATCACAATACTAATGTCACTATTTGAATAACCCATCCAATGAATATCCACATGTCTATTCTGATCACTCATATCAAGTAGCATGAGATTCACTACCTCCTACTATTAGTTTCTCACACCAATTAAGGAGAATAGACAGAGGTGATAGTGTAATTAATATTATCTAAATATTAATTAATCAACTACGAATAATTTATAGTAAATATACTAAATAAATTTGTAACTCATATTATCAACTCTTTGATAATAAATTTATTCAACATAATACTACAGGAACAATACTAAATAAAAAAAACATATTTATTTAAAAGAATATTTTATTGTCACATGGATTATGTACAATGTCTAAATAATTACAAAAATGTCACTAGGGCATACCTTATACTAACATCTGCTCCTACTGATGATGATGACAACGAGGACGACAATAATGATAATCATGATGATAATGACAATGCTAGTGCTTCTATTGTTAGTGAAGGAACATCCCATTTTTCATAGTTTATTGACATGAGCTCTGATCAAATTTCTCAGCAACGTAACTTGGGTTTACGGTAAAAGTGCAGAAAAAAAAAGCCATATCAAACTTAATTTATTTTTATTTTCTGTTTAATTTTTATTATTTATTTATCATTAAACAATAACTTATCCAACATAATATTATGTTCTTATTATTATTATTGTTATAATGTGCAGAAAAAAAAAGCCATATCAAACTTAATTTATTTTTATTTTCTGTTTAATTTTTATTATTTATTTATCATTAAACAATAACTTATCCAACATAATATTATGTTCTTATTATTATTATTGTTATAATAATAATTATTATTGTTATTAAATACCATCATCATTAATTATAATTTTATTAACTTATATAATTATTAAATTTATTACGTATACTATTAATTAAATTTATAATTTTATTATTCCATTATTTTTTGAATATATGTAATATATAGTTTATTAATATTATACAATATGTATTGAACAAAATACATATATGAATTGCCAACACAATTAATTTGTTTTCAATACATAAAAACACAAAAAAATTTAATTATATTTAGTAAAATTATTAACTTAATATTATACAATATATATTGCCTTGAAATGGCCATAACACAGTTGCTCTTGCATTAATGAATTTACCTACATCAAATGGCCATAACATGTTGCTCAAAAAACAAAGAAAAGTGGTTGCTCAAGAACACACAAAAGTGGCCGTAAAACACTTACAGAATAAAAAAAAATTGAATTCACAACTCTGCCAATTGGGATGGTGGAGTTATCTTTGAAATAAAAAAATTTACATATCAACTCCAGCAATTGCATTGAATATATATATATATATATATATATATATATATATATATATATATATATATATATATATATATAATATCATCTCCACTAGTGTGAAAGGCGAAATTGCTACTCCCACTGGTAGAGCTCTGAATCTAAGTCCACCTCATTTTTACACTAAATTGGTAAAAAGCCCTGAAAACGCAGCCTCCCCTTCATCTTCTTCTCATTTTCTTATTTTCTCATTCTTCTCCTCGTTTTTTGCTTTTTTGCCTCTCCTCTCTCATGCAACTTGCTTCTCCAAATAACTATCTACTTGTCACGACCCAAAATTAGGAGCCATGACCGGCGCTAAGGAATGAGAATTCTTTCGAATCCGGAACCCGTAGCAAACCTTAGAAAAATAAAATCATGCATTACATAAATAAAAGCACGACTGAATTAAAATTTTTTGAATCAATATATAAAAATAAATACTCAATATCTTTTCATAAATAAATATATATTCATACAATGTTTAAATACAATTCTCAGAGTATAAAGTATTAGACAAAACAATACTCTGCTGATACAATAACACTACTACTGCAGTTTCTAGAATACAAATCAGAGTTCAAAATATACATTTACATAAAATAGCCGGGACGGAAGAACACCGGCAAAGAACTCTACTACTAAGGTCTGACGTTATAGGATCTCCTAAAAAAAAATAATTGAGGGGGGGTCAGACCTCACTGAGTGAATTATTATACTATATATACATGCAATCTAACCATATCCAATCAAACATTCTTATATATATATGCATATAAACGCATTTCACATAAATGCCAACTCTACTTAATAATTGTAATAAATGCAGAAAACATTTATTTTAATACATGAAGGATCAAATAGAACCCTATTAATCGTAACCTCAATCAACCATATCATCACTCTAACCATACAGGCTCACTTAAATCCAAATAGATCACTTATTTCATTCTGGACAGTAGATTGGCCCTGAGACACTAAGTCAACCGAGCTCCAGCAATCACACCATCAATCACATTACATCTCAATCAATCAATCAAATAATTATTAATCAAATCATAATCACCATAAGTAATCCTCCCTCAAACCTAAATCTATCGCACAGGTACATACTCAGTCCTAGTGCTGCCCACTAGGTAGCACGTTCTATTGATATCCTTCATTTATAATAAATCATACATTCAGAAAATCAATAGTGTAGAATAACATTCATAATAGCAAAATAAACCATATATATACCAAAAATATAAACTAAGTATATTTCAAGTATACATATGTAAAATAAATTCAAATCAATCATGAAATATACTAAAATAAACCCATAATATACTAAAAATATGTTAGGTTTAAATCAATAATAGAACATGCATATATTTGAAAATTTATCAAAAATACACCAAAAATATATTTAAAACAATTTAAGTACAAATCAATAATATGGCATGCATTTATTTAGGAATATACCTAAAATATATTGAAAATATACCTAAAGTATACTAATCATTTAATAAGACAATTATGAATAAATATACATTTAAAACATGTATATATATACTAAAATATACTAAAAATAAACCTAATTACCTAGTACGCATATATCAAAAATATTGTAAATGTATATAGAAAATATGCACACATATACATCAAGATATACTAAAAATAAACTAAGATTATTCCAAATCATATTATAATTTAAATCACTTTTAAAAGCATATAATGAAAATGAAAAAATCCTAAGTCATGCACTCTATATGCAATACATATATGTACAGTATAATAACTCACAGATTCGTGCTCCACAAGACAGACTCAGCGGGTCTGGTCCGTTAAGCCTCGGTCTCGGCGCAACTAGAAAAATAAAATAACAACAACCATCAGAATAAATTTCTAACTCTACGCTTCTAGGATTTTTATAAAAAGACTCAATCAAAAATTCAAAACTAGACTCGGATCGGTTGTCATGTTTTATGAGAAATCTACTGAAATTTCGACAGAGTTTTCCCTGTAAAATGGACATCTCCTTACAAAAGTAGGGCCGATCCTACACAGAAAAGACACTTCTAAAATCATAAAATACTCAACACCTCGGGTTGAGACACCAAACTCCACAAATCCCCAATCGAGATTCACAAAACACAAACCAACAGTATTAAATAGTAAAATAATAAAAATCATCAAAAACCCTAAAAATATTTAAAAACATTTATTTTTCAATTAAAACATAAAATTCTAATTTAAATAATATTTGACAATAAAAATTCATAAATGGAATAAAATCTCCATTTTACAATTAAATTAACATAAATTGTAAATAATATTTAAAATCACAATTTAGCATCACAAAAATAATAAAATACACATTTAATCTCAAAATAACAAATACACTTATTATTTACATAAAATTCCAAAATTATCACAATTTAACTAATAAAATCTCAAATATTATATATTATTAATAAAAATTCAATTTTACAATTATTCAACATAACATAATAAAATTTCACATGTAATTGCATAAATAGTTTAATTATATAATAAAATTAGTTTAAAGCCCATTTTATTACCAAAACAATATATAATATATTATTTGAAAACAATTTTTGAAAAATAGTATTAATTAGTTAAAAATAGTAACTAATTTGTAAAAATCATTTTAATACCTTAAATAATTATAAAATCAAGTAAAACATAATATTTAACTATAATTAACACAAAATTACACAATTACCCCTTTAATATAAAATATCCAATATACTAAATAATTTCCTCAAAAATTATAAAAATTCATTAAAATCATTTGATCAACATATAATATACTAATATCAACCAAAACACATATTTAACCAATAATTTCAACAAAAATACTTATTTAACTTAATAATTCAAAATACACATAAATTATATAAAATTCCATAAAAATTCAACAAATAACATATTAATATCAACTAAAACACACAATTAAACTCTAATTTCAACCAAAAATACACATTTAACTCAATATCCAAACTTTACATAAACAATAAATATTTCTAAAAATTACACAATATTCTCAAAAATTAATTTCTCAACACCAAAATTAATAAAAATATATAATAACAATAATTTAACCAAATTCATAATTTAATTAATTAATTAATGAAAATTCATTTTTAATTATTAAAATATTCAATAATTAACCAAAAATCAAAAAAATTAGAAAAATAAATTAAAAATATCTATGAGTAGATTAAGATGCATAGATCATCATTTCTAAAAGAAATTATCAAAATCCATTAAACTCAAGCTAAAAAAAAAATTAAAAAGAAATTTGACATAAACTAAAAATATGTAAAAACTCACCATAACTGAGTTTGAGCTCAAATCATGGCTAAAATCATCTTCTTCGAAGCTTAAGAAGTCGAACTAGCCAAGGAACACCAGCCCTCACCGTCGGGAAGTCACCGGCGATGTGATGAGGCATGTTGTTAACGCTGCTACTCCGTTGTTCTTGCTGGTTCCAGCAGCTTCTGCAGCTCTTCAAAGATGGTGATGACGGGAAGAAGAGATGAGCAGATGATGGTGATGATGGTTGAAGCCATGGCAGCTCCGACGTGAGGGTGAGGGGTGGTTTGTCGCAGAGGAGGAAGAAGGCAACCGAGGAAAGAAAGAAAGAAATAATGAGAGGAGAGAATAAAAAAAAATGCCTAAGAATATATATATATATATATATATATATATATATATGGATACACACACATGTCACACACAATATAACTATCATAACAATAACACAACACAATTGTTATTAAACAATTAATATTTATGAAATAATTTATTAATGTAATAATGTAAATCAATAAAAATAAAATAACAATGATGTACTCAAAATATTAATAATACTCTAATCATGTCAATTAAGAAAATAATATTAGTACTTAAAAATAATATTAAAATAACCATGCACTAAATTAACGTTATTAGAATAATAGTATTCGAAAATAATAAATATACATAATGGAATTTTAAACATCCAAAATAATAAATTCTAAATTAATATATTTAAGTATAAAATTCAATTAAACATACAATAATGATAATAAATTATAAAATAGTAAAATAATTAAATTTAACTTTTAAATTTTATTGACAATGCATATCTCATTATTTAATAAAATAATTTAAAAATCAGGATTATTACGCTACTATTAACTTCACCAAACTTGCTTCATCTGCTATTTGCTTTAGCTACTTGCTTCACCAGGTTTGTTCTCTTGACTAATTTGTTTCACTAGCTCTTTCTTTATATATATATATATATATATATATATATATATATATATATATATATATATATATATATATATTGATTTAGTATGATCAGACACAGTTCTGCTCTGTTTTGGCAATACCTCAAACGTTTTGGTTAATTAGAGACATAAAGCAGAAATTAAAAAAAAGAAGAAGAAATGGGAAAAACAAGAAAAATCTTAGTGATCGCTTCGTTGTAACCATTGATAATCTCACTATGTGCTTTAGCTCAGAATGGAGTTCTGAACTCTTTCTAATGCTAAAGTCGATTGTTAAATTTTGTAAGGTTTGATTTTAGGATTATGTAGAATGCACTCTATTGACTTGGTTAGACCTGCAAGAAATGAATTACATTTTAGTTCTATGTTGTAGTTCTTTCAGAGATTGAATCATTGGGAGTACAGACTAATGAACGATCTTGAACTATTCTAGGATTTGAAACATAACTTCGGTGAATTTTAGTCATTTTTTAAATTGAATATGTTAGAGGAACTGTATTTTGTAGCTTTGCAAGTGGTAGCTCATTATTTCTAGACTACAATTCTTTTAACTAAAAAAAGGAAAGACATTATGATAAAAATTAGTTCATGTCACAATTGACATGATTTTGAAATAATTCAATTTAGCTGAGTGCTTGCACATAATTTAATCCAAACAAGATATGGATATTGGCTTAGTTTATAATTTTGGTTAATATAAAAAAAGAAAATCACTTACAAATTTTTGTCTAGTGCTTGGAGTCATTAAGAGCATCATTTTTTTTAATAAAAAACATGATTAAAATATTTAAAACATGTCAAGACTTGATATTTTTTACAAAATTGTGAACTTTTTTTTTTTTGTTGAAATTTTATTTGAAAATCACTTGCACATAATTGTTGTTGTTAGTTCTATTGAGATGTTGGTTTCTTTATTTTACTTGGAAATAACACACACACATATATATTGGTGGAAAGATCAAGAGTTTGAAGAGAATTGGAATTAGTATTGTTATTTTATATGTTATTGAACAATTTAACACGTTTTTATCGTGTTTTTAACATTTTTAAACTCATTTAGACCTAAATAAGTTAAACGAGTTACATAGGTTGTGTCATGTAACCTATTACTTAAATGTATATGTGTTTGGATTTATAGGTTTGACATAATTAATTAAATGAGTCGTATTTGGATTGGCCATATTTGTGTTATTATTATGTCTCGACACGACCCGTTTATGACTCATTAATACAAATTGTCAAACCTAATGATAAGTGATAATGTTACAAGTCATACATTAAATACAACTAGAAAAAAAAAACTTCTTGAAAAATTTAAAATAGGACAAGAAAGAATATAGACATGATCATATGATTACTCCATATTCATATGCAACAATGACTTTTAAATTCTCAACTGAAGCTATATTTCATTGCAAGAAATTATAAATAAATTGCTCATCAACAAAATTGTAATGCAATAGAACATTATATTTCATATGCAACAATTGCTTTGAAATTCTCAACTGAAGATATCTTTCATTGGTTGTATGCCTCTAGAAGTGTATGGATTGCTCAAGTAATATATGTAGTCGATTAAATATAAGTATCATTTCCATAGAGATTAATTATTGATTACTATATCACTTAATTAATTATTAATCTAAACAAATCAATTAAAATTGAAATTGAAATATTAAACAAAACTTGAATTAATCCTAATTTTAAAACTAAAAACTTAAATAAAATTAAATCAATGCAGAGTTAACCAAACAATCTATAATCAATGATGAATGCATGTAATAGAAATTCATCATTAACTTAGTTCTTATATTAACTCATTAATCATTTTACTTTAATCTAAATTGAAATATGCAAATGATGTTTACTACTAATTCTCCAATAAGCAATTATCTTTGGTTTAGTTAATTCAATTATTAATCTCTTGCCTCTCTAAGCCAAACTAATAAATCCTTGAGTAAAATTAAACATAATGTAAAACATACAATATTAAGTAGTCAAAAGGTACCTCTAATAAAGTGAACTTAATAGATTTTTAGTTCCTTGGGAGGTCTTATCACAAGCTTTGTTGGCCATCTCATCCTACTTCCATTTTCTTATCTACTCTGGCATACACTTATCTCACTGAGCATGCCCAGAAAGATGTTTACCAGATTAAATTCCAGTATTAATCTTTAGATTACTTAATAAGGTTCTATGAGCTAATTATTGTTATGTTGTAAAATTCCCACATCGGGTATTTGAGAGAAATAGGGAGGAGCATTTAGTTATAAATAGACTCCTCCCCCCTTTGGTTAATGTATGTCAATCACCAGTTATATTTAGTGTACCATTAAAAGTTATTAGCTATACTAGTAGAAAATTTATGGGAAATTTTCTTGGATATACTTGAGCTTTTGGGTGTGAGTGAGAGTTAAATATTTTGTAGTGTGGTTGTAATAAATTTCCATATAGTGAATATTTTTCTCTTGGTTGTCTCTTAACAACACCCGTGGTTTTTCTCCATGTAGGAGTTTTTCACATTAAATTATTGTATGTTTCTCTTTTTTATTTTTTAAGTATTTTTGTTCAAGTTATGATCTTCAGGGTAAAGGTATTTATTGGATTATAAGGGCTCCATTTTCCCCAATAATTGGTATCAGAGCCAATGGTTCGGTAAGAGATGAGCTTGAAGGCAGCGTAGGAATTTCTTTAAAATTCTTAGTATGCTCTATGGTTACGATTTTATACGATCTTCCACATCAGAAAAGATTTTTTAGAAATTATTGTGATCCAACTGGAGATCCTTTGTATTGTATTTATTGAGTGTGGTATTGTGTAAGTAAGTGCAGCCCAGAAAGTTTTATCACAAAGGCTATAATCGCTTAAGCAGGTTGGGACTTAAGTGGTACCGTTTGTGTCCCCCCAATCTTTCCTGAAAACTTTTTAAACGCATTTTGTAGAAACAATTGTTCACTCATTATTCACATGTGAGGTCACTGTAGTAAGAAGTATTGTTCAAATATACGAAGGTACTATGCATTATTGAGCAAAAATGAGTTTTAGATTTGATATTGAGAAATTTGATGGGAGAATTAATTTTGGGTTATGGCAAGTACAAGTCAAGGATATACTAATCCAATCTGGATTGCATAAGGCCTTGAAGGGAAAGCCAGCTTCTTTGTCCGAAGGAAAGGAGCCAATTAAATCCAGTGGTGCAGACATAGGAAAATCCAATATGAGTGAAAAGAATGGGAGGAGCTAGACATGAGAGCAACAAGTTAGATTCATCTTTGTATAGAAAAAAATGTTCTTACTAATGTTGCTAGATGGTCAACAACAAAGGAGCTTTGAAAAAATCTTGAGGAAATGTACTAGGCTAAAAGTATTTCAAATAGGTTATATTTGAAAGAGCAATTTCACAAATTACAAATGGAAAAAGGTACAAAATTTTCTGACTACCTTAGTGTACTAAATGGGATTATTTTTGAACTGGAATCTATTGGAGTGAAAATTGATGATGAAGATAAAGCGTTGAGACTTATTTGGTCTCTCCTACCTTCCTATGAACATATGCAAACCGTTTTAATGTATGAAAAAGAGAATGTGAATTTTTCAGAAGTGACTAGTAAGCTGATTTCTGAAGAAAGAAGGATGAAAAATGGAGAAAACAAGTCTTATGAAAGTACAACATTGTCAATTTATGGAAATGGGAGGAAGAATAAAGGCTCCAAAAAGAATATTATTTGCTAGGGATGTGGGCAACTTGGACATGTAAAGAAGGATTGCAAAAATGGTGGAGCTAATTCTGCTAATGGCTCCAAAAGTAATTCTATTAATGCAGTCATCTTTGAAGAAGGAGATGATGAACTTTCTATATAAAGAAAGATATATATCCTTATGGCATGATAGTTACCAACTGAGTTGCCATGGAAAAGGATGCATGATAGGTAGCATGTTCACAATTTGCACACAGACATTGGTTGACACTTGATGTAAGGTGTGTGATGGAATTGATGTCGATGGCTAATGAACTTCCTAGAAAGTCAACATTGGAAGTTGCATCATAACTTATTAGCAGTTTTTTGACATGAACTAGCCGAGTTGAAAATTCTTAGAGTTAGTGAATTCTAAGTGTGTATACTCTTATGGTAGAGTATGATAATTCTTGTTTTTTGAATTGTGACTAATATAGTTAATGGTGAGGTAGTTGTTGTTCTTTATTTTTAATCACGGGAAAGATCTATGAAAAAACTGTTTGCAAATTTCCAAGGTGGAGATTTGTTATATTGTAAAATTCCCACATCGGGAATTTGAGAGAAATAAGGAGGAGTATTTAGTTATAAATAGTCTCCTCCCCCCTTTGGTTAATGTATGTCAATTACCACTTGTATTTGGTGTACCATTGAAAGTTATTAGCTACACTAGTAGAAAATTTATGGAAAATTTTCTTGGGTATACTTGAGCTTTTAAGTGTGAGTGAGAGTTAAATATTTTGTAGTGTGGTTGTAATAATTCCACATAGTGAATATTTTTTCTCTTGGTTGTCTCTTAACAACACCCATGGTTTTTCTCTATTTGGGAGTTTTTCATATTAAATTATTATGTATTTCTCTCTTTTATTTTTCAAGTATTTTTGTTCAAGTTGTGATCTTCAGGAGTAAAAGTATTTGTTGGATTGTAAGGGCTCAATTTTCCCCAACAATTATAAGATCACAAAAGAAAAGATTAAAATAAACAAGAATTTGTTTATTAGCTCAAGGTGATGACAAGACTAGAAACATATTCTAACCCTTCGAACCTATTAGAATTCAATCTAATAAGAGTTGTGCTCCACCGAGAAGCGTGATTGTTGGGATCAAATTAGAAACAAAGATAAATTGCAAAGGTTTGTAGAGAACATTAAATTGATTTTTTTTTTTTAACGAACTATGAAAAGATGAATTATTTTTCCAAAAACTAGGTATTTATAGAGTTACAAACACTAAACCTTGAAAATATCTTCCTAATCAAACAAAAATTATAGTAAGACCAAGAATACAAAAATAGGTCCACATGCTCAAAATCAACAAAATACAGATTTAATGACCTCATAGCCCAGCTCATTAGACAAACATAAATAGATTAGGGTAGTGTAAACAATGTCCAGTAGTGTTTGAACAAAGAAAGAGGAAAAAACGGATGTCCTTTATGCCTTTATATGAAATGAAATTAATTGTAAATAGATTTCAATTGCAATGAACACTTATAGATAAAATGTATTTTGTTTAAATAAATTTTCTAGAAAATGAATTTATTTAAAAATTCTACTAACATTTTAAGGATATTCAATTGCATAAATTTAAAAAGTTGAAAATATAAATAAAATTTATAAAACTTTTATTTAAATCAAACACATTCATTTGAATTTATAAATAAATTTTATAAAATGTTATAAAATTCATACACTTTAAGTTAATTTCAATTCTTATTAAAACAAAAGATTTATTGCAAAAATATTTGTATAGTGAAAATAAGACGACAAACATGCTAATGTTACTACAAATTTCACTTCTAATTTGAACTGTAAAGCTAATTTCAAAACTTCTAAAAAAAAATGTTGCTTAACATATATTGATTTCCAATTTGACAATACTGCAACATCATTTTTTGAAAGATATAGGACATATTATTTTGTTTCTAATACATAGCAGAAAGGCCACTTTACTTCCACAATATTTTTCTGCCTAAGCCAAAGATAGGAAGGAACCCCACTCTGCTTTGTCTGCATGAAATTACAATTAAGATAAATATTTGGCCTTCAGAAGATAAAAATAATGGGACTCAACTGATCAAATGTCTAATAATTTCCCAAACGTCAATTAAGAAATACCAAAAGCAAAACATAAGGGAAAATATGATATAACAACTAACAAATGAAAAGAATGTGAATACGATAAGAACTGTAGAATATGCGGAGAAATGTCAAGAGAAAATTTCTATATATTTTCATAACTTTAAACTCAATAAAAGTGAAAATAGTTAAACTATTCAGCAATAGAGAAGAAATCAATTCATCTAACCCCCAAATTCTATCATATAACATGATTGGCAAGGTAATGCAAATGCAATAAATCAAGCTATAACAATAAACTAAGTCACTGTATTAAAAAATAATGCAAATTTCAAGATACAATTTGATTTTTGAGATTAATGTGCACATATATCTTTGAATATGTAAATACTTTTATTTTTCTTCCAATACTAGAATAAATAGCGCAGTAATTATTATCACAACGATAATGCAAAATCACAGTTAATACACAGTTAAATTTTACATGAACACATATAATTCCTGAAAGATCAATAAGTAGCTACTGAGATAAGTAACAACTTACTTAAAGAGATTGAAGGAACTGAAGAAGCTTTTGTCCTTTTAGGGTATGGCTCCTCTTCCTCATTTTCTCTACTCTTGTTGCCGGCATCATATTCATTATAGGAAAGCAGACGATCTAGAATCACAGCTAGTGTTAAGTTAACTAATAAGATGAGGCAAGTGAAAGTTGTTCAAATTTCATACACATGTCGTTGTCTAAAATAGTTTTCTAACTTATAATATTTTACATTTAGAAAATATTTAGTTCTATCATGAATTCAGACCAATTGTCAATTAAGTCCTACATTTAAAACTATTTCAATTGGCATAACAATTTTATGAGTTGCCTCAATTCTATCTAATTTTTTAAAATTTAATTGTATTTTTAAAAATTACTTTTGGATCATGACAAATAAATTTGACACTTCTTAAATTTTTTTAAAAAATAAAATGTAAAAATATTCTCAAATCTAATTATTATCATTTTCAAAATAAATTTAGAAATCAAATTCTAAATTTTTATATAAAATTGTAACTTTTTGTATGTTAATTAATGAAAATAATAAGAAAAAAGTCAGCTTGTAAATCAACTTGTTATATATATATTAGTATTAATAAGAATAAAAAAAATATAAAGTATTTTTAACATCTATTATAAACAATAGCAAAATTTTAGAAGCAATTATACTTTCATATTTCTTTGCAAAAAAATTAAATATTCTTACATTCCTAATTAATATTTTTAGCCCATCAAAATTAGTTCTCTTTTTTCTCCATTTTGTATTTTTTCTTGATCAATATTAAAAAAAAATTATATAAAAAATTTGAAATTAAAAAGTGAATTTCAACAAAAATTAAAAATAAGATTGTTTAGTAAAAAATTTAAAATTTATGAATACATTTAGAAATTAACGTTTGAAAATATTCGAAAGTATTTTTAAATTTTTATTTTATCTTTTAAGAATATAAGAATAAAAATGTAAATAAATGTCAAATTTATTCAACATGAATCTAAGAATAGTTTTCAAAAATAAAATTAGACAGAATTGACCAAATAATAAAATTGAAAGAGCAAATTAAATTGATTTCAAAAGTATATTTTTAATTGATAAATGGCACAAGTTTTAAAATAGAACTTATTTTTCCTTTTACATAATGTAGAGCTATTTTATTTTCGTATTTTGTTACATTTAGTAACATAATGTATAGGATAAATGCATGAATAGTGTTTGCAATGTTTTAATTTTCTAATTTTGGTATTTTAACTTTTTTTTCACAATCAAATGGTTGAATTGATAAAAAAAAAATTTTAAATCTCTAATAAATTTCACAAGTTAAAATGTTTATGTGGTAAATTATAAACAGTATATAGATTTAAATGTTCTCCTTGTACACTACATTTTAATTTCTTTTTCACTTTAATTATTTTTAAAATTATTAGAAATTAGAAAGTCTCTTTTTATTTATCAAACTAAACTAGAAAAGTAAATAGTATTTTATTTTTTTTACTTTATTAGTTATAATGGTTGAATTTAATTTTTTTCATAATTTTAGTTAAATTAAATTTTTTATTTATTAAAATATTATTTAATTTTTAATTTTAATAAGTAAATTTAATAAATTTAGTTCAATTATATTTTTACACTCTTTTAAATTAATTTAAAAGAAATAAAATATTTATATTTCATTTTATTTTTCAGTAATAATGATTTGATTTTTATTTTTCAATTTAATATTATTCAAAATATTTGTTTTCCAAATTATATAAATATATATGAGTGAGAGTAAAAAATTATTTTTTAAATTTCAAAAGAGAAAAATGAAATATAATATAAAAAGGATGTTAAATCAATTTACTATTTAAATTCATATATAAAAACATTTAAACTTGTAATATTTGATTGTGAGAGAAATAATTTAAAATAGTAAAAATTGAAAAATTTGGATACTATTTATGTATTTGTTTCAAAAAAATTTTGATTTTACTTTTTTTTTTATTTTACTAATTTATCAATATATATATATATATATTGTGCAGCAAGTACCATAATTTTTTTTATTTGTGGTTTTTTTAACAGTATATATACCCCATATAAAAGGGAAGGGGCGTAAAAAACTTGTTACATAGTCAAATACGTTTCGGTCTTTGAACAATAATTCAAAGTACACATAGCAGCAGCCGCCTCTTTTCAATATATTAACGCTACCCCACAATTTTTCAACTTCAAAAGTAGGATAAATGCATGAATACTGTTTGACTTTTATTTTATGAACTATTTTTTTATAAGTAAAAAAATTTATAAAATAGTATTTTTAGTAGATTTTAGAAGTAAAAATTTTTATATGGTAAATTATAAATAGTATATTGATTTAGATGCCCGCCTTTTGCAATTTTTTTAAATTTTTTACTCTAATAATTTTTTAAAATTATTGGAAATAAAAAAATATTTCTTTTATTCATCAAACTAAACTAAAAAGTAAAATCACTTTATTTTATTAATTATAGTGATTGAACTTAATTTTATTTCATAATTTTAGTTAAACTAATTTTTTATGTATTAGAAATTATTTTATTTGTAATTATAATAAGCAAATTTATTTATTTATTTACTCTTTCAAAATAAACTAAAAAGAAATAAAATATTTTTATTTGATTGTATTTTTCAATAATAATGGTTTGATTTTATTTTTAAATTTAATACTATTCAATTTATTTTTTTCAAATTTAATATATATGAATGAGAGAGAAAAAATAATTTTTTAAATTGAAAAAAGGGGAAATTAAGTATAATATTTAAAAATTGATGTTAATTCAATTTGCTAT
Organism: Mallotus nudiflorus; assembly: GCA_947683625.1. Lineage (NCBI taxonomy): Eukaryota > Viridiplantae > Streptophyta > Magnoliopsida > Malpighiales > Euphorbiaceae > Mallotus > Mallotus nudiflorus. The sequence continues at coordinate 2,583,483 of CANTUR010000002.1, forward strand.
TTAAAACAGTCACGACTTTAAAAAATTTTTTGCTAGTTCAAATATTTTATTGTAAAAGAAATAGTGCAAATTACCAAAATTTAAAAAATTCAGATAGTATTTATGTATTATTTCTAAAATATATACTTAATAGTAAATAAGTAAAATTTTTTAATTTTTAATTTTAATTTTATTATTTTATAAATTCACTATTTTTATGAAATAAAAAACATAAAGTACCATTATAAAAGGGAAGGGGTATAAAAAAAAAACTCGTTTCATGGTTAAATACCTCTCCATCTATAAAACAAAATTTAATATCCATATCAAACTTTGGGGAAACTTACAGGAAGAGCATAAAGGCAGCAAAGCAGCAGCAGCAGCAGCATCTTCTTTGTCATATATCAACCATACTCCACACTTTTTGACTTTGAATGAGCTACATTTGAACTGAAATGAGGCCTCGTTGACATTGAAACGGTGATCTATGAGCCAATCAGAAAATGTCCGGTCATGGAATTCACTCCAAAGGAGCACGTGATCTGATTCAGGAATCACGTAATCTTTTGAATAATGGAAAGTCAATTTACAACCGAAGGAATGGCGTGTTTGAGTACTAGAGTTTTTCAAATGGCATTCACATTCAACTCTGAGACCATCGATAGGGTGGTAAGAAGGATCAAGAACAACACAGAAAGCAAAACCAAGGAAGTTGGTGTTAAAGAAAGAGGGAGGGAACTGAATAGCTATTGAACATCCTTCGCTTCTGTAGCTGTACCACTCTGGAATTTCACTTCCTGGTACACCAACTTTAACAACTTCGAATGGATATTTTCTCCACTGTATGAAAGATGTGAATAATAATAATGAAGTCAATTAATTTGATAGAAAAAGGAAAAAAAAAAAAAAGAATTATATCTTCATGGCTTACTTTATTGTTTTTGGCACAATCTTTGAAAATGAACTCTGCATCTGACATAAATTTGGAACGTGTATTCTCCTCCAAATTCGTGCAATTCCAGTAATTGAACTCATCATATTTATATATATCGGATGGAATAAATAAAGTTGATACTGCATTTTTCAAAGACGTACAGTTAACCACTTGCAGTTCCGCTAAATGCTCTGGAAGCTTTGGCAAATTTTGAAGTCTCTTGCAGCTAAACAGTCTCAATTTTTCCAATGATGATAAAAAGACAATGTCACTGGGGAGCTCTACAACTGCTGTGTTGTCCAGAGATAGCTCTCTTAAAGAGCTCAAACCCTTTAAATTAGGAGGCAATTTCTCAAGTTTTGAGCAGCCACTCAGATTGAGTAATTGAAGGCTTCTCAACTCACAAATGCTGTCCGGGAGTGTCACGAGACTTTCACATTTCGTCATTTCCAACTTTCGTAGCGAAGAGAGATTTCCAATAGATGAGGGCAATTCTTCTATTAAAGTCTCACTTAAGTTTATAAAATTTGGGTTTCCTGTGATCTCTGGCAACTTCTGAAGATTCAAGCAACCCGAAAGATCAAGATCACGACAAAATGAATATTCATAAACAGATGTTGGTATTTTAAAATTCAGAACAATATTGATTGGAAGACTTGTAATATTTATGCAATTTCTCATATCCAGATGAACAAGATTGTCGAGAAATTGCATTGATGGGGACAACTCTTCCACTCCGGACTCATTTAGATATAGCCGTTCTATGCCTTGAGGAATCTCTGGAAGCATCTTCAGATTCTTGCACCAAATTACAGAAAGAAGAGTAAGGTTGTGAAGAAACTTCATCGATGAGTGAATTTCAACCAAACTTGTGCAGTGCTGAAGATATATTTTCTTCAACTTTGTGGCCGATGACAGATCTGGGAGTCTCGTTAGTCGTAGGCAATGAGACAGATCCAACCTTTTTAAATTTTGAGGACACTGTATCTAATAACAGATAACGGAAGATCACATTAATTGTTTATTTATTTATTTTTCCCTTCAAAAAAAAATCTTATTTTTTTTTATAATATTAAGTGCTAACTAGAAACTAATAAAATTTTATCACTTTTTATAGCTTTATTAATTACAAAAAATTATTTTACTGATGTTTTCATAGAAAACTTTTCAATATATTTTTTAAGTATATTGTTTGCAAAAATATTTTCTAGAATTCAAACAATTAAGATACAGAACATATTTCATCTAAAATATATTTTATAACAATTTTTTTTAGGAAAAATATAAAATTTTGACATTTTTTTAATTTAGAAAATTTTTGTTGTTTTTCTATAAGTTTGATTTTAAGTTGAAGGGATCTGCAAAACAATTGATTTTAACCATTTTTTAACCTAATAGATTGTAAAATACAATTGCTCTAAATTTGACAATTACACACTGATTTTTTTTTAAAATTGAAAGGTTATAATAAAATTGAAAAAGTGGCAAAGTTAATAGTTTTTATTTTCTTTGCCATTAAGCCTTATATAAATATATGATCATCACATGGATAAAACCCTTAATTTGAATTACTATAGCTCCAACTTAATTTTGTATTATTGAGGTTTAGAATAAGTTGTTGATAATTAATGCCAAGATGCTACCTCCCCCAGTTGGAAAAAAAAATCATTGCGAAAACGCTAAGGTGATTGATACTAAATATTTGATAAACATATAATAGTTGTTATTGATAATTTGTTGAAAATTAATATAGATGTCAATTAATTTTTATTCATATAGTAATACATTCTGATTTAAAATTGTATTTATTTGATTAATAAAATTCAAGCTGTTAGTTATATATAGTAAACATAACATAATATAATATATGAAGGGAGGAGACAAACAAATTTACTAAGCTCTTAACTGTAACTTAATTATTTACAAATAAAGTTAAATTATCAATTAAAAATATAATTTTGATTTAATTATGATTATATTCTATATTTTAATTAACTTAATTTCCATTTTATCAAAAATAAGAATTAAAATTTTAACTATAATTTAATAATAAATATTTTTTTATTCTAATTAAGTTAGCTTCTATTTTATTTAATATAAATCAAATTAAATAATAACATTCAAGAATTTTTAATTTAAATTTAATAAGTAAATAATTAAAAATAAATAATAATTATAAAAAACAATTAGTTATAAAAATATTAAAAGACTGTTGTAAAATTTTAAATGTAAATATTAAACTTTTAAAAATTATTATATTATAACTCTATTGGATTCATAATAATTAGTTGTCATATAGATAAAATAACACCATCGATTATTAATAAAAAATTTATTAAATTAATGTTTTAACAATTAACTACTATTATAATTTTAAACTAGAGCATATAATTTTTTAGTGGGCAATATTTAGATGAATTACTACTTTTATTATTATATTTTTTTTATTGAAGTTTAATGAGAAAGAAATTAAAATAAAGTTGATTGAAATTCTTATTATTATATATTATCAACTAAAAAAAAATGTTACATGCAAGTACTTTGAAGTAGAAAATAATATTTATAATAAAAAATATTGTAAAAATGATTTGCAATTTTCAAGTATAAAATTTCTTAAAATTATAATAAATATTATAAATCTATTAAGATTGTAGTATTGAATTGTAGACAAAATAGTACTTTTATTATTTTTAAAATTTTTATTCAAATTTAATGAAAAATAATTATAAAAATTCTATTATCATATAATTAATTGTAATAATAAATATTTTTAAAATATTGTATAAAAAAAATTTTAAAGTAGAGAAATATTTAGCATTATAAAATGTTTAAGTAATGTTACAAAATAATTTAAATAGAAAAACTATTGAAATTGTAATAAATTATAATTTAAATTTCTAAATATACAAAATAGGAATTTTATTATTCCTAAAAGTTATTTTAGATTAAAGTTTAATAAGAAAAGTATTAAAAGTTAACTAACTAAAGTTTTTATTTATATAATAATTAACTATAGTCTTAAATCAAAAAATAGTGCAAAAAGTTTTTTTACGGTAGTATTCATGTTATATAGATAAAAAAATATTTTTAATATTTTAGATGAGTTATTAAAATATATTAAAGAAAAAATTAAAATTAAAATAATTAAATTTTAAAAATAATTAAAAATAATTTAATCAAAATAATTAAATTGAAATATTAGATTGTCATATAGAAAAAAATAATATTTTTAATATTTTATAATATTATTAAATAAAATTTTATTAAGTAAAGAATTAAATTAAATTAATTAAATTTTTTGTCTTATATCTAACTATAGTCATTTTAAAAAAAAAAATAAAGTACATAATTTGTTTCAAAAATAATATTTAATTTTTTATTAAAAATAGTACAATTATCATTTTTAGATATTTTTAATTAAAGTTTAATAAAAATTACATTTCAATTAATTGATTTTTTAATTTAATTATTACCTAAAATTAATATTAAAAAAATATTTAAGAAACGATGTGTCATTGTTCAAGAAGAAAATTTAGTAAAAGCAATAATTCATTACAAGTTTAATGAGATTTTGATATTAGATTGTTCTATAGATAAAATATAACTTTATCATTTCTAAATTTGTGACCAAGAAAACAATTATAAATTATTATTATGTTGAGATTAATTATGAATATAATTTTTTTTTAATGAACTAAATTTTTAAATGATAAAATAATGATAGTAATAAATACATAAATAAATAAATAAACAAAACAAAATAAAAAAAAAAGAAAGAAAAGACAAATTATAGAGAAAAGACAAAGAAAATATAAACAAGAAAGGAATGGTCTGCAGGAGAGAGAGTAATTTAAAACATTAAAACAACATTAGTCTGTATAACGATATAAAAAAATTTCTTTCGCATGCCATGTAATACCCTATATATATATGTACACTAATAAATACTTGAATACACATGTATATATATTTATATATGGTATATATATAGTATATTTATATATAGTTATAATATAGTGTATATAATTAGTAGTTATAATATAATATAGTTATAATTAGTGGTTATAATATATATATATATATATACATATATATATATATATATATATATATTTGATAGAAACAGAGCCGAAGCTCCTCCCTCTCCCCCATCCGCGCAATGCCCTTGACCGCCACCATCACTGTGCCTCCCCCACCTTCGACCGCCATCTGCTGCTTCCTCTTCCTTCTCCCTCGCTTCCGGTCGCCTGCAGAGCCGCCGGAAGCCGTTGGAAGGGAAGAAGCCGAGAGTTTGCTCCAAACTCACCCAATCTTTGTCTGGCCACCATTTTCCTCCATTCCGGTGCCAATTTCCTCCCCTTGCACCGGTGAGACTCATTCTAATCTTAGTTTAAGCTTTGGTCATGAATTGATTGAGTTTTGGTTGATTTTTGGTTTTGAGCTCTAGGGTTTTGGAAATTTTTTTACCTCGATTTAGATTGATTCATGCAAACTCCCTTTACAAATGTGATTCCTAGTAGCTCAATCTACCTCTAGGAATTTTTGAATAATTTTTGGAATTTATTTTGATTTTTGGTGAATTTTTGAATATTTTAATATTATTTTAGGAATTTTCGGGAAGTAATTATAAAAATAATAAATAATAATGATATTTGGTATTTTGATGTTATTATGAGTTGATATAAATTTTAGGGTAAGGAAGATAATTTTTTTAGAATATTATACAATTTTTAGGAATTTCTATACCTTATGTCAAAATTTAATAATTAGGCTAATTTCGAAAATTATGGTTAAAAAATTATGAAATTTTAATAATTGAGGTTATTAGTGAATATTATAAATTTTAGAACTCAAATTATAATTTTTGAGATTTTTATACTATTTTTATAATTATATTTGAGTTTATGCCAAACTTGATTTTTGGTTAAATAATATTTTTGGGAGAAAATTTTTGGTTGGTTAAATATTTTAATTATATTAGGGAGGTTTATTTTAAGAAAATAAGTTTTTGGCATGATTAAAGAATTTTAAGGAATTATTCTAGTATTAAAAGCACATTATGTAAATTGTGTATTTTAGGGGGGTAAAAATATAATTTTACACTAAATATGATAATATATATATATATTTTAATTAGTTTTATTAATATTTAAAGGGTTTAGATAATTTTTATAAATTAATTGATATAATTTCCTAAGTAGTGTAAAATTTTAAATGTCCAATTTCCAATATATATATATATATATATATATATATATATATTATAAAGGTTTTAATTTGGATAATAATTATAATTATATTGTTGGTGATGGAATACAAATTTAATTGTTTAATTTTGAATAATTAAGATTTTAAATATGCTATTTATTTTTAGTATGTGTGTATGTAAAATATATATATATATATATATATATATATATATATATATATATATATATATATATATATATATATATATATGTGTGTGTGTGTAATTTGAGAAATAAATATTATTAATTTTTGATATTTGTTTGAGTTGTGATCTCGGTCGGGGCAAATTATAATTTTGGAAGCCCGACTCGAGTGTGGGTATTTGTGGTTATTGGAAGTGTATTTTCTATGCAGGTCTGACTCTACCTTTGGTAGAGAGATGTCCGTTTTACAGGGGAGACTCTATCGAAATTTCGGTGAATTTTTTCGTAAAACGTGATACTCGTAAAATTTATACCGTTAGTTAGGTTAAATCCTGTCTATCGAATCTTGTCTGGTTTTCCTCGAGTCAGTCTGGAATTTCATTATTTTGTTGATTGTTGATTTCAATTCCTTAGTCATGTTTTAAAAGTCGATTATTATTTTCTTTTAGAGCATTTCGGAGCAGAAGCTGTGAGGTCGAGGCAGACGCGTGGTCGTCAGCCTTCACATTCATCCTGTAAGTCAATAGAACGATCTGTGCGTGTGTTTATTTAAAGAATGCATGCGCTCGTATTTCTATTATATTGATTATATGATTTATTTAATTTAATGCTATTATTTATGATTTAAATGCATTTTATTTATTTAAAGCCAATTTGAGAAATTTTGGTAGAACGGGCTACCTGGTGGGCTTCACCAGGACTATGTGCACATGGTAGGGATTGAGAGATGGATCCGATAATTGTATGATTGATGAATGTTAAACTGGGACGCGTGCCTCGGTGGAAGCCTTTGCTCTCGGGGACCGCCAGTGATTGTAAAGTCGATAATGGACTGGGATGGGTGCCTCGGTCGATGCCTTTGCTCTTGGAGACCGCCAGAGCCATTTATTTGGATTAAGTGAATGACTACGACTTGGTGTCTCGGTTGATGCCCTTGCTCTCGGGGACCGGTAGTCTAGTTGGAATAAGTGGGCCCGGTTGGCCATTTAGATTTTGGGTTTAGGGTTCTACCGAGATTTTTCAAATGATATACCTATATATTATAAATTATTTTCACTATAAACGTGTATAGTTTTCAAAGGTTTTCAAACCGTACAGCTCTTTTTATTGACTTACTCAGTGAGGTCTGATTCCCCTCAATTTATTTTTTTCAAGAGCTTGGGAGTTCGACCTCAGACCACCTCCATGCCGGGTTTCTTCTTCACCGGCTATTTTATGTAGGTCATTATAAGTTGTACTGTGTGTTAATCTAGGTTACTGCAGTAGTATGTGTATTAAAGATTTGTATGGTTTAAACATAATTATGTAATTCATTTATGTAAACCACGCTTATGTATAAGATTCAATTTGATCTATAATATGAGATGTTGAAACACATTATTATTTAAATAGTTGCAATTGTGTAATTTGAGAAAAATCAGTTTGATAATGTGTTCTATTTTAAAATAAAGTTTAAAATATGAATGGTTTTATTTTCTTTTCCTTTAGGCTTACTACGGGTTTCGGGGGCCTTATGCCTACCCATTCCCTAATGCCGGTCACGTGCCCTCGGGTTCGGGTCGTGACATGCCAAACATGAGAGAGAGAGAGAGAGAGGTAAGAGTATGGCATATATAAATAAGTTAAAATAAATTTAAAAGTTTTGAAGAACTCAAATTTTAAATATTGAAATCATTTGATAACTTCTTATGTTTTGTAAGAAAATTAACACGAAAAGGTAAAAGATAAGCATTAGAAACGTACCTTATCTCCATCCCAAAGTCTTGTGATATTGCTCCTCGACAAGTTAAGCTCAACGAGGTTCTCCATGGAAAATTGTGATGGCAAAAATGTGCCAGGATATTCTTCCCAGTGGAGCACACTTAATGTATTAAGAAGACTTTCAATTTCACCGGATTTAAGCATGCAAACTAGTCCTTTGTTCAAACCATAAAAGTTGAGTAATCTTAAATTTACCATTTGTGAGAAGGCATTTGGACGTAAGTCAACCTTTCCAAGTTTTGAAATGTTCAAATACATGCCTTGAATTGCTTCCTTTCCCTAATAATCAAAGAAATAAATTTTAAATTAAAAAAAAAATTTAGATTTGACATGTGATATTTAAAAAAAATATTATAAAAATTTCATTTCTCACTTGAACTTTACTATCTGTCAACATTCGAGAGATGATCTTAGAATTTCGTAGTCTGCTGCCATCTTGCTCAGCAATGTCTCTACCCAAATCACGTATTAGATCATGCATTTGTAATCGTTCTTGATTGCCCCAAACAGTTAAAAGACATTTATCTTTTAGGCGCATTATTCCCCAATTATATGTTTCCAAACCATAATCATTTATTAGTGCATCGTTAGGTTGATATATCCACCATTCTATAAAGAAACATGCAATATCCAAAAATATATCCTTCACCTTTTCTTCTAACTCCTCGTAACTTATTTTTAAGATATTCTGAATTCTATAATCAATATTAGGAGATTGTTCTAGCTTGCCTAATATTATTTCCCATTGTTCTCGTGGCCTTTTGCGTAAGTGAGAACCCAACACTTTAAGAGCTAATGGAACACCACTAGCATAATTTACAGCCCTTTTTGCCAATTCAATATAATTCTCTAAAGGATGCTTTTGTTTAAAAGCTTTCAAACACAGTAACTGGAGAGCATCACTGTGTTCCAGTCCTTTAACCTCATATATTTTATCACATTTATAATTAAGCACATGCCTATCTCTGCCTGTTATAATGATTCTGCTTCCTCGACCAAGCCACTCAACATTTCCAGCCAACTCATCCAATTGGGCTGAATCATTGACATCATCAAGAACAACAATAACTTTCTTTCTTCTTAGCCTATTTACGATAGAGGTGGGAAGTGCGTGGGACATTTCTATGCTCAAATTCTCATCCCCTAACAGCTTGGAGAAAAGAACTTTTTTTAGATGGATGATTTCATCATTTGACTTCTCCCTAACATTTGCTAAGAAACAGCAACCATCAAATTGATGAGATGCGACAGCAAAAAGAGCTTCAGCAATAGTTGTCTTTCCTATACCACCCAAACCCCAAAGTCCAATGACACGAACATCTGTTTCTGTTGACCCAATATGTAATAATGGTAGAACTTTCTGAACCTAAGAGTCAATGCCAACCAACTCTTTGGAAATAGTATAAGGGGTAACCACACTTTTCTTCACAATTTCCTTGACAACATCCTCAATTAATTTGGAATCAGGCCTAAATTATGCATGAATCAAACTAATTATTAGTCCAAAAAAATGACATTTTATAAAAATATAAGAAACGGAAATGTGGAGAAAGAAACATGTGAATATTAAACATATAGAGGCATATATATATATATATATATATATATATATATATATATATATATATATATATATATACAAAATTTATTATACATGTAATAAAGTTTATATATTTATATATACACAAAAATAAAAATAAATATTATTATTTAAATTAGGCTCAATATTCAATATTATTAAATATAACAATTAACATAAAAATAATATTAAGGAAATGACACCGGAACATTTTGGGACGTTTTTTTTGGTGTTTCATTTTCGAAATGTTTCGGAAACGTGAAAATTGTCAATCTGTGCATAACATTAGTCTGTATAATGAATCAGAGTGCAAATATTATCATTGTTCCTTTTTTGAGTATCAAAAGCATGAAAATTTACCTGTGCATCTTCCAATCCCATCTAGAGAGAGTGGTGGCCTCCTTCAAAGCATTTCTCCACTTATCCATGCTGCTCCAGTGCTCTACTTCAAGCTTCCTAAATCCATCTCCAAAATCTCCAGTCAGAAGTTCAACATCAGATGGATCAACATGGTAGAAAATTGGCAAAACAGTCCGCTCCATCGTTTCTCTGCACTCAAGAATCTTGATGAGTTCATCCAAACACCATGGAGAAGAAGCATACCCTTTTGAGAAAACAATGACTGAAATCTGAGATTCTTCAATCACTTTCATGAGGGATGATTCAATCCTTTCTCCTCTTTCAAGCCTGTAGTCTATGAAAGTTTCGATATTTCTATCCACCAGTTTTTGATGGAGATGGCTGGTAAAATTGTCGCGGGTATCAGCACCTCTAAAGCTAAGAAAAACATCGAAAGTTGTTTTAAAAGATGAAGTTGAAGCCATTTTCACAAGTATGTTGCTCTGCTTAGAATTAAGTTTTTATTAGAACTTTTGTGTAATTTCTTGGAAGGTTGGGACATTGTTGCCATGAATTTCCAATGAAGACAATGACTTAAAACCGGACTTAAAGGTCATAGAGGAAACTATGTAGCGATTGCCAAGTTTACTATTTCGCTGAGATAGAAAGTTATGTTTTCTACGACGTCATTTTGAGCTAGCAAATTATTTAATTAATTCAATTAAATAAATTTTGGAATTATTTAATTTTGAGTATGTGTGTGAGTTTTAAGATACTTTATTAATTATATTTTTTATTTTATTAAAATTATTTATTTTACTTGTATTTTTAAAAATAATTAAATAAAAAATATATTAATTTATAGTTTTGCATCACACAAATTTACAAACTAGTATACATAAATTAATGCAGAAATAATTGAGAGCTTAAGCAAAAAACTCAAGGCAAAATAATTTCCATAATTTATTACAAATTGCAATAGCAGTTACAAATGTAGACTGACTTAAAAGTCGGTGAGCTAAAAAATTGAAGGTAGAGAACTATGGAATATACGTGTGGACCAGGGCTCATGATTTTAATGGGGTGAATTCTAGGTTGTCAAACTCCATATGTGAACAAGAAAGAATATTTACAAAATCATTTATCCTATTTTTGGCTGGATGGAAGATAAAAAGTAAAGAAAGTAATATAACTTTTTAATGCTTGAAAAAAAGAAGAAGAAAAAAAAATATGAACAGCTTTCTTTCAAAGTTAAAAGAAAGTGGAAAAGAAATAATATTTTAAAATATAATTAAAATTGAAAGTTAAATAAAGATTGAAATAATAATTTTAAATTCTGGTATAAAATATCTAAATGTTAATAGAAAAAAATAAAAAAAGAAGAAAAATACTCTTATTCCCAAACATAGATGACAAAAATCTCACTGAAATATTATTTTTCAAGTTCTCAAATTTCAACTAAAGAGACACTATAATGCCAAGAAATCACTAGAAAATATTACAAGATTTTCATAGAAATTAACAAAAATAGATATTATATCATAAATGAGGACAATAAGAAAAATATAGACATCTGGATTAGTGCATTGTTTTAATTATATATATAATGCCAAGAAATCACTAGAAAAATATTACAAGATTTTCATAGAAATTAACAAAAATAGATATTATATTATAAATGAGGACAATAAGAAAAATATAGACCTTTGGATTAGTGCATTGTTTTAGTTACTATATATATATATATATATATATATTCTGGATTTTATGTTCATCGACAATTAAAAAATATACACAGTAAGCCAAATATTGATATAGTAATCTTTATGCAATTCTTCATTCATTTGCAATTCAAAAAAAATTAAGTTCAAAAAAAAATTGTACAACAAAGTCAAACACATAACATAGTCAAATATTTTTAATATCTTTTGTAGAATTGGCAACCCACGATGATGTTGCTTAATATGCACATGTTGAATTCCAGTTGTGTCTAAATCATCATTAGGGATGAGGATTTGGTTTAATTTTCTCAACTCAGTTCAGCGTTTTGGATTACTTGATTATGTTTTTTAGAAGTTATATTTGGTTTGATTTTAAATTTTAAAATAAAAAATTCAATAATGTTTGATTCTATATAAAAAAAAATTAAAATTTGTTAATCAAAATTTAAAAATAATGCTAAATTTACAAGGAAATAAAAAAAAGATAAATCGTCTGAATTAGTAGATCATAAAACAACTCTTTTTCTCTTTCTATTTGAAACTACATTCAAAAAGTAAAAATTTAAAAATGTGCTTAGAATAAAATAATTGTCTATATAGTGTTTTTCAATGAATTAGAACAGTCATAATTAGCTGATGAAAAATGTTTCTCTTAAAATTAATTTTTTGATTTTTTTAATTGAGAGATTATATGACCTAAATTTTAATAAACTACAGAATAAGAGGACTGTCATTTCCTTTAAATCGATGATGGCAAGAATTGAAATTTACACCTTAGGATATCATTGAATAGGAATTATCCCTTGACTATTTTTTACTGGCAATTTCTTGGTCTTTTAATAAATCTTGTTGTGCTAATATAACTAACCAATTATTTTCTTTTTTCTTTGGTTGTAACAAATCAATTTTTAAAAATTTCAAAGAGAAAGTTCAATGAATCTCATTGTGCTAATTTATGGGGAAAAGTTAAGAGATTCAATTTATAAATATTAAAAAACAAAAAATTAAACTAAATCTAAGAAAGGGAAGAAAAACCTATTAGCAACAAGATCAAAGAAAAAGAAATGTCTAGTGCTTTAAAGAAGGTAAGAGAAAAGCAGAGAAATTTTTTCTTTTTTTCCTCATCTTTTCCTGGGGACAAAAAAAAAAAAAATTTACTGGTGACTTTAACTACGAAATTTTCTCTGCTTATCTTCTTCATTTCATACTCTTATGCACTTTTTTTTTCTTACAAAATTTCATTTTCTCAAAAGTCAATATACATATATCTATGCATATATTGATATGAAGAATTTGAGAGCTGGAACAAGAAAGAAAAGGTAGAAGTGGAAGTTTAGATGAATTTTTTTAGGAATCTTTACAAAAATAACTGAAAAATGGAACTCATTTATGTCAAAATATGTATTTTTTCTAAAATATTACACATGTCATGATCTAAATTAAGAGCCATGACCGGCGCTAGGGAACAGAAATTTTTTTGAATCCGGAATCTATAGCAAGCCTTAGAAAATAAAATCATGTAATATATAGATAAAAGTACAACTAAATTTAAAAAAAAAATTTGAATCAATATATGAAATAAATACTCTAATTCCTTTCATAAATAAATATATTCATACAATATTCAAATACAACTCTTTGAGTATAAAATATCAAAACAAAATAATACTCTTCTGATACAATAACACTACTACTGCAGTTTCTAGAATATAAATTAGAGTTCAAAATATACATTTGTATAAAATAGTCGGGACAGAAGAACGCCGGTGAAAAACTCTACTACTAAGGTTTGACGATATAAGATCTCTTAAAAAAAAATAATTGAGGGGGGTCAGACCTCACTAAGTGAATTATTATACTATATATATATGCAATCTAAACCATATCCAGTCAAACAGTCTTATATATATATATATATATATATATATATATATATATATATATATATATATATATATATGTATATATATTCATGCATTTCATACAAATGTCAAACTTTGCTATTATAAATATAATAAATGCAGAAAACATTTATTTTAATACATGAAGGATCAAATAGAACCCTACTAATCGCAACCTCAATCAACCATATCATCACTCTAGCCATACAGACTCACTTAATTCCAAATAAATTCACTTAATCCATATGGACAGTAGACTGACCCCGAGACACTAAATCGATCGAGCTCCAGCAGTCTGACTGTCAGTATGATTAGCCCCGAGATATTTAGTCAACCGAGCTCCCACAATCACACTATCAATCAACTTACATCTAAATCAAATTAATAGATCATTTACCTTATTATGGACAATAGAATGGCCCCGAGACACTAAGTCAACCTAGCTCCAGCAGTCTAACTGTCAATATGATTGGCTCCGAAACACTAAATCAACCGAGCTTCCGCAATCACACTATCAATTATACCATCAATCTTGATCAAATCAATCAAATCAATTATAATCACCACAATTAATTCTCACTCAACCCTTATCTATCGTACTGGTACGTACTCGGTTCTAGTACTGTCCACTATGTAGCACGTTCTATTGTTGTCCTTCATTTAAAATAATCTATACATTCGGAAAATAAATAATATGGAATGACATTCATAATAGTAAAATAAACCATATATATACCTAAAATAAACCAAATATATTTCGGGTATATATATGTCAAATAAAACATGAAATATACTACAGATAAACCATTAATATAATTTAAAACAATTTAAGTGTGTTTCAATAATGTAACATGCATTTACTTAAAAATATACCTAAATATATTAAAAATATACCCAAAGTACACAAATCATTTAATAAAACAATTATGTATAAATATTTATTTAAAACATGTATTTAGGTTTGCCACATATCCAAAAATATACCAATAATAACCTAATTATCTAGCATGCATATATCAAAAATAAACCCTAAATGTACCAATAACATGTTAGATTTAAATCAATATTAAAACATGCATTTGTTTAGGAATAACCCTAAAATGTACTAAAAATATACTAAACATAAACCTAATCATATTATAAATTAAATTACTTTTAAAAACATATAATGAAAATGAAAAATCCTAAGTCATGCATTCTAAATGCAATACATATATATATAGTATAATAACTCACTGATTCATGCTCAACAAAACAGGCCTGCTTCGTTAGACCTCAGTCTCAGCGCGGCTGGAAAAATAAAATAATAACAACTATCAGAATAAATTTCTAATTCTACGCTTCTAGGATTACTATAGAAAGACTTAATCAAAAATTCAAAATTAGACTTGAACCGGTTGTGACATTTTACGAGAAATCTACCGAAATTTCGACAGAATATTCTATGTAAAATGGATATCTCCCTATAAAAGTAAGGCAGATCCTGCATAGAAAACACACTTATAAAATCACAAAATACTCAACACTCCGGGTTGGGACTCCAAACTCCACAAATCATCAACCGAGGTTTACAATTCACAAATCAACCATATAAACAGTAAAAAATAATAAAAACCATAAAAAAATCTATAAAAATATTAAAAAACCTTTATTTTCCAATTAAAACATAAAATTCTAATTTAAATAATATTTGATAATAAAAATTTATAAATGGAATAAAATTTCTATTTTACAATTAAATTAACATAAATTGTAAATAATATTTAAAATCACAACTTAACATCACAAAAATAATAAAATACACATTTAGCCTCAAAATAATAAATACACCTATTATTCACATAATATTCTAAAATTATCACAATTAACTATTAAAATCTCAAATAATAAAATAATATTAATAAAAAATCAATTTTTATAATTATTCAACATAACATAATAAAATTCACAGTTAATTGCTTAAATAGCTTAATTATATAATAAAATTAGTTTAAAACCCATTTTATTTCCAAAATAACATATAATATAGTATTTGAAAACAATTTTGGAAAATAGTATTAATTAGTTAAAAATAGTAACTAATTTATAAAAATCATTTTATTACCTTAAATAATTATAAAATCAACTAAAATATAATATTTAACTATAATTAACACAAAATTACACATTTACCCCTATAATACAAAATATCCAATCTACTAAGTAATTTCCTCAAAAATTATATAAAATCATAAAAATTATTTAATCAACAAATAATAAACTAATATCAACCAAAAGACATATTTATCCAACAATTTCTATAAAAATACATATTTAATCTAATAATTCAAAATGCACATAAATTGTATAAAATTCCATAAAAATTATATAAATTCATAAAAAGTATTTTATCAACAAATAACCTTCTAATATCAACTAAAACAAAAAATTAAACTCTAAATTCAATCAAAATGCACATTTAATTCAATATTCCAAAATTTACATAAACTAAAAATATTTATAAAAATTATACAATAATCCCAAAAATAATTTCTCAACACTAAAATTAATAAAAATTAATAATAACACCAAAAATCAAAAATTTATAAATTTAATAATTAATTTACTAAAAATTAATAAAATAATAATAAAATATTCAAAAATTCACAAAAATCAAAATAAATTCCAAAAATTACACAAAAATTCATATAGGTAGATTAAGCTAGTATGATCAATATTTGTAAAGGAATTTTTTATGAATCGACCATTAACACCCTAAAAAAAATTCAAAGCCCTAATGAGCCAAAAACTAAAAATCACACACCACCCTACAAAATGCGATATCAATCGAAAATAAGCTTGGATTTACACTCACCGATGTCTAAGGAAGAGAAAGAGATCGACGGTGAGAAGAACAACGATCGAAAATGGAGGGGATGACGGAAAGCTTCACATACGGCCACTCACTGTCATAGCTACTCAATGATGCCAGAGATGATGGTGGTTGCTGGCGATGATTGTTGGAAGAGGATAGCGAAAGGCGGAAGGGGGAGAGGTGCTTCGACGGGCATTGGTCGGAGGCAATAGAGAGGGAGAAGATGAGTGAATAGTGATTTTATGGGTTTATTATAAGTTTCTGTCAAAAAAAAATGCTTTTGTTTCTTCCTTTACTATTTTTTTTTGGTCCACGCTTTATTTCTTATGTAGTGTTAGTGAAAGCATGCATGCATGGGTCTTGCATGCATGCATCTATATATATATATATATATATATATATATATATATATACAAAAAAAATGCTTTTGTTTCTTCCTTTACTATTTTTTTGGTCCACGCTTTATTTCTTGTGCAGTGTTAGTGAAAGCATGCATGCATGGGTCTTGCATGCATGCATTTGTGTGTGTATATATATATATATATATATATATATATATATATATATATATATATATTTATAATATGTAACTTTAAACCTTCACCATAAAAATTAAAAATATACACACATATAATAATAAACACACACATCACATAATAATATACACATAAAATAACACTAAAACAAAAAAATAACATTAATACAAATAAAACAATTTAATAATAAAATAAATGATGTAAGTTGATAAAAATAATAATGCACATAAATAATGTTATTTAAAATAATACTATCCAAAGAAATAAACATCAATAATATAAATTAATGTTTGAAATAATAAGTCTCAAATAAATAAATATTTACGTAGGAAATTTATTTAACATAAAATAATAATAATAATAATCACAAAATAGTAAATAATTTAATTTAATTTACGTTTAAATTTTTATTAACATTGCAAATCTTATTATAAAGTAAGATAATTTAAAAATATAGGTCATTACAGGTATCAGAGCCTAGGTTTAGAGTTATGGACCTAGGTTATCGAGTCGTGTTTTCTTTGAAACTACTGCAGTTAAATTAGGTTCGATCATGTCTTTGAAAAGTCTTCCTTGCATTAGGAATTCTGTGTAACCATTAAGGTGTTTGTTGATGTTTATGATTAGCTGAATTATTTTTTTTGTTTTGTTCTTTTCTAATTTCCGGGAGTGAGAGTCGCTCCATCGGTCGATGAGATCGATGATAGTTAATCTTTGAGCATGAGGTTCTACCCCTGTGCAGCTTATTAGGCGTAGGGGAAGAGATGGACTTAGAAGGCCAAATGATTACTGTAGACAGTGGGAACAACATATGAGGAGCTTATGGCTTAGCATTATGATGATGTTGCTTCTACAACAGGATTTTCGCTGGGTGCAGCATCGATACCTTCGATCGTACAATAGATGTAATTTCTTTTTTAGTAGTGAACTCAGGATACGTTAATTCTATGTATATTCTATATTCTGAATCCTGTTGAATTTTCATGTCTTTTCAGTGTGGTGAATGCGAATTGTTTCTTATGCGGAGACAATATTGATAATCAGTCTTTTCAAGTTGAGGTTGTGGTTGTAGTTTCATCCCTACTACACCTATCTAGTCTAGGGGTAGGTTAGAGGTATCTGTAACTCAAAGGCCGAAGTAGTTATTGTTAGAGGTACAAGCAACCCTTTAAACTCGAACAAGTAGCGATTGTGGCTAGGATAGCCAAGATTAATGAGAGCTTGAGGGCATTTAGCTAAGTTTGATAGTTATTTGAGTATGCTTTGATAAAGGAATTGGAAGATGTCTAATGAAGATAAATCACTTTTGTACTTTTGATGGTGAAGTTGTAAGTTTCGACTGTAATTCATGGTTGGAGTTAAGGAGTGAGTTTTAAGATATTTCCATCCATTTATAAAGAGGGATAATAACCTGTGGTAGCTATTGCACAGAGTAAGAGAAGAGCAGTTAGTTGAGAAGAATACCTGTAAACTCTTCAATCTGTCACATTATGTTGCGGACATAATACAATATAAGAGGAGATTTGGTAGGACTGTATGTTGTAGGATTAAGCTCTGTATATATTGGCATTCGAACTAAGAACTGGAATTTTGAGGGTTATTAGTGATTTCAGTCTTTTGGGTGTAATTGATCTGGATGAGATATGAATGGGTTATTTCGGCACTATGCAGTGGTTGATTATCAGAGTAAAGAGGTGATTTTCAGAATTCCTGATGAAGAAGAGTTTAAGTTTATTGGTGATAAGAGTTCTGCACCTCAGAATCTTATCTCCACTATCATTGCTAGAAAGATGCTGAGGAAGGGTTGTCAGGAATACTTGGCTCTAGTCAAGGATACTTAAGTGGAGAAGTTGTCTCTTGCAGATGTTCCAATTGCCTATGAGTTTCCTAATGTTTTTCCTGATGAGTTGCCAGGTTTACCACCTTACAGAGATTGAATTCTGTATCGATGTGGTTCCTGATATAACTCCTATTTTGACGTAGCCCTACATAATGGCTCTTGTAGAACTATAGGAGCAATTGTAAGATCTGTTGGATAAGGGTTTTGTTAGACCTTGTGTTCTCCTTGGGGTGCACTAGTCCTATTGGTGAAGAAGAAGGATGGTACATCCAAACTGTGCATTGATTATATAGAATTGAACAAGTATCCTCTTTTGAGGATAAATAATCTGTTTAATCAACTTCAAGGTACACAGTTCTTTTCTAAGATTGATTTGAAGTCGGGTTATCATTAGTTGTGGATCAGTTTATAGTAGTCTTCATTGATGATATACTAGTGTATTCAAAGTGAATGAAAGGGCATGTATATCACTTGAGGACTGTACTACATACACTAAAAGAATGTCAGCTTTATACTAAATTTATGAAGTGTGATCTCTGGTTGGAGAGTGTTGTTTTCTTGGATAGGTGGTGTCTAAAGATAGTATTCAAGTTGATCCATAAAAGATCGAAGTAGTATCTGAGTGGCCCAAACTGACTACAACTATTGAGATTTGTAATTTTTTGGGTTTAACTGGGTATTATAGGAGATCTGAGTAGAATTCTCTAGAATTGTAGCTCCTATGACCCGCCTAACTCAAAAGAATGTGAAGTTATATGGCCATATGTTTATGAGAATAGTTTTCAGTTGCTGAAGAAGGCCGTTGATCCAAGGGTTACTTGAGTTTTAGAGGATAAGATCTAACATCATTATAGTATTTCATCATATCATCATAGCATCTCATTATAGCATTTCATCATGACATTTCATTCCAGCATTTCATCATAACATTCATCATAGTATGTCATCATGGCATTTCATCATACAATGATCTTCTGGTAAGAGATGCACAAGTTAATTAGATAGGGTTGATGTTGGAAAATTGGAGAAAAAAGATTCTTTATAAGCTACGAAATGAGCTTACAGTGTATAATAAAATGTTACTAAGATGTACCACAGTATTAAGGATCAGTACTAGTGGGATGGATTGAAGAAGGATATAGTTGAATATGTTGCTAAGTGTTTAACGTGTTAGCAGGTGAAAGCTAAGCATCAAAAGCCTTCTGGGAAGCTTCAGCCTCTTCCTATTCCTGAGTAGAAATGGGAAAGGATTGCTATAGATTTTGTGGTTAGTTACCTCATTCGAAGGATGGATACAATTCCATCTAGGTGACTATAAACAGATTGACCAAGTTAGCTAATTTTTGGCCAGTGAAAGCCACTTACTTAGTAGCTAAGTTGGCTAAGCTATATATGAAGCATGTTGAGTGCCTGTGTGGAATACCTGTGTCCATTGTATATGGTAGAGGTTCAACGTTTAGCTTTTGATTTTGATAAAAGTTACTGGAAGCGGTAGGCACTTGGTTAGATTTTAGTACTGCTTTTCATCCTCAGACAGATGGTCAGTCTAGGAGGATGATCCAGACACTGGAGGATATGTTGAAGATGTTTGTTTTGGATCTGGAAGGTAGCAGGGATGATTATTTGTCGCTTATGCAGTACGTATATAATAACAGCTATTATAGCAGTATTGGTATGACACCATATAAGGCTTTGTATGGAAGGAAGTGTGACCTTCTTTGTGTTGGGATGAGTTTGGAAAGAGAGTCTTAACTAGACCTGAGATGGTTCAAAATACAGCGAAGAAAGTTACTATGATCAGAAGGAGACTAGAGACTGCAGTTAGCAGATTGAAGAGCAATGCAAATCCAAGATGCAAAGATATGGAGTTCCAGGTAGGAGACTATGTATTTCTAAAGGTGTCTCCGATGAAGGGTGTGATGAGGTTTAGTAGGAAAGGTAAGCTAGCACTGAGATATATAGGACCATTTGAGATTTTGAAGAGAGTAGGCACGGTTGCATATCGGTTGGCTTTGCCTATGAATCCGTCTCAAGTGCATCCAATGTTCCATATCTCGATGCTGAGGAAGTATGTTTCATACCCTTCACACATGTTGTAGCCTGATAGCGTGGAAGTGAATGAAGACTTGACGTTCGAGGAAGAACCTATTGCGATCGTAGATTATCTAGTTTAACAATTGCATTCGAAACAGATCTCG
This sequence comes from Mallotus nudiflorus, assembly GCA_947683625.1. Lineage (NCBI taxonomy): Eukaryota > Viridiplantae > Streptophyta > Magnoliopsida > Malpighiales > Euphorbiaceae > Mallotus > Mallotus nudiflorus. Next base: position 2,604,518 of record CANTUR010000002.1, read on the forward strand.
ATGGTCAAGGCGTTGTGGCAAAGCAACAACGTAGAAGAGCATACTTGGGAGACCGAAGCGGAGATGCGAGCTTCTTACCCGTATCTCTTTCCTCCTTGACTCTTGCAATTTCTTTCTTGAATTCGAGGGCGAATTCCTATAAAGAGGAGAGACTGTAATGACCTATATTTTGAAATTATCTTATTTTATAATAAGATTTGTAGTGTTAATAAAAATTTAAAAGTAAATTAAATGTGATTATTATTATTATTATTATTATTATTATTATTATTATTATTATTATTATTATTATTATTATTTTATGTTAAATAAATTTCCTATGTATTCCTATGTAAATATTTATTTATTTGAGACTTGTTATTTCAAACATTAATTTATATTATTGATGTTTATTTCTTTGGATAGTATTATTTTAAATAACATTATTTATGTGCATTATTATTTTTATCAACTTACATCATTTATTTTATTATTAAATTGTTTTATTTGTATTAATGTTATTTTTTTTTTGTTTTAGTGTTATTTTATGTGTATATTATTGTGTGATGTGTGTGTTTATTATTATATGTGTGTATATTTTTAATTTGTATGGTGAAGATTTAAAGTTACATATTATAATATATAGTTTTATTAATATAATATAATATAATATATATATATATATATATATATACACATGCATGCATGCAAGACCCATACATGCATGCATTCACTAACACTACACAAGAAATAAAGCGTGGACCAAAAAAAAAAGTAAACGAAGAAACAAAAGCATTTTTTTTTGGATAGAAACTTATAACAAACCCATGAAATCACTATTCACTCATCTTCTCCCTCTCTGTTGCCATCTGACGAACGCCTATTGGAGCACCTCTCCCCCTTCCGCCTTTTGCCGTCCTCTTCCAGCAATCACTGCCAGCAGCCACCATCATCTCCGACATCATTGAGTAGTTGTGACAGTGAGTGGCCGTATGTGAAGCTTTCCGTCATCCCCTTCACTTTCGATTGCTATTCTTCTAACCGTCGGTCTTTTTCTCTTCCTTGGACACTGGTGAGTGTAAATTCATTGATATCGCGTTTTGTAGGGTAGTGTGTGATTTTTAGTTTTTGGCTCATTAGGGCTTTTAATTTTTTTTAGGGTGTTAATGGTCGATTCATGAAAAATTCCTTTACAAATGTTGATTATACTAGCTTAATCTACCTATATGAATTTTTGTGTGATTTTTGAAATTTATTTTGATTTTTGTGAATTTTTTAATATTTTATTAATTTTTTGTAAATTAATTATTAAATTTATAAATTTGTGATTTTTGGTGTTATTATTAATTGTTATTAATTTTAGTGTTGAGAAATTATTTTTGTGATTATTATATAATTTTTATAAATATTTTTAGTTTATGTAAATTTTGGAATATTGAATTAATGTGCATTTTGATTGAATTTAGAGTTTAATTTTATGTTTTAGTTGATATTAGAAGGTTATTTGTTGATAAAATAATTTTTATGAATTTATATAATTTTTATGGAATTTTATACAATTTATGTGTATTTTGAATTATTAGATTAAATATGTATTTTTATAGAAATTGTTGGATAAATATGTGTTTTGGTTGAGGTTAGTATATTGTATGTTGATTAAATAATTTTTATGATTTTATATAATTTTTGAGGAAATTACTTAGTATATTGGATATTTTGTATTATAGGGGTAAATCTGTAATTTTGTGTTAATTATAGTTAAATATTATATTTTAGTTGATTTTATAATTATTTAAGATAATAAAATGATTTTTATAAATTATTTACTATTTTTAACTAATTAATACTATTTTTCAAAAATTATTTTCAAATACTATATTATATGTTATTTTGGAAATAAAATGGGTTTGAAACTAATTTTATTATATAATTAAGCGATTTAAGCAATTAACTATGAATTTTATTTTGTTATGTTGAATAATTATAAAAATTGAATTTTTATTAATATTATTTTATTAATAGTTAATTGTGATAATTTTAGAATATTATGTGAATAATAGGTGTATTTATTATTTTGAGGCTAAATGTATATTTTATTATTTTTGTGATGTTAAATTGTGATTTTAAATATTATTTACAATTTATGTTAATTTAATTATAAAATAGGAATTTTATTCCATTTATAAATTTTTATTATCAAATATTATTTAAATTAGACTTTTATGTTTTAATTTGAAAATAAAGATGTTCAAATATTTTTACGGGGTTTTGATGATTTTTATTATTATTTTACTGTTCATATGTTTGATTTGTGAATTGTAAGTATCAGTTGGGGATTTGTGGAGTTTGGAGTTCCAACCCAGGGTGTTGAGTATTTGGTGATTTTAGAAGTGTGTTTTCTGTGCAAGATCCACCCTACTTTTGTAGGGACATGTCCATTTTACAGAAGAGATTCTGTCAAAATTTCTGTAGATTTTTCGTAAAACGTGACAACCGGTTTGAGTCTAGTTTTAAATTTTTGATTAAGTCTTTCTATAGTAATCCTAGAAGCGTAGAGTTAGAAATTTATTCTGATGGTTGTTATTATTTTATTTTTCCAGCCGCGCCGAGACTGAGACTTAATGGAGCAGGCCCGTTGAGTCTGTCTCGTGGAGCATGAATCACTGAGTTATTATACTATATATATATGTATTGCATTTAGGATGCATGACTTAGGATTTTTCATTTTCATTATATGTTTTTAAAAGTAATTTAATTTATAATATGATTAGGTGTAATATCCCGTGTTTTTAAAATATTTTTACCCTGTACCGGGATATACAGTGTTAATAATTTCTGTGCATTATATGATATTTTTACGAGTTGATATGTATTTTAAACCTATTTTAATTACTGTCTATTATTTTCAGTATTTTACGTAAAATTTTCCCGGGACTTGCATTTTCGGGGAAATTTTCATGTAAACAATGTATTATTAATTATTTTAAATGTATTTACGGACTTGCATGAACTCATACATATTTTTAACTTATTAAATAAAGCATGTGTGTGTATATTTATTTAATTAGGGTTTATTATTACCCTAATATTTTATTTTTTATTTATTAATATTTAATTATTTTAATTTATTTTATTTTTTCTTTTTTTTCTTTTTTTTCCTTTTTCTTTCTTTTTCTTTTTCTTTTTCTTTCCTTTTTCTTTCTTTTTCTTTTTCTTCTTCTTCTTCCCTTCTCTCCCACGCCCGACGCCCGAAAACCATCCCTCAACGTCTACAACTCCGGCCACCTACCGTCGGTGTGCCTCCCGGCTTGCCACCGCCGTTCCCAGCCGTCTTCCGCCGCCTCCAGCCCCTTTCCCCGGCGCCGACAGCTTCATTTCTTCCTCTTTTGGCCGAAATCTTCCCTTCGCCGTTTCTCCTTCCTCCGGCCACCATTTTCGACACCGCTGGTCTCTTTCTTCTCCTTGAGCTCCGGTGACTGTGATTCTAGCTTTGTTTTGAGCTAAAATGGTTTAGATTTGCTTAGGTTTCGATTTTTCCAATTCGGTCATATTAGGGTTTTCGATTTTTTTGAGCTTCGAATTGGATGATTCATGGAAACTCCCTTCACAAATGTTGTTCCTAGTAGCTTAATCTACATGTATGAATTTTTGTAGAATTTTTGGAGATTTTTTGGATTTTTGGGTATTTTTGAATATTTTAATATTATTTTCTAATTTTCGGAAATTAATTATTTAAATTATGAAATTTGAGTTTATGGTTAAATTAGGTGTTGAAATGAATTATAGGAATTTATTTGGAATTTTTATGAATTTCTAAGTATTTATTTTGAATTATTGAAGTTTATGGAATTTTGGAAAAATTAGGTTAAATGTGTTTTTATTTGAATTTAATTGGTTAATTGAGTTTAAATATTAATATTATTGATAAATATGTTGAGAAAATTAATTTTGGGTAATTGTATGATTTTTGGTGAATTTTTGAAGTAATTTAAGTATATTTATATATATAGGGGTATTTTGGTAATTTTACCCTAAATTGTCTAAAAATGTAATTTAATTGGTTTTAATATTTATTTAAGGTATAAAAATGATTTCTACAAAATATTTAGTATTTTTAACTAATTAAAACTATTTTTCGTAAATTATTTTCAATTATATATATAATATACGGTTTTTCTAATAAAATGAGTTTTAATTGGTTTTTATAGTGTTTCAAGGTCAATTATGTAATTTTTATCTATAAAATGTATTTCTGTGATTTAAGGATATTTTTGGTATATCTGGAATCATTCTGTGTTTGTGGACCCCGGTCGGTGGACTGTAGTTTGGAGTCCGACCGTGGGATTTTGATTGTGTTGAGCTTGAATTTCGAAGTGTATTTTCTTTGCAGGGTCGGCTCTACTCTTTTGAGTAGAGAGATGTCCGTTTTACAGGAGAGGTTCTGCCGAATTTTCGGTAGAATTCTCGTAAAACGTGATGTCCAGTCGAACCCTAATTTTCGATTCTGTGTTTAATACTCTAGATTGAATTCTAGGATTTCTATTAGGTTTACTCTGATATCGGTTATTTATTTCTTGTTTAGTTGTGCCGAGACCGAGGGCTAGTGGACCAGGCCCGTCGGACCTGTCTCGTGGAGCGCATTAGGTGAGTTACTATACTATATATATATGCTTAGGATGCATGATTTAAAAATATATGTTTTATTTTAATTAAAATGCATAAATAATGTGATTTGTATTTAAGTATATTTTTGGTTTATTTTTGGTATATAATAAACTATATACATGTTTTATTAATAAAATATATTTAAAATGTTTTTAAATATATTTTTAATTTAATTTATGATTTGATTAGATTTATTTGACATATATATATACTCGAAATATACCTGGTTTATGTTTGGTATATTTCCGATATATATATGGTTTATATTGTTGTTTTATTTAAATTCATGCATCATTTATTTGTGAATGAATGTTTTATATTCATTAATGAAGGATATCAATAGAACGTGCTACCTAGTGGGCAGCACTAGGACCGAGTACGTACCGGTACGCCTATAGCTTTAGGCTATATTACTAACTATTTGTGGATATTGATTTGATTATGATTATTGTTATGTGTGAGATGTGATTTGGGTGTGATTGCTGGAGCTCGGTTGACCAAGTGTCTCGGGGCCAATCACACTGGCAGTCAGACTGCTGGAGCTCGGTTGACTTAGTGTCTCAGGGCCAGTCTACTGTCCAAATGGATTAAGTGGATATATTTGGAATAAGTGAGCCTGTGTGGCTAGAGTGTTGTTTAACACTATTTTCTGAGGTTGCGATATTCTAGGGTTCTATGTGATCCTTCATAAATTGGGATTTTTCAGTAAAATATATAAAAATGATTTTTCTGCATCTGTATGAATTTGCCTGTATATATACATATTATATATATATTGTTGACTGTATGCATTATCACTTAGTGTGCATGTATATATATTATAGTAATTCACTCAGTGAGGTCTGACTCCCCTCCGTTGACTATTTTTCAGGAGAGTCAACTTCCTCAGACCTCAGTAGCAGGTCGATACGCCGGATTTCTTCCGCCCCGGCTTCTTTATGTAAATTGTCTACTTGAGTCTTATTTATTTTATCTAGACACTGCAGTAGTTGTGAATTGAAGTGTTGGATTTCATGTACTTTATTTTAAAGAGATGTATTATATTGAAACTGGATTTGTATTAAAGATTATATATATGTGATGAGATGAGTTTTGAATTAAATCCAGTTGATATGAAAATGATATTATGATATTATGATTTTTATTTTCCGCTGCATATTATATTGTTACTGTTATTATGGCATGCTTTATTTTATTTTTAGGCTTGCTACGGGTTCCGGATTCGAAAGAATTCCCGTTCCCTAGCGCCGGTCATGGCCCCTGTTTTGGGTCGTGACATTAGGTTTATGTTTAGTATATTTTTAGAATATTTTAGGGTTATTCCTAAATAAATGCATGTTTTAATATTGATTTAAATCTAACATGTTATTGGTATATTTAGGGTTTATTTTCGATATATGCATGCTAGATAATTAGGTTATTATTGATATATTTTTGGATATGTGTCTAACCTAAATACATGTTTTAAATGAATATTTATACATAACTGTTTTATTAAATGATTTGTGTACTTAGGGTTTATTTTTAGTATATTTAGGTATATTTTTAAGTAAATGTATGTTATATTATTGAAACACACTTAAATTGTTTTAAATTATATTAATGGTTTATCTTTAGTATATTTCATGTTTTATTTGACACATATATACCCGAAATATACTCGATTTATTTTAGGTATATTTCTGGTATATATATGGTTTATTTTACGATTATGAATGTCATTCCATATTATTTATTTTTTGAATGTATGGACCATTTTAAATGAAGGATATCAATAGAACGTGCTACCTAATGGGCAGCACTAGGACCGAGTACATACCGATGCAATAGATAAGGGTTGAGTGAGAATTAATTGTGGTGATTATAATTGATTTGATTGATTTGATCAAGATTGATGGTATGATTGATAGTGTGATTGCGGGAGCTCAGTTAACTTAGTGTCTCAAGGCCAATCACACTGACAGTCAGACTGCCGGAGCTCGGTTGACTTAGTGTCTCGGGGCTAGTCTACTGTCCATAATGGAGTAAATGATCTATTGATTTGATTGAGATGTGAGGTGATTGATAGTGTGATTGCGGGAGCTTGATTGACTAAGTGTCTTAGGGCCAATCACACTAACAGTCAGACTGTTAGAGCTCGGTCAACTTAGTGTCTCGGGGCCAGTCTATTGTCCATATGGAATAAGTGAATTTATTTGGAATTAAGTGAGCCTGTATGGCTAGAGTGATGATATGGTTTATTGAGGTTGCGATTTATAGGGTTCTATTTGATCCTTCATGTATTAAAATAAATGTTTTCTGCGTTTATTATACTTATAATAGCAGAGTTTGACATTTGTGTGAAATGCGTGAATATATATAAGACTGCCTGACTAGATATGGTTTAGATTGCATGTATATATAGTATAATAATTCACTCAGTGAGGTCTGATCCCCCCCTCAATTATTTTTTTTTCAGAAGATCCTATATCGTCAGATCTTAGTAGTAGAGTTTTTCGTCAGCGTTCTTCCATCCTGGCTATTTTATACAAATGTATATTTTGAACTCTGATTTGTATTCTAGAAACTACAGTAGTAGTGTTATTATATCAAAAGAGTATTATTTTGTTTTGATATTTTATGCTCAGAGAGTTGTATTTGAACATTGTATGAATATATTTATTTATGAAAGGATTTGAAGTATTTATTTTATATATTGATTCAATTTTTTTTTAATTTAGTTGTACTTTTATCTATATATTGCATGATTTTATTTTCTAAGGCTTGCTATGGGAACTGGATTAGAAAGAATTCTCGTTCTTTAGCACAGGTCATGAATCCTAGTTTAGATCGTGACAAAGTTGGTATCAGAGTCGGAGCCCAGATCGGTGTGCCAGCGTGGACGCTGGACCCAAAACGGGGTGGATTGTGATATCCCACATCGGTTAGGAAGGAGAACGAAGCACACCTTAATAGGTTATGGATACCTTCTCCCATTAGACGCGTTTTAAAACTGTACGCTACAAGCTGGACCTAGGCAAAGTGGATAACATCTGATGCGGGTTGGTCTGGGCTGTTACAACACACGTGTCTTTTTTTTACGTCTTCTTCCTCGAATTTTTTTTTTCTGTGTCTTCTTCCTTGCATTTTTTTCCCTCTTCCTTTATATTCTTCTTCTATCCTCTACTTCTATTCTCTCTCTGGTAATCTTTAATCACTAAGCAATCCCTAATTCATTTCTTTATTTGTTCTTTTGTGACCAATCCTATTTTTTTTGAAAAAAAAAATCGTGCAATTGTTAATTCAATATCTTTCAAATTCATCAACAAGTGCCGCTACTTTGTTTGGCCAGGCCTTCTCTCTGGCTCAAACTCCCCGCCGCAAATTTAATTATGGGACATGTTCTAATGTTGGGGTTTCACGGTATTAGATGAAGTGGGTCTGAGCATTCGATTTGCATGTTGGATTATTAAAGTTTTCTTCTTCTAGAAAATATTTTCTATATTTACATTTTCTAGTTATAAAAAAATATAGTATCTTTTTTTTTTAGATAAATATAGCATCTTGTTATTATATTGAAAAATGAAACTTTAAAAATAAAAATACAATATCTTGCTAATTCAACTCCAACAATTAATCAGATCACATTCTTTTGAACTAGAGAATTTTTTTTTTGTGCTTAAATCAAGTCATTGGGTTTTTTTTTATTTTGTGTTAATGGTTTGTTTCTTTAAAACTCAAAATTAGATTAAATTAGTGGTTGTCTTTCCACGCGTTAAATGACTTCGGATTCACCTAAGGGAGTTCCTAGATGGGTAGCGTTCCCATGCTCAATTTATTCAATAGTTGTTATATTATTCATATATGATACAATTAAAATCGTATATTATCTAAATATTATAAGTATCTAAAACTTAAAAATAACATATGAAAATTAAAAATAGTATCTCAAAATCATAAATACAATGTCCTATCTGAATATTATATGAATGTGAAACTTCAAAATAATAAAAATGATACTTAAAAATAGTATATTTTCTTAACATTATTCATATATAATACAAGAAAAATAGTATATTATCTTAACGTTATAAGTATCTGAAACTCAAAATAGCATTGGAAACTAAAAAACAATATCTGAGAATTAAAAATAGAATCTCAAACTCATAAATACAGTATACTATCTGAATATTATATGTACATAAAACTTCAAAATCATATCAGATACTAAAAAAAAAGTATATTATCGGAATATTATTTAAATATTTTCCTCCAATCAAAATTATATTTTATGAATATTATTTGTATTGAAAACTCAAAACAGTATCTGAATATGATAATTTGAACAAGTATACATTAGAAAAATTAACAAAGAAATAGTTGGCCCTGAGTAATAAATTTCAAATATAATTGTATTCAATTAATTAAAATAAAAAAATAAATAAAAATATTTGATATATTTTTATTTTATTATTTGTGTATTTTAGTTTATTTTCCATGGATAAAATGAATAAAATAATATCAGATATATATATATATATATATATATATATATATATATATATATATATATATATATATATATATATATGCCCAAAACCAAAACTAAAAACCAAAAACTAAGAATAAAAAAATTAGGAAAAAATTGCAAAAAGAAGGATAACTAAAAATAAGAAATAAATAAAAAGAGAAAATTAAAAAATAAATATAAGGATAAAATAAAGATGAAAAAATAAGTATAATAGAGAATAACCAAAAAAATAAAAATAAATACAAAGAGAGAAAATAAAAATAAGGAAAAAGAAAAAAAGAAACAAAAATAGAGAAAATAAAAAGCAAGAAATAAAAAATAAAGAAAAATTTTAAAAAAAGGATAACAGAGAAAAAAAGAAATAAAAAATAAAATAAAATAAAAGATGAAAAATGGGAAAAAATAATGAAGAAACAAGAAAAATACAAAATGGGGCAAAAAACAAAAAAATTAAAAAAAAAAGGCACTCCTAAAATAAATAAAAAAAGGCACTCATATAATAAATGAAAATAGAGGACATTTTGATGTAAATCAAAGCCCAAAACATGTATATTTATGTAAATTTCTCTTTTTTTTAAAAAAAAAAAAAGTAAATTACATTTTTCCGTTATATTTTTTCTTACTACACTACTTCATCCCTAATATTTAAAAAAAAAACTTATTCATCTCTGACATTTTTTTTTTGTGTATTACTTTATCCATACAGAATGACTAATGAGTGCTACAAAAAGCAAATGTCAGAAATGAATAAATATTTTTAAAAATGTAAGAGGTGAAGTATTGTAATGCGACAAAACATAAGGAAAAAAGTACAATTTACCCAAAAAAACGTGTGGATCACAAGTTTTAATTTGATCTCCTTTGTCAATAAAGTTTAGAGTGAATCCTAGTCAATAATGAAGACTGTATTTAACTTCAATTACATGAGGAAGCAAATGAAGTGACTAAAATATCTAATCCAAGCCTCTAAGATAGGAATATCCTTTACATAATTCAAAAAGAAAGTATTATCCTTTACTATACAATTCATCAATATTTAAGCCGTTGAATCTTCCTATCTTTTCATGAGAAGTGATGATAAGTCATATATTGAATAGAACCAGAAGAAAGAAACTTCTTGGAAAATTTAAAATAGGACAACAAAAAACGTACACAAAATCATCTAATTACTCCTGCAACAATTGCTTTAAAAATCTCAATTGAAGATATATTTCATTGCCAAGAAATTACAAGTAAATCGCTCATTAAGAAAATTGTAATGCAGTAAAACATTATATTTCATATGCAACAATTGCTTTGAAATTCTTAACTAAAGATGTATTTGTTGAGGAAATAAATATTTTTATTGTATATATTAGGAAGTAAATATTTTGTATACAATTAGGAATAAAGTTCTATTCTATTTAGGATGTTATTCTATTCCTAATTAGGTTGTGATTAGGATTTCTATGTATATATATAAGGGGTGTAAACCTTCTTTGAATATCATAGAAAAATATTTCCCTTGAATTTTCTCTCTTTTCTCTGAATTTTATTCTTCATGGTATCAGAGCATATCCATTGAAATTGAATTTTTTATTGAATTCTTGCAAATTGTATTTTTTCTCTTGAATCCTCAAAATCATGACCACCGAAAACACATCCATCATATCTCATAGAACACCCAATTTTATTCAAACCCTTCAAGATAATTCTCCCTTTCCCACAGGAATTATTCTTGGTGATACGAACTATACTCTATGGTCACAGATCATAGAGATGCGAATTGGAGCCAGAAATAAATTTAGCTTTCTTAATGGCACTATGCCAAAGCCACCAGCAGGAGATAAAGTGTTGGAAACTTGGCTCTTTGATAATAATTGAGTAACAAGTTGGTTGATTGACTCCATGAATCCGACATTGATACAGAGATTCATCCATCTTCCAACAGCAAAGGAGATATGGGATGTTGTCTCAAAAACCTTCTATGATGGATCGGATGAAACTCAATTATTTGAACTGAACCGAAAATCATTCACTATATGTCAGAATGGTAAGCCATGACCTGCATACTATAATGAACTGATTGGAATATTTCAAGAAATTGATGCTCGGACATGTGCACAAAGGGAGGATATTAATGGAGTAGTATTACTCCATAAACATATTACTCGGCTTCGAACACATATTTTTCCAGCCAGGCTTGATTCTAAATTTAATAATGCTCGAAGTGAAATACTCCAGAAGGATCACCCTTTGATCTTGAGTCTAGTTATGCATATGTTCAACGGGATCACAACCAACGACATATGATGGAAGAGCCGAAGATACTGCCGGACCATTATGTACTTATAGCAGCTCACACTCATCCCCAGTTCAATGAAAAAATACTGAGTAAGCCCATCACATACACCTGTACTCATTGTGGCGAAGTTGGACACTCTAAGGAACGGTGCTATAAAATTGTGGGATATTCGGAATGGTGGGATTTCAATAAAAAGCCTTGTAAAAAGCTCGGTAAGGCTGCAATTGCTACTTTTACTAAACCAACTGGTAATCTTGATACCACTTCAGGTATGACAAATCTTACTCAAAATAATACATGGATTATTGATACAAGTGCTACTGATCATATGACAAACTCCACCCACTATCTTACATCTATCCGTCCTTTAACGCAATAAAATATTCTAATTGCTAATAGAGGCATAGCACCAGTCACTCATGAGGGATCAATATCTAACTCTAACTCTCTTAATTTAAATATTGTTCTTATTATTCTATCTCTTTCTTATAATATACTATCTGTTGGCCAAATCATTGAAACCTTGAATTGCACTGTCAAATTTTGGCCTAATTATTATGTCTTTCAGGACATTGCAATGCACTGAATTCTTAGCTCTGGTGTTAAACGTGGAAAGTTATACTATCTTGAGTTGCATGATGATTCAAAATGGAAGTCAAATCAAGTTAATAGGGTTGGTAGAAGTTGCTCGAGTAAAGACCAACTGATCTTATGGCATTGTCGTCTTGGGCATCTCTCTTTTCATTATCTTGGACAAATAAAATCGAATTTATTTTTACATACTACAAACTCAGAATTTAAGTGTGACGTTTGTGAATTAGAAAAAGGCCATCGAATTTCTTATGTACCAAGTTATAATAAAAATTCAATTCCATTTATGACCATTCATTCTGATGTATGGGGACCTGCTCGGATTCTTACTCTATCTGACGGTCGATATTTTGTAACGTTTATTGATGAATGTAGCCGGATGACCTGGGTATCACTACTTTCCAATAAAGGAGATGTGTGCTCCAAGTTTTAGGACCTATACAACATGGTGGCTACACAATATAAGAGTAAAATCTGAGTCTTGTAGTCTGACAATAATGGGGAGTATGTTAACTTAATTCTCAATAATTTCTACCATAAGAAGGGCATTCACCACCAAACATCTTGTGTTGGCACTCCTTAATAGAATGGTATAACCGAACGAAAGAACCGACAGTTATTGAAAGTTATCCAAGCATCACTATTTGACATGAATGTTCCTCAAGAATACAGGGGAGAAGCTATTTGATCCGCTGCGTACCTCATAACCCGGACACCATCACGAGTACTCGATTTAAAACTTCTCTTCAGAAACTTCAGGAACTTGTCATATCTCTACCCTTCAATAATCTCGAACCTTGAGTTTTTGGATGCTCGACATATGTTCATCAAACACTCGATAAATTAGACTCTCGAGCTATCCGATGTATCTTTGTTGGTTATGCGGATTTACAAAAAGGATAGTAGTGTTATGATCCAAACACAAAAAAGATGTATGTCACTCAGGATGTCCGATTTCATAAAAATTATCCGTTCTTTTTACAATCTAAGTGCTCTCTTCAGGGGGAGAAAAATTCAAACTTCTTTGAGCTTAAAGATAGCATTCTGAGTGTTCCAAATCTGAGTTTCCCGAGTCTCTCAAATATTCTGAAAGTTTTGAGCATCTCACCCGAACAGACATCTGGTGTTTCGAGTATGAGCATCTCACCTGGATAGACATCTGATGTTCTGAGTACGAGCATCTTACCCGGACAGATCATCGAAGAAAATTCGAGTAATCAAGATAGTACATCTTCCCAACCCACACCAGAAGCTGAAGAAACTCTGAATGTGGTGCATAATAAGGTAAATTCATCTCTTTTAATTTCAAATACTGAGCCTCATTATCCTTCTAGGATTAATAGAGGGGTTCCAAAAAAATAATATGATCCGAACCTTCATACCAAAGCTAAATACCCTATCAACAACTTTATATCAACCAATCGTTTGTCTAACTCACATGCACTTACTGTAAATCAATTATCTACTGTATCTATTCCGAGTAATATGCATGAAGCCTTAGATTATCCGGATTGGAAGAAAGCTATGAATGATGAAATGGAGGCATTGCAGAAGAACCGGACATGGGATCTTATTCCTCTTCCAGAAGGAAAGAAAATGGTGGGGTGCAGGTGGATATTCACTATCAAACTTAATCTCGATGGAAGCATAAATTGATATAAAGCTCGGTTGGTAGCAAAAGGGTATACTTAGAAGTATGGAATTGATTATGAAGATACATTTACCCTAGTAACAACAATGAACACCATTCGAGTCCTTATTTCCTTAGTTACTAATTTGGACTGGCCGTTGTGACAATTTGATGTAAAGAATGCATTCTTGAATGGAACTATAGATGAAGAAGTATATATGGATCCACCACTTGGAACTAAATGTACTGACCTAGTATGTAAACTAAAGAGAGTATTGTATGAACTCAAGCAATCACCTCGTGCATAGTTTGGATGACTCTCAACCTTCATGAGGAAGTTTGGATATAAGCAAAGTGATATTGATCATATACTATTCATCAAATAGAAGTTAGGTCAAGTCACCGCACTAACTGTATATGTTGATGATATGGTGGTCACTGGAAATGATCTGAGTGAGACAACAATCTTGTAAAGACAGTTAGCATTCGAGTTTGAACTTAAGGATTTAGGTAAGTTGAAGTATTTTTTAGGAATTGAAGTTACAAGATCGGCTTAAGGAATTTCTCTTTGCCAACAAAAGTACGTAATGGACTTATTGATAGAGATGGGGATGCTTGATTGTAAGCCAGCCGAGACTCCCATTGAAGTCAACTATGGACTTTCAGTCCTAGAAGATCAAGTTCCAACTGATAGAGATCAATATCAAAGGTTGGTGGGAAGGTTGATTTACCTATCTCATACTCGGCCAAACATTGCTTATGCAGTAAGTGTTATGAGTCAGTTCATGCATTCTCTGAGTAAAGAACATATGAATGCAGTATACTGAATATTAAGATATCTAAAGTCTTCTCCGGGTAAATGGTTATTCTTTGGGAGGAATAAAGATTATGAAATTACTTGCTATACTGATGCTGATTGGGCTGGAGATCGGACTGATCGAAAATCAACATTCGGGTACTTTACATTTATTGGAAATAATTTAGTCACTTGGAGAAGTAAGAAGCATAAAGTTGTAGCAAGGTCAAGCGTTGAAGCTTAGTTTAGAGGAATGACTCATGTAGTATGTGAGTTGCTCTGGGTAAGGTGAATTGTTCAAGATCTAAAATCAAAACATCTGAAACCTATGTTGTTACATTATGATAATAAGGCAGCTATAACAATTGCAAACAATCCAGTTCAACATGATCGAACTAAGCATGTAAAAGTTGACAGACATTTCATAAAAGATCATTTGAACCAAGGGACAATTGATCTTTCATATGTTTCATCTCAGACTCAACTAGCTGACATCCTTACAAAAGCTGTATCTGGAAAAACTTTCTACAACGCACTTGACAAGTTGGGAATGATTGACATACATTCACCAACTTAAGGGGGAGTGTTGAGGAAATAAATATTTTTATTGTATATATTAGGAAGTAAATATTTTGTATACAATTAGGAATAAAGTTCTATTCTATTTAGGATGTTATTATATTCCTAATTAGGTTGTGATTAGGATTCCTGTGTGTATATATAAGGGGTGTAAACCTTCTTTGAATATCATAGAAAAATATTTCCCTTGAATTTTCTCTCTTTTCTCTGAATTTTATTCTTTAGTATTTCATTGGTTGTATGTCTCCATAAGTGTACAAATTGCTCAATTAATATGATGAATTAAATACAAGTATCGTTCTCATAGAAATTAGTTAAGAGTGAATTCTGAGTTATAACTTCTTTTAAAGAAAGAATAAAGTTACTAGAAAATTTGATATGTGAACAATGGAATAACATTTGCAAAATTATCTACCAATTTTAGGATGGATGGATGGAAAATAAGAAGAGTTAGAAAAAAAAATAGTAAAATAAAATAGACCTTTTATGTTTGGAGAAAAAACAAAATATTTACCGTACAACTTTTCTTTCTAAATTAACTCTTCAAAGTTAGAGAGAAAGCATAAAAAAGAAATTATTCAAATTAGAATTACTCATAGCCATTTTGAATGGAGTGCACGTATCACTTAGTTGCATATCAAAAGAATTCTACCAACATGATAAAAAAAATAATAATAAGAAATTTTATAATTTAAGTCAGAGTTTATTTTGTTATTTCTTAATTATATTATTATCTTTATTATTTTTCTCATCGAGATATACTTTTAATTTTTAATAAATGTGAAATTGACCTTTCCTACTTAAAAAAAGTTGAGAGAAAGTGGAAAAGAAAAATAATTAGAATTAAAAGTTAAATAAAGATTGAAATAATAATCTTAAATTCTATTATTTTAATAATCCTAAATTCCATTATTTTTCCTTTCTTTTCTATTTTATTTTAAACATTAATACAGGAAACCAAAAGAGAAAAAAATAATTTTATTTTTCTTTATGTTTTTCACTCTATTTTCCTTTCTTTGCCTGTCGTATCCCCAAATATAGATGAAAAGAATCACTGAAATAATATTTTCAAATTCTCAAATCTCAACTAACGAGATACTATATTGCTAGGAAATGTTAGAAATTTTATTATATTTTGTGTTACCATTAATTGTGAGATGTTTTGATTTGTAAAACTAACTGAACAAATATAATTTAAGTGAATGTGTCAGAAAACCCAATTTATATTTAAAGTGATTATTTGTGTTATAGGCTTATTTGCACTTTAATGGGCTGGTATGGTAGGACAGTAAGTGTAGGCCTAATCCTGCTAGGGTTATTAATAGAGTAAATCTATAGGATTTTCCATCCTTAGAATCTAATGTTCTGGTTTATTCCATTGATGCCCGCCTTTGTGTGAGAAGGATAGAAGAGGAAGATTTAGTCTTCTATTTTCTCAATACTAATTATTTTATGTTATTATTTTTGTTGTATTTACATGTTAGAGATGAGATATCTGTATCGAACATGAAAAAAGTATACAATTGATTCTGCTAAATTAACTACTATCATACTATTTGATGTTTTAAATTTATGTTGAGATCCTATAATTTTCTTATATGGGATATCAAAGCATAGATTGTATATAAATTTAAAACCCTAATTTAATTGTTTTATTTAAACTAAATCATTTAGGCTAATGATTTGATTGATAGTTGATTAATTTAATATACGTATGTATATTATTCACTATTTTACTTGGCCGTGTTTTGTTTTCAAGCATGCATTCATAATATCTAAAATTTTGCATTTCGATTTGTGTGGTAATATACACATATTTTTAACATTTAGCAATTGTCTATGGAGATACATGATTTGTCCAAGTAAATTACGTCTTCGTTGTGGAAATACATTAGTTTTCCTATGCAAAAGATATTGATTTGGTTTATCTCATGCAAGACCATTAATGATTATAAGTCCATGAAATTTTTATTGTTCGTTTGTGTAGCATCGTAATTATTAGTATTAAATTAACTTTATGCTAGTATTTTATAAGTTTGTAATATATTAATAAATAAACATGCAAGTGGAACATTGTTTTGTTTTTAATTTGTTGTGAATTGCATGTGATAGAAAATTAATCCATATAATAAGGCTCAACAAATTTTATTTGTTGATTATTTAGTTTGAGTAATTCTGTACTTGTATTAATACATAAAAAATTACAAAAAAAAAAATCAATTGATTATTTGTTGCATTGAGTAATTCTGTACTTGTATTAAATTTTAGCTAAATTGTGCTTGGTTAATTATGATATTTTGGTAATTCACTAGTTAATTTTTTTAAGAGTTATTAGTTTTGTAGCTGTGAATTGGGTTAGATGGAACTTCAGTTTCATTTGTTATGAAGTTAATGGGGAGTGAATTTTTATTTATTTTATGTAATATTTTATTTTATAGATGATTTTATATGTTCGTTAGTTATTAGAGATAATCTAAGACTAGAACAACCTTTGAGCTTAGAAGTTAGTAGTAGCGAACTTTGCTAAATGTATATTGCTTTTGTGAGGGATATTATGATTCCATTTTGGGCTAGAATTTTGTTTAAATTTAATTTTCTTATTTCAAGATATATAAAATCAAATTTGGATTTTAAATTTTATCCAAAATTAGATATGAGTTAACACTAGTGAATTAATTTGATTGGTATATAAGATCAATAAATAGAATTTTGTGATCATATTATACATGATGAATGGTTGTGTATGATACTAGTGAGTTTGTGATGTTATGTGATTTAAGCACTTATAAAATTATATCTCTCAAAATAAATATTAATTATACTATATTTGGGTATAATAGAATTTATCATAAATTTCATTTTGGATCAAATATTTTATTTGAAGACTAAGCTAGTGAGGGTTTGAAATAATATTTAATTGCATGTTATTTGAAATTGTTATTATTGAAGTTTAAAATTTTTCAAATCAAATGTTTGCATCCAAATACAATGGTAATTTATTTTTTAAAATTTATATTTGAGAGATTAATATACATTTTGCTTGTTGAGCATGTAAAGAGGTGCAACCATACAAGATATATTTGTGATATATATATATATATATATATATATATATATATATATATATATATATATATATATATATATATATGAGTTGTGAAAAGTTATTCACTAAATATTAGATTATTTAATCATGAGTCGATAATTATTTATACTCATGTTGGTGGTTTTTGATATAAGTGATGTTGTTTGCTCTTGAGTTTGTTTACATGGCATAATTGCAATAAAATGTGTATTTTATGTTCAAAGTTTATGTGTTGGAGCATGTATTTAACAATAGAGGTACATTTATGATTAGATATATATATATACATATATATATATATATATATATATATATATATATATATATATATATATATATATATATATATATATATATATATATATATATATATATATATGAGTTGTGAAAAGTTATTCACTAAATATTAGATTATTTAATCATGAGTCGATAATTATTTATACTCATGTTGGTGGTTTTTGATATAAGTGATGTTGTTTGCTCTTGAGTTTGTTTACATGGCATAATTGCAATAAAATGTGTATTTTATGTTCAAAGTTTATGTGTTTGAGCATGTATTTAACAATAGAGGTACATTTATGATTAGTATCTTATGTGTGTACTTTATGCATACATTTGTGTTTAGTATGCATATTACTAATGAGATTTTGAGAAATTCCTAATTGAGAAAATTATATAGGTCAATGTGAATGTTAACACCAAAGTGGGACATTTATTAAGACTTGTATAATTATTTTCAATTTTTGTGAAGGAATAATTCCTGAAATAATATATATAATAACCTGCCCAAATGGGGTTATTATGTGTATTAGTTTAGAAATCGTGTGGAGATTATATTATATATAATTACCTGCCCGAAGGAGGTTGTTGTATAGTGTGTGGGGACTAATATAAAGCATTTGTGTTTTGGGAGTGCTCTAGTTTAGAGGTTTCGCCTACTCAAAGGGGATGACTTTTTTGAAGATTAGAGTGTTCTCATTTGTGAGCTTCACATTAAACATTATATTGCATGTGCATGTTCTTCCCAAAGGATAACGTGTAGTGATGCCATAATTCTTTTGATGGAAATTCTACTGCATGGACATATTATGCTCAAATGTGAATATGTGGTGATGCTAGAATTTATCCAAATAACAGAAATAGCCAAAATGATACCTCTAAGCTCTTGAAGCTTAGTAAACACATGCTTTTGTGTTATATTTGAACAATTTTTATGAGAATGAGATGCGATATTGAGATGCGTAATTGCATAAAATTCTATAACTTTTAGAATTTTGTTTTTGTATTAAGAATAAATATCTATAGTTTACATGCTTACCTTTAAGTATTGTATAGATATTTGTCTAAAAGTAAATTTGGTGTAATTACTTGTGTTGTTTGTGATATTTTTAGCTTCATATTTTATAAATTGATGTTATTTTGAATATTGATTTGTGTTAATTATTATATATTTAAGAATATATTAAAGGGATGAGATTTTTATTATTTTAGTTTTATATATTTTTGGGTATATTATATATGTGGGAGTTTTGAGATTATTTATTAAAATAAATTTTAAATAATTCTTTTGTTGTAAAATTAATATATATATTATAGTTTTTTTTATTTGTAGTATTAAATTAATTTGAAATTTCTTTTATTAAAATTATTTATTTAACTTTTTTTAAATTTTCTTTTTATTTGATATGGGTGAGAGATTAGTACTAATTTTTACTAAAATTTTATTTGATATGTGAAGAAAATATTGTCGCAAATAGGGTGAGAATTAAAACATTTTGGATTATTTGCTAAATATTTGCAAGAGTGTGAATGGATTTTAATTAATTAATTTTGAGTAGTATTTTCTGGTTAATAGTTAATGATGCCTTTAAGAGTGAATAAGTATGATGTGTAATTGAGTTTTCTTGAAATAAAAGTATTTTGATTGTTTTCTAAAAGGCTTTATAATGCTTTTAAGTTTTTAGTTGATAGGACATTTTTCTATTTATTAATATTTTATACTTAATATTTTAATTTGTATTTATTTCTCCCATTACACCTACCTAATTTGTGAAAATAAAGTTTGCACTAATATTATTGAAGAGTTTATTTGATCTTGCTATTCCTATGAATAATGAGGTGTTTGTTAATGAATTGTTAGTTGTGAAATTAATGGTAAGAAAAATGTGTTATATAGTTCATATCATTAGAAAGAAAATTACTCATTGGTAATTTTCAATTTATTTTCTTTGAGAATTTATGTGATAAATGTTAAAATAATCCTCTATAAATTATTGAGGAGTATGAGAATTGACTAAACTTTATGTTTAGGAATATAATAATAAAGTATTCTCATACATTTTATGATGATTTATTCATGAGTATTAGAGTATTTTAACAGATATTATTGTTTGATATATGTAAATACATCATTCTTAAATGTTAATGTGTTGAGATGGTTAATGAATTTTCCAAAAATTAATTTTATAAGGTTGAGGATTGTTGCACTTATAAAATTGAGATTGAGATTTTGCATAGTGCAGAGTTGAGTAGTTTAAAGAAAATGTAAGTTGGTGCATTTATATTTGTTGGCTAGTGGGAGATAATTTTTTATTTTCTTATCCACTTTACAAAATACTAAGTGGAGATGTTTAATTTCTCATCATTAACGGTTTAGAGAAATTTTAGTTACTTTTCGTATTTGAGTTTTGTCAATATTAAACTCAATGTTTTGGTATCTTTCACAAAGTTTACACTTAGTAAACTCAACTTGAGAAAAAAAATGTTATTATTAATTTTTTATGAGAATTGTTATTATTGAGATGGAGTGATATTTATCTTCATCTAAAATATTTAAAACATTTATGTGAGGTTAGTGAAATTATCTTTTGTGGGAGTGTTAAATATCTATACTTAAAATATTTACGTCACTTGCTAATTGTGCCCCTTGTTATTAGTTGTGGAGTTATAGAAGAGAGTTTATTCTAAAATGTTATATGTTGTACTTTACTTATGAGCACATTTGGTGTTATTCTAGTTTTCAAAGATCAACAAGAATTTTTGGGCATATGTTATTTAAATGTCTCATTGTGAAGATTATTGCAGAAAAATTTAATTGGTGATGAAATTATAAGATTAAATTGCATAATAGCAATAATTATTCATTCACCAATCAAATTATATAAATACATTATGTTTGTTAAAGAAATGAATATTTTGTGACTATTTAATTCGCTTGATTAGTGGGAGTTTGCTGTTTGTGGTCAAATATTTGCGTTAAGTATCATCATGATTAGTAGGAGTTTATTATTTGTAGATTTCCATATGCGTTTACTATTATCATATATATGCATGTGAGATGCACATTCATATGTGAATATGCCATGGTTTGATGATCATCATTTTATTTTGATTTTATGAATATACTGAGTTTGCATGCAATAAATTATAGTTAAAGTCTTAAAACATTTGTGTTTTCATCTTAAGCATGACCAATGATCATTACAAATATTTTTTTTATGTTTTCGAAAACAAGTGGTGGTGTTTAGCTAGAAAAACTTAAGATATTTGTGTTCTAGTCTTAAGTATGATCTTTGGTCATTATATAAGTGTTTCCATTTGCGTTTAGGAAATAATTGTGTAGGGGTCTTCCATTTGTATTTTTGGAAACAACTGGCTTTTCAAAGCCTATGAATTGCTCTTGCTCTTGTAAGTATGTGTGCATTAAAGAGAAAATATTGTGAGGACTGACAATGAAAATAGTATATTGATCACATTTAGGTTGCTATTTTCTTGCTACACTTCCATACCATAATCCGTGTTAGTTAAGTCATTTATATTTGTGATTATGGATTGACTTTATGTTAATAAAGGGCATGATTACCGTCATAATCTGATATATATGATTTAATGTGGACCGGATTATTATAAGGTGCATTTTTCTTAAACTATATGTTTTTTTTTAAATTTGTGGCCACATTTGTGTTTGTTGCTCAGTCTGGAGTCGTTTTATAAAAGTTTTTCAAAATTGATAAAAACTCATGTTGTTCAAGTGGGAGAATGTTAGAAATTTTATTATATTTTGGGTTACCATTAATTGTGAGATATTTTGATTTGTAAAACTAACTGAACAAATATAATTTAAGTAAATGTACAGGGAAGGTCAATTCATATTTAAAGTGATCATTTGTGTTATGAGCTTATTTGTAGTTTAATGGTCTAGTATGGTACGTTATTAATGGGGTAAACCTAAAGGATTTTCTATATAAACGATAAGGTCCCCTCTCCATCCTTAGAATCTAATTTTCCAACTTGTCTTGTTAATAGCTGCCTTCATGTGAGAAGGATAGGAAAGGAAGATCTAGTCTTTTATTTTCCCAATACTAATTATTTTATTTTATTATTTCTGTTGTAGTTACATATTAGAGATGAGATCTCTGCATCGAATATAAAAAAGGTATGCAATTATTTCCGTTAAATTAACTACTATCATATTATTTGGTGTTTTAAATTTATGTACTAGATCCTATAATTTTCTTACAGGAAATTACTAGAAAATGCTACAAGATTTTCATAGAATTTAACAAAAATTAAAAAAAAAATTATATTAGTAATTTTTATGCATTTCTCTCATTCAATTGGTAGTTATGCAATCCAAAAAATCGAAATGTATAACGTAGTCAACATCAGCAAACTATTTTTTGTTGAATTGACATCCAACGTTGTTGCTTAATACACATTGATTTCTAGCTAGATTCTACATCATCATTAGGAACGAATATTTGGTTTAATTTTCTCTACTCAGTTTAGCACTTTGGTTTACTCGATTAATTTTTTAGAAGTTATATTTTGTCTGATTTTAAATTATAAAATAGTTTACTGTGATATATATATATATATATATATATATATATAATAATAATAATAATAATAATAATAATAATAATAATAATAATAATTTGTTAAAGAAAAACTAAATTATTTGAATTATATTAGTTGATCAAAAAGTAAAAAAAAAAAAAAAACTAATTAGCTGAATTAGTCGATAAGAAATAACTATTTTTCCCCTTCTATTTCTTACTATAAATATGAAAATTACATTGAAAAAGTAAAAGAAATTAAAAAAAAAAAACCAAAAATTTGATTGGAATGAAAGAATTGTTTAAATAATGTTTTTCAATTAATTAAACCCTCGTAATTAGCTACCCTATTTTCTCTGGTTTTGTCTTGTTCATTTCATAATTAAGCTTATGCACTTCTTTTTCTTACCATATTTTATTTTATCAAAAGTTGATATATCTTTGCATAAATTGATGTGAAGAATTTGCAAGCTTGCCTTAGAAAGAAAAGGCAGAAGTAAAAATCGAAACTCACTACAGACAATCACACTAAAGAAATTAACCAGTAAGTGAATAAAGAACATCAAACAAAAGTATAGCTCAAATAATATTTACAATAGCAGCAGAAAAATAACATGAATCAAAGAAAGATGGTAACACAATTATCAAGAGTTTTCACAAGGCACACTCCAATCTTGCATAGCTTGGAACTTTAAATTTAATTAAATTTTGGATATACTTATTTACATTCACGTATAATCAAGCATTGTTTAACATTCAAATTCTCATCATACGGTCTATAATCTTCTCGCTTAAAATCACATTAAGGTATAATAACCATTATTATTATTATTTTTTGAATTAAGGTATAATCACCATTATGGTTGCACCATGTTACCATATTATCATGAATAAAGATGATTTAATCAACAGATTTAATTAACCAGGTCTCACTTGCCAAATAGACCACTCATCCATAATAGCAAATCAAACCTTTTAGAATAAAAATATGCGAGCAGATAAACATAGCGGCCTGCATTGTTTATTCCATTAATTTAATTAATTGTTTAAAAAAGTATATTTTAGTTAATATTGGGGGCAATATTGAAATTGCCATAAAGTTTTTATCCTCTAGCGGAACACAATATCACAGCTTGTTACATATATCACTATCCCTTGAAGAAATAGGAGCATCTACATATTCAAAGACATACGTGTATATCGAACTCAAAAACCAAATAGTTTCTTGCATTGCATTACTTCGAGTTACAATGGCTTAATCTATTCATATGGCTTTGTTATATTGTGAATTTTGGAAAAATATAAGTATTTAGCACATAAATTGTCTCTTTGCTTTCCTATTATATTTACTTTTTTTTTGCGTTATTTTTGTTGTCATATCATATATATTCTCCTTTTTATATTTCTTTATTTATGGTTATGAAATCAATAGAATTGGACTAAATTTCCACTACTTGATTGAGAATTAGATCCTATTGTTTACATTGTCTAAAGACCAAATACTATCAAAGTTGTAATTTCATGCAAGCAAAGCAAAGTGAGATTCCTTTGTATCACTAGCTTAGTGTGGTTGTGAAATATAAAGTTGTGTTTATGTGTAAAGTAGTCTGGTTGCTGTAAATTAGAATTAAACAATGTCTCAATATTAGCTAACCATTCTAGATAATCAACCTCTTCTAGGATTCCTGCTTCTATCTGCTTATTCACCTTTTCTTTTATCTTTTAAGCTTGCTAAGGTCCATGGCGTCTAAACTTCTACTTTACTAGTTTCATTTTGGGATTAATGGGAATAAAATGCTTTGCTATATCTTTGTTTGGCATATCGTCATAGCTCCAAGCAAAGACTATGTCATTTTTCAATTATTTTCTCAAGCTCTTTTTTTTTTTTTTCAAAAGAAAGTCCTTTTGCCAATTGAAGTTCTTTAGATAATTTAGTATCACTTATATTAAATAGTTAAGTATCAATAGACTGTAAGAGTGAAATGCTCAAAATATAATCAAGTGTACATATGTACCATCAAAATAAACATCAAACTAGTAAGCAAAATCATAGGTTACTGCATT
Source organism: Mallotus nudiflorus (assembly GCA_947683625.1). Classification (NCBI taxonomy): domain Eukaryota; kingdom Viridiplantae; phylum Streptophyta; class Magnoliopsida; order Malpighiales; family Euphorbiaceae; genus Mallotus; species Mallotus nudiflorus. The sequence continues at coordinate 2,629,539 of CANTUR010000002.1, forward strand.
AAACTTAGATAAGAAAATATCATCTGAGGTTAAATAGGGCATGTTTGGTTTAGCTCTTTACAACAGTTGATAGCTGTTAGCTGATAAATATAATATGTTTTGTAAAATTTTGATATATTTCAAAAGACCATTAAGGATATATTTTATTTGTAAATATAATTTTATATACTTTTTATAATGTTTCTTAGTTATGCAAATTATTATATATATATATATATATATATATATATATATATATATATATATATATATATATATATATATATATATATATATATATATTACTAAAATAATTTCTATATTACTAAAATAATTGATATAAATTATTTTAAAATAAATTTTAAAATATAAGTATTATTGTATAATTTTTTTAAAAAATAATTATAGGTATAAATAAAATAACTATTTAATTATTAATTATAATTTACAATAATATTTATTTGGTTACAAATGAACTATACAGAATTAATTACATACATTTAATTCTAATTTAAATGAAGTTATTTGTTATTTTTAATAAGGATAAAATAGTCTAAGTAAAAAAATAAATACAAATCAACTATTAGCTAATGGGAAAAATCTCCAAAATATAGCTTATCAAATCAGTAGCTGTTTTGAACAAAATCAACTATCAGCTTTGGAGTTTTGTCAAATACCTAAATTATTGTTAATTGAGGAAAAACCTTTATCAGCTACCTCAATCAGCTTAACCAAACACCCTCATAGTCAGCAACAGAAACATCATTTCCTAAATGCACTACAGGCTTAATATTATTAAAAATAAAGTCCTCTAGGCTAATAGAAACAAGTGGTACAAATTTAATCCCACTGTCCATAATAACAACATCATTTGGTATTGCAATTTGGTTTTCAATTAGCTTCTTAATACCCTAAACATCATCAACCATATCATTGAAAATTTTCTAGCCTTTAGTTTAGTCTTCTTAAATCCCATCATACACTGTTTCTTATTAATAGGATAAACAAACACATCATTCTCAGTCTGAAAACTTACTTTCCTATCTTCCTAAACCATGTGTATACATTTAACGCTTTAATTCAAACAATTCAATGGTACTTTAATAATTCTTTCCTAAACCTATTTTTAGCACAAACTTGGACTTCCTAAGCACTATGGCAACTTTCATATCCATATAGTCATGAAAAATTGAAGCAACTTGAAATCTTAATGGACCCATATTTGAATAGACCATAAAACAACCATTTTCATTCTTAGCTTTAATAGCGACAACTCCTTTATAAGGGAACTTGATTTTCTGATAGAGAATTAAGGTTACTCCTCCCATAGGATGGAACCAAGGCCGTCTCAAAAGTAAACCATAAGTAGTAGGGATATCCAACACAATAAATTCAATAACAGTATCAATTGGTCCTATTTTTACCAAGTTTTAAAACCCTTCAGCAGCTCTTTTTGAATCATCATATGCCTTAATCACCAAATTTGATTTTATAAAATCTTTAATCACCAAATTTGATTTTATAAAATCTTCTTTTGCCATGTTTAATTTTTTTAAAGTTTTAAAGCACACACATTAATAGTAGAACCATTATCTACCATAACACATGGAACCACAAACCTTTCACTTCAACTTGAATATAAAGAACCTGGTTATGTTTTCTTCCAAGAGTTGTCAAATCTTTTACTAAAAATAAAATTATGGTATCATCCTTGAAACCACCAACATAGCCAACTCTTGTGGAGTAGAATTAGTAAAAACAACTAGATTTTTCAAAGCTTTATACATAGCATCCTTGTGTTTCTTTAACATAACTAAAAGATCCTACACGCTGGCATTAGTCTATGTCTACTTTAATTATCTCAAGACAGTATCCTCATCTTCATCTTTAACTACTTTTTATTTTTCCTTATCCTACACTAATGGTCCTTCCTTTTATGGAACTATAGGATATAGATAATACTTTCCACTTCTTATCATATGATCAACATTATTCTCAACCTCATCATCACTTGAAAGAACCCATAAATTTGAAAAATCCTAAATCAAGTTATTAAGACCTTCACCTTTTATTATTTCCTAAAAATTCTAACATCGATTATTAGAACCATCACCTTTAATTATTTTCCAAAAATTTTGACAAATCATATAATTCGTAAAGCATTTCAGCTCTTTATAATCCCCAAATTCATCTCCCTAATTAGTCAAAACAATATATGTAATTGAAATATCTGGAGAAGCTGGCTTGGTATACTTTACCATGTAATAATATTTCCTAAATGGCTAACCTAATGTATTCCACAACTTCTTGATTATTCATTTGTTCTTGAAATAACCAATCTTATGAAGCTACATCTTCAAAATGGACTTGAACCCCAAAAGGAGTATAAGTAAAGTGTAATCAAACTCAGGGCTTGGCTGATCCAAATTTTAATAATCTTCTTCTTCTTCTCGAGATCTTTTTCTACTATTAGCCTTGTTAAACTGCTTTATCAAAAATTATTTATTAATTGGCTTATCAATAATCATCACCATTTTTTAACTTATAGTGTAAGTTTAGACTGTTTTGGGTTTAGAAGTTTGCTTTGATCAATAAGATCCTGAATCACGTTCTTAAGCCTAAAATATATGCTAGTGTTATGTCCCACTTGTTAATGAAACTTACAATACTCCTTAGGATTTTGACTAGTTAGAAGTACATTCGGTAATGGCCTTAGTTCCAATGGCTTAAGAACCCCACTTTTACATAATTTCTCAATACCTTAGAGAGTGGTATTAAGAATTTAGAAAACTACATTGAAGGTCTTATATTATCAATCATTGAAGATGGAGTAGTAGCGACAGCTTTTAGAGCATAAGAGGACTGAGTTCCCTTTTTCTAAAATTAGGTTAGCTTCTTAAATTGTGCAATTCTCTCTGCTTGATCTCATACTCATAACCCATATCTCTTGATAGTTATTGTCTTAAGCATTCTCCTAAGAAACCCTTATTTGATCAATCTTATATGGTTGGTTTCTCATACAAATAGCTTTCTCCTTAAACTTTATGATATAATCATATTGGCCTTTAAGTTAAACTTTGTAGATCTAAAAATGAGATTTCAATTTGAGTATTGTAAGAGTACTACTTAAAAAACTACTCTACTACTTTCTAATTTTATTTTATAGCATTGTCAAGTCAAAGATACCAAGTCAAAGCTAAATCTTATAAGGAAAATGAGAATAAGCCCTAAATCTGATCATCTATCAACCCTAGAACTATAAACATCATGGCCTTAAAGTATTGAAGATGTAGCTTAGGGTCATTAACCTTAGAAAACTTGGTCAACTTATGCATTTTAATCTTTAGAGGCCAATTAAGATTCCTAAATGAATACAACTCATTAATGTTAAAAATAGTAAAAGCTTGCTTTAGTTAGGTCTGAAGCTTTTGAAGTTATTTAGCAATTTGAGCATATTCTTCCATTATTACCCTCTTTTCTTCATTAATTGGGCAAAAAATAATAAGAGCTTTTGCCTTAGACTAGGACTTCCATTCTTCATAAACCTTAATTTGATCCTTAGTCAAAGGTCATCCATTAATAAAAGTTACTTCTTCTTCACCATTAGGGTTGATCTCACCTTGAGGTGGGGAAGGTGAAATAGCCTACATAAGGGTCTCTAATTCTAAATAGATGTTTCCTTGGTAGCTTGTAACAACTTACCAAATTAGTTTAAATGTACTCATTCACCTTTTTATTTACTGGTCTATCAACTTCTTCCATTCTCACAAGTTCTGATAATACTTTTATAGCAAACTTAACCAATCTACATTTTTCTCTCCTCCAACTAAACTATAACATTAAGACACTTCATGGATTACCTATAATGACTATAAATGAATCAGTAAATATTCATGGATGGATGGATGGATGGATGGATGAATGATAGTTTATAATATACAAACAAAAGCATATAGAGTTCCTTCCAATCTTATCATTCCTACACTGATGGTCTTTTCAATTTCTGTCCTAAGTAGGGTTTACTAAAAGATCATTGAGGGATGAACAAGCTCGTACATACTCTTAAAAAGAAAAATTAACATATAAGGTGGTTTATATTTAAATGCATGATAGGATTTCGATAGAGTTCTAGGATACTTATATAATTTAAATTGAGTTACCCTTAAGTAAGAAGTTTATCCAAGTATGTAATATTAGAATAATCTTAATACTAAGTTATAAAGACACCACAATGAACCTGGACATAGTGTCTTCATGGGTTAAGATTAGGTTATTAAAATATAATAAACTAAGTATTTTAGCCACATATATCCAAGTGAATCATGAATGTGAACCATGGATTAGCTTATCATGAAATATATAATGGTAAGTTCTAAACTGTATGTTTCAGTTCGATATATAAGTGAAATAGTGTCCTCTTGTAATTAAAGTAAAATTTCCATGCTTGTTCTCACATAATCCCATTGACTTCATTATTTGAACACAAAATGAAATATAAACCTTTGACCTTTGATATGGCATGTTCTCAATATTAAACCATAGTACTTAGCAATCATTGTCACTGAACCCCAATTTTTATAGCTCTAATGCTTTTATTTGCCATATCATGCAATTTAATTGCAATTGAATGACCAAAATTAATTTTCAAGCTATTAGCCATACAGTAAAAAATTGTCAATTCAATTGTACTAAGTATCTCAAGCATGTGACTCGATTCTAGACTCCTTAGTAAGTCTAGTATTCATGTCAACATGTCCACTCAACACTATTTAGATTACTCTCCTTTTTTCTTGTTATAGAAAAACATAGTATTGAGAGCAATACTAGAAGAACTTTTAAGGATGACATAAATGCACTTATAACCCTACAACATAACTATAAGAAATAAGGGGTCGACATTCGCATCATAGATAACATGCAATTTGTTATCTCTCCTCTACCTAAGTACTACTCCTATTGCATAATCACTATCATCACACATAAGATCGAAAGGCAAACTCTATTCTAAAACCACCATTATTTCATCAGTGAAAACATAAGGCATATAAGAGTTTAGAAATTTTAAAGAAATTTTTTATAAACTACTGATAAAAATTAATATGTCCTAACAAGTTTACATATATAAACATAACAAGCTAAAATTTACATAGCAAACTAGAGAAATAAAAATAACATTTCAAGAACAATAAAAAAGAAAAGATCAAATCAAGAAATCATTTATTTCTAATAAAAATTTATAACAATTTACTAAAGTAATTTGTAAAAAACTTTATAGCCAAACTCGAGAAAGAGTGGGGCAAATTTTACATTCAAGAAAATAATTTTCCATCGTATTTCAAGCTTAACTATAAATGTAATTCTATAAGTGCCAAGAGGGGGGTGAATTGACTTTTTAAGAAATATGAGTATTTTTAATTTTACACGTAAGAGTGAACTTAAAATAGAATTAGAACAAAAAAAAATAAAGATTATAGCAATAAAAACACAAGGATTTATAGAGGTTCAGCCCTTAAAGCCTACATCCTCTCCTCAACCATAAGTTGAGAATTTCAATTCATTATCAATCTACTTTACGGTGTAAATTAAACCTTTACAAGCTTAAATCAAAGCTACCCTAGTGTTTTCTAAGGCTCACACTCAAACCTAAGGGTTGTTCATTGGCTTACACTCAAACTCAAGTGTTTTTCAATGGCTTACATTCAAACCCAAGTGTTTTTCAATGGCTCACATTCAAACCCAAATGCTAAGAATAATCATCTTAGTTTACAAGTAAATAAAACTCTAACCCAACTCACTCAATCATATTATTGAGCTATTGAATGAAGGTAAATAGAACTCTAACCCACACTCAAGAACACTCTTGAGATAAATAGAAATTATAGGAATTTAATATAAAGATTTGGGTGGTTGAAAAAATTAATTCAAGATGAATGCTGTAATGACCCTGTATTTTAAATAATATAAAATTATTCTGAGATATGCAGTATTAATAAAATTTTAAATTTTATTTATATATTATTGTTATTATGAATATTATTTATTTATTTTATTCTAAAAGTTTTGTTTACATAAAATAAATTATTTAGGAGTTCTATTATTTAAATACATTAAAGTTATTATCATTACTAATATTTAAATAGAATTATCATTATTACTTCATTGTTATTGTCATTATTGTTATTTGTTGTTATTGTTATTATTGTTATTATTATTATTATTATTATCATCATCATCATCACCATTTAATCTACATGAGTTGTGTTGTATATATATGTATATGTATGTATATACAAGTGTTAAGTTTTTTTTTTATGTGTATATATATATATATAAATTAAAAAATAATAACAATAAACAATAAAACTAAAATTTTTTGAGCAAATGAAGGTCAGCCCCCCTCCTTCTTCTTTTTCTTTTTTTTCTCTCCCTTTCCCTTGTTTCTTCCTTCTGCTTCCTGAAACCATCACTGTGCAACCCAGCTCACCGGACCGCCAACCACGACCAACACCAACCACCGTTGACTTCCCTCACCTCCTCCTTCCCTTCCATCGCTCCAGGTCACATCAAAAGTTACTGGAACCACTAGAAACAGTAGCAACAACAAAGTGAGCTCAACACCGACGACTCCATTTCCGGCCACCTCAACTCCACTTTCTAGGTCGATCAACTCCTTTTGGACCGGTGAGTCCATTTCCAAGCTTCGTTTGAGCTTTAACCCTCTCATTTTTTAGTTTTAGTTAGATTTTAGTTTATGTCTATTTTAGGTTTTATTTTTTTTAAGCTTGATATTGTTTGATTTGTGAATTCTTGCTTTGGAAATGTTGTTCATGGCAACTTTAACTTCTCAAAAAAAAAAAATTTTGAATTAATTTGAGTTATGGGTAATTTTTTATTATTTTAATATAAAAATATTGAATTTTTTATAATTATGTTAATTAATTCTTTTTAATGAAAATTTAGTTAAATTAGTGTTATTAATTTGAGTTAATAATTTTAGAATTTATAAAATAATGTTTGGTAATTTTATATAATTTTTTTAGGAATTATTAATATTATGTAAATATTGGATTAATGAGTTAATTGTGTATTTTTGTTGAAATTATAGTTAAATAATATGTTTTAAATTATTTTAGAATTATATAGGGTATTAAAATGATTTTTATAAATTATTTACTATTTTTAACTAATTAATACTAATTTTCAAAAATTATATTCAAATAATATATTATTTACTATTTTGGTGATTAAATGGATTTTTAATTAAATTTATTATATAATTAAGTTATTAGAGTAATTAAAAGTGAATTTTACCATTTTATGTGGCATTATTGAAAATTTTGATTTTTATTAATATTATATTATTATTTGAGATTTTTATTTAATTGTTGTGAAAATAATAATATTTAGTGATTTAATGTTTAAATATATTATAATTTGGTATTTTATAGATATTTGTGCAATTTAATGATTTTTAAAATATTTATTATTTTATATTGATTTTTGGTGAATTATGAACTTCGGTTGAGAATTTGTGCAGTTCGGGGTCTCAACCCGATGTGTTGAGCTTTGTGGAATTTAGAAGTGTATTTTCTTTGCAGGATCAGCTTTACTGTCAATAGAGAGATATTCGTTTTACAGAGGAGGTTTTGCCGAATTTTTGGTAGAATTCTCGTAAAACATGACGTCAGATCAATCCTGAATTTTTATATTTGTCTGAGTTTCAAATTCTTATATTGAGTCTCATTTAGAATTTTTAGAAGTAAGTTAGAAATTTATTTTGATTTATTTTTTAGTTGTACCAAGACTGAGATCTATCGGATCAGGCCCGTCGAGTCAGTCTCGTGGAGCGCAAACTTATAAGTTATTATTTTATATATACACTGGATATAGTGCATGATTATAAATAATTCTATTTTGATATGAATTATTTCATTAAATGGTTTAGTATATTTTCAGTATATTTTGGTACATTTTGATATATATGCAATGTATAAACTTGAAATATTCTCAATATGCATTCAAGTATATTTTGATATATTTATGGTTGATTTTGGTTTATATGTAGTATATAAATACTTGAAATATATTTAGTATATTTTTTGTATATTTTCTGTTATGAATGTCATTTATGTTTAATTATGCATTTATTTATTTTTCATAATATACAATTTTATTTTAAGGATATCAATAGAACGTGTTACCTAGTGAGCTATACTAGGACTATATATGTACTAGTTCACTAGACTTTAGGGTCAATATTGTGAGAATTATTTGAGGTGAATTGATTATTGTGAATATTGAGTATTCAGTGAGTGAATAGTGAGGTTGTTGGAGCTTGATTAACCTAGTGTCTCGAGGCCAATTACACTAACAGTAAAATTGTTGGAGTTTAGTTGACTTAGTGTCTTAGGGCTAGTCTATTGTCCAAATGGAATAAGAGAATTTATTGGGAATTAAGTAAGTCTGCATGGCTAGTGAGATATTTTTTTGAGGTTACAATTATTTTTAGGGTTCTATTAGATCCTTCTTTTAAATAATGTTTTTTGTATTTGTTATATATATAAAAGTAGAGTTTCGCATCTGTGTGAAATGTGTGTATATGTATATATATATATATATATATATATATATATATATATATATATATATATATATATATATATATATATATATATATATATATATATATATATATACACTAATGCTTGACTGAATATGTTTTAGATTGCATGTATATATATTATAATAATTCACTCAGTAAGGTCTGACTCCCCTTAATATTTTTTTCAGGAAATTCCCCATCGTCAGACCTCAGAAATAAACCTTTACGCCAGACTTCTTCAACCCCAACTAGATTATGTAAATTATTTATCTGAACTTTGTTGTATTCTAGAAAATTGCAGTAGTAATGTTTTGTATTAGTAGAATGTTACTTTAGTATGAGACCTATCTCTGAATATTGTATGAACATATTTTTTATTTTATGAAATGACATTTAAGTATTTTTTTTATATATCGATTTAAGTTTTAATTCTAGGGTATTTTTATTTATTTATTGCATGTGTTTTTATTTTTAAGCCTTGTTACGGGTTTCGGATTTGAAAGAATTCTTGTTCCCTAGCACCGGTTTGGGTCATGACAAATGCTCAAGATTGCTCTAAATTTGTTTAATCAACTACCCTCACTCATTCCAGCTATGTTATAAGTTATATTTATACTCTCATAAAGAAAAAGAGTTGTTGGAAGTGCTTTTAATGCAAATAGAGTAGTTCAACCACAAAAGAAAACAAGCATGTCTACACGTTGTCATTGCTCATGATAATCGGGGCGCAAGAGAAAAATTCAAATTCGCATGTTTTCATGAGTTATGATGCTTCTGTCATTGGTGATGACACAGTTCTGGACACCAGTGGTAGTTTTCATAGCTCATGAGACCTTTGTCACTACTCATGATGGGTCTTATCATGACTTCACTTACTCATAACGTCAATGGTGACACTGGTCATGACTGCTCTCGGGAATTTTGGGAAATTTGCAATTTGAAACTTCATAATTTTTCTTGAAATTTTTTTTTCATGATTGGCATTTTTTTGTTATCACTTGTAGTGAAGATTTCCATCACATTTAACCAAACTTGACTGTAAGTTTGACAAAAAATTCAATCTTTAATTTTGTCCCTAGTCACCACTGACGATGAGTTCATCACCACTTATGATAGAGCTATAGAATTGGAAAATCAACATATTAACTTTTTATTGCTTATGTTCGGACTTGAATTTTTCATTATTAATTAACTTGAATATAAACAGTTAAACACACATATTAATTACAATTTTACTTGATTACTTGTGACCATAAAATATTATTATTTTACCCTTCAAGGTTCAACAATCTCCCCCTTTTTTATAGTAACAAATAATTATGTAAAATTAGGCTAGAAATTGAAAGGAATAACTCCACTATAAAATAAGCCTAAAATCAAAATTACAAAAATCAATATGTAGGTCTATTTTGCATATTTGAGCAATAAGATATCAGCAAATGGGAAAATATAAGTAAATCATTATTATAATTATAGCAATAAAAATTCAACTCTTTAAACATAAACGAAAATGTATCCAAAGAAAATATATTTATCAACAAAAAATTTTCAATATCAAAACATTTAACCACCAGAAACAATATTCAAAAATAAACCTTTTCCCCTCATATTAAAACCTTTCTCCCCAAATACAATTCACAATATCTAAAAATAATCATAAACATTTACACTTTAACTTTCTCCCGCTTTATTACTATTAAAACAATAAAAGAGAGGATGGAGGCAAAAAGTGTCAATCATAGCAAATGTGTCTTAAAAAATAAAAGCCACAATCATGTCAAGTTCTAAAAAGACTTGAAAAATCTAGTTAAAAAGAAAAAATAAAAATCAATAAGATGAAATTGAATGCAAGATTTAAAACTAATTGTCCATGACTCCAAGCTAAGACCTCAAAACTAAAAGAGAGGTTTTAATATGCCCAAACTGATAATTAACTATAAACATAAAATGCATAAGCTAGTAACAATTTAACTCACAAATATCAATCAGGTATAAATCATGATTATAGAACCATGACCATGATATAAGAATTATGGCCTATGACAGGAGCATAATTTCAAAAGCAACATAATCACAGTCATGACTATAACTCAAAAATCATGACTTGCAGAATATAATAGGTGAAATCTATCCAAAAATTCAATAAAAAAGTCAACATAAACTAACCATGAAGTTAACAATAGAATAATGTTAATAAAACATGGAACACAGTCACCTACACTTTCATTTTAGTCAAATAGAAAATTAGTAGCTATATCCAATAACCAACCAACAAATCAAAAGTATCCAAAGTATGATATCCATACCAAAATAAAAACACTATAACCAATGATTTTTCATAAAATCATCTTTCATATTTAATAACAATAAATAACAAAACAAATAAGCAGCATAACTTACACTTTTCTCCCCTTTGTTGTTATAAAAAATAATTAAGCAAGGGGGAAAGTTATTGTCCAAGACAATAACAAAATAAAAAAATAGCAAATATATCCCAATTGATAAAAAGCTACAACCATATTAAGTTCAAAAAGACACAAAATGCTATTTCAAACAAATAAAAAATATGAAGTGGAATAGGATGCAAAATGCATAATTAATGGTATTTAAGGGGAGCAAGTAGGTTGGTCTTCAAGTGGGCTACATCAACAGCAAGGTGTCAAGCTTCTGATCAATAGCTCTAAGCTAGGACTCCATGATTGAAAAGGCAGTCCGAATAGCTCCAAATTGAATTTTTCAAACTTGACAATAGTAATACTCTATAATTGATCAGCAAGCAATTTAGTTAAGGCCAAATCCTTCCCTTTTTCTCCACATCATAGCATAAATAACTCAAATTTCTTGACATTGTCGTGGCTTTCACCTCTAGCAAACAATGAATAAGATAAAAAATGGTGCAAAAATTTATGAATCTCTTCTTTTCGTTTAGCAATCTAAAGGATGTGAGTAATCTTTTTCTATCCTTAATGTTGACAGAAAATTAAGAGCTCAATAGGCGAAGTGACTTCATGAAGCTCAACAAAGTCTCTTAGTCTCATCTTATCAAGAAACTCTTTCATTTTATCATTGTACCCTAATTCTCACACAATCCCAATAAACAATACAAGTTGAATTGGGAAAGATTTTAGAATTATGTACCTTTATTTTTGTTCTTTCATCTGTAGCAAGGAGAATAATGGGTTATGTGGGCCCCTCTTTGCTGTAACCTTCATCTTTGGACCTATCTTTGTTGGCTCTTTAATGGTTGCCATGGTGACAACCACTTATTCAAGTAGGGACTAAGAGGAAAACAAATGTTTCAAAAGCAAAAAAGAAGAAGTGGGCGGTGCAAGGAAAAAGATGGAAGATTAGGTTAAAGAAAAAGATACTTTAAATATCCCAACTTTAACCCTAAACACATCATAGGTAATGAAGGAGGTGTCATGACCATGACAAAAAATTTTACACCATAGTTAAAAATAACTATCATGATGATGACATAAAACTTTATGTCCAAAAGCTTAAAATGCATCAAAAATTGATTTCAAATGAAATATAATAATTGATTAAATTTTCACAGTTATGAAGATTTATTCACCAAAAAAAGTACAAACATGAATTTATTTGAAAGAACGGAACCTTCATTGTCTATAACAATAGAATAACGATCCTGATTTAAAACTAGAATTTTCAAAAATTTAGCTTTGAACTTGGGTTGTGCCTCTTCAAACACAATAGGGACTAATTCAATATTGAACCATAATCAATCAAAGTTTAATGTCATATCAAATTGACCACTCAAGGTTCAAATAATAAACTATAATGACATAAACAAACATATATTACAATGTATTCCCATTTAACATGTAAATCTTTCTGCTAATGAAATTCATTCTTTCTTCACAAAGACGTATAACAAATATATCTGTAAGATGGTTAGTTGCATTAATAAATTCCAATACAACATCATCTTTCTCGGCTCAAATGGATTAGTCTTATAAAAAAACATTATATAATAATTGAAGAGGATACGAGAGGTTACCTTATTTTTAGGTTTAAATGAACTTTTCACTAGCTTACCCATTTGAAAAGCTCTACATACTTTATCCTTTTGGAACTTCACGTTGGGGAGGCCAATGATATGATCACTTTTGCTTAGATCTCCAATGAGCTTTATGCTAGCGGGACCACATCTCTTATGCCACATCTAAATGTAATCCTTAATGGCAATAAAACACTCAATATCTTGGTTAGTCAAATAGAATAGATCAATAGTATAAACATTGTTGACTCTTTCACCATTAAAAATTACTTTATTCTCTTTCACATGAGTTAACAAGCATTTTTTTGATTCAAAAGTCATTATATTACTTTATTACAAAATTGACAAACACTAAGTAAATTATGTTGTAAGCCATCAACCAAAAGAACATCTTCAATATAAGTAGAGTCTTTCTTACCAACTTTACCAATGCTTACAATCTTGCCTTTAGCATTGTCATAAAATGTAACTTTGCCTCTTTTTTCATTTCCAAATAAGTGAGGAGGTTGGCCTTCCCTATCATGTGCCTTGAATATCCATTATCTAAATATCACTTTTCTTTGCATATTGTAGATTCTAAGCACACCCACAAGAGAATGCTTCATCACACTTTATGTACCCAAATATACTTGGGTTGTTGGGAGTTAGCATTGAAAGATTCGTTATTTAAGTGATCCAAATGAGTATTTCTAATATGTCATCTAAAATTTGTATGCCCCATCACACCACAATAATAACAACTAACATTTGGTGCATGTTTTTCTCATTTTAAAACTATGAAAACTATAAGAAAGAGCATGATTGGGTTTCTTAGGCTTAAGTCCTTTTGAGCTCTTAGCTCTAAATTTATTAGTCTTACCATTAGACTTTTTAGGTCCCTTGGTTTTAAGGCTAGAATTTTTATAAACCTTAGTAATTTGAGTACTTAGGCTTACAACATTTGATGAACTAGCATGAGCATTTTCAAAACTAATACCACTTTTAAATTTCAAAGAAGTGGAAGTTATAGAAATCATGCCATCAATAATTTCTTTTCCTTTATTAAATCTAGAGATAGAATCCTTGAGATTGCCATTTTAATTTTCTAAAAGATATTTTGTTCAATAAGCTTTGTATTTTCATTAGCAATCTCAATTTTCTTAAAATTACTTTCATTCAATGAATTGGTTAACTCTTCGTTATAAGATCTTGATTTTTCAAGTTCTTCTTCTAGAGTTTTTACCATTTCTTTGAGTGAATTAATTCTAGACAAGTATTTATTGTATTTATGTAATAATTTTTCACAAGCAAGTAACATCTCATCATTGGATTCAAAGTTTAGAGTTACCTCATCAATTAAAAGTTCCTCCAAGGCCATAAAGCATATATTGGCAACTTTTCAATTAATTTCATCGTCATTGGATTCACTAGAATCATCCCAAATTGCTTCAAGTGCTTACTTCTCTTCTTTCTTATACTTTTTATCTTTCTTAAAGGATTTCTTCTACTTTGGGCATTCGAATTTAATATGATCTGATTTGTTTAAGTCTGGCTTTTTAAATCCTCTTCTCTTTTTCATGATAAGACCTCTTACCTTTCTTGAAATTATAGTATAATCATTTTTATTCTCACTTGAGTAACTATCATTAGTGTCTCTATTTGCCTTAAGAGTAATGCTTTTATCATTTTTGGCCATCTCTTCCTTTATCACTTGATTCATTTTGATTTAATGGGTGAGAAGCTTCTCTAGAAGTTCATCTGTAGGTAGAGTGGAAAGATCATTTACTTCTTCAATTGAGGCTATCTTAGCTTCCTAAACCTTTCAAAGCAAACTCACAAGAATTTTGTTGTTAACATCCTCATTTGAAATTTTTTTATCAAGTTTCCTCATATAATTAATAAGAGTTATAAGCCTACTATACATATCATTAATTTTCTCATAGGGCTTCATCTTAAACAATTCATACTCTCCTCCAAGAATTTGAAACTTCTTATTTTTAACTTGATTAGTTCCTTCATGCTTGGTCTTTAGACATTCCTAAATTTCTTTAGCTGACCTTAGATGCTGTCACGACCCAAAACAAGGGCCATGACCGGCTTCAGGGAATGGGAATTCTTTCGAATCTGGAACTTGTAGCAAGCCTTTAAAATAAAATAAAAGCATGCAATAATAATAAAAATAAATATAATATCTCGTAGAGGAAATAAATCTCATAAATAAAATAAATATAATCCACCACTCATTTAAATAAACAAACTCATCTCATATATAAATAATCTTTTAATACAAATCTCAATTCAAATATTTAAAATACATATCTTATAAAAACATAATACATAAATCTCACAACTGACTACAACTACTGCAGTGTCTAGATTATAAAATAAAATCAAGTAAGCAAATTACATAGTGAAGCCGGGGTAGAAGAAATCCAGCGTGAGGGTCTTACTGAGGTCTGAAGATGAAGACTTTTCTAAAAAAATGAATCAACGGAGAGGAGTCAGACCTCACTAAGTGAATTGTTATAATATATATACATGCATAGCTAAATGACAATGCACACATTCAATAATATATATAATAAATATATTTATAGTAAAAATCACACAGATGTAGCAAAATCATTTTATACATATATTGAAAATAATATCTGATTATGAAGGATCAAATAGAACCCTAAATGATTGCAACCTCAAACAATGTTAGACAACACTCTAGCCATACAGGCTCACTTATTCCAAATAAATTCACTTATTCCATTTGGACAGTAGACTGGCCCCGAGACACTAAGTCAACTGAGCTCCAGCAGTCTGACTGTCAGTGTGATTGGCCCCGAGACACTTGGTCAACCAAGCTCTAGCAATCACACTCTCAAATCACATCTCACATCAATTAAATCAATCCAATCAATA
The DNA here is from genome assembly GCA_947683625.1 of Mallotus nudiflorus. Lineage (NCBI taxonomy): Eukaryota > Viridiplantae > Streptophyta > Magnoliopsida > Malpighiales > Euphorbiaceae > Mallotus > Mallotus nudiflorus. Next base: position 2,645,033 of record CANTUR010000002.1, read on the forward strand.
TCCACAAATAGGTTAGCAATATAACCTAAAATCTATCATCGTACTAGTACGTACTCGGTCATAGTGTTGCCCACTAGGTAGCACGTTCTATTGATATCCTTCATTTATATATAAAACATACATTCATAAAACAAATGATGCATGACATTAATTAAAATAACAATATAAACCATATATATACTAGAAATATACCAAAAATAAACCAAGTATATTTCGAGTATATAAATGTTAAACAAATTCAGTTTAAATACAAAATAAACCAGAATAACTATATATATACTTAAAAACATTTTAAGAATAATTCATTAATAAAACATGCATTTAATATAAAATACACCAAAAATATACCTAAGCACTTATTATACCATTTATGCATATTTCATACAAATAAAACATCTATTTTTAAAAACATGCATCATAATACACGTATATATAAAATAACAACTCACAGTTATTACGCTTCTCGAGATGGATTCGATGGGCCTGGTCCACTAGGCCTCGATCTCGGTGCAACTAAGTAAACAAATGACAGTACGAAATTAGAAAAATTCTATCGAAATCCCTAGAGACTCAACCTAGAATACTGGACACAGATAAGGAATAGGAATTCGACCGGACATCATGTTTTATGAGAATTCTACTAAAAATTCGGCACAATCTCCCCTATAAAGCAGATATCTCTCTACTCAGAAAGTAAAGCCGGTCTTGCAAAGAAACACACTTTGAATAAAAACAGTCTCACAACCCCTCGGTCAGACTCCTAAACTACAATTCCACTGACCGAGGTTCACAATTCACGAGATAACACATAACACATTTAAAATGCCAAAAATACCCTTTAATACTCAAAATATAACAAATTAGATATTTAAATGCTAAAAATAATTATTTTATCGATAAATACATAAAAACCCTAATTTTGATAAAATATTATTAAAAATCAATAATTCTCGATAAATTCATAAATATTGACCAAAATACATTTTAAAACTCCAAATTACATAATTAACCCTAAAACATATTAAAAATCGATAAAAACTCATTTATTTAGAAAAACAGTATATTATATATAATTTGAAAATAATTTATGAAAAATAGTTTTAATTAGTTAAAAATACTAAATAATTTGTAGAAATCATTTTGATATGTCAAATAACTATTAAAACCAATTTAGTTATATTTTTAGCCAATTTAGTGCCAAATTACCAAAATACCCCTACTATATATAAATTCACTATAATTATTCAAAAATTCACCAAAAATAGTATAATTACTCAAAAATTAATTTCTCAACATATAATTCAATAATATCAACAAATATACTCAATTAACCAATTAATTTCAATAAAATACATAATTACCCTAATTTTCTAAAAATCACATAAACTAATTAAATTCACAATAATTATATAAAAATCATAAAAATTACAAATAAATTTCTAAAATTCATTTTAACACCTATAAACACCATAAATCACAATTTCATAATTTAATTAATTAATTTACGAAAATTAGAAAATATTAATAAAATAATAAAAAATTCACAAAAATCAAAATAATTCCCAAAAATTCCACAAAAATTACAGCATGTAGATTGAGCTATTAGGATCAATCTTTGTGAAGAAATTTTTCTTGAATCATTGAAATCGAAGCTCAAAAAATTCAAGAACTCAAGTTGATCGAAATTAAAAATTGGAAACCTAGGAAAATCTAGACCAAATCAAGTGAAACCAAGCTTAGAAGTGCAATTACTGGAGCTTAAGGAAGAAATAGAGATCGGTGGCACTTCAAACGGTGGCCGGAATTGTTATGATCGGAGTTGGAACCAAGTTTCGATTTCTTTGAAGAAAACTGGCCAAACAACGCCGGAAAAGGGAGCTAAGGGCAGCGGGATGGACTGGAGATGGAGGAGGACAGCTAAGAGGCACATCGACAGTGAGAAATCAAAGTCACAGTCGCCGGAGAGGGAAGGGGGACGTCGGGAACGAAGGGGATGGTGGTAATGGCAGTATTGTAATTATTGTAAACTTTTGTTTTGATAAATATTATATGCATATATATGTATATATATAACTATAGTTTATTTTATTATAATTCATAAATATTATATTCAAATTAATATACACCACACACCCAAATAATAATATATATTACATATACATATATAATACACATATTAATTATTATTAAAACTATATAATATAATATCAATTTAATTAAAAATAAACCCTAATTAATTAAATGTGCATATATGCATGTATATGTATATATTTTTAATACGACACTTAAAAATCGTACATGGACTCATGCAAATTCATAAAATCGTCTAAAATAATTAATATTTATTTATTTAAGTTTTAATTTCCTCGAAAATAAGACTCTCGAAAAAATTTTACGTAAGAAATTTAAAATAATTTAAAATAACTTTAATAAATAATAACTAATTAAATAATCAAATATACTTATCAAAATTATTAATACTGCATATCCCGATGTAGTTTAAAATTATTTAAAAACTCAGGATATTACAAATGCTCTATTCCATTATGTTCTTTCCTACTTAAACCACAATAGAGAATGGTAATTGCTTTTCTATTTCTCAAGTTGGCTTTGGATTGCTTATCAATCCATTCCTTTCTAGGAATGATTACCTCATTGCCTTTAATTTTTTTCTTCATTAGAGGACTCTAACCTTCTTTAATAATATTCCATAAATTGAGTCCTTCACTATCCAAGAATATCTCCATCTTGTTTCTCCAATATGCATAACCGATGCCATCAAAGAATGAAGGTCTTGTGTAACTAGAACCATGAACATTGGGGGCAGCAATAACTTGACTTGTAAAGGCCATGATTTTAAAACTCCAAGATAGTTAAATCTTTAAGAATAGAAACCAAAGCTTTGACACCAAATGTAATTCCATAAGTGTCAAGAGGGGGGTGAATTGACTTTTTAAGAAATATAGGTAATTTTTATTTTACACCCAAGAGCAAACTTAAAACAGAATTAGACATAAAATAAATGAAGATTGTGATAATAAAAACATAAGGATTTATAGAGATTCGACCCTCAAAGCCTACATCCTCTCCTCAACCACAAGTTGATAATTTTAATTCAATATCAATTTACTTCAAGATGTTGATTAAACTTTTACAAGCTTAAACCAAAGCTACCTAAGTGTTTTCCAAGGCTCACACTCAAACCTACCCAAGTGTTTTTCAAGGTTCACACTCAAACCTAAGTGTTTTTCAATGGCTTACACTTAAACCCAAGTGTTTTTTAATGGCTCACACTCAAACGTAAGTGTTTTTCAATGGTTCACACTCAAACCCAAATGCTAAGAACAATCCTCTTAGCTTATAAATGAATAAAACCCTAACCCAACTCACTCAATCACACTATTGAACTATTGAATGAAGGTAATAAATATTCACTAACCTACACTCAAGAACACTTTTAAGATAAATAGAAATATCAAGAATTTAAGAGGAAGACTTGGGTGGTTAAAGAAATAAATTCAATATGAATGCTTAAGATTGCTCTAAATTTGTTTACTAAACTTCCTTCATTCATTCCAACTCTATTATAAGTTGCATTTATACTCCCATTGAGAAAAAGAGCTTCTGGAAGTGCATTTAATGCAAATAGAGCTGTTCAACCACAAAAGAAGGTATATATGTCATCATTGCTTATGAAAAATTGTAATTGGTCATGGAAGTTGGGGCACCAAGAGAAAAATTCAAATTTGTATGTTTTCATGAGTTTTAATGCTTCTGTCTCTAGCGATGACACGATTCTGGACACCCGTGGTGGTTATTATGGCTTATGACACCTTTGTTACCACTCATGATGGGTCTTGTCATAGCTTCACTTGCTTATAACGTCGGTGGTGACACTAGTCATGGCTGCTCTCGAGAATTTTAGGAAATTTGCAATTTGGGCTTGTTATCACTTATAATGAAGATTTCCATCACATTTTACCAAATTTGACTTTAGGTTTTAATCAAAAATTTGATCTTTGATTTTGTCTCTAGTTACCACTGATGATGAGTTCATCACCACTCATGATAAAACTGCAGACTTAGATAATCAACATATTGACTTTTCATTGCTTGTGTCTGAACTTGAATTTTGCAATATTAATTAACCTAAATATAAACACTTAAACACACAGATTAAATATAATTTTACTTAATTACATATGACCTTTAAAAATGATTATTTTAACCCTTAAAGTTCAATAATAGAGAAGTTTTCTTATTTTTTTCTTTATTTAATTTATTATTATGTATACTTATATTAAGAAAAATTTTATAATACCTTTAAGTTATTCCTACTGTTCAAAAGGAAAAAAAGTCACCTCAATGATAGGTTAGTTGGGAAGTCCTTATAACAAATAAACATTGTTAGAGTTTGAAAAAATGTCAATCTTTACAAAAAAGTTTAATATGTTTTAATTAAAAAAACATCTTAAATTTTAACACGCAAAAGCCCTATTCTTTCTTTGAAAATTTTTACAAAAGAAAGAACTTGAATTTTATCATCACTTTCAATCCCTCATATTTAATTATTACTAAGAGTCAATAATTTCATAGCATCTAAAATTCAATTATTACTTTTAATCATTAAGATTCAACCATCATCATATTTATAGTTGCTATAAGTTTCTAAATTTTTATAATTTTGTAATTTAATTTAATTATCCTTTTTTATTTGCTCTGTGTTTTAAAGAAATGTGATTTTTATCTGTTAATATAATATGATCAACCAAATTTTTTTACTTGATAGTTTATGGTGAACCTACACCATTATATGGTCAATATATATTATTTTGGGGTTAACCCTGTATAGTTTTATTGCTTATTAAGTTTGAGAATAATTAATGCTAGTTAGAATTTTATATAATTTATATATTATTTTACAACCACTATAGAAATTTATTAATATATATATTCTCTCATTTTACTTGGTATTTGATGGTGGACTATATCATTTTATGGTTCACTATATGCCTTATTAGGATAACATCTTTTTTAAAAAAGAGAATGTTATAAATATAACTCCTCAAGAAAAACATCAGGAAACTCACAGGCAACAGGAACATCTGTGAGCGACAACTTCTCCACTAAAGTATCCTTGACTAATGCCAAATATCCCTGACAACCTTTCCTCAATAACTTTCTAGCTGTAATAGCAGAGATGAGATTCTGAGGTGTAGAACTCTTATCACCCACAAACTTAAATTCTTCTTCACCAGGAATTCTGAAAGTCACCTCTTTACTCCGATAATCTACCATGGCATAATGCTGAGATAACCAATCTATACCCAAAATAGCATCTAATTCCATCACATTCAATAGAATCAAATCAGTGGACAATTCTCTACCTCTTACAAGAACTGGACAACCAGAAAGAACAACATCGGTGTCCAAAGAGTCACTTAGAGGAGTGGCGATAGATAAAGGAAAAGCCATCCTCGAAGCTTGCCAATAAGACTTAAAAGCAAAAATAGGAGAAATGAATGAATGTGTGGCACACGGATCAAACATAACACATGCATCCAGGTAACAAACAGAAATAATACTTGCCATGACTGCATTAGATGTATGAGCATCCTGTTGAGTAAGATGAAAGACTTTGGTCTGACCTCGACCTCCTTGTTGACTGGTAGAAGCCTGGCCAACACCTCTGGCACCTCCTCTGGTACCTCTACCATGACCCTACTAGGGAACAATTTGAGTAGAACTCTGGTGCTGGGCAGGAGGCAATTGAAAAGGAACTGGTGCTGCATTAGCAATTGATTGTTGAGGGAATCACGGAATCTGCAACTGTTGATAACCAGAATAGGGACATAATCTTACAAAGTATCTCATCTGTCCGCATCTGAAACACGTCAGCGGTGTCATGTAACACGGTCCCTGATGGACTCTACCGCATATCTGACAAACACTGGCAACTAACCTAGACTATGACCATGTTGCTGCTCGAAGCACCTGACCCAAGTTTGAATGGTCTACGCTGAACTCCATGACCATATCTACTGCTCCAGTGTACCCTCTGTTGCTGTCTCTAAGTCTACTGGGCTAGACCCCTCTGTTAACTACTCGAACCAATCTGAAAACTCGAGTACGGAGTAGTTTGGAATGCACCTGACAAAACACCCAACTGGTAATAATCAGGCATAGCTCCTTGCCTGACTAGCCTCAGCTCAATCTCCTTGGCCAACTCTATCACTGACTCCAGAGTAAGGCCCATTGTAGGCATACTAGCAAATGCAGAACCCAATCCAGTGACATTGGTGGTGATTGCAAAGTACTGATCTTGCATCAAATCCTTTGTATATCTGCCAAGCCGAAGGAACTCTCTGGTGTAGTCCTCAATAGATCTGTCACCTCGGGTAATGCTAGTCAGTCGAAGTCTGTAGCTCATACAAAGTGGCTCTGGGAAAAATCTCCTAATGAATCGCTCTCTGAACTGAGCCCAGGTCATCATCATCATATATGTAATACCCTACTCTTTTATTTAAATAAAATAATTATCAGATTTTGTTATTAATAAATAATTTTAAATTTATATTCCATAATTTTAATTATCTAGCTATATATATATATATATATATATATATATATATATATATATATATATATATATATATATATATATATAACACTTACCTTGAGAACCCAAGAACACCCTCAACTAACAGCCCCTCCCCGTCCGTCACCATCACTCCCTCTCCTCTCACTGTGCCACCTCCATCACCGCTGGAAACTTCCATTTCAGCCATCGCCCGAGCTCCATAGCCGCTACTGCTCTCTTCCTTCCTCACCAGGCAGCAAACTTCTTCTCCCTCGTGCGCGACAGCTCTGCATTTCTCAGTCTGCCCAGCTTCGTTCCTCTCTGTCGATTGCTGCCCTTCTGCCTCGCCTGAGCTGCTCCCTTGACCTCCATTTCCGGTGGCAACAAGCTCTTCCTTCCCTCTCGTTCTTCCAGCTTCACAGTGAGTAACACTCACTTGATCTCGTCCTTCCTCTCTTGATTTTGGTTGTTCTTGGTAAATCCTTGGTTAGTTAAGGTTGTTTAGTGTTTAATGAGGTTGATTTTAATTATTGGTAATTTTTATGAATTATTTGATTTTTTCCAGAATTTTATTTGATATTTATTTGGGTTTAATTAGTAATTAGGGTAGTTATTGTTAATTATTTTTGGGTATATTAATTTTATTGAAGATTATAAAAATTATTGTGAATTTTGTAAATTTTGAATATTTTAGTAATATTTTATTTATATCCGAAAATTATTTGTAAAAATTATAAAATTTTGATAATCGGTGTTATTATCAAATGTTATTAATTTTAGAACTTAATCTATAATTTTTGTGATTTTTATACTATTTTTTATAATTATTTTTAAGCTTATGTCAATTGTGGATATTAGACTAAATTTATAGTTTGGAAGAAATTATTAGTCAATCTTATGTTTTTAATTATATTAAGAAGTTTAATGTTGAGAAAATAACTTTTTAGATATTTGTATAATTTTCAAGGAATTTTTGAGTACTAATAGTGTATTATGTAAGTTTATATATTATAGGGGTAGAAATGTAATTTTGTATTAATTATAGTTAAATAATAAATTATGGTTGGTTTTAATAATAATTGAGGGAATTAAAAGGAATTTTACAAATTATTTTACTATTTAGACTAATTAACACTAGTTCTCGAAAATTAATTTTTAATAATATATTAGGTATTATTTTGAATATTATGTGTATTTTTATTATTATATGGGTAAATATGTAACTTATGCTTATTACAGTTAAGTATATATTTTAATTGGTTTTATTAATATTTAGGAGGTTTAGAGAATTTTTATAAATTTATAGGTATTTTTAATTAGGTAATATTAATTTTGAATATTGTTTCCAAATATTATATATATATGTTTGTGAAATTTGTTTTTAAGCTTTAAAGAGAAATTATTTTCTAAGTTATGGATATTTGTATGAATATGCATTTTTGGAAGTAAATGATTTAATTTTTGTGATGTGTTGGTTGAGTTGTAATCTCGGTCGGGGTTAAGTGTAGTTCTGGAAGCCCGACTCGAGTGTGAATGTCTGTGATTATTAGAAGTGCGTTTTTCTATGCAGGGATGACTCTACCTATGGTAGAGAGATGTCCATTTTACAGAGGAAACTCTACCGAAATTTTGGTAGATTTTCTCGTAAAATGTGATATTTTCAGTAAATTTCTATCGTTAATTAGACTTTTTTCTGTTTATAGAGTCTTATCCGATCTTCCTCGAGTCAATCTAGAATTTCGTTATTTTTGTCGATTTTCAATTTTTATTACATAGACGTGTTTTTAAAATAGGTATGTTAATTTCTTTTCTAGAATATATCGGAGCGGAAGTTGTTGGATCGAGGCAGACGTGTGGTCGTCAACCTTCTTGTTCATTTTGTAAGTTGATAAAATGATTTGTGCGTGTGTTTTATTTAAAGATGCGTGCGCTCATACTTTTAATATTTATTATATGATTTATTTAATTTAATGTTGCTATTTAAGGTTTAAACACATTTTATTTATTTAAAAATCAGTTTTGAGAAATTTTGGTAGAACGGGCTACCTGGTGGGTTTCACCAGGACCATGTGCATATGGTAGAGATTGAGAGATGGATCTGATATATATATATAACTTATGGATGTAAACTGGGATGGGTGCCTCAGTGGAAGCCTTAGCTCTCAGGGACCGCCAGTGATTAGAAAGTTAATAAGGGACTAGGATGGGTGCCTCGATGGATGTCTTAGCTCTCGGGGACCACCAGTGCCATGTATTTGGATTAAGTGGATGACTGTAGCCCGATGCCTCAGTTGATGCCCTTGCTCTCGGGGACCGGTAGTCTAGTTGGAATAAGTGGGCCCAGTTGGTCAGTTAGAAATCTAGGATTAAGGTTCTACCAAGATTTTTTTCAAAAGATATATATATACATTTTAAAATTATTTTCACTATAAATATATGGTTTTTAAAAGGTTTTCAAACCGTGCAACTCTTTTTATTAGCTTACTTAGTGAGGTTTGATTCCCCTCAATCTATTTTTTTTAGGGGCTTGGAAGTTCGACCTCAGACCGCCTCTACGCCGGATTTCTTCATCACCGGCTATATTATGTAGGTTATTATGAGTTGTATTGTACTAGTGACTCTAGCATACTACAGTAGTAAGTGTACTATGAGTTTGTATAACTTAAATATACTTATGTGTTGGAGTTTTAATGAATCACGTTTATGTATAATGTTAAAGATTTATGTATAGTATTTGATGATGAAAAACATTTAATAATGCTCACGATCATATTTATTTTTAGAAAAATCAGTTTGATAATATGTTCTTGTATGAAATAAAGTTTTAAATTTGAAAGTTTTATTTTTCTTTTCTTTAAGGCTTACTACGGGTTTTATGGGCCTTATGCCTACCCATTCCCTAGTGTCGGTCACGTGCCCTCGGGTTCGAGTCGTGACAATATATGGCTGGATTATCTGAATAAACCAGTCCAGAGCTGGTCCCTCCACTGACAGCTTGACTATCATGATCCTCTGGTACTCGGTGTGAGCAATCTGAGTCCTCATCTCGATTGTATACAGAAAATCTAAAGGGTTAAAAGTCCCATCGAATGTGATTCTACCGACTCTGGTGTAGAACAGGGCTACCTAAGGGTCGGACATACCCTACTGATAGGCAGGCTGAACAGGCGGTGCAACAGGAGGTACTGGAATATCATTGAACTCAGGCTCTATAGGTTCCTCATCATGTAGCTCTCTTTGTCTACGGCGACCTGTCACTCCTCGAGGTCTACCTCTGCCATGACCTCTGCGCCTAGCTGGCAGCTCAAGAGGTAAAACCTCATCCTGGAAGGACTCATCATCCTCAGCCTCAACGACTGGTGGAGCGACACACGCTTGCCTCCTCATTCTAAAAGAAAAATAGAAGGATTCAAACAAGACAGACAACTAATGGCAACGCAGAAAACTAAATCAAGGAATATTTATCAAGACATACTCGAACCTAATTAACTACAGTAGTTTCAAAAGAAAACACGACACTAAAAACTAGGGCCATAACTCAATAGCTAAGGCCCTGACACAAAACTTTGCTCTAATACCAACTTTGTCACGACCTAAACCAGGGGCCATGACCAGCGCTAGGGAATAGAAATTCTTTCGAATCCGGAACCTGTAGCAAGCCTTAAAAATAAAAACAACAATAAATAATTAAAATATACCATAATTAAAATTTCAATTTAATATAAATAGATAATCTTTTTCATATCATGAAATAATTTAGTACAATATTTAGATTAAATATCTGAATTGAAATCTCATACAACAAAATAATTAAAACTCACTACTGATACAAATACAACTACTGTAGCTTACTAGAGTACAATAATAAATAACTAAGTAAGTAATTTACAAAATAAGGTCGAGGCGGAAGAAATTCGACGGATAAGCCTACTACTGAGGTCTGAAGAAGAGGACTCTCCTATAAAAACATCAACTAAGGGGAGTTAGACCTTACTGAGTAAATTATTATAATATATATACAAGCATAACTAAATGTCAAATGCAGACACTCATAAGTATATATAATAAATATATATATACAGGCAAGTACACACATATGCTAAAAATCACTTTATAATTAATACTGAAAAACATCAGTTTATGAAGGATCAAGTAGAACCCTAAGTTTTCACAACCTCAAATATCAATAGGAATCACTTTAGCCATATAAACTCACTTAGTTCTAAGTAAATTCACTTAATCCAACTAGACAGTAGATTGGCCCCAAGATACTAAGTCAACTGAGCTCCAGTAGTCTAACTGTCAGTGTAATTAGCCTCGAGACACTTGGTTAACCGAGCTCCAGTAATCACACCATCAATCACATCAATCTCAATCATATCAATCATATCATTCTTAATCAAATCATAATACCATAATTAATTCTCACTCAACCCTAAATCTATCACACTAATACGTACACAGTCCTAGTGTTGCCCATTAGGAAGCACGTTCTATCGATATCCTTCATTAAAAATAAAACATACATACGAAAAAAAAAATAATACATAATAACATTCAAAATGATCAAATAAACCATATATATACTAGAATATACCTAAAATAAACTAAGTATATTTCAGGTATATATACATAAAATAAATTCAATTAAATCATGAAATATACTTAAAATCAACCAATAATATACTTAAACATAATTTGAATATAAATCAAAAAGAAAACATGCATTTATTTTAAAATATACCAATAATATACTAAAAATATACCTAAAATATACTTAAGCATTTAATAAAGCAATTATGCAAAATCTTACATTTAAAACATATAATTCTAAAACATGCACCTAAAGCAATGTATATATATTATAATAACTCAAAGGGATGCGCTTCTCAAGACTGGTCCGACAGGCCGCCTAGTCCACTAGGCCTCGGTCTCGATGCAACTAAACAATAAAAGAGATCACAAATCAAAACATATATCTAACTTAGACTTCTAGAGACTTGATCTAGAATTCTAAACACAAACAGACACGGAAATTAGAATTAGACCCGATGTCATGTTTTGCGAGAATTCTACCAAAAATTCAGCAGAGTCTCCTCTGTAAAATGGACATCTCTTTACTTAAAAAGTAGAGATGGTCCTGCAAGGAAAATACACTTCAAATACCAGGATTCAAACAACCCTCGGTTGGGATCTTGAACTACTAAAATCCCCAACTGAGGTCCACAATTCACCTCAATTTCAAATAATACAATAAAATATATAAAAATTCAATAAATACCAAAAATACCCTCCAAATATCAAAATATACATATTTTACATTAAAACACCAAAAATAATTATTTTCCTAATAATTACTTAAAAACCCTAATTAATAATATAATATTATTAAAAATTCATTTTCTCGATAATTCCACAAATATTAATAAAAATTCATTTTATAAATCCAAATTACTTAATTAGTCCAAACATATATTAAAAATTACTAAAAATCCATTTATTTACAAAAATAGTATATTATATATTATTTGAAAATAATTTTCAAAAATTAGTATTAATTAGTTAAAATTAGTAAATAATTTGTAAAAATCATTTTTATACCTCAAATAATTATTAAAGCCAATTAAACTTAATATTTAACTAAAATTATCACCAAATTACCCCTAATAGTTAAAAATACACATAAAATACTAATAATGCTAAAAAATTCAATAAAAATTATATAAATACACAAAAATTATTTTCTCAACATATTATTCATTAAAATCAACAAACACATTTAATTAACCAATAATTACTAACAAAATATATGTTTAACCTATATTTTCAAAATTGACATAAACTAAAAATAATTATAAAAATTAAACAAAATTCAAAAAAATCATAAACTAAATTCTAAAATTAATATTAACCACCAATAACACCAAAAATCACTGTCACGACCCGAACCCGAGGGCACGTGACTGGCAGAAGGGAATGGATAGACATAAAGCCCCCAAAACCCGTAATAAGCCTAACAGAAAAGAAAAGTAAAACCTTCCAATTTTAAATTTTAATTTATAACAAAACACATTATCAAACTGATTTTTCTTAGAAATAAAACAAATTCAAGTGTTTAATAAAAATATGCTTCAGCGTTACATATTATAAATCAAACTTAAATCTTTATGCATAAGCGTGGTTCATACAAATCCATACACAAATATACTTAAACCATATAATTCTTAGTACATATACTACTGCAGCATCCTAGAATAATATAACAGTACAACTTACAATGACCTACATAAAATAGCCGGTGAAGAAGAAACCCGGCGTGGAGGTAGTCTGAGGTCGAACTCCCAAGCTCCTGAAAAAAAATAAATTGAGGGGGAATCAGACCTCACTGAGTAAGTCAATAAAAAGAGTTGTACGGTTTGAAAATCTCTTCTTTTTTTTTTAACTATATATATATATATATATATATATATATATATATATATATATATAATGAAAATAACTTATAATGTATAAGTGTAGCCTTTGAAAAATCTCAGTAGAACCCTAAATCCAAAAATCTACATGGCCAACTGGGCCCACTTATTCCAACTAGACTACCGGTCCTTTAGGGCAAAGGCATTAACCGAGGCATCAAGTCGTAGTCATCCACTTAATCCAAATATATGGCACTGGCGGTCCCCGAGAGCAAAGGCATCGACCGAGGCACCCATCCCAGTCCATTATCAACCTTACAATCATTGGCGGTCCCCGAGAGCAAATGCTTCCACCGAGGCACCCATCCCAGTTTCACATTCATCAATCATATATATTATGGATCCACCTCTCAATCTCTACCATGTGCACACAGTCTTAGTGAGGCTCACCAGGTAATCTGTTCTATCAAAATTTCTCAAAATCGATTTTTAATAAATAAAATGCATTTAAATCTTAAATAGGAACATTAAATTAAATAAACCATATAATCAATATTAAAATATTAGCGTACGCATTTGCTAATTAAAACACACGCACAGATCATTCTATTGACTTACAAGATGAATGTGAAAGCTGACGACCACGCGTCTGCCTCAGTCTCACGGCTTCTACTTCGATATGCTCTAAAAGAAAAAAAATAACAAATCAACTTTTAAAACATGACTATGGAATCGAAATCAATAATCAATAAAACAATGAAATTCCAGGCTGACTCGAGGAAAACCGGACAAGACTCAACAGACAGGATAACTTAACTAAGGGTAGAAATTCATAACAGATATCATGCTTTACGAGAAAATCTATCGAAATTTCGGCAGAGTCTCCCCTGAAAAACGGACATCTCTCTACCAGAGGTAGAGCTAGACCTGCATAGAAAATGCATTTCTAATAACCACAGACATACAAACTCGAGTCGGGCTCCAAAAACTACACTTAACCCCGACCGAGATCACAACTCAACAAAATATCAAGAATTAATAACATTTATTCCTCAAAATACATATTTCACATACACATATACTAAAAATATATAAAATCTCAATTATTCAAAATATATTTAAAGCCTAAATTAAAACCATTATATTCAATTTTTATTACCAAAATAATGTATTATAAATATATCTATAATATTTGGAATTAATATTTAAATTAACACTACTTAAGTAAAAATACCAATTAATTTATAAAAATTCTCTAAACCCCTTAATTATTAATAAAACTAACTAAAATATATATTTAACTATAATTAAAATATAAAATAAACCAATAATTTTCTTCTAAAAATATAATTTAACCTAAAAATCACATTTGGCATAAACTCAAAAATATTTATAAAAATAGTATAAAAATCACAAAAATTATAATTTGAGTTCTAAAATTAATAACATTCACTAATAACTTCAATTATTAAAATTTCATAATTTTTTTACAATAATTTCCAAAAATTGACATAAATACCAATTAAATACCTAAAATTTATATAAACCTCTAATTAACACCAAAATTCTAAAACCTTAAATAAAATTAATATACCAAGAACAATTAACTATAATTACTCCAATTTTACTAATTAAACCAAATAAAACCCAATAAATCAACTAAAAAATTAAATAAAAATAAAAAAAATTTGTAAATTAAGGAAAATTAAGAAAAAATGCTTAAAAATTCAAATTGAAGCAATTTAGTGGCATAATCCAACATATACTCAAGAATAACCTAAAATCAACATTCAAATTCGATCAACAACCAGAAACACAACCTAACAGCAACTTAAAAACAACACTGAGCAACTCACCTTCAACCTCCAATTTCGGCGCCGGAGGTGAGTTGCAGCGGTGGCCCTTGGCTTGGACGGACAGCTAAGAGGATGAGGGAAGTTGGGGAAGCTTGGGTGGCACCAGATCAGCTGGGTGCGAGCTGAGAGAGGAAGAAAACGGGAGCCAGCGACAGTAGCACCTCCTGAAGCTCCTTCCCGCGATGGCAATGGCGTCTCTAGTGGTGGCAGGACGGACGACACAATGAAGAAGAAAGGAGAGATGGTGAGGGACAGTGAAGGAGAGGGTGCAGGGCTTGGGAAACTTCTTTGCTCTCTTCTTTCTTTTGTTTTCTTTGTTTTTCTTTGTCTCGGTTTGGTCCCTTTTTTCTTCTTTTTTTTTCTTTTGCTGTTGTCTTCGGTTTTGGGTCCATTTCTCTATATGTATACCTATATATATATATATAAACTATTAATATATATTAATATATAATTATGCATGTATGTGTGTATAGGTAAATATTGGTATATATATATACATATACTACATTCACATATATATATACACAAATTATTTTAATGCACACACACACCTAAAATATATATATATATATATATATATATATATATATATATATGAACATATACACACACTTATATATATAAATATGTATATGTGCATGTACATAGAAACACATATATAGCCATAAAAAATTTAATATAGTTTAAAATAGAAATAATAATAATAAAAATGATAATAATAGACAATGAAATTCTAGACAATAAATAAATAATACTCACATATATTAATAACCCTAAAATAATATTAACATAAATATAATATCATGCAAAAGTAATTATTAATAACACTATTTAAAAATCCCTTTATTTAAATAAATATATAGGGTATTACAATCACAATTTCATAATTTATTTAATTAATTTGCAAAAATAATAAAATAATAATAAAATATTCAAAAATTCACAAAAATTAAAATAATTCCCAAAAATTACACAAAAATTCATGGATGTAGATTGAGCTAAGGGGAACAACTTTTGTGAAGGGATTTTTCATGAACCAAGCAAAAATTATTGAAAAAAATCTAAAAACCAAAAATGGTCAAAATGAAAATGAGCTAAAAACCTCACCAAAATGCATTTTCATGCCAAAAGAAGCTTGGATTCCTCCTCTTTGAAGCTCCACGAGTTCAACAACATCGAAAATTTTTGATTTGGTGGCCGGAGGTGGAAGAACGATGAGGAAATTATTTTTCGGTCAGAAATGGAGCTTGTTATCGCTACTGACGTCGGGGAAGGAAGGGAAGGCGGCGGAGCTGTCTGAGGAGAGGTGGTCGACAACAGAAGGGCAAGAGGCACACCAATGGCCAGTGAATGGGAGTGACAGATGATGATGGTGGGGGATCGGGAGAGAGAAGAGAGAATAGGGTGGTTTTGATTTTTTTTTTGTATATATTCTTACATAAAACTATATATTATAATATGTTATTATATTTCACTAAATTCACACACCACACACTTATATATATATATATATATATATACACACACACAAATTCATGGATGTAGATTGAGCTAAGGGGAACAACTTTTGTGAAGGGATTTTTCATGAACCAAGCAAAAATTATTGAAAAAAATCTAAAAACCAAAAATAATCGAAATGAAAATGAGCTAAAAACCTCACCAAAATGCATTTTCATGCCAAAAGAAGCTTGGATTCCTCCTCTTTAAAGCTCCACGAGTTCAACAACATCGAAAATGCTTGATTTGGTGGCCGGAGGTGGAAGAACGATGAGGAAATTGTTTTTCGGTTAGAAATGGAGCTTGTTATCGCTACTGACGTCGGGGAAGGAAGGGAAGGCGGCAGAGTTGTCTGAGGAGAGGTGGTCGACAATAGAAGGGCAAGAGGCACACCAATGGCCAGTGAACGGGAGTGACAGATGATGATGGTGGGGGATCGGGAGAGAGAAGAGAGAATAGGGTGGTTTTGATTTTTTTCGTATATATTCTTACATAAAACTATATATTATAATATGTTATTATATTTCACTAAATTCACACACCACACACTTATATATATATATATATATATATATATATATATATATATATAGTAACTTATAAAATTCAATTAAATAATGTAATTTATTATTAAAATGATAATATTAAAATATTAATGCACCAAATTAAGTATTTTTAAAATAATATTATTCAAAATATTAAACCGCCATATAAATAATTACGTAGAAAATTTTTAATTAAACGTTAAAATAATAATAATAATAATAATTCACAAGATAATTAAATAATAAAATATTATTTTAAAATTTATTAACACTGCATATCCTATTTTAAAATAAAATAATTTAAAACTTAGGTTATTACAATTGGTCTTCTTTATCAATAGGAATTTCTAAAAGAATTAAGGAGTGTTCTATAAAGAATTTAATGGGCATTGAATTCGATTCAATTACAAAGAAGGATTTGTATAATTTTGTTAATACAAATAGATGGTCTACAATATTATATTCAAAAGTTGAAATTGTTCTTGGGTACTTATCTGCACTAGGTGATATGGATCATGGATTATATTGTAGATATACTATTAATGAAGAAAACCGACTTGGTAATATTTTTGGGCAAATTCATCTTCTCAAATGGACTATTCATGTTTTGAGGATGTTTTAGCATTTGATTCAACATACAAGACTAACACCTATAATATGCCTTTTATTAGCTTTATTGGAGATCAATCACCATTAATCAACAATAGTATTTAGGTGTACTTTGGTAGTTGATAAGATATATGAGAATTATAAATGGATTTCAAATGTTGTCTTGCATGTAATGGAGGAAAAAAAGAGCCAAAAATGACAATTACTTACGGTGATCTAGCTATATGTGAAGCAATAGAGAATGTATTTCCTGGAATTATACACCATCTATAATGCTCTTAGCATATTGAGAGAAACCTAAACTCAAACAACATCATCATTGCTTGGTTGATAATATCAACGTCAAAAGTTTTAAGAATTTGTGGAAGGAAATTATTGAAAAGTATAAACTTCAAAAGAATAAGTGGGCATAAAAAAATTTATACAAATCGAAGGCATTGGGCTGAAGCTTGTTTGTAAGGTTATTTTTTTGCTAGGCAAACTACTACTCAACGATGTAGGGAAATTCCTTCTTATATGGATCATTTTTTACAAAGGAAACTAAAACTTGTTCAAATTTTAAAGAAATATGATCAAACAATTAGATCTATATGACAAACTAAGTTAAGTTTAGATTTTACTAATTTTTATTTAAGACCTGTTTTAATGACCTATCTAAAGATGTTTGACACCTATGCTTCTTTGTTTACCTGATAAATATATTCAAAATTGTGAGAAATGAGATCGCTAAAGAAATGTATTTTTTTGTGAAAGAATAGATCTAGGCTTAAATCTAATAAAACCGTAGAAAACTAAGGTTAAATATTACAATATTTACATTCATGCACTATCTATAACATCCACAAAGATAAATATAACAAAAAAAAAAAACAAATCGTAAAGCTACTGCAGAATAGCACCATAACAAATGTAAAAATAGCGAAACATGACATTCACAATAGAAGATAATTCTAAGACATGTCGACAACCTAAATATAGCAAATCAAGTTGAAGCATATTTTATCACTAATTATTGAAAATTCAAACTTACTCCAATCTAAATTCTTAATGCTTTAAAACTTTTTAAATTAATTTCAATTAAAATACTTTTGATGTTAATTTTACAATTAAATTATAGTATTTTTATTAAATCATAAAATTACGTTCGCAAAAATAAATATCAAATTTTTGAGAATTGATTTTTTATGTTCAATCAATTTTTTTTGCTTGATAGAATGTGGTCAACTCATATCAATTTGAAGTCAATTTATATCATTTGGTCGTCAACCATGTATCATTTTATTATGAATTTTCTATAATATAGAAATTTAGTAAAATATATGTTCTTTTGTCCTTTTACTTAATATTTTGTGATATTTTATGGTTAAAAACTGCAAAAAATAGCAAAATTTATAATTTTGTGGTATATTTTTCATTTAGTATTAAACATAAATTATTTTACGGTCCATCATATATTGTGTTTTATGCTCTGTTTTGGATGGGGTGAGGTGGTGGTTCATTAAAGAAGGGTAAAGATGGAAGAGGTAAGAGAGAGGAAGATATATTACTTATCTGTTGTTTAAGAAGAAGTGAGATGAGGTAAATGTTATATTAATATGGTTATGTATTTAAAAGACATAAATACCCTTAGTTATGTAAAATAATATTTAATTTATTTAACTTTAATAATAATAATAATAATAATAATAATAATAATAATAATAATAATAATAATAATAATAATAATAATAATAATAATAATAATAATAATAAGGAGCCCACACATAGTAATGAGAAAATACATATCTATTGGTTATAATTTTTCTCTGAATTAGTAATACACATACCTTATTTCAATAGTATAAATGCTAGTAATTATATGATTTAATTTGATTTCAGTAGTCTAATTACTAGCAATTATATGCCTTGATATGATTTCAGTATTATAAGTGCCAACAATTATATTCTTTAATTTAATTTCTATAATATAATTGCTAACAATTGCATGTCCTAAAGTAATTTAAATAATATAATTACTACCAATTATATGTGTTAATCTGATTTCAGTAATATAAGTGCCAACTATTATTTGCTTTAATTTGATTTCAGTAATATAATTGTTAGCAATTATATGTCTTAATCTAATTTAAATAATATAATTGCTAGCAATTATATGTCTTAATCTAATTTAAATAATATAATTGCTAGCAATTATATGCCTTAATCTGACTTCAGTAATATAAGTACCAACAATTATATATATTAATGTAATTTAAATTATATAATTGCTATCAATATATGTCTTAATCTCATTGTAGTAATATAATTGATAGTATTCTGTTCAATAACTTGACAACAAACTCACAACAATCAAAATGGATGCACAATAACTTTTAAGCAACACCACAACAACTCCATAATAACCATGACACTAATATTATTCCTAGCAATTATAAAAGAATATAATTTGCATGAGGTAAGATGTAGGCCATAAAGACCATAAATACAATAAGTTCATAATACATAAAAATATACTACTAACACCAACAATCATATCTACATAAACCATTAATATATAAACCTTAAATTAATTACTTGACACTATATTAGCTTAGTTATTTTATCATTTCTAACAATAAGTCTTTACGACACTGTAAAGGACATCCAAGAAGAGCCCTCGACATTTCAGGATTCTTAATTAGATAATGATAACATGCTAAATGCCTTTACTCATCAATATCTAAATCATTCAATAAATTCCACACTTTATTCTCATGAATTGGAAGTGTTGTAGCCTTTACCAATTCACTTGTTGAACTTGCAATGGCTTTAGCAATATTATCAAGTCCTTTTTTCAAAATCACAATTTCATCTTCAAGTTATGTTTTTTTTTACCATGCTTACATTTTGAATATGCTTCAGCTTAAGAATTCACTTGAGATCTTATAGTTTCCTCATGCTCATTACTTGAAACATTCTCAACATTGTCATCAATAGCATCAATATTTCCTAAATGCACTTCATTTTCAGCTACCATAAAGTTAATGTCATCAATTGTATTACTTAAATCATTCTCCTTAAGCATACTTGCCCTTCGTCTTCTCATTTCTATTGTAGTTTTAGTATATTCTCCAATGGCTTTATCTTTTACTTACAATTGACTTAATTTTTTATAATTTCATATTGGTTTATTTTGCCACTCAACAGCTTTAGGTTTCACCTTTACAAAAGAAAGACATAATACTAACATAAATTTGAAGTTGAAAGACAAAGATAATGATATAATTTAAAGTTTTGGATGATGCATATACCTCAATTAGTTGTTGCCAAACTTCAAGTTCAACAATCAACATTTCAGAAATGGGATCCAATTAAAACCACTTAAGCTATTTCTGAAAATATCATAATATGATGTCCATAATCTCTTAATGTGCTTCATTAAGTTGTATACTCTTTCCTTATCAATTGGATAATCTAAGAATTTTTTCCTCAATTCTTTAATAATATTTTCAAATGTTCTTGGAGTAAAAGTTCCACCAACTCTATTGCCAATTGTTTTTTAATGCAAATATGCATCCATAAGGGGTATTTAACAAATAATATCAAGAAAAATACATTATAATTTAATTTTTTTAAATGTAACAAATAATAAATATGATTGAAACTATAAGGAAAATTTAACAAAAGCAATTTGTTTCTCATTGACTCAGAAACTAAAAACAAAATATCAAAAGAGTACAAGTAAAAGAAAATAGAAGTACAAATATGAAATTATAACTAAAATAAAATCATAGATGCACATTACATAATGTAATCAACCCACATAGATGCAACAATAGAATCTCGAACTAACTTTCATTTACGAGTCTCTTCACCATCATCTATACTAGAGGGACAATCCTGTGGAACACTAATATTTAAAAGTTCTACATTAACCTTTGTAATTATTTGTTCATTTAGATCTACACCCATTAAATAATTATGTAAAATATAACAAACCACAATTATTTCCTTTTAATGCCAAAATTAGGTTTTGTTGCACTTGTTATAATAGGACATTGCTTCTTATGTACACTAAAAGCACATTCAATTGCATTTTGCAAACATGAGTGTCGAATATTAAATAACTCGCATGGATTTCGTGATTCCTTTAAATGATAACACTCTCCTCTATAAGGTGTAACAAGACTACTTCTCAACATGAATTCAACATCAACAAGATAATATTTTTCTAAAACAAATTACATTTCTCATTAACTTACTATCCCATATAATGTATTTATGTAAATTGAAAAAAAACATATAATTACCTTTTAGAATTTTAAGAGGCTATGATCTGCTTAATGCATTTTTTAATATTTTTTAATATTTTTTAATCAGATGTTGTCTCTTCCCATCCAAGTAAGACATAAGAGAATTTCAAATCAAATGTATATGCAACCAAGACATTTTATGTTGGATATTCTTTTCTAACACGAATCCTTTGAAAAAACTTTCACACAAATATGTGTTCCATCAGTAGCACCAACATAATCCTAACAATAAATTTATTATTACATATTATTGATCATATATAAGTGTTTTAATTAAATATCAAAGAAAAAATAAAAAGAATTCATTACCTTAAAATATGGATAAAATCGATTGTTGTTGAATATTTCTGAAGATACTTTTGATCCATTTGGTTGTTTGAAAATTTTGATCTCTAACTCTATAATAGCTCTAACAATATTATGAAAGTGTCGAATAATTGTCTCCCTAGAATGATAGAAGAAAAAAATCAAGTTCACAATTGGTAACATTATGTCCTAATAAATAAAGTGATTTTGTTACTTGCTTTTCAACACATTAAGACCACCTTCTTTAACCAAAGATCACATAGACCCATAAAAGTTGTAGGACTCATTCTTACAATGTTGCGACACTTTTCATTTATTGTAATTTGAGTCATTAATTTTTACTTTACTTTTTCTCCTTCTAACCTCACATCACGAGCAATGATATTTTTTTGTTTATGTCTTCTCAATCCAACCTAATATATGATGATACACACAACTTTTACTACTGACAATTGATGCATAGGTTGGAATTTAAAAACCGCTTGTTCTATAATCTTTCGATCACCCATCTATAAAATATATACAATAATAATAAATTGTATAAAAAAATCTATGTTGTTCATCAATAGTATCAATAAAAAAATATACATGATGAAAAATAGTAAAGCATATAGTAACTTAAAAATAAAAAGTACTATAACACAAACAGATTATAAATCATGAAAAATTAAACAAACTTGATAATTCCAAAATGTAAAAGGAAATATAAAAACATGAAAATAAAAATAAAAGGTACTAATCTTAAACTTCAAGATCTGTAAAGTGATTTTTCAGAAAAAAAAGGTCTGCAAATTGAAAAAAAAAAGTTAAAAAATATGAACAACAATGGAAGGAAAAAAAATTAATACCTTTAAGAGTTGAATATAAAAGAAAAAAAATTATCTCAACACTAAAACCAATTAAACAATTAAAAATATCAATTAACCTAGCTAGAAGAGTAGAACTCGAAAAAAGGAGGAAGAGCTGTAAATTTTAGAACAAAGAAAGAGAATGAAACAAAACTATGAATGAGGAAAACAAGAGCCTTTAAGATACAAGGATAATTTCAAATTTTTAATTTATAATCAGGGATATACTTGGAGAAAAAAAACCTTAACTCACATTCCCCTCCCTTACACTCCCAATCGTGGAGGTGTAAGAAATTGAAGGTTAATAGCTATACTGATAGGTATACTCTTCTCTTCCTTAACCCTACCATCCTTTTGCTTTATCCTTCCCAAACAAGGGTATATAGAAACCCTCCTCCTCCTTACTCTTACTTCTTTTTCCCTAAACTCATTCCAAACATAGTATTTGTCTAAAAAGAATGATGTTATAAATATAGTGATAACTTGGATCGAGCAAATAAAATTTCTGTTAGAATATATTTTTATTTACTATGAAAGTAATCTAATCTACAAGTTGTAGATTTTCTTTTTAATTTCAGTTTAATAGCTTATAATTTATGTTATAATCCAATGGATGAAGAAAATAAAAACATCTATAGCTTCAGTGTTGTAGAAGCCCATATATTAATTTGTTGTTTTGCTCTAATGCACACATCAAATATTTTTTTAACATCAATTATTGTTATAATGCCGCCTATTGTTATGGTACATTTTAAAATTTATAGTCAAATTGTAAAAGTTTTTTTGTTTTTTCAGTACGAAATAAAAATATACCCGAGACTTTATTTTATTATTCCATTCTAGTTTCCCTCATTTTTTTTTTCCTCTACACTTTTTCATTTCTCATTAAAATAAGAAAAGTAAAAAAAATATATTTTTTTTGTTCTACTTACTTGGTATCGTAGATAATAATATTTTTTCTAAATAATAAATAATTTTAAAAATTAAAATAAATTTTTTTTTTTTTGTGATGTTGGCTTTTGGTCAATATTTTTACTTTTCTTTCATTTTCTGATACATAAAGGTTCATAGATCGAAAAATGCATTTCTACCACTTTCTTCATCTTCTGATTTCATTTAATTTATTGAAATTGAATCAACTTGAATTGCATTGATGAAGATGACAAAGAGCTACTGTTAACAGTCGCTGGCTAGAATCAAATCGCTTCTCTCTCTCTGTGGTTGTGTACGTGTATATATATGTGTGTATATATATATATATATAAGTTGTGGAGTTGATTGATCGAAAACCCTAGGCATGAGTGGGCACGATTCCAAGTATTTTTCAACAACAAAGAAGGGTGAAATCCCTGAACTTAAAGAAGAGCTCAATTCTCAGTACAAGGTTTGTGTAGCTTTGATCATAATTTTGATGTTTTTGTTTTCTGGAATTGTGGATTAGAATCTGAGGCATTTTGATGTATTTGTGTAGGATAAGAGAAAAGATGCAGTTAAAAAGGTTATTGCTGCAATGACTGTTGGAAAGGATGTGTCTTCGCTTTTCACTGATGTAGTGAATTGTATGCAAACAGAGAATTTGGAGCTTAAGAAGCTGGTTTATTTGTACCTTATAAATTATGCTAAAAGCCAGCCTGATCTTGCCATACTTGCTGTCAATACTTTTGTCAAGGTATAACAGCTACATTCAACCTGTCAATTCTCCTTTTATTGCTTATTACGTTTGTATTATCTACTCTTGCTTCAGGCATATCTGTAGCAGCATTCAAAATCGTTGAGTTGAGGTTGCCTTTTATTTAAGTGATACCTTAATCAGTCTTTCTTTCCAAGTGTGTGTTTGTACGCCCACAAGATGCATGTTCGTATGTTTTTGATTCTGAATAGATAGATATTACCTTTTGTTCATAAATCTGTAAGGTTTAGGTTTCTGATATGATGAAAACAATGTTCAATGGTTAGTTGAGACAGACATATGTTCTTGTATTAGTTGCTTCTCGTGCTTTTACAGCGTTGAGTGGCAATTCCGTGATCATCAACTTTTTTTTTTTTATCACTTTCTTTTTCCAAATCAACTGTTGAGCTTTCAATAAGGTCCTCTGTAACAGATTTTTTTGTTGGTTCAATGATATCATCTTGTTATTCTACAAAAGTTTCTTCTATGGTTGGTGATCAGCTTCCATGTATAGGTCCTCAGGTAACTTGGATTGTCTTTGCAAACAGCTATACAGGAGAGGACTTATACACTAAATTTGGAGAAAGAACTAATATGTTTCCTTTTTGTTTTTTAACAACAAAGGCAGTGTTTTGTTCAGTCATGAGTTTGGCATTATTAATTACATGCTTCTGGCCTCTCTAACATAACCGCATTTTATTGACATCATGTAGGATTCGCAAGATCCAAATCCTCTGATTCGAGCTTTGGCTGTACGGACAATGGGCTGCATCCGTGTTGACAAAATTACAGAGTACTTATGTGATCCCCTTCAGAGATGTCTGAAGGTTGGTTCTCTCTGCTGATTTTAATCTTTTGGTTTAATAGATTGCTGTCCTTGGATAATGCTTGCTTTCCTCAACTCTATTCTCAAAAATATTTAGACTTTTGTTACATCTCCTGTCTGTGTTATCCATATATATTCTCTAATCTAGTATTTTACACTTATTTCAACAGGACGATGATCCTTATGTTCGTAAGACAGCAGCTATTTGTGTGGCCAAACTTTTTGATATAAATGCAGAATTAGTTGAAGATAGGGGATTTCTGGAATCTCTCAAGGATTTGATTTCTGACAATAATCCAATGGTTGTAGCAAATGCTGTGGCAGCCCTTGCTGAGATTCAAGAGAATAGTAGCAGGCCCATCTTCGAGATTACTAGTCACACACTTTCGAAGCTGCTTACTGCTCTTAATGAGTGCACAGAGTAAGTTAACTATATTGTGATGCCTTATAGCCTAAATTTCACGGTCGAATTTGGAGATGGTCATCATTCATGGGAAACTGATGTTTTGGTCTTTGATGATTCTAAGCCTGATGTAATTCAATCCAATCATGCATATGCTTTTGTATTTTGAACATCCTGTTATATCTAGGTTAGGAAACTATATGAAATGGAGGACACTGAACAGTTATTTCAGAATATGGTCATATGTACAGGCAACTATGTGCTGAGAATGCAAACAAACTAATTATCACATTCTTTTCTACCCCCTCCTTTTGTCTCTTTTACATCTTTTTTCTAAGATAGATGTATTTGCTCTTTGTTTGAGTGGACAGCCAACCTTAGCTTGTACTGTTCTGTAACCTATGTTCTTGGTCTCTCGTCACTATGTTAAATGTTTGTGTCATGCTCATGGTGTAGACTTGTCTCTGCTACTTGTATGCTATTACCTATTTGCGAAGCATACATGATAGATTTCACTGGCAATTGAAAGATTACATGCTTTGGAGAATGTCAAATTCATTCTTCTGCTCTTTTATTTTTTCACTCAATTTTTGGAGCCCTGCAACTTCTTTGCTTGAAAACCTCTTTGTTTGTTTGTTTGTTTGTTTGTTTGTTGATGTTTCATTTGTTTATGTTGTACCTTTTTCAGGTGGGGCCAAGTTTTTATATTAGATGCTCTTTCTAGATACAAGGCCGCTGATGCTCGTGAGGCTGAGAATATAGTGGAACGAGTTACCCCACGACTACAACATGCTAATTGCGCTGTTGTTCTTTCAGCTGTTAAGGTTGTTGTTTTATTGATGTTCTTAATCATTAACGTTGATGCCTCTGAAAGTTATCAACTATTCAGAATTTATTACATTACGGTTATTCTATTTCACCTTTATAGATGATCCTCCAACAAATGGAAGTTATCACTAGCGCTGATGTCGTTCGAAATCTTTGCAAGAAGATGGCTCCTCCTCTTGTAACATTACTTTCTGCAGAACCTGAGATACAGTATGTTGCATTGCGGAATATCAACCTGATTGTACAAAGACGGCCCACAATCCTTGCGCATGAAATTAAGGTAAAGAGACATAGTCCTGCTGACGATATGAAATGTACAAATTTAGTCATGGAAACTTCTTACTTGTGCTTTACGTTTGGTCATATGCTGATCAAGTTTTGTTCTCCAAAATGTCCTCTTTTATTTTCAGGTGTTTTTCTGCAAGTACAATGATCCAATTTATGTGAAGATGGAGAAGCTAGAAATCATGATAAAACTTGCCTCAGACCGAAATATAGATCAAGTATTTATTATTTTTTTTTTTAATCTTCCCTCTTTGAACAATACTAGGTGCATTACTCCATATGCATGATTGTCTTTTTTAGGAAGGAGCATTCTTGGACTTAGTTAGGCTGTAACGTTCTCTTGAACACTTTAGTTAGGCTGTAATGTTTTCTTGAACACTTTGGTAGGTTCTGTTGGAGTTCAAAGAGTACGCCACAGAAGTAGATGTGGATTTTGTCAGAAAGGCTGTTCGTGCCATTGGCCGCTGTGCCATTAAGTTGGAGAGAGCTGCTGAGCGTTGCATCAGTGTTTTGCTAGAGCTGATTAAAATTAAAGTGAATTATGTGGTTCAAGAGGCTATTATTGTTATCAAAGACATCTTTAGAAGATACCCTAATACGTGAGCTATAGTTTTGGTGCGCTTGAGGAATATTATTGCGAAAGTCTTGTTTCTTCCCTTCAAAACTTAATTTTGAATCCTCCTTTCTTTTGCAGTTATGAATCAATCATTGCGACACTCTGCGAGAGTTTGGACACTTTAGATGAGCCAGAAGCTAAGGTAACTTGTTTTTCTTCAGGATTTTCTACTATAGATTGAGATGCTAGCTTATGTTTTGTATTCATATCTTCAACTATTCTATCTCCTAAGGCTTCCATGATCTGGATAATTGGTGAATATGCTGAAAGAATCGACAATGCTGATGAACTCTTGGAAAGCTTCTTGGAGAGTTTCCCTGAAGAACCTGCACAAGTCCAGTTGCAATTGTTGACTGCAACAGTCAAGCTTTTTCTTAAAAGGCCAACTGAAGGCCCTCAGCAGATGATTCAGGTTTTTATATTATACCGACTTGACTGTACTTTAGAAAGTACGGTCTGATTTTCTTCTTCTTTCACTTGACCTTTACTTGACAATGTACTTGGCACATATTCTATGATTACTAATCAGGTTTTGATTATGTCCATACACCTAGGTTCAGGTCTGCATATTGCCCTCTTATTTTTTGAAGTAAAAAATACAACATCAATTTTCTTTATTAATATATAACTGAATACCATTTATATACGTACCTAAAATTGTAGTAATTATTTAAAAAATTGTCATATAAAATGATTTCAGTTATGCCATATATACACGTTCATATGTAAAAATATATGTACATGCATACCACGGTTGGGCATGGCAACACCTTCTGTTTAATATTGAGGTTGAGGAAGAGCGAATGCCCATTTGGTTGGATGAAATTGTGTTTGTGACGTTGAAATGGGTTCTGATCAGTGGTAACATACTATTGGAAGAATATTGTTTTTCAATGAAAAATAAAATTTTATTACTTTATTTTTGTTCTAGGAGAAACATATAAAAAAGACAGAGAATTAAAAAGAAGAAAGTCTGGCTTCTTGTAGCCAATGAATGTTCTATTTCCTTAAGCATACTGTTACACTCCCAGTTTTGAGATATTGTTACTTTTTAGCCTTTGTAACTACCCCATGCACAAATTTATTACATGAAAGTAAATACAAGTCCTAAAACTAAACATAATTACCGACTCTCTAGTTTGTCGAATCTTGTCTTTTCACACTAAGCTTGTTGTCTCTTGGACATTCCAAATACTTACAAATTTCTAGAGAATGCAAATGGATGTTATGCTGTGCCGGCCTCATGTTTTGGTTATATGCATGTTGGCCTCAATGTGTGTCTTTTATCTCTAGTTTTTGAAATTAGTTCGTCGAATTTCAAAGATAGAATGAAATAATAGTGAAATGAAGTGTACCATGCTGCTAGTTTTAGCATGTTGTCTACAATTTTCAGTCCCCCATGTGCAGCAACCATCATTCGTTTCAGGTGTCCTGCGACGTCGTATCATCTAGCGACACTTTGTTAGGACATGATTGTTTTTTCATTATAGTTGCAGGCTTGCAGCTATTCAATCATTGTTCATGACATTTAATGGCTGTTGCTTTCATTAAACATTTAGATTTCACTGTCTCTAGTCAACTCTCACTGTAATTCTTTTGACAGGTTGTTTTGAATAATGCAACTGTGGAGACAGACAATCCTGATTTACGGGATCGTGCATACATATATTGGCGATTGCTATCTACTGATCCTGAGGTGTGGTTTTGCTTTAGACAGTCATTATTTGTATTTAAATTTATTAAGAGTTTGCTGTGTGGCTGTGCCTGTGTATTTGTTTGTTTGTTTGATAAATATAATTTTTTCTCCGTTATATGTTTTCCCCTTTTATTTTGGGGACCGATGGGGCAGGGAGGAACATGATGATAGTTACAATAGCATGTTCTTGCAGCCCTTGGTTGCGTGCTGCCACAATTAGCACTAGTTTATCAAGTTTGCTACAGGTATCTTTCCCAGCTAATCTGCTGGCTTGGGGCAAATTTTAGTTTCACATGGCTAACCCAAAGCTTCTATCTGGGAGATTTGCAACTGCTGGACATTGTTGAACAATATACAGTACATGTAGTTATATGTTCATATAGGACCAGAAAAAAAAAATCCAAATCTACTTGAATTCCATGCTTGCTACATTTTGGACATAAAACTTTATGGAATTCATTTGAAACCACGGGGAAGCACTTGTATACTGCATTGAGTGCATTAAAAAAATATATATGTTCTTATATCTGATGTAATTTTTTTTTTTTTTAAGGCTGCTAAAGATGTTGTGTTAGCTGAGAAGCCTGTGATTAGTGATGATTCAAACCAACTTGATCCATCTCTTCTGGATGAGCTTCTTGCCAACATTGCTACATTATCCTCTGTGTATCACAAGCCCCCTGAAGCATTTGTGACCCGTGTTAAGACAGCAACACAGCAAACTGAAGATGATGACTATCCTGATGGGAGTGGAACAGGGTATTCAGAATCACCTTCCCATCCTGCTGATGTTGGAGCATCACCACCAACCAGTTCAATGAATACTGGATCAAGGCAACCAGCCCCTGCACCAGCCACAGCTCAACCTCCTGCTCCTTTGCCAGATTTACTTGGTGACTTGACAGGAACAGATAATAGTGCTATTGTTGCCATTGACCAACCGTCTACTCCTTCTGGGTAGGTGCTGGAATTTATGAAGTGTGATCTATTCGTGGTCAGTGGATATGTGGCACCAGTATGGGATCATTTGGCTGCATCAATATTTTGCTGAACTTA
This sequence comes from Mallotus nudiflorus, assembly GCA_947683625.1. Taxonomy (NCBI): domain Eukaryota; kingdom Viridiplantae; phylum Streptophyta; class Magnoliopsida; order Malpighiales; family Euphorbiaceae; genus Mallotus; species Mallotus nudiflorus. The sequence goes on from CANTUR010000002.1 coordinate 2,675,358, forward strand.
TTCTGATTTTGTCATGCATTCATTGAACAATGAGCCCTGCATAATTGGCAATTCTCAATTGCATTTCTAAACATGTTGCTTATTAGATCTTGAACTTGTTGCAGCCCTCCTTTGCCAGTTCTGCTACCAGCATCGGCTGGTCATGGTTTACAAATTAGCGCACAGCTAATACGAAGAGATGGCCAAATATTTTATAGCATGCTGTTTGAAAACAACTCACAAGTTCCCCTTGATGGGTTCATGATTCAGTTTAACAAGAATTCATTTGGTCTTGCAGCTGCTGGACCCTTACAGGTAGTTTTGAATTCCATTTCTTAAACTAGTGTTTTATTTTTTCCCCCTCACATTGAGTTAAAATTGAGACATTATTTTCTGATAGGTTCCACAATTACAACCTGGGACATCTGCAACAACTCTGCTACCTATGGTATTGTTCCAGAACATGTCTACTGCTCCCCCAAATTCACTTTTGCAAGTTGCTGTGAAAAATAATCAACAGCCCGTGTTGTACTTCAATGACAAAATTTCACTGCATGTTTTCTTCACCGAGGATGGGAGTATGGAGCGTGAGAGCTTTCTTGAGGTAAAAGGACCAAAAATCTTTTTCTTTTGTTGGAGTGTTATGTTATTGGTTTTGGTTTCTTTGCTGATATTAAGGGGCATCTTGGATTATGAGGTCTCTCAGTTGATGCACTCACCTAAGTGTGGCCAAGTTGTGCAGCTCAAATTTAGCATTAAATCTTTGATGTTATTGTTATCTTTATTTTATTGCACATTGAAGGGTTGAGAGAGGAGAGAGGGGGTGGGGGGATGACGGACGGTGGCAAGCATAAGACTTAGATCTGCTCTTGTGCAGTGCAAATGTATATTGCATGGCCAAATAGTCATAACCTTATAGTCGTAACACCTGTGAGTCATCTAATACTAATACTATTATTAAAAATAATTCTACATTTCAAAAAATTGCTATAATTTAGTCTTATGACGTGTATATAATTTATAGTTTTTAAGAGATTGTAAAGAATTTCAGAATTTTGTTATAATAATAATGTGAATTTTTTTTTTGAAATAACATTTTAAGATGGTTATATTTTGGTGGACGGGTCTAGGGACCCATTTTATTTTTCCTTCATTGACAAAATGAAATAGTAGGGTAAATAAATAGAGAGAAGAAGAGGTAGCGAGATTGTAACACTTGTACATCGATTTAACAAGTAATAATGTAATTAAGATAGAAATTTATACAAGCATCATAAGAGAAATGTGTTAGATGGATATTTCTATCATATATACAAAGAAAATCTTAGAAGATGTGGAAATTCTAAGCGTCATGTATAGTTAAGAACAATGTTGGTTTTGAATCCTATGGAAATGAAATATGTTTGAAGCTTGGTGTTAAATTGGAACTAAACTTAGGTCTACATCAAAAAGGAAAAATAAATTAATTTGTTTGTATATGTTCTATAAGGAGGAATCTAATGACTTCATGTCTATTAGTACAATATATGAAAGTGAGGTTTAAGGTTTACAAAGCTGAACTTGAGTAAATGTATTTGTGTTGAATATATGAACTGAGTTTTTCCTGATGAAATTTGTTTATTTGGATGGCTTTTGCATGTTTATAATGCAAGGATAGATGAATTAATTTTAACCTTACACTGTTCATAAGTATCCATCAAGGATGGAGGGGGTGATAGCCAAGCTCTCCCAAGTTGGCTAAGAGGTTTCCTTCCTTCCTATTGAGTGATGGTGCATCATACACGAGGCAGCTTATAACTTGTTTGAAGACATTTGCCACCCTTGTTGTCCTACCCAAATTGATTTAGATTAGTGAGAGCCCAATGGGCTCTGGATACAAGTGGTTTGGACCTAAAATAAAGGACCTTGCTGAAAGTACAAAATAAATCAATTCTTTTGAACCTGCTAGTGTAGAAAGGTGATAGCAAATCCGTTACACCAGACTTGACCATTTGCAATAGCATGCGATTTTGTGTTGGGTGTAGTGATGATGTAACAAACTTTGTTAAGGGCTGGGTGTAGTCTGAATTCAATGACTTCCTGCATCTTATGGTGTAAATGGTATCGAGGAAATGAAATTTTTGAATGGAAGAAATTCTGCGACGTTATCGATTAGTTCATTAAGATATCATTTGTTAATGGTGCTTGTGACTCTGCTTGGAATCTCATTTTATATGGGTATGTTGCCTCTGCAGACATGGAGGTCTCTTCCTGATTCAAATGAAGTTTCAAAGGACTTTCCAGGCCTTGTAGTGAATGCTGGAGAAGCTACCTTGGATCGTTTGGGTGCATCAAACATGTTCTTTATTGCAAAGCGAAAGCATGCCAACCAAGATGTATTTTACTTCTCTTCAAAAATTCCTCGGGGAATTCCATTTTTAATCGAACTAACCACAGCTGTTGGAACCCCTGGGGTGAAGTGCGCAATCAAGACTCCAAATCCTGAAATGGCACCACTTTTCTTTGAAGCCGTGGAGACACTGATCAAAGGGTGATTGTGTTTTCTGTATCATAGTTATTTTTTTCATTTCAACATATTTTTCAATATTATTTTTGTTTATATGTAAAATTGTGCAGTGCGTAGTGAGGTTTTATTGATAATTCTGCATTTAGTTTTCTTTTATCACTCGCAATCTGTACTAGTTGTGAGGTAAGATTGCATATTTTTGTTGTATGAACTTTTGAATTTTGGTAGTAACTCAAGCATAGTTATGATTCTTATGAATATAGTTCCCGAGGTTGCAGAACTGTTTTCTGCATTGACGCCTGGATAAATGCTTTTTGATTTTTGCTTTAGCCTTGCTATTTTTATTTTTGGTCTGACATTTTAATTGAGCTTGAAAATAGTGTAACATCTAAATTTTTCTTAATTAGCGGTAAGAGATTCGTAGACTTGTGCGATTTAATCATAGTCTTGCTGCTCTATGCACCCTGTTTAACTTTTTGTCATTGTTTTTTGTTTTATTCCTTTTATAAGGGGAAAGTAAATGTGGTTTTAATTCGTGAAAAAAAAAATAATTTTGTATTTTTAATAAAATGTAAATTTTTCTGTTTTATTTTTGACAATTTAATTTTTTTAACTATATTATAATTATTTTATAATAAATTATTTATATGATTTATTATTAATCCAACAATTTAGATAATTTTAAAAATATTATAAATTTAAGTCAAATTATTTTTATTCATTATAAAATTAAAACAACATTTAAATTTTATTTTTGTTCATTATAAAATTAAAAAAATTTAAATTTTCTTCTCTTAATTTAATTTTTGATAGAAAATAATGTTATTATCCTAATTTTTGTACTATAAATTGTTTAAATTTCTGATACGTATTATATTGATCTGTTTAGAAATAACAAAGCATTTTACTATTGCAAACTTGGTAACGAGAGTAAAGGTCTCATTATAAGCCTTTCCTTGTGTTTGACCATAACCTTTTGCAACTAAGCATGTTTCATGTCACTCTATGGATCTATTCGGATTATACTTGATTTTATAGACCTATTTAAAGCCTCTCTTTGGTGATAGAACAATGCTTTATATATTTTTATTGTTTAATGCTTGCAATTCTTTGTGCATCGCTTGTTGCCGTTTTGGATCATGAGCTATCTCCTCAAACTTTGTGGGTTCAGCATATGTTCCTGAAAAAAAGATGATTGCATTATGAGTTCAATTTCAAGTTTGGTAGACTCAAGACTTACTTTATGAGTGGATCTGCTTGCTCCTATTTTATGATTTTGCAATGATAAAGTGACCTCTGCGATGGAACTGTTAGATATCGTGTGTTGTGACATTCAACATTTCTCATGTGATATAGAACATAATCATTATATCACTGGGAAAGTCTCATCACTCATTTGGTTTTAGCATCTTTTGGTGGTTAGAGGCTTATTTGATACTATTTACATACTTTCATTTGCTAATGTGTCTTTGTTTCTTGCTTGATCTTCTGCCAAGGATAATTTAGGTGTTGGATCTTGATTTTAAAGATCTTTATCCGATTTACCAGAATTCTCTTCAATATTTATATGTCTGGGAGATGGTATCATTTGAGGAGAGGATTCTATGGTTTTCCCTTGGAAAAGGAATATTTTTTCATAGAAGATAAAATCTCTAGGCTTAAATAATTGTTAAGTTTTAATTTTATCACTTTGTAGCCCTTATTTCCTGTACAATGTCCTAAGAAAACGCATTTTCTAGTCCTTGGAGCAAATTTGTCTAATCATTTAGGCTTAATAAAAGTACAACACAAACATCCACACGCACAAAGGTGATCATAATTTGGTTTCCTTTTAAAAAGAATTTTTTTTAGGGATTTCTACTATTCAATATTGATGAGGGTTGTAAATTCAAGTGGTGAACTAAAGTTATTTAATCAAAACTTTAATGTGCGGGCAACTTCGAGCAAGTGGTTAAACTTTCATTTTATTATCTCATTTTGTTGTGATGTATATGGATATGAAGTTCGGTGTATGATGTCATGTTCAAGGATAAAATTTTGAAATTCCTTTATTTATTCAAATTTATATTGTCACCTCTCAGTGTATAATGTCACGTTCAAGGATAAAATTCTGAAATTCCTTTGCTCATTCAAATTCTGCTACATTGTAACCTCTCACCTTACCATTGATACAAAGTGTTGAAATTGTACAAGCGCCCCCCTACCTTTAATTTTCATCAACATAAACCTAAGTGCAACAAGAATAATCATAAGAAATAGTAAAAAAAAAATATATCTTGCTCCACTATGTGCTAATTCTATAAAGTCCCCAAGTATTTATGTGAAAAAAGAAAATTTCTTTAAATTTATTATTTTTAATTTGAAAGGGATGTTTAGTTTTTTTCTTGCCCTACGGCAAACATTACAAGATTTATGGGTCATTGCATAGTAAATTTGACCTCACAATACTGTAAGCATCGTTTAATCCCATTAAGTATTGGTCTAGTCATTCTTCTTCACGTTCCCTTGTAGTTACACCACATGTGCAACCTATACAGCCATTCGCACGAGATTTGGTAAAGCCTCCAAGTTGTTCGCAGTTTCTCTTTTAATTTCTTGAATTCCTGGTCTACTCCCTTATAGAAAGCGTTCTTTTAGTTTTTTCCACATTCCATATATCGTGTCATGATGCAGAGTGCTTTTATGAAGTTCTTCACTAAATGAATTCAAGATTCGACCTGGTTGCTAAGACCCCTTTGCGAGGAGGCACCCTTTCTCTCGAAGTTAAGAGTCTATTTTACTGAGTTCGCCAGAGAGAGTTGTCTTGCGCCCTTAGGGATTTCCTACCTACCCACTTGGCACAAGCAAATCTCCATGTCAGTCTGATGCACCCAATTAATAGTGTGCTACCATTTTAGCTTTGTTCACTGTTGATATAATCGTACTGGTGGAACTTTTGCCGAGGAACTGTTGATAATTTGTGATTTGATGCTTGTTAAACATGAACTGTATATTATTGTAGTGTATGTCATTAAGTATAGAAAGGCATATATATACAAGATTATACAACGATAATATGTGGTGAAGTAGGTAACAATGCTGGTAAGTAGACTAAATTACGAAGGTCAAAATGAAATTTCTTGATATCAGCATGTATCTTTGACTATTTGAAAAATATCTAATATTTCTTAATGCTTTATTATAATAAGTAAACTCTTATATTTTTTAAATATAATTACTTTTTAAATTTACACTGGACTTTTATATCAAATTTTATTTTATTTATTTTTATGTGATTAATTGTGTGTTAATTATTTTATTTTAGAGGAAAATTTCATATAAAATTATTTATTAAATAAAATTTTAAATTTAAATTTTATATATAAAAAATAGATGTTTGAGAGAGATTTGTCTTCTTATGGAATCCGCCTGATTCAAAATTAAAAATAAATAAAATTTATGTACTACCAAATGAATTTAATTTCAGATTCTATGTTAAAAAAATTATGCAAAAATTAATGAATCCAAAAAATTGATATGATTGTTTGATTCATTTTTTCTCATGCTGAAGTTTTTGTAGAGCATATAAAATGTAACTCAAAAGTTTTTGTAGAGTTTGGTGGATGAGACTTCATTTTCTTAATTTAAATTTTTTTATAAGAGTTGATATTCATCAATCAATAATTTAATATCATAAATTTGAGAAATATAAAATCTAATTTAAGTAATGTTAATTTTTTTTATTAATATTGTTTAATTACATTTATAAATTAATATTGTAATGTGCAACTTGGAAAATAACACACTTTTGTTTTGTAGTTATACTTAATCAATAATTTTAATTTTAATTTTTTTTCAAATGAGTTGGATTGTTAGAGCATCAAAATTAATTTTTAATAGTCTTTTCAGATTAAATAAATTTTATACACAATCAAAAAATGGCTTCCAAAACCCAGACAAAGGGCATCAATAACCTCAAAAAAAATTAAAAAAGCTAACAATATATTAAAAAAAAATAGATTTATTGATCTTATTTATTAAATTTAAAAAATAAAAATATAATAAAAAAGACCATTGCCAATTGGTTTTACTAATTAAACATTGTTAATTAATATGTATCTACTTTCTGTGTTTAGGCCCACTCTACTAGTTATTTTTTTTGTGTTTTTAATTTAATTTAGTACCTTTTGTTGTTTTAATGATTTTAACTAGTATTCGACAAATTAAAAGGCTAAATTAATAAGAAAAATTGTTTTTGGTCTATAAATTTGTTATTAAATATCAAATTTGTAATATCCCGTGTTTTTAAATATTTTAATACTGTATCGGAATATACAGTGTTAATAATTTTGTATATAATTATGATATTTTTACGAGTTAATATGTATTTAAAACTTATTTTAATTAATATATATTATTTTAAGTGTTTTACGTAAAATTTTTTCGAAAATACTATTTTCGGAAAAATTTTCACGTAAATAATTTACCATTAATTATTTTAAATAGATTTCCGGACTTGCATGAACTCATATATATTTTTAAAAGTACTAAATAACATATATATGTGTATTTATTTATTTAATTAGGGTTTAATTAATTATCCTAATATTTTATTATTTATTATTAGTTTTAATATTATTTAATTATTTTTAAGTGTATTAAATTTTAAAATATTAAATTATATGTGTGAGGTGTATATTTAATGTGTGTGAGATTTATATTATCATAATATATAGTGTAAAAGTATATATATATACATATACATTTAATATTAAACAAAAAAATAAAGTTTGAGTTATTTATGAAATTGCCATTGAAGCTTCTCCTTCACTCCCGATCACTTCCCTCATTGTTCCGCCACCTGCCATCCCATTTCCTCACCGTCGGTGTGCCTCTTAGTGTGCCACCTTCTTCCCCAGCCTTCCCCGCTGCCAGCAGCGCCCTATTCCGTCGAGGTTTGGCCGGAATTAGCTCGGGAAGCCGAATTCATTCTCACTATCGTTCACGGTGTTTTCGGCCACCGTTTTCGACACCGCTGGTCTCTTTCTTATCCTTGAGCTCCGGTGAGTGTGATTCCAAGCTTTGTTTCACTTAAAATGGTCTTGATTTGCTTAGGTTTCGATTTTGGTAATTCGGCCATTTTAGGGTTCTTGATTTTTTTGAACTTTGAATTGATTGATTCATGAGAAATTCCTTCACAAATATTGTTCCCCTTAGCTTAATCTACATATGTGAATTTTTTTAGAATTTTTGGGAATTATTTTGATTTTTCGGTATTTTTGAATATTTTATTATTATTTTCTAATTTTTGAAAATTAATTAAATAAATTATGAAATTGTGTTTTATGATAAATATAGGTGTTGAAATGAATTATATAAATTTATTTGGAATTTTTTATGAATTTCTATGTATTTATTTTGAATTTAATTAGTTTATGTAATTTTGAGAAAATAGGGTTAATTGTGTTTTTAATTGAAATTAATTAGTTAATTGAGTTTAATTATTGATATTATTGATAAATATGTTGAGAAAATTAATTTTTTGCAATTATATTATTTTTGGTGAATTTTCGGAGTAATTTTAGTATATTTATATATATATATGTGTATTTTGGTAATTTTACCTTAAATTGACTAAAAATGTAATTAAATTGGTTTTAATAGCTATTTAAGGTATAAAAATGATTTTTACAAATTATTTAGTATTTTTAATTAATTAAAACTATTTTTCGTGAATTATTTTCAAATTATATATATAATATACGATTTTTCTAAATAAATGAGTTTTTATTGGTTTTTAATGTGTTTTAGGGTTAATTATGCAATTTCTACTTATAAAATGTATTTCTATGATATAAGGGTATTTTTGATATTTCTATATTTTTCTGTGAATTGTGGACCCCGGTCAGTAAACTGTAATTTGGAGTCTGACCGAGGGGTTGTGGTTGTGTTTTGTGTCTATTTTTCGAAGTGTGTTTCTTTGTAGGGCCGGATCTACTCTTTGAGTAGAGAGATGTCCGTTTTACAGGAGAGGTTCTGTCGGATTTTCGGTAGAATTCTCTTAAAACGTGATGTCCGGTCGGATTCTGATTTAATTCTGTGTCTAATATTCTAGGTCGAGTTTTTAGAATTTTATGTTAAGTTTATTCTTATGTCTGTTATTTTTGTATATTTAGTTGTGCCGAAACCGAGGCCTAGTGGACCAGGCCCATCGGACCCATTTCGAGGAGTGCACTAAGTGTGAGTTACTATTATATATATATATGCTTTAGGGTGCATGATTTAGAAATGTATGTTTTATTTGGATTAAATATGCATAAATAATTTAATCAGTACTTAAGTTTATTTTTAGTTTATTTTTGATATATTTTGAATTATATGCATGCTTTATTAAACATTTATGTTCAAAATGTTTTTAAATATATATTTAGTTTATTTTATGATTTAATTGGATTTATTTGATGTATATATACTCGAAATATATTTGGTTTATTTTTGGTATATTTCTAGTATATATATAGTTTATGTTGTTATTTATTTCAAATTCATGCATCATTTATTTATGAATGTATGCTTTATATTTTAATGAAGGATATCAATAGAACGTGCTACCTAGTGGGCAACACTAGGACCGAGTACGTACCGGTACGCTTATAGCATTTAGGCTATATTACTAACCATTTGTGGATGTTGATTGGATATGATTATTTGATGTGTGATATGATTTGGGAGTGTGATTGCTGGAGCTCAGTTGACCAAGTGTCTCGGGGCCAATCACACTGACAGTCAGACTGCTGGAGCTCGATTGACTTAGTGTCTCGGGGCCAGTCTACTGTCCAAATGGAACAAGTGAATATATTGGAATAAGTGAGCCTGTATGGCTAGAGTGTTATGTAACACTGTTTGAGGTTGCGATTTTCTAGGGTTCTATTTGATCCTTCATAAACTGTGATTTTCAATAAAAATATATAAAATGATTTTATTGCATCTGTGTGTATTTGCTTGTATATATGCTTATTATATATATACTATTGACTGTGTGCATTGTCATTTAGTATGCATTTATATATATTATAGTAATTCACTCAGTGAGGTCTGACTCCCCTCCGTTGACTATTTTTCAGGAGAGTCATCTTCATCAAACCTCAGTAGTAGGCCTGTACGCCGGATTTCTTCCGCCCCGGCTTCTTTATGTAAACTGCTAACTTGAGTTTTATTTTTATAATCTAGACACTGCAGTAGTTGTAAATAAATTATGGGTTTTATGTATTATATTTGTGTGAGTTATGTATTTTAAGAATTTGAACTGAAACTTGTATTAAAGGATTTATTTATATATATGAGATGAGGATTTGATTTAAATCCCGTGGTGGATTATTATTTTGATATTTATGATTTTATTCCGCTACACAATATTTTATTTAATTGTGTTATTATTATTACTATTGCATGTTTTATTTTATTTTAGACTTGCTACGGGTTCCGAATTCGAAAGAATTCCCGTTCCCTAGCGCCGGTCATGGCCCCTGTTTTGGGTCGTGACACAACTATTGAGAACCTTTTTAACAGTTTCAATTCACGGTGTTAATTACTGCATAAAAAATAGGCAAAATCCATTATGAAGCCCCTGAACTTTTATGTTTTATTCTATTGAGCTTTTACCCTTTTATTGCATACTATTGAGCCATTAATCTTTTATTTATGCAGCTATTGAATACATTTTTAATAGTTCCAATTTATGTGTTTGTGACGCTTTGTTAAGAAGCGAGTGAAATTTGGTGACCACTGCTGAATGGTCAATATTTGGCTGAATATGATTAATTATGATGACTATACATGTTAAATGGCTATAACACCCTTAAAAAGAAGATTTTCCTCAAATTGAGCAAATAAAAAACCCTAAATATTTTTCTCAAATTAAACAAATAAAAAACCCTAATTTAATGAACTAAAACATTATTATTGTGATTCTCTGTTCCTATTCAATCTCTATTTTGACCATCTAAACAGTGTTTCAGTTCATTAAATTATGGTTTTTTATTTGTTCAATTTGGGAAAAATCTTCTTTTAAAAGGTATTATAGTCATTTAAGATGTTTAGTCAATATAACTAATCCTATTCAGCCAAATATTGACCATTCAATAGAGATCACCAAATTTCACTCTCTTCTTAACAGAGCATCACAAACATCTAAATTAAAATTGTTAAAAAGGTCTTCAATAACTACATAAATAAAAGATTAAGGGTTTAATAGAATAAAATAAATGGGTAAGGGCTTAATAAATAAAACAAAGTTTTTGCCATTATTATTAATGCAATAGTTAACATTGTCAATTGAAACTGTTAAAAAGGTCATCAATAGCTACATAAATAAAAGATTAAGGGTTCAATAAAATGTAATAAAATGGTAAGGGTTCAATATAAAAAATCTTTAAAGTTCGGTGACTTTATAATGGATTTTGCCTAAAAGTTAGAAAAATTTTTTCGGTTTAACATATCTTAAAATTTCATTCCTAATGAAAATGATAAAATTTGTTACTTCAAAAAATTTTATTTTCAACAAAAATTAATCTTTTAAAAAAAAATCTTTAATTTGTTAATGGTGGAAAACTAGAAGTTGAAAATTCCTTGAAGTAGTTGTAAAAGTACATTAGAAGTTGAACCTAATTGGCTCAAAACCAATGTAAATGTAATATCCCGTATTTTTAAATATTTTTATACTGTATCGGAATATGCAGTGTTAATAATTTTTAAATATAATATTGATATTTCATGAGCTTTTATTTAATTAAAATTGAATTTTTAATTGTTTAATATTATTTAAAGTACTTTACGTAAAATTTTCCCGGGACTTGCATTTTCGGGGAAATTTTCATGTAAATAATTTACTATTAATTATTTTAAATACATTTACGGACTTGCATGAACTCATACATATTTTTAAAATACTAAATAACGTATATATGTGTATTTATTTAATTAATTAAGGTTTAGTTAATTACCCTAATATTTTATTAATTATTAATTAGTTTTAATATTATTTAATTATTTTTAGGTGTGTTAAATTATTAAAATATTAAATTATATATGTGTGGTGTATATTTAATGTGTGTGATTTTATATTATTTTAATATATAGTATAAAGTATATATATATACATATATACATTTTATATTAACAAAATTATAAAGTTAGGTTTATTTACCAAATTGCCACTCAAGCTTCTTCTTCATCCCCGACCGTTCCCCATCACCGTCCGCCGTTGCTACCGCCAATTTCTTGCCGTCCGGCATGCCACCTCCTTCCTCAGCCTTCCTCGCCGCCTGCTGCAGCTGTTTCCGGCGTCTGGAGGTCGTTTTTGGCCGGAGAAGCCGAAAGTGGGAGCAACGTCGTTCACGATGTTTTCGACCACCGTTTTCGACACCGCCGGTCTCTTTCTTCTCCTTCAGCTCCAATGAGTGTGATTCCAAGCTTTGTATCACTTAAAATGGTCTTGATTTGCTTAGGTTTCGATTTTTTGAATTCGGCCTATTAGGGTTCTTGATTTTTTTGAACTTTAATTTGATTTATTCATGAAAACTTCCTTCACAAATGTTGTTCCCCTCAGTTTAATATACATTTTTGATTTTTTTTAGAATTTTTTGAGATTATTTTGATTTTTGGGTGTTTTTGAATATTTTAATATTATTTTCTAATTTTCGGAAATTAATTAATTAAATTATGAAATTGTGTTTTATGATAAATATAGGTTTTTAAATGAATTATAGGAATCTATTTGGAATTTTTATGAATTTCTATGTATTTATTTTGAATTTAATTAGTTTATGGAATTTTTGAAAAATAGGGTTAATTGTGTTTTTAATTGAAATTAATTGGTTAATTGAGTTTAATTATTGATATTATTGATAAATATGTTGATAAAATTAATTTTGGATAATTATATAATTTTGGGTGAATTTTTGAAGTAATTTTAGTATATTTATATATAGGGGCATTTTGGTAATTTTATATGAAATTGGCTAAAAATGTAATTTAATCGCTTTTAATAGTTATTTAAGGTATAAAAATGAATTCTATAAATTATTTAGTATTTTTAACTAATTAAAACTATTTTCCGTGAATTATTTTCAATTATATATATAATATACGATTTTACTAATAAAATGAGTTTTTATCGGTTTTTACTGTGTTTTAAGGCTAATTATGTAATTTCTACTTATAAAATGAATTTCTATGTTATAAGGGTATTTTTGGTAATTCTAAAATTGTTCCGTGAATTATGGATCCCGGTCGGTAGACTGTAGTTTCGAGTCCGACCGAGGGGTTGTGGATGAGTTGTTGTGCCTGTTTTTCGAAGTGTGTTTCTTTGCAGGGTCGGCTCTACTCTTTGAGTAGAGAGATGTCCGTTTTACATGGGAGGTTCTGCTGGATTTTCGGTAGAATTCTCATAAAATGTGATGTCCGGTCGAACCCTAATTTTGATTCTGTGTTTAATATTCTAGATCGAGTTTCTAGGATTTTCTGTTAGGTTTATTCTGATTTCTGTCGTTATTGTTTGTTTAGTTGCACCGAGACCGAGGCCTAGTGGACCAAGCCCGTCGGATCCATCTCGAGGAGCGCACTAAGTGTGAGTTACTATTCTATATATATATATGCTTTAGGGTGCATGAGTTTAGAAATATATGTTTTATTTTGATTAAATATGCATAAATGATTTAATGATTACTTAAGTTTATTTTTAGTTTACTTTTGGTTTATTTTTAGTATATATTAAATTATATGTATGTTTTATTAATGAATTATGTTTAAAATGTTTTTAAATATATTTCTAGCTTATTTTGTAATTTAATTGGATTTATTTGACGTATATATACTCGAAATATACCTGGTTTACTTTTGGTATATTTCCAGTATATATATGGTTTATATTGTTATTTTATTTAAATTCATGCATCATTTATTTGTGAATGAATGTTTTATATTTATTAATGAAGAATATCAATAGAACGTGCTACCTAGTGGCAGCACTAGGACCGAGTACGTACCGGTATGCTTATAACAGATAGGCTATATTACTAACCTATTTGAGGATATTGATTGAATTTGATTATTTGATGTGTGAGTTATGGTTTGAAGGTGTGATTGTTGGAGCTCGGTTGACCAAGTGTCTCGGGGCCAATCACACTGACAGTCAGACTGCTGGAGCTCGGTTGACTTAGTGTCTCGAGGCCAGTCTACTGTCTAAAAGGATTAAGTGAATATATTTGGAATAAGTGAGCCTGTATGGCTAGAGTGTTGTCTAACACTATTTTGAGGTTGTGATATTCTAGGGTTCTATTTGATCCTTCATAAAAGATGATTTTCAATGAAATATATAAAATGATTTTACTGCATCTGTGTGTATTTGCATGTATATATACATATTAGATATATATACTGTTGACTGTATGCATTATCATTTAGTATGCATGAATATATATTATAGTAATTCACTCAGTGAGGTCTGACTCCCCTTCGTTGACTAATATTTTTCAGGAGAGTCATCATCTTCAGACCTCAGTAGTAGGCCTGTACGCCGGATTTCTTCCGCCCCGGCTTCTTTATGTAAACTGCTTATCTGAGTCTTGAGTTTTATTTTATCTAGACAATGCAGTAGTCATTAAATTGTTAGAAAGATGTTGTATTATATTTGAACTGCATTTGTATTTAAAGATTTATATATATGAGAGGAGAATTTGATTTAAATTCCCTGGTGGTAGATTATTATTTTTATATTCATGATTTTATTCCGCTGCACAGTATTATATTTAATTTTATTATTATTATTATTATTGCATGTTTATTTTATTTTAAGGCTTGCTACGGGTTCCGGATTCGAAAGAATTCCTATTCCCTAGCACCGGTCATGGCCCCTGTTTTGGGTCGTGATAAAGTTGGTATTAGAGCAAAGTTCTGTGTCAAGGCTTAGTTGTGTGAGTTGTGGCCCTAGTTTTCAGAGTTGTGTTTTCTGTTTAACTACTGCAGTGAATTAGGTTCGAGTATGTCTTGATAAGTATTCCTTGCTTTAGTTTTCTGCATTATTCCTCTATAGTCTATATTGTCTTAATTGTTCTGTTGTGTTTTCAGAATGAGGAGGCGAGCGCGTGTCGCTCCACCTGTCGTTGAGGCCGCGGATGATGAGTCTTTTCAGGATGAGGTTTTACCTCCCGAGTGGATTGCAGGCTACTCCATATTCGAGTTTTCATATTGGTTCGAGTAGTCAACAGAGAGGTCCGACTCAGCAGAGTCAGAGACAGCAGCAGCGAGTGCATCGGAGCAGTAGACATGGTCGTGGAGGTCAGCGTAGATCCTTCATATTCGAGTCAGGTGCTTCGAGCAGCAACAGTGGTCGTAGTTCTGGATCAACGGCCAGTGTATGCCAGACCTGCGGTAGAGTCCATCAGGGATCGTGTTATCTGACACCACTGACATGCTTCAGATGTGGGCAGACAAGACATTTTGCCAGATTATATCCTTACTTCGGATATCAGCAGTCGCAAATTCCGTGATTTCCACAGCAGTCGATTGCTAGTGCTGCACCCATGCCATTTCAATTACCTCCAGCTCAGCATCAGAGTTCCACTCAGATTGTTCCACAACAGAGTCGTGGTGGAGGTACTAGAGGAGGTGCCAGAGGTGTTGGCCAAGCTTCTACCAGTCAGCAAGGAGGTCGAGGACAGGCCAGAGTCTTCCACCTTACTCAGCAGGATGCTCAGGCATCTAATGCAGTCGTGGCAGGTATTATTTCTGTTTGTTACCTGGATGCTTGAGTTTTGTTTGATCCGGGTGCCACACATTCATTTATTTCTCCCGTTTTTTCTTCTAAATCTTGTTGGCAAGCTTCGAGGATGGCTTTTCCTTTGTCTGTTACCACTCCTCTGAGCGATTCTTTGGACACTGATATTGTTCTTTCTGGTTGTCCAGTTCTCGTGGGAGATAGAGAATTACCCGCTGATTTGATTCTGTTGGATGTGATGGAGTTTGATGTTATTTTGGGAATGGAATGGTTATCTCAGCACTATGCCATGGTAGATTGCAGGAATAAAGAGGTGACTTTTAGAATTCCTGATGAAGAAGATTTTAAGTTTATGGGTGATAGGAGTTCAGCACCTCAGAATCTTATTTCTGCCATTACGGCTAAGAAGTTATTGAGGAAAGGATGTCAGGGATATTTGGCATTGGTCAAAGATACTTTAGTGGAGAAGTTTTCACTCACAGATGTTCCTGTTGCCTGTGAGTTTCCTGATATTTTTCCTGAGGAGTTGCTAGGTTTACCACCTCACAAAGAAATAGAGTTCTATATAGATATGGTTCCAGGCACTACTCCTATATCTATGCCACCCTACAGAATGGCTCCTGCAGAGTTGAAAGAGTTGAAGGAGCAGTTGCAAGAGTTATTGGATAAAGGTTTCATCAGACCTAGTGTTTCTCCTTGGGGTGCACCAGTCCTATTTATGAAGAAGAAGGATGGTACCCTGAGACTGTGCATTGACTATAGAGAGCTGAACAAGGTGACAGTGAAGAACAAGTATCCTCTCCCGAGGATAGATGACTTGTTTGATCATCTACAGGGTGCATAGTTCTTTTCTAATATTGACTTGAGGTCGGGTTATCATCAGTTGCGGATTAGTGAAGCTAATATTCCTAAAACAGCATTCTGCACTCGATATGGCCATTATGAGTTTCTGGTGATGTCTTTTGGTTTGACTAATGCACCAGCAGCTTTTATGGACCTGATGAACAGGGTATTCAGACCGTATGTGGATCAGTTTGTGGTAGTCTTCATCGATGATATACTGGTTTATTCTAGGAGTATGGAGGAGCATGTATATCACTTGAGGATTGTACTGCAGACACTGAGAGATCATCAGCTTTATGCTAAATTCTCGAAGTGTGATTTCTAGATGGAGAGTGTTTCTTTTCTTGGACACGTGGTGTCTAAAGAAGGTATCCAGGTTGATCCACAGAAGATTGAAGCAGTGTCTGAGTGGCCTAGACCGACTTCTGTTACTGAGATTCAGAGTTTTCTGGGTTTAGCCAGGTATTATAGGCGGTTTGTGCAGGATTTTTCTAGAATTGCAACCCCTATGACTCGCTTGACTCAGAAGAATGTTAGATTCGAGTGGTTAGAAGCTTGTGAGAATAGTTTCCAATTTTTGAAGGAGAAATTAACCACAGCGCCAGTGTTAGCTTTGCCTAATAATGTGGATAAGTTCACAGTTTATTATGATGCCTCTAGAGTTGGCCTTGGTTGTGTGTTGATGCAGAATGGTAGGGTGATAGCCTATGCTTTGTGGCAATTGAAGAAGCATGAGCAGAACTATCCTACACATGACCTTGAAATGACTGCAGTGATCTTTGCTATGAAGATTTGGAGACATTATTTGTACGGGGTGACTTGTGAGATATTTACTGATTACAAGAGCCTTAAGTACATTTTCCAGCAGGAGATCTGAATCTGAGGCAGAGGAGATGGTTGGAATTATTGAAGGATTATGACTATGAGATTCTATATCATCCGGGTAAAGCTAATGTGGTAGCAGATGCCTTGAGTAGAAAGTCTTCAGGCAGCCTTGCTCACATCAGTGTTGAGAGGAGACCGTTGATCCAGGAATTGCATCTGTTGGTGGATGAAGTTCTGATGATGAAGATCAGTAGATCAGGTGGAATGCTAGCTCAATTTAAGGTGCGATCTGTACTGAGAGATAGGATTAAAGTAGCTCAGAGCCGAGATCCTATTCGAGAAGAGCTTGCAGAGAATGTTCGAGCAGGGAAGTTCACCGATTTCACACTCGATGATGATGGTGTGTTATGGATCAGTGGTAGATTGTGTGTTCCTGATGTGGATGACTTGAGAGAAGAGATCCTAGAGGAAGCACATTCTACAGCCTATAGCGTACATCCGGGTGTTACTAAGATGTACCACAGTATCAGAGACTTATACTGGTGGGATGGATTGAAGAAGGATGTCGCTGATTATGTTGCTAAATGTCTGACGTGTCAGCAAGTGAAAGCTGAACATCAAAAGCCTTTTGGGAAACTTCAGCCTCTTCCTATTCCCGAGTGGAAGTGGGAAAGGATAGCTATGGATTTTGTGGTTGGTTTACCTCGTTCTAAGGATGGATACGATTCCATTTGGGTGATTGTAGACAAATTGACGAAGTCTGCACATTTCTTGCCTGTGAAAGCCTCATATTTTGTAGCTAGATTGGCGAAGTTGTACGTGAAGCATATTGTGTGCCTTCATGGAGTACCTGTGTCCATTGTGTCAGACAGAGGTTCAGTGTTTACTTCTCGTTTTTGGCAGAAGTTACAGGAAGCGATGGGCACTAGGTTGGACTTTAGTACTGCTTTTCATCCTCAGACAGATGGTCAGTCTGAGAGGACAATCCAGACACTAGAAGATATGTTGAGGATGTGTGTCTTGGATTTGGGAGGTAGCTGGGATGATCATTTGCCACTCGTTGAGTTTGCATATAATAACAGCTACCATAACAGTATTGGCATGGCACCATATGAGGGGTTATATGGAAGGAAGTGTAGATCCCCTTTGAGTTGGGATAAGATTGATGAGAGAGCTTTGACTGGACCTGAGATGGTTCAGGATGCTGCAGAGAAAGTCGTCGTGATTAAGCAGAGATTAGAGACCGCAGTTAGCAGACAGAAGAGCTATGCGGATCCTAGGCGCAGAGATGTTGAGTTTCAGGTTGGAGATTTCATTTTTCTGAAGGTATCTTCGATGAAGGGTGTTATGAGATTTAGTAGGAAGAGTAAGTTAGCACCGAGATATATCGGACCGTTTGAGATTCTGGAGAGGGTTGGCACTGTTGCATATCGGTTGGCTTTGCCTCCGAGTATGTCACAGGTGCATCCAGTATTTCATATCTCGATGCTGAGGAAGTATATCTCAGACCCTTCACACGTGTTGCAGCTTGACAGTGTAGAAGTGAGTGAAGATTTTACGTTTGTGGAAGAACCTGTGGTGATCGTTGATTATCAAGTCCGACAGTTGCGGTCGAAGCAGATTCCGATGGTCAAGGTTCTGTGGCATAGCGACAGAGTTGAGGAGCATACGTGGCAGACTGAAGCTGAGATGCGAGCTTCTTACCTGTATCTCTTCCCTTCCTGATCTTGTAATCATTTTATTTCTGGAATTCGGGGATGAATTCTTGTAAGGGAGGAAGACTGTAATATCCCGTATTTTTAAATATTTTTATACTGTATCGGGATATGCAGTGTTAATAATTTTTAAATATAATATTAATATTTCATGAGCTTTTATTTAATTAAAATTGAATTTTTAATTGTTTAATATTATTTAAAGTGCTTTACGTAAAATTTTTCCAGGACTTGCATTTTCGGGGAAATTTTCACATAAATAATTTACTATTAATTATTTTAAATACATTTACGGACTTGCATGAACTCATACATATTTTTAAAATACTAAATAACGTATATATGTGTATTTATTTAATTAATTAAGGTTTAGTTAATTACCCTAATATTTTATTAATTATTAATTAGTTTTAATATTATTTAATTATTTTTAGGTGTGTTAAATTATTAAAATATTAAATTATATATTTTTGTTGTATATTTAATGTGTGTGATTTTATATTATTTTAATATATAGTATAAAGTATATATATATACATATATACATTTTATATTAACAAAATTATAAAGTTAGGTTTATTTACCAAATTGCCACTCAAGCTTCTTCTTCATCCCCGACCGTTCCCCATCACCGTCTGCCGCTGCTACCACCGATTTCTTGCCGTCCGGCGTGCCACCTCCTTCCTTAGCCTTCCCCGCCGCCTGCTGCAGCTGTTTCCGGCGTCTGGAGGTCGTTTTTGGCCGAAGAAGCCGAAAGTGGGAGCAACGTCGTTCATGATGTTTTCGGCCACCATTTTCGACACCGCCAGTCTCTTTCTTCTCCTTCAGCTCCGGTGAGTGTGATTCCAAGCTTTGTATCACTTAAAATGGTCTTGATTTGCTTAGGTTTCGATTTTTCGAATTCGGCCTATTAGGGTTCTTGATTTTTTTGAACTTCAATTTGATGGATTCATGAAAAATTCCTTAACAAATGTTGTTTCCCTCAGTTTAATCTACATGTGTGAATTTTTTTTATAATTTTTTGAGATTATTTTGATTTTTGGGTATTTTTGAATATTTTAATATTATTTTCTAATTTTCGGAAATTAATTAATTAAATTATGAAATTGTGTTTTATGATAAATATAGGTGTTGATATGAATTATAGGAATCTATTTGGAATTTTTATGAATTTCTATGTATTTATTTTGAATTTAATTAGTTTATGGAATTTTTGAAAAATAGGGTTAATTGTGTTTTTAATTGAAATTAATTGGTTAATTGAGTTTAATTATTGATATTATTGATAAATATGTTGAGAGAATTAATTTTGGATAATTATATAATTTTTGGTGAATTTTTGAAGTAATTTTAGTATATTTATATATATAGGGGCATTTTGGTAATTTTACATGAAATTGGCTAAAAATGTAATTTAATCGCTTTTAATAGTTATTTATGGTATAAAAATGAATTCTATAAATTATTTAGTATTTTTAACTAATTAAAACTATTTTTCGTGAATTATTTTCAATTATATATATAATATACGATTTTACTAATAAAATGAGTTTTTATCGATTTTTACTGTGTTTTAAGGCTAATTATGTAATTTCTACTTATAAAATGAATTTCTATGTTATAAGGGTATTTTTGGTAATTCTAAAATTATTCCGTGAATTGTGGATCCCGGTCGGTAGACTGTAGTTTCGAGTCCGACCGAGGGGTTGTGGATGAGTTGTTGTGCCTATTTTTCGAAGTGTGTTTCTTTGCAAGGTCGGCTCTACTCTTTGAGTAGAGAGATGTCCGTTTTATAGGGGAGGTTCTGCCGGATTTTCGGTAGAATTCTCATAAAATGTGATGTCCGGTCGAACCCTAATTTTGATTCTGTGTTTAATATTCTAGATCGAGTTTCTAGGATTTTCTGTTAGGTTTATTCTGATTTCTGTCGTTATTGTTTGTTTAGTTGCGCCGAGACCGAGGCCTAGTGGACCAAGCCCGTCGGATCCATCTCGAGGAGCGCACTAAGTGTGAGTTACTATTCTGTATATATATGCTTTAGGGTGCATGAGTTTAGAAATATATGTTTTATTTTGATTAAATATGCATAAATGATTTAATGATTACTTAAGTTTATTTTTAGTTTACTTTTGGTTTATTTTTGGTATATATTAAATTATATGCATGTTTTATTAATGAATTATGTTTAAAATGTTTTTAAATATATTTCTAGCTTATTTTGTAATTTAATTGGATTTATTTGACGTATATATACTTAAAATATACCTGATTTACTTTTGGTATATTTCCAGTATATATATGGTTTATATTGTTATTTTATTTAAATTCATGCATCATTTATTTGTGAATGAATGTTTTATATTTATTAATGAAGGATATTAATAGAATGTGCTACCTAGTGGCAGCACTAGGACCGAGTACGTACCGGTATGCTTATAGTAGATAGGCTATATTACTAACCTATTTGAGGATATTGATTGAATTTGATTATTTGATGTGTGTAATATCCCATATTTTTAAATATTTTTACACTGCACCGGGATATGCAGTGGTAATAAATTTTGAATATATATATATTATTTTTACGAGTTGATATGTATTTAAAACCTGTTTTAATTATTGATGATTATTTACAGTACTTTACGTAAAATTTTCTCGGGACTTGCATTTTTAGGGAAATTTTCACGTAAATAATTTATTATTAATTATTTTAAATATATTTTCGGACTTGCATGAACTCATACGTATTTTTAAAATTACTAAACACCGTGTATGTGTGCGATATTTATTTAATTAGGGTTTAATATATATTACCCTAATATTTTATTATTTATTTATTAATTTATTGTTATTTAATTATTTTATTTATTATTAAATTATTAAAATTATTTTATTATTTTATTTTATTTTTTCTTTTTCTTTTTCTTCTTCTTCTTCTTCTTCTTCTCCCGAGCGCCCGACCACCCCTCACCACCGTCTGTCACGCCGATCACCTACCGTCGGTGTGCCTCCCGGCTTGCCACCGTCGTTTCCAGCCATCCCCCGCCGCCAGCAGCCTCCTTCCCCAGCGCCGACAGCCCTTTTCTTCCATTTTGGCCGAAATTCTTCTCCTCGCCGTCGACGACGATTCCGGCCACCATTTTTGACACCGCCGGTCTCTTTCTTCTCCTTGAGCTCCGGTGAGTGTGATTCTAGCTTTGGTTTGAGCTTAAATGGCCTAGAATTGCTTAGGTTTCGAATTTTCCAATTCGATCACATTAGGGTTTTTGATTTTTTTTGAGCTTTGAATTGATTGATTCATGAAAAATCCCTTCACAAATGTTGATCCTAGTAGCTTAATCTACATGTATGAATTTTTTTGGAATTTTTGGAGATTTTTTGGATTTTTGGGTATTTTTGAATATTTTAATATTATTTTCTAATTTTCGGAAATTAATTATTTAAATTATGAAATTGTGTTTTATGGTTAAATTAGGTGTTGAAATGAATTATAGGAATTTATTTGGAATTTTTATGAATTTCTAAGTATTTATTTTGAATTATTGAAGTTTATGGAATTTTGGAAAATTAGGGTTAAATGTGTTTTTATTTGAAATTAATTGGTTAATTGAGTTTAATTATTGATATTATTGATAAATATGTTGAGAAAATTAATTTTGGATAATTGTATAATTTTTGGTGAATTTTTGAAGTAATTTTAGTATATTTATATATATAAGGGCATTTTGGTAATTTTACCCTAAATTGGCTAAAAATGTAATTTAATTGGTTTTAATAGTTATTTAAAATATATAAATGATTTCTACAAATTATTTGGTATTTTTAACTAATTAAAACTATTTTTCGTAAATTATTTTCAATTATATATATAATATACGGTTTTACTAATAAAATGAGTTTTTATCGGTTTTTACAGTGTTTTAAGGTTAATTATGTAATTTCTACTTATAAAATGAATTTCTATGTTATAAGGATATTTTTGGTATTTCCTGAATTATTCTGTGTTTGTGGACCCCGGTCAGTAGATTGTAGTCTAGAGTCCGACCGAGGGGTTGTGGTTGAGTGTTGAGCTTGTTTTTCGAAGTGTATTTCCTTGCAGGGTCAGCTCTACTCTTTTGAGTAGAGAGATGTCCGTTTTACAGGGGAGGTTCTGTCGGATTTTCGATAGAATTCTCGTAAAATATGATATCCGGTCGAACCCTGATATCGATTCTATGTTTTATACTCTAGATCAAATTCTAGGATTTATGTTAGGTTTATTCTAATGTCTGTCGTTATTGCTTGTTTAGTTGCGCCGAGACCGAGGGCTAGTGGACCAGGCCCGTCGGACCCGTCTCGTGGAACGCACTAGGGTGAGTTACTATTTTATGTATATGTGCTTAGGATGCATGATTTAGAAATATATGTTTTATTTTGATTAAAATGCATAAATAATATGATTTGTATTTAAGTATATTTTTGGTTTATTTTTGGTATATATTAAATTATATGCATGTTTTGTAAATAAAATATATTTAAAATGTTTTTAAATATATTTCCAACTTAATTTATAATTTGATTGAATTCATTTGACATATATATACTCGAAATATACTTGGTTTACTTTTGGTATATTTCCGGTATATATATGGTTTATGTTGTTATTTTATTGAAATTCATGCATCATTTATTTTTATGAATGAATGATTTATATTATTAGTGAAGGATATCGATAGAACGTGCTACCTAGTGGGCAGCACTAGGACCGAGTACGTATCGGTACGCCTATAGTATTTAGGCTATATTACTAACTTATTTATGGATAGTGATTGAATGTGATTATTGATATGTGTGATGTGATTTGGGTGTGATTGCTGGAGCTCGGTTGATCAAGTGTCTCGGGGCCAATCACACTGGCAGTCAGACTGCTGGAGCTCGGTTGACTTAGTGTCTCGGGTCCAGTCTACTGTCTAAATGGATTAAGTGGATATATTTGGATTAAGTGAGCTTGTGTGGCTAGAGTGTTGTCTAACACTGATTGAGGTTTCGATATCATAGGGTTCTATTTGATCCTTCATAAAAGATGATTTTCAATGAAATATATAAAAATGATTTTACTGCATCTGTGTGAATTTGCCTGTATATATACATATTAGATATGTATTATTGACTGTATGCATTGTCATTTAGTATGCATGTATATATATTATAGTAATTCACTCAGTGAGGTCTGACTCCCCTCCGTTGATTATTTTTCAGGAGAGTCAACATCTTCAGACCTCAGTAGCAGGCCTGTACGCCGGATTTCTTCCGCCCCGTCTTCTTTGTGTAAATTACTTACTTGAGTCTTATTTTTATAATCTAGACAATGCAATAGTTGTGAATTAAAATGTGGGATTTCATGTATTTTATTTAAAGAGATGTATTACATTGAAACTGGATTTGTACTGAAAGATTTTATATATATGTGATGAGATGAGATTTGATTTAAATCCAGTGATGAAAATGTTATTATTATATTTATGATTTTTATTTCCGCTGCATATAATATTGTTATTGTTATTATTGCATGTTTTATTTTATTTTTAGGCTTACTATGGGTTCTGGATTCGAAAGAATTCCCGTTCCCTAGTGCCGGTCATGGCCCCTGTTTTGGGTCGTGACAATGTGTGAGTTATGATTTGGAGGTGTGATTGTTGGAGCTCGGTTGACCAAGTGTCTCGGGACCAATCACACTGACAGTCAGACTGTTGGAGCTCGATTGACTTAGTGTCTCGGGGCCAGTCTACTGTCTAAATGGATTAAGTGAATATATTTGGAATAAGTGAGCCTTTATGGCTAGAGTGTTGTCTAACACTGTTTTGAGGTTGCGATATTCTAGGGTTCTATTTGATCCTTCATAAAAGATGATTTTCAATAAAATATATAAAATGATTTTACTGCATCTGTGTGTACTTGCCTGTACATATACATATTAGATATATATATTGTTGATTGTATGCATTGTCATTTAGTATGCATGTATATATATTATAGTAATTCACTCAGTGAGGTCTGACTCCCCTCCGTTGACTAATATTTTTCAGGAGAGTCATCATCTTCAGACCTCAGTAACAGGCCTGTACACCGGATTTCTTTCGCCCCGGCTTCTTTATGTAAACTGCTTATCTGAGTCTTGAGTTTTATTTTATCTAGACACTGCAGTAGTCATTAAATTGTTAGAAAGATGTTGTATTATATTTGAACTGCATTTGTATTTAAAGATTTATATATATGAGAGGAGAATTTGATTTAAATTCCCTGGTGGTGGATTATTATTTTTATATTCATAATTTTATTCCGCTGCATAGTATTATATTTAATTGTATTATTATTATTATTATTGCATGTTTATTTTATTTTAAGGCTTGCTACGGATTTCGGATTCGAAAAAATTCTCGTTCCCTAGCGTCGGTTATGGTCCCTGTTTTGGATCGTGACAGTAAATAATCATTAATTTTTAATAAAATGATAACTGCAATAAGCAAGTTGATTCATGAACCTAACATTAGCAAGTTGATTTTTTACTATTTAATTAACTCACTATGTAATTTCATAGTGATCAATCATGGATTAAAAGAGCCAACCAATTAAGAGTGACAACATACTTGCAAAAATTTAGAGTGCTCAACGATTCATTACAGTACATTCTAAATTAGTGTTTGAAACCAATCACAATTGGCTCCATCTCACTCAGTAATGATAAAAATAATTATTGTACTTTGAAAAAATTTATTAACAACAATGTAAAGATATGGGAAAAAATTAACTAATAAGAATTTTAAAAAATGATTTCAGTAAAAAAATTAAATTATAATTTTATTAAACTTGTAAATTTTTATGGATTTTATTTTATATTAATTAAATTTTATTAATTTTTTAAAATTAAGTATTTTATAATAAAAAATTATATGAGCTAAACATTACTGAATTATATAATATAGGAACAATTTTTTCTTTTTTAAAATTGGTAATAGCATAAATGAAAGTATACACTTAAGATGCCTTTCTAGATGAGTTTTCAAATAAATATTAAAAATAGTAAAATTGCAACTTTTGATAGGTCCAAGAGCAATTAATGAGTCTCTTTTGTGTGGTCTAACAGTTAAAGTGTATGATATATGTAGGTTAAGGGCGCAACTTCAAAATCTCACTCCCTCTGTACTTTCCCTCAATGTGGCATGGGAATAGCCACCGGTCACCAAGTAAAATACTCTTTATATTTAATATAATTTATCAATTTAACACTTTAATTTATAATTTTATCATTTTAACATTTAATCTTACATAAAATGCACTAATATACAATAATCTAATGACATAATACATCTATCGTCTCCCTTTATGTGTTAATTTTTGTTAATTTGACACCTAAATTTATAATTTTTGATCAATCAAACCTTTAAAATATAACACATGATAATTTACTATTGGCAAAATCCATTATCAAGCCCCTTGAACTATATTAGTTTATTCTAGTGAGCCTTTATTGTTTTATTATATTATATTGAGCTTCTATACTTTTACTTCTGTGGCTATTAAGAACCAATTTAATAGACTTATTAATAGTGTTAAGTATTGCATATAAAAATAATATCATCTAAAAGCATAGAAACTCAATAAAATACAATGAAAAATGATAAGGGTTCAATAGAATAAACTCAATAAGGTTATAGGCTTCATAATGGATTTTACTTTATTTTTATATGTAATATTTAACATCGTCTATTGAAATTATTAAAAAAAATCACCAATAACTACCTAAATAAAAACATAAAAATTTAATAAAATATAATAAAAGGATAAAAGTTTAATATAATAAATCTAATAGTTTCAGGAGTTTCATAATAAATTTTGCATTTGCTGTTAAAATGAAAAAAAATACATGAATGTATTATGAAAAAAAAAAAAGCAATTAATGCCAGACTGGCAAGAGTCTCCATCCATACCATAGTCCATGCACAACTTGCTAACTAGCAGATATGGTCTATGGAAGAAACATAAAACTCCATTTTCAATAAATTATCCTGCAATTAATATTATTTCTATGCAACTATAAATTATTATTTATCATCTAAAGTAATATACACTTCTAAGAAAAATAAACTGACAATAAATGATATATTATAAGAATGAAAACCTTACCTCTTAATTTGGGAGTTTTATAAGAATAAATGAAAAAAATAAAATCTATTTAAACTTTGATATATACAAGGGAAAAAAAATGAAAATTTTACAGTTTTTTTTATTTTTTTTATTTGAAAACTTGATGAGGTGAAAATAATAATAATAAAAGTTACAAAGATAAGAATTTATTTTTATCCTTTTTCATTCTACCACATTAAACTTTTAAGTATAGAAAAAATTATATGTTATCACATGAAATATATATATATACATTGAGGAGATTATTTGTGCCGATGACTGTCACGACCCGAACCCGAGGGCACGTGACCGGCACTAGGGAATGGGTAGGCATAAGGCCACCGAAACCCGTAGTAAGCCTAAAGGAAAAGAAAAATAAAACCATTCATATCTTTACTTTAATTAAACGCAGAACATATTATCAAACTGATTTTTCTCAAATTACACAAATTTAACAGTTTAATAAAAATACGATTCAACATCTCATATTATAAATTGAATTTATGTCACATACATAAATGTATTTGGTACAAATAAACTACATAATTTAGTTTAAACCATTCAGATCCTCAATACATATACTACTGCAGCATCCTAGATTAATACACAGTACAGCTTACAATGACCTACATAAAATTGCCGGTGAAGAAGAAATCCGGCGTAGAGGTAGTCTGAGGTCAAACTCCCAAGCTCCTGAAAAAATAAATTGAGGGGAATCAGACCTCACTGAGTAAGTCAATAAAAGAGCTGTACGGTTTGAAAACCTTTTTGAAAACCATATATTTTTATAGTGAAAATAATTTATAATATATATAATTATAGCTTTGAAAATCTCGGTAGAACCCTAGACCCAAGTCTAAATGGCCAATCGGGCCCACTTATTCCAACTAGACTACCGGTCCCCGAGAGCAAGGGCATCAACCGAGGCACCAAGCCGTAGTCATCCACTTAATCCAAATATGTGGATCTGGCGGTCCCCGAGAGCAAAGGCATCAACCGAGGCACCCATCCCAGTCCATTATTGACTTTCCAATCACTGGCGGTCCCCGAGAGCTAAGGCTTCTACCGAGGCACCCGTCCCAGTTTAATATTCATCAATCATAAAATTCTCGGATCCATCTCTCAATCTCTACCATGTGCACATAGTCCTGGTGAAGCCCACCAGGTAGCCCGTTCTACCAAAATTTCCCAAAATCGATTTTAAGTAAACAAAATGCGTTTAAATCTTAAATAATAGCATTAAATTAAATAAATCATGTAATCAATGTAATAAAATACGAGCGCATGTATTTTTACACAAACACACGCACAGATCGTTCTACTGACTTACAGGATGAATGTGAAGGCTGACGACCACGCGTCTGCCTCGGCCTCACAGCTGCTGCTCCGAAATGATCTAAAGGAAAAATAATAATCGACCTTTAAAATATGACTTTGGACATCGAAACCAAAAAATCAACAAAGCAATGAAATTCCAAACTGACTCGACAGACAGGTTTTTAACCTAATTAACGGTAGACATTCTACGGATATCACGTTTTACGAGAAAATCTATCGAAATTTCGACAGAGTCTCCTCAGTAAAACGGACATCTCTCTACCAAAGGTAGAGCCAGACCTGCATAGAAAACGCACTTCTAATTTCCAAAACCATCCACACTCGAGTCGGGCTCCCAAAATACAATTTGCCTCGACCGAGATCACAACTCAAATAAAATATCACAATTTAATAATATGTATTTCTTAAATACATATCACGTTCATACATATTAGAATAGATAAGATTATACAAAATCTCCATTACTCAAAATTGAGCAAATTAAATTTGTATTATATGTATATATATATATATATATATATGTATATATATATATATTAGGAATTTGATATTCAAAATTTACATTAATTAGGAAATCATGTCAATTAATTTATAAAAATTATCTAAACCATTTAATTATTAATAAAACTAATTAAAATATATATTTATCATATTTTAGTGTAAATTACATTTTTACCCCCCTAAATACATAATTTACATAATAAGCTTTTACTACTGAAAATAATTCCTAAAAATTATTTAATCATGCCAAAAATTCATTTTCTCAAAATACATTTTCTTAATGTAATTAAAACATTTAATTAACCAACAAATTCCTCCCAAAAATATTATTTACCCTAAAAATCAATTTTTTGGCATAAACTCATATATTTCTAAAAAATAGTATAAAAATCTCAAAAAATTATAATTTGAGTTCTAAAATTCATATTATTCACTAATAACCTCATTTATAAATTTCATTACCTATTTAACCCAAAGTTTCAAAATTAATCTAATTATTATATTTTGACATAAAACATAAAATTCCTAGAAAATTTGTATAATTTTCTTAAATTATCTACCTTACTCTAAAATTAATTTCAACACTTAATATCACCAAAATGCCAATTATTATTATTATTTACCATTTTTATAATTAATTCCCGAAAATCCCTAAAAAATTATTTAAATATCCAAAATTCACCAAAAATCAAAATAAATTCCAAAAATTATACAAAAATTCCTAGAGGTAGATTAAGCTACTAGGAATCATATTTGTAAAGGGAGTTGGCATGAATCAAGCTAGATTAAGTTAAAAAAATTCGAAACCCTAGAGTTCACAAACTAAAAATCAACCAAAACTCAATCAATCCATGGTCAAAGCTTAAACAAAGGTTAGATTAAGCCTCACCGGTGCAAGGGGAGGAGATTGGCACCGGAATGGAGGAAAATGGTGGTCGGACGAAGCTTGGGCGAGTTAAAGCTAAACTCTCGGCCTTCTTCTTCCCAGCAGCTTCCGGCGGCTCTGCAGGTGGCCGGAGGCGAGGGAGAAGGAAGAGGGAGTAGCAGACGGCGGCCGGAGGTGGGGGAGGCGCAGTGACGGTGGTGGTCGAAGGATTCGCGGAGGTGGGGGAAGGATGGAAGCTCGGTCGGCCTGTTTCTCCCTCAAACACATACATATACATATATATATATATATATATATATATATATATATATATATATATACATATACTTATATATATACTATAATATAAACTAATGTATATATATATATATATATATATATACATACATACATACATATATACATATGTATATACTATACTTATCATACTACATTATTACTATATACATATATATATACTATATATATATATATTTATATCATATATAAATACATATATACATATATATATATATATACACAATGTATATCCAAGTATAATAGTGTACCTATACTTATATATATATATATATATATATATATATATATATATATGCTACCATATACTACATGAAAACGTATACATATATATACACAAGTATATAATTACGCTTTATACTATATTATATATATATATATATATATCTATATATATATATATACACATGTGAATAGATATACACATTTAAATTAATATTTATCCTAAAATATAATGTTAATAAAATTTTTATACTTTAATATAATGCAAATGAACTATTAATAGTACTTCTTGAGAAAAATGTATCCCTTAATATTAAATAATTATATATATATATATATATATATATATATATATATGTAGGGTGTTACAGTCTCTCCTCCTTATATGAATTCGTCCTCGAATTCAAGAAAAGAAAAGAAAGAAAAGAGGAATTACAAGGCTAAGAAGAAAAGAGATACGGGAACGAAACTCGCATCTCAGCTTCAGTTTCCCAGGTGCAATCTTCTGCAGAATGGTTACTCCATAACACCTTCACCATCGGTATCTCCTTAGTCCGCAGCTGTCGGATTTGGCGATCCACAATCGCCACCGGGTACTCCTCGTAAGTCAAATCGTCGCTAAGCTCCACGGCTTGAGGTTGCAACACGTGAGACGGATCAGGGATGTATTTTCTCAACATGGAAACATGAAATACAGGATGGATTCTCGAGAGCTCTGGTGGTAATACTAGCCTATAAGCCACTTCACCTACTCTGGACCGAATCTCAAACGGTCCAATGTATCTAGGAGCTAGCTTACCCTTTTTGCCAAATCTCATAACTCCTTTCATTGGAGATACCTTCAGGAACACCATGTCTCCAACCATAAAGGATATATCCTTCCTTCTGGGGTCAGCGTAGCTCTTCTGTCTACTAAAGGCTGTCTTCAATCTCTGCTGTATAATGGGAACTTTCTCTGATGTGATCTGCACCAACTCTGGTCCCGTTAACTGCCTCTCTCCAATCTCCCAACACAAAGGTGATCTACACTTCCTACCATATAGTGCCTCATATGGAGCCATCTCAATGCTAGCATGATAGCTGTTGTTATAGGCAAACTCAATCAGTGGCAAGTGTGAATCCCATTGTCCTCCAAAATCCATTACACACATCCTCAACATATCTTCTAATGTTTGGATGGTCCTCTCTGACTGACCATCTGTCTGAGGGTGGAACGCCGTACTGAAGTCCAATCTGGTACCCAAGGCCTTGTGTAATTCTTGCCAAAAGACTGAGGTAAAGGTGGCTCCTCTATCCGACACTATGCTCACAGGTACCCCATGTAGACAAACGATTCTATTGACATAAAGTCTTGCCAATCTATCAGTAGAGTACGTCTTCTTTATAGGTAGAAAGTGTGCTGACTTAGTCAACCTGTCAACAATCACCCAAATAGCGTCATAGCCTCCAGTAGCTCGAGGTAGTCCAGTCACGAAATCCATGGCTATCATATCCCATTTCCATTCAGGAATTGGCATAGGCTGCAACAGTCCCGAGGGTCTCTGATGTTCAAGCTTTACTTGCTGGCAAGTTAAGCACCTGGATACAAACTCTGCGATGTCCTTCTTCATTCCATTCCACCAATATGTATCTTTCAGATTATGATACATCTTGGTAGAACCCGGATGAATGCTATATGCAGAATAATGTGCTTCTTCCATGATCTCCTTTCTCAAGTCATCAACATCTGGCACACAAATCCTAGTGCCCAACCGCAATATACCTTCCTTGTCAATTACAAAGTCCCGTGATTGCCCTTGTTGCACTTCATACATGATTCTCTGTAACTGGGGGTCTCTGCTCTGAGCTGCCTTCACCCGATCCAAGTATACTGACCGTACACTGAATTGAGCAAAAAGGCACTTTCGGGTAACTTTCATCTGCAACCCCTGATCAATTAATCCATGTAACTCCTTGATAATGGACCTTCTCCCTGTGCTAATATGGGCAAGGCTGCCTGCTGATTTCCTACTCAAGGCATCCGCAACAACATTAGCCTTGCCTGGATGGTATAAAATGGAGCAATCATAATCCTTAAGAAGTTCCATCCATCTCCTCTGCCTCAGATTCAAGTCCCTCTGCTGGAAAATATATTTCAAGCTCTTATGATCTGTGTATATCTCACATGTCACTCCGTACAAGTAATGCCTCCATATTTTTAAAGCAAACACCACGGCTGCCATCTCTAAGTCGTGAGTAGGATAGTTCTGCTCGTGCTTCTTCAACTGCCTCGAAGCGTAAGCAATCACTTGGCCATTTTGCATCAACACACAGCCCAATCCCACTCTGGAAGCATCACAATACATCGTATAACCTTCAGTTCCAGAGGGCAAAGTTAGAATCGGTGCTGACGTCAATAAGTTCTTCAATAATTGGAAATGTTCTTCGCATTTGTCCGTCCATACAAACTTAACATTCTTCTGGGTCAACCTTGTCAAAGGTGCAGCAATTCTAGAGAAGTCCTTCACAAATCTCCTGTAATAGCCTGCTAGACCCAGGAAACTCCGTACTTCCCTAACTGTAGTCGGCCTTGGCCATTCTGTAATAGCCTCAATCTTCTCAGGGTCCACCTGTATACCATCTCGAGAAACCACGTGGCCTAGAAATGCCACTTGATACAACCAGAACTCGCACTTTGAGAACTTGGCATACAATCTATGCTCTCTTAAAGTCTGAAGTACCCTTCTCAGATGCATCACATGCTCAGCCTCACTCTTAGAATAAACCAAAATGTCATCAATGAAAACTATCACAAACCGATCCAAGTATGGCCTAAATACCCGATTCATCAAGTCCATAAAGGCTGCTGGAGCGTTAGTCAGTCCAAAGGACATTACTAAAAACTCATAATGGCCATATCTTGTTCGAAAGGCTGTCTTGGGCTCATCACCTCCTCTGATTCTCAACTGATGATACCCGGATCGTAGGTCTATTTTAGAAAAGCATGTAGCACCTTGAAGTTGATCAAACAGATCATCGATCCTCGGAAGTGGGTACTTGTTCTTGATAGTGACTTTATTCAATTGCCTGTAGTCGATACAAAGTCGAAGGCTACCATCTTTCTTCTTCACGAACAACACCGGAGCACCCCAAGGCGATGTACTGGGTCTGATGAAACCCTTATCAAGCAACTCCTGCAACTGCTCTTTCAGCTCCTGCAGTTCAGCTGGTGCCATTCTGTAAGGTGGCATAGAAATAGGATCCGTACCATGTATGACATCGATACAGAACTCTATCTCTCTATCTGGTGGTAACCCTGGTAATTCTTCAGGAAAGACATCCAGAAATTCACACACCACTGGCACCTGTTCAATTGCCACATTCTCCTTTTCAACATCCCTTACTACTGCCAAGTAACCCTGACAACCCCTTCTAAGCATCTTCCGGGCTATAATGGCAGAAATGAGATTATGAGGCATGGAGCTCCTTTCACCCTTGAAACGGAATTCTTCTTCACCTGGAATCCTGAACACCACTTCTTTCTCTCTACAATTCACACAGGCATAATACCTCGACAACCAATCCATGCCCAAAATGACATCGAATTCCAGTACGTCGAGCAATACTAAGTCCGCCAATAGTTCTCTACCATCAACCATCACCGGACACGAAGGAAAGAAAACATCTGTCTCTAACTCGTCACTCAGAGGAGTCGAAACAGATAGAAGAAAGGACAACTTAGAAGGCTGCCACTCGATTCTCGAAGCGAACACAGGAGAAATGAAGGAATGTGAAGCACCGGGATCAAACAACACTCTAGCATCGTATGCACAGACTGAGAGAATACCATTTGTCACGGGGTCAGAGTTTAGCGCAGGGACATTCCCCCGTGCGGCACCCCAGGCCTCCCGCAAACCCGAGGTCAAGCCTTTTCCATCTCCGATGCTCACTGGTTTCGCCCTCCCATGGGCTCATCAGGGGTCTGAGCATCCTGTGGTGTCAAAGTGAACACTCGAGCCTGACCACGACCTGCCTGCTGAGAAGTCGAAGGCTGCGCAAAACCACGTCCACTAGGTCTACCAACTGAACCTCGACCTTGCTGATTCATATGCTGAGGCGGTCTCTGTTGTGGCTGTGTGGGTGCTCGATACTGCTGAGGCATCGGATAATAGGGCTGAGCCACTGAGGAAGACGAACCCTGAACGTACTGTGGCTGGTATCCGGAGTGGGGACAAGCTCTGGCAAGGTGTCCAACCTGTCCACACCTAAAGCAAGCGCCCGTCAACATATGACATGGGCCCTGATGAAATCGTCCACAGCTCGCACAAGCACTAGCTCCAGACCCCGAACTACTCTGCCCGGTACTCTGCCCACTACTACTGCTACTAACTCCTGCACCGAATCGGTGACTCCTGCCGGTTCTCCTGTTTGAAGCATATCCATGTCGGCCAACTCGGTGAGTCCTGGACCTCCTACCACTCTGCTGAGAACTACCCGCAGCCTGCTGATTCGAACTGCCGATGTGAAATGCTGGCTGCTGGTACCCGGGAGCTACACCATGACCACTGCCCCCGATCATATAAGGATCTATCATGGTGCCCTGGCGGATATGTCGCCTCTCTAACAAACGGGCCTCCTCAATCACACTCTCCAAGGTGCGGTCCTCGGTACGCATACCAACAAAAGCGGGTCCTAATCCAGTAACATACAACTCTACTGCTCTGTAAGGATCCCTCCTGATATCTTCTGCATGTCGGGACAGTCTATTAAACTCTCTGGTATAGTCCTCCACTGACCTATCGCCTCTAGTGATGTGGAGTAGCTGCCACCTGTAGGCATCTCTGGTGGCTGGAGGACAGAAAAACCTCAAAAAGCGGTCCTTAAACTCTGGCCAAGTCAGCTCGTGCATCGATGGCTGAATCGACTGCATAAACCAATCCTGAGCAGCCGCCTGCACCGACAACTCCACAATCATAATCCTCTGATAATCCGTGTGCCCAGTCCTGGTGCGTGCCTCAATCGCATTAATAAAGTCTAAGGCATCACCCGTACCGTCGAAAGAAACTCTACCAATCCGAGAGTAAAGAAGGGCTGCTTCAGTGTCTGACATACCCTGGTTCCTCTGCTGAAGCATCTGCTGTACAAGGGGCATCGCCTGATTCAATGCTGCTAGACCTTGATTAATCCCTGCTAGTCCAGCTGTAAAGGCTGTGGGGTCGACAGCTGGGGCTTCAGGCTCGACTGGCTGCTGATCAGGAATCTCAGCCGCAGCTGCCCTGGCTCGACCTCTACCTCTACCTCTGCCCCTACGACGTGGAGCAGGAAGGGGAGCCTCATCATGCACAGACTGTTCATCTAGCCTAAGGGTCGGATCAGCATCTGGGTCGGTACGCACACGCCTCATTCTGAAAGGAAGACAAGAAAAAATTGAATTCAAAACGGGGTAAGAATATTTAAAGCAACACGGAACGAGGTACACGAACATCTCAAAGACAATTATCAATCCTAAAGCTGCAGTAGTTACATAGAAAGACAGACATAGACAATTAATCGAACTTATGCTCTGATACCAACTTTGTCACGACCCGAACCCGAGGGCACGTGACCGGCACTAGGGAATGGGTAGGCATAAGGCCACCGAAACCCGTAGTAAGCCTAAAGGAAAAGAAAAATAAAACCATTCATATCTTTACTTTAATTAAACGCAGAACATATTATCAAACTGATTTTTCTCAAAGACAATTATCAAATTTAACAGTTTAATAAAAATACGATTCAACATCTCATATTATAAATTGAATTTATGTCACATACATAAATGTATTTGGTACAAATAAACTACATAATTTAGTTTAAACCATTCAGATCCTCAATACATATACTACTGCAGCATCCTAGATTAATACACAGTACAGCTTACAATGACCTACATAAAATTGCCGGTGAAGAAGAAATCCGGCGTAGAGGTAGTCTGAGGTCAAACTCCCAAGCTCCTGAAAAAATAAATTGAGGGGAATCAGACCTCACTGAGTAAGTCAATAAAAGAGCTGTACGGTTTGAAAACCTTTTTGAAAACCATATATTTTTATAGTGAAAATAATTTATAATATATATAATTATAGCTTTGAAAATCTCGGTAGAACCCTAGACCCAAGTCTAAATGGCCAATCGGGCCCACTTATTCCAACTAGACTACCGGTCCCCGAGAGCAAGGGCATCAACCGAGGCACCAAGCCGTAGTCATCCACTTAATCCAAATATGTGGATCTGGCGGTCCCCGAGAGCAAAGGCATCAACCGAGGCACCCATCCCAGTCCATTATTGACTTTCCAATCACTGGCGGTCCCCGAGAGCTAAGGCTTCTACCGAGGCACCCGTCCCAGTTTAATATTCATCAATCATAAAATTCTCGGATCCATCTCTCAATCTCTACCATGTGCACATAGTCCTGGTGAAGCCCACCAGGTAGCCCGTTCTACCAAAATTTCCCAAAATCGATTTTAAGTAAACAAAATGCGTTTAAATCTTAAATAATAGCATTAAATTAAATAAATCATGTAATCAATGTAATAAAATACGAGCGCATGTATTTTTACACAAACACACGCACAGATCGTTCTACTGACTTACAGGATGAATGTGAAGGCTGACGACCACGCGTCTGCCTCGGCCTCACAGCTGCTGCTCCGAAATGATCTAAAGGAAAAATAATAATCGACCTTTAAAATATGACTTTGGACATCGAAACCAAAAAATCAACAAAGCAATGAAATTCCAAACTGACTCGACAGACAGGTTTTTAACCTAATTAACGGTAGACATTCTACGGATATCACGTTTTACGAGAAAATCTATCGAAATTTCGACAGAGTCTCCTCAGTAAAACGGACATCTCTCTACCAAAGGTAGAGCCAGACCTGCATAGAAAACGCACTTCTAATTTCCAAAACCATCCACACTCGAGTCGGGCTCCCAAAATACAATTTGCCTCGACCGAGATCACAACTCAAATAAAATATCACAATTTAATAATATGTATTTCTTAAATACATATCACGTTCATACATATTAGAATAGATAAGATTATACAAAATCTCCATTACTCAAAATTGAGCAAATTAAATTTGTATTATATGTATATATATATATATATATATATGTATATATATATATATTAGGAATTTGATATTCAAAATTTACATTAATTAGGAAATCATGTCAATTAATTTATAAAAATTATCTAAACCATTTAATTATTAATAAAACTAATTAAAATATATATTTATCATATTTTAGTGTAAATTACATTTTTACCCCCCTAAATACATAATTTACATAATAAGCTTTTACTACTGAAAATAATTCCTAAAAATTATTTAATCATGCCAAAAATTCATTTTCTCAAAATACATTTTCTTAATGTAATTAAAACATTTAATTAACCAACAAATTCCTCCCAAAAATATTATTTACCCTAAAAATCAATTTTTTGGCATAAACTCATATATTTCTAAAAAATAGTATAAAAATCTCAAAAAATTATAATTTGAGTTCTAAAATTCATATTATTCACTAATAACCTCATTTATAAATTTCATTACCTATTTAACCCAAAGTTTCAAAATTAATCTAATTATTATATTTTGACATAAAACATAAAATTCCTAGAAAATTTGTATAATTTTCTTAAATTATCTACCTTACTCTAAAATTAATTTCAACACTTAATATCACCAAAATGCCAATTATTATTATTATTTACCATTTTTATAATTAATTCCCGAAAATCCCTAAAAAATTATTTAAATATCCAAAATTCACCAAAAATCAAAATAAATTCCAAAAATTATACAAAAATTCCTAGAGGTAGATTAAGCTACTAGGAATCATATTTGTAAAGGGAGTTGGCATGAATCAAGCTAGATTAAGTTAAAAAAATTCGAAACCCTAGAGTTCACAAACTAAAAATCAACCAAAACTCAATCAATCCATGGTCAAAGCTTAAACAAAGGTTAGATTAAGCCTCACCGGTGCAAGGGGAGGAGATTGGCACCGGAATGGAGGAAAATGGTGGTCGGACGAAGCTTGGGCGAGTTAAAGCTAAACTCTCGGCCTTCTTCTTCCCAGCAGCTTCCGGCGGCTCTGCAGGTGGCCGGAGGCGAGGGAGAAGGAAGAGGGAGTAGCAGACGGCGGCCGGAGGTGGGGGAGGCGCAGTGACGGTGGTGGTCGAAGGATTCGCGGAGGTGGGGGAAGGATGGAAGCTCGGTCGGCCTGTTTCTCCCTCAAACACATACATATACATATATATATATATATATATATATATATATATATATATATATATACATATACTTATATATATACTATAATATAAACTAATGTATATATATATATATATATATATATACATACATACATACATATATACATATGTATATACTATACTTATCATACTACATTATTACTATATACATATATATATACTATATATATATATATTTATATCATATATAAATACATATATACATATATATATATATATACACAATGTATATCCAAGTATAATAGTGTACCTATACTTATATATATATATATATATATATATATATATATATATGCTACCATATACTACATGAAAACGTATACATATATATACACAAGTATATAATTACGCTTTATACTATATTATATATATATATATATATATCTATATATATATATATACACATGTGAATAGATATACACATTTAAATTAATATTTATCCTAAAATATAATGTTAATAAAATTTTTATACTTTAATATAATGCAAATGAACTATTAATAGTACTTCTTGAGAAAAATGTATCCCTTAATATTAAATAATTATATATATATATATATATATATATATATATATATATATGTAGGGTGTTACAATGACACATTTAAAAATAGAGAAATTTAAATATTTTTAATAAAAATTAAATGGAAAAGTTTAATAAATTAACGAAAATATTGATAGAAGTAAAACTAAATAAATGAAAATATTTAATTTACAAATATTAAGATGTTAATTATATTAAAATTTAAGAGGAAAATATAATTTCTTCACAAGAAATTAAAACTAAAATTAAATAATAGAATGAAGGAAAAACAAAACCTTATATGTATATATACAACATCATTTTCTTTTGCCAATTCAGTAGAAAACTATCCCTTTTATAACTTTATTTTTTGCTTAATGCTTAATTTTTCTACTTACCTAAAGGGAGTTTAGTTGTCACTTACGAAAGGATTGTGTTTTAGATAGTCAATCATAATTGCGATTTGGATCAACCCATATAATTAGTGCCCTTAAAAACAATGCTTGACTCAAACGCTAAGCAAAACATAAATAAGTTCTTTGTCATGTCATGGTCAAAATAACATTGAAAT
The DNA here is from genome assembly GCA_947683625.1 of Mallotus nudiflorus. Classification (NCBI taxonomy): domain Eukaryota; kingdom Viridiplantae; phylum Streptophyta; class Magnoliopsida; order Malpighiales; family Euphorbiaceae; genus Mallotus; species Mallotus nudiflorus. The sequence continues at coordinate 2,714,781 of CANTUR010000002.1, forward strand.
TAACAAAATCTAAGGTATACATGAAATAAGTGAGTGAGAGTTAGGAATTGAGTCGAACCGAGCTGAACTATTGAAGGTTTAGGCTTGGCTCGTAATATTTGAGGACGGTTTTAGTTTGATTTGGGCTCGTTTATTTTTAAAATTCAGGCTCGACCTTGAGTTCGGCTTGGACTCATCAAGATCGTGCTCATTCGTTTAAGGCTCATTTGATTATAGTTCAAGCTCATTCATTTGTGAGCTTAATTATAAGCTTGATTGAGAGCTCGGTAAGGAGCTCGTTTGCAAGCTTAAAAAAAATAACAAAAATTTAATAGCTTCATCACATATTTACTACAACATATTGTCAACCTATCCAAACCAACTTAAAGTTGTAAGGCATCAAAGAAATAAAAAAAATTACAATAATCTCCATAAAATATTTAAAACAAACACATATCAACTTCAAAATAATATCCATAAAATCCATCATGATGTCCTCCATCAAAAGGTTAAAACAAATACATATCAAATTCATCTATCATCATGATCTTCTCCATGTATTCGCCTGTGAACCTTTTAACCCAAATAAATAAAATTAAAGCTTAAAAGGCTAAATACACCTCAAATAACAACATAAACAATAAGTAACTCCTAATATTTTCTAATCAACAAGAATAATACCCAACATCAACTATATGCCAAAAGATTAAAGAATATATAAGAAAAGAAATTAACTCCATATTATACCTTAAAGGCAACCTTCAAGTGTGAGGTATTTTAATCTCTTTGATGTCCTCTTCATCCTGTAAAAATTGTAACAACTAGTAAAAAATCAAAATTTAATAACATCCTAAAATCAAATTTAAACTTAAAATATGATAAAAATTTGAGATTTACCTTTTTTTTTTCGCTTTATCCCATAGAAGGCACATAACCAATCTTCCCCACATAATAAAAATTTAACCATATATGCTCCTAAAGATGCATGATGTCCCCCCCCCCCCCCCCCCCCAATCCCCCAACCCTAACACTGAATGTAGACTCAAAAGTTACTGTTGTGATTGGAATTGATAAAACATCACATGTCATCTTTATAACACTCTAAACTTTAGAGAGTTCATCTTCCACCACTTGAAGACATCAAACTTTGAATCATCTTCACAAATATGAACACCTTCATCTAGATATACTAATTTAGATTTAACTTGTTCAATTAATGTTTCAACATTTCTTATATAAATAAGAAATTCAGCCCTCACTCTAGTTTTTCCCTTCATCACAACACTAGAATATTCATTTTGATTCTCAGTTTGGCATTCTTTTTCACCACAATATGCTTTATGAACTTCAAGATAATCCTTATAAAGCATGTGTAAAGTCTCACGATCAGTGAAAATATGCTCAATGTTATCCAATCTAGAGTAGATCATAAGGAAACACCTGTTAATCAACTACATTTTATTTCCTGGATCTAAAACGGCTGCCTTAGAGATTAACAAATTGCAATCACCCCAATACTTGTCAAATTTTTCTTTCATCTTCACAACCATTAAATGCATAAACCTAATTTCAGTAAGAAGTTTTTCATCCAACAACTTCTTGATATTATAAAGCTCAAGAAGAAACATAATTAATCTTGGATATTCAAAACCTACAACATGTATGATATTATCTAGTTGAATTAAATAATTTTTAAAGCAAGTAAATCACAAAGTTAATTAAGATTAGTCAAATAAAATAGTAATACCTGAAATGATTTTTGTAACTTCATTAAACTCTTCAAGAAATGAGCAAACTTCAGCAACCTTTATCCAATTATCCTCACTGCATAAGACCGGTAACTTGATTCTCTTTGTGCATATCTAGGAAAAACATATTTGAACTCCAAGGCAACCAACAATATAAAGAATGTTGCATTCCACCTTGTGCAATAATCAAGAATAAGTTTCTTTGAAGGCAACTTCAATTGCTTCACAATTTTCCTAAAAATATTCAGATGACTATCTGACTGTGTCACATGTTTAACACTTTCCTGCACATTCTTAATTATATCTTTAATCTTTGATAACCCATCTTGGATAAGGAGATTTAGAATATGTGCACAACACCTCACGTGAAACAACTTGCCACTAAAAGCAAGTTGATTTTTATATGAAATGTTATCTTTTAACATGCAAATAGCAACATCATTGCAAGTGGCATTATCAACTGCTACTATCCAAACTTTATCATCAATTTCCCATTCAACCAAATACTTACTTAATGTATCACAAATGACAACTCTAGAATGAGGTGGCAGTACATCACAAAAACTGATAGTACGCTTTTGCAATTTCTAATTAGAATCTACAAAATGGTAAGTGACAACCATATAGGAAACTTTTTATTCATTGACTTTTATATCAGTTGTCATACTCACTCTATTTGCAAATTTCAGTAGTGTGAAATCTTTTTTCTTCTCCACCTCATAACTTGCAAAGAAATATTTTCTTATCGTTACTCGACTAACCTTTTGATAATTTAGAGTTACAGTCTTTATCAATAAATTAAACACTTCATACTCCATAAAAAAGAAAATGGTAGCTAATGGACTATGATCAAATGAGATAATATCTCTCTAATCTTAGTTTGGTCATATTTAAAATTTTGTATTGTAACTACCATTTCAAACTCTAATATAGAGGTTTTGAGTATTAGTTCCTTTTGTCCAAACAACTTTCCTAACACAATTTTTCTTAAGGTTCCTAAGTAAGTGAGATGTAGTACCACCCTTAATAAGTGTAAATTGTCCCTTGCAATGGATGCACATAGCCTTTTTTGATTTATTAGGAAGGTGACTATTTAAAATTCAAACCATACTTAGAAGGTGCACTTTCTCTTCTTTGCTAAATCCACCCCACCTTCTTCACTACCTTCAACAATTTCAACCCTATCAACACCCACACTTGTAGATAATGTGTTTTCCTTGTTCAAATCATATTTGCTACATCAACATCTATTGCATTTTCCATTATAGGACTTATTTATGAACTTTTAAGGGAAAACATATTAGTAATAAGGTCTGACATTCTGTAGACAAAACAAATTGGAAAAAAACTAAGGTAAATTTATAGAACGGGGCAGATTTGATCATGGCAATTACACATGAAAATTTAGGAAACACACAAATTAGTATAACAGGGCAAATTTCATTTAATTCAATAACTCATAAATTAGTAAAAATTAAATCAATAACTAGTAAAAACCACATGGAATTTCATAATTTAGTTACCAAAATGAAAAGAATATACCATTCATACTAAATACAACATGGAATTTCACATCAATAACCATAAAAAAAAAAATAGAACCAATTTCAGATAAATTAACCACAAAAAATAATTTCACAAAATAAAAATTAAAATATCACAATTATATAGGATAGAAGAATAAAACCAGAACAACTCTCCTGAACCAGCATTAATTGAAAACAACAGAACTAGATTGACAAGAATGGAAAAAGACAAAACCAGAAGTGTTATTCACTAGAGATTCTACGAAAACAAAACATATGATTGATTGTATCTTTATCCCATCAAGCAGCAGGTACAAGCAAAAATAAATTAAATGAAAGTTTAAAAATTTTAAAAATAAAATTTCTCACATGGGAGACAAAATGATAAAGAATGCAAGTAATCACTTGTTGTTTACCCAAAAAAGGGCAAAAGGTAGTGGGCTATGGTTGAGGGCAACAGAGGTGAGGTGGCTCCTATGGTTGAAGGAAGCGATGGAATTGATATAAAATGGGTTAGGTAAGGAAGAAATGGGTTAAAAGTTATTAGTGAGGGATTAAATTAGGGCAACAAAGGTAAGGTGGTTGTTATGGTTAAAGGAAGTGATGGAATCCATGAGGACGAAATGGGTTAGATGAGGAAGAAATATGTTAAAATCTGTTAGTGAGGGATTAGATGAGGGCAACAAAGGTGAAGGAAGAGGATGATATAAGGTGAGGCTATGACGGGATAAAGGAAGCGGGCAATTAGAAGAGGCCACCTTGAGGGGTGAAGGAATGTAATATCCCGTGTTTTTAAAATATTTTTACACTGTACCGGGATATATAGTGTTAATAATTTTTGTGTATATATTACGATATTTTCATGAGTTGATATGTATTTAAAACCTATTTTTAATATTGTGTATTATTTACAGTGTTTTACGTAAAATTTTCCCGGGACTTGCATTTTTGGGAAAATTTTCACGTAAACAATGTATTATTAATTGTTTTAAATGTATTTTTGGACTTGCATGAACTCATGCGTATTTTTAAATTATTAAATAAAGCCTGTGTGTGTATATTTATTTAATTAGGGTTTATTATTACCCTAATATTTTATTAATTATTTATTTGTTTTATTGTTATTTAATTAATTTTATTTAGTATAAATTATTAAAATATTAGATTTTATGTGTGTGGTGTATATTTGATGTGTGTAATTTAATATTATTTTAATATATAGTATAAAGTATATATATATACATATATACATCAAAAATCAAAAGAATTAGAAAATTACCATTTTGCCCCCCGAGTCTTCTTCTTCCTCCCGCCCCTTCCCTTCGCCGTTCCGGTCGCTGTCGTGCCATTTCTTCACCGTGGGTGTGCCGTCCGGTGTGCCACCGCCTACCCCAACCTTTTCCACCTCCTGAGGTAGTCGTTTTCGGTGCCTGGAAGTCGATTTTGGCCGGAGAAGCCGAAAATCGATCCATCGTCGTTCACATCGATTCCGGCCACTGTTTTTGACACCGCCAGTCTTCATCGACTCCTTGAGCTCCGTTGAGTGTGATTCTAGCTTTGGTTTGAGCTAAAATGGTTTAGATTTGATTAGGTTTTGATTTTTCAATTTCGGTCACATTAGGGTTTTTGATTTTTTTGAGCTTCGAATTGATTGATTCATGGAAACTCCATTCACAAATGTTGTTACTAGTAGCTCAATCTACATATATGAATTTTTGTAGAATTTTTGGAGATTTTTTGGATTTTTGGGTATTTTTGAATATTTTAATATTATTTTCTAATTTTCGTAAATTAATTATTTAAATTATGAAATTGGATTTTATGGTTAAATTAGGTGTTTAAATGAATTATAGGAATTTATTTGGAATTTTTATGAATTTCTAAGTATTTATTTTGAATTATTGAAGTTTATGTGATTTTGAGAAATTAGGGTTAATTGTGTTTTAAATGGAAATTAATTGGTTAATTGAGTTTAATTATTAATACTATTGATAAATATGTTGAGAAAATTAATTTTGGATAATTGTATAATTTTTGGTGAATTTTTGAAGTAATTTAAGTATATTTATATATATAGGGGTATTTTGGTAATTTTACCCTAAATTGTCTAAAAATGTAATTTAATTGGTTTTAATAATTATTTAAGGTATAAAAATGATTTATACAAATTAATTAGTATTTTTAACTAATTAAAACTATTTTTCGTGAATTATTTTCAATTATATATATAATATACGATTTTACTAATAAAATGAGTTTTTATCGATTTTTACAGTGTTTTAAGGTTAATTATGTAATTTCTACTTATAAAATGTATTTCTGTGATTTAAGGATATTTTTGGTATATCTAGAATTATTCTGTGTTTGTGGACCCCGGTCGGTGGATTGTAGTTTGGAGTCCGACCGTGGGATTTTGATTGTGCCTTGTGTAGTTTTTCGAAGTGTGTTTCTTTGCAGGGTCGGCTCTACTCTTTTGAGTAGAGAGATGTCCGTTTTACAGGGGAGGTTCTGCTGGATTTTCGGTAGGATTCTCGTAAAACGTGATATCCAGTCGAACCCTAATTTCTGATTCTGTGTTTAATACTCTAGATTGAATTCTAGGATTTATGTTAGGTTTATTCTGATGTCTATTATTTATTTCTTGTTTAGTTGCGCCGAGACCGAGGGCTAGTGGACCAGGCCCATCGGACCTGTCTCGTGGAGCGCATTAGGTGAGTTACTATACTATATATATATGCTTAGGATGCATGATTTAGAAATGCATGTTTTATGTTGATTAAATATGCATAAATAATTTGAGTATTTCTTAAGTTTATATTAAGTATATTTTCGGTTTATTTTTGGTATATATTAAATTATATGCATGTTTTGTGAATAAAATATATTTAAAATATTTTTAAATATATTTCTAGCTTAAGTTATAATTTGATTGAATTCATTTGATATATATATACTCGAAATATACCTGGTTTACTTTTGGTATATTTCCGGTATATATATGGTTTATATTGTTATTTCATTTAAATTCATGCATCATTTATTGTGAATGAATGATTTATATTATTAATGAAGGATATCAATAGAACGTGCTACCTAGTGGGCAGCACTAGGACCGAGTACGTACCGGTACGCCTATAGTATTTAGGCTATAATACTAACTTATTTATGGATATTGATTTGATGTGATTATTGATATGTGAGATGTGGTTTGGAGGTGTGATTGCTGGAGCTCGGTTGACTAAGTGTCTCGGGGTCAATCACACTGGCAATCAGACTGCTGGAGCTCGGTTGACTTAGTGTCTCGGGGCCAGTCTACTGTCCAAATGGATTAAGTGGATATATTTGGAATAAGTGAGCCTGTATGGCTAAAGTGTTGTTTAACACTATTTCTGAGGTTGCGATATTCTAGGGTTCTATGTGATCCTTCATAAAAGATGATTTTTAATGAAAATATATATAAAATGATTTTATTGCATCTGTGTGCAATTGCCTGTATATATACATATTATATATATACTGTTGACTGTATGCATTATCACTTAGTGTGTATGTATATATACTATAGTAATTCACTCAGTGAGGTCTGACTCCCCTCCGTTGACTAATTTTCAGGAGAGTCAACTTCTTCAGACCTCAGTAGCAGGTCGATACACCGAATTTCTTCCGCCCCGGCTTCTTTATGTAAATTATCTACTTGAGTCTTATTTTATAATCTAGATACTGCAGTAGTTGTGAATTAAAGTATTGGATTTCTTGTACTTTATTTTAAAGAGATGTATTATATTAAAACTGGATTTGTATTAAAGAGATTATGTATATATGAGATGAGATTTTAATTTAAATCCAGTCGATGTGAGTAATATTATGATATTATGATTTTTATTTTTGCTGCATATTATATTGTTATTGTTATTATTGCATGATTTATTTTATTTTTAGGCTTGCTACAGGTTCCGGATTCGAAAGAATTCCCGTTCCCTAGCGTCGGTCATGGCCCCTGTTTTGGGTCGTGACAAAGTTGGTATCAGAGCAATGTTCTGTGTCAGGGCTTAGTTGTGTGAGTTGTGGCCCTAGTTTTAAAGTTGTGTTTTCTGTTGGACTACTGCAGTGTATTAGGTTCGAGTATGTCTTGATAAGTATTCCTTGCTATAATTTTCAACGTTATTCCTCCATTGTCTGTTTTGTCTGAATTTTTCCATTTGTCTTTTCAGAATGAGGAGGCGAGCGCATGTCGCTCCACCGGTCGTTGAGGCCGAGGATGATGAGTCTTTTCAGGATGAGGTTTTACCTCCTGAGCAGCCAGTTAGACGTAGAGGTCGTGGCAGAGGTAGACCTCGAGGAGCGGCAGGTCGCCGTAGGCAGAGAGAGTTACAGGACGAGGAGCCTGTTGAGCCTGAGTTTGATGTGCTTGTTCCTCCAGTTGTTCAGCCTATTCAGCCTGCCTATCAGCAGGGTATGTCTGACCCTGAGGCAACTTTGTTCTATGCCCGAGTTGGCAGGATTGCTTTTGATGGTACTTTCGATCCGTTAGATTTTCTACATGCGATTGAGATTAGGACTCGGACTGCTTATACCGAGTACCAGCGGATCATGATTGTTGAGTTGTCTGTCGAGGGACCAGCTCTAGATTGGTTCATTCAGATGATCCAGCCCTATATGATGACGATGACATGGGCTCAGTTTCGAGAGCGGTTCATGAGGAGATTCTGTCCAGAGCCTCTTCGTTTGAGTTATCGTCTTCGTTTGACTAGTATTTCTCGTGGAGATCGATCTGTAGAGGAGTATACCCGAGAGTTTCTTCATCTGGGTAGATATGCTTAGGATCTGATGCGAGATCAGTATTTCGCTGTTACTACATATGTTACTGGTTTGGGTTCAGCTTTTGCTGGTATGCCTACAGCAGGTCTTACTCTGGAGTCTGTGATTGAGTTAGCCAAGGAGATTGAGCTGAGGTTAGTTAGGCAGGGAGCGATGCCTGATTATTACCAGCTAGGAGTTCAGTCGAGTGGATCGCAGGCTACTCCGTATTCGAGTTTTCATGTTGGTTCGAGTAGTCAGCAGTGAGGTTCGACTCAGCAGAGTCAGAGACAGCAGCAGCGAGTGCATCGGAGCAGTAGACATGACCGTGGAGGTCAGCGTAGATCATTCAGATTTGGATCAGGTGCTTCGAGCAGCAGCAGTGGTCGTAGTTCTGGATCAGCGGCCAATGTTTGTCAGACTTGCGGTAGAGTCCATCAGGGACTGTGTTATCTGACACCACTGACATGTTTTAGATGCGGGCAGACAGGAAATTTTGCCAGATCATGTCCTTATTCTGGTTATCAGCAGCAGCAGATTCTGTGATTTCCACAGCAGTCGATTGCTAGTGTAGCACCCGTGCCATTTCAGTTGCCACCAGCCCAGCATCAGAGTTCCACTCAGTTTGTTCCACAGCAGAGTCATGGTAGAGGTACTAGAGGAGGTGCCAGAGGTGTTGGCCAGGCTTCTACCAGTCAGCAGGGAGGTCGAGGTCAGGCCAGAGTCTTTCATCTTACTCAGCAGGATGCTCAGGCATCTAATGCAGTCGTGGCAGGTATTGTTTCTGTTTGTTACCTGGATGCATGGGTTTTGTTTGATCCGGGTACCACGCATTCGTTTGTTTCTCCTATTTTTGCTTCTAAATCTTGTTAGCAAGCTTCGAGGATGGCTTTTCCTTTGTCTGTTGCCACTCCTCTGAGCGATTCCTTGGACGCCGATATTGTTCTTTCTGATTGTCCAGTTCTCGTGGGAGATAGAGAATTACCCACTGATTTGATATTATTGGATGTGATGGAGTTTGATGTTATTTTGGGAATGGATTGGTTATCTCAGCACTTTGCCATGGTAGATTGCAGGAATAAGGAGGTGACTTTTAGAATTCCTGGTGAAATAGAATTTAAGTTTGTTGGTAATAGGAGTTCAGCACCTCAGAATCTTATTTCGGCTATTACGGCTAGGAAGTTGTTGAAGAAGGGATGTCAGGGGTTTTTGGCATTGGTCAGGGATACTTCAATGGAGAAGTTGTCACCCACAGATGTTCCTGTTGCTTGTGAGTTTCCTGATGTTTTTCCCGAGGAGTTACCAGGTTTACCACCTCATAGAGAGATTGAGTTCTGTATAGATGTGGTTCCAGGTACTACTCCTATATCTATGCCACCCTATCGAATGGCCCCTGCAGAGTTGAGAGAGTTGAAGGAGCAGTTGCAAGAGTTGTTGGATAAGGGTTTTATTAGACCTAGTGTTTCTCCTTGGGGTGCACCAGTCTTGTTTGTGAAGAAGAAGGATGGTACCCTGAGACTGTGCATTGACTACAGAGAGTTGAACAAGGTGACAGTGAAGAACAAGTATCCTCTCCCGAGGATAGATGACTTGTTTGATCAGCTACAGGGTGCACAGTTCTTTTCTAAGGTTGACTTGAGGTCGGGTTATCATCAGTTGCGTATCAGTGAAGCTGATATTCCTAAGACAGCATTCCATACTAGATATGGCCATTATGAGTTTCTGGTGATGTCTTTTGGTTTGACTAATGCACCAGCAGCTTTTATGGATCTGATGAACAGAGTATTCAGACCATATATGGATCAGTTTGTAGTAGTCTTCATTGATGATATACTAGTATATTCGAGGAGTATGGAAGAGCATGTGTATCACTTGAGGATTGTACTACAGACATTGAGAGATCATCAGCTTTATGCTAAATTCTCTAAGTGTGATTTCTGGATGGAGAGTGTTTCTTTTCTTGGACACGTAGTGTCTAAAGAAGGTATTCAGGTTGATCCACAGAAGATTGAGGCAGTATCTGAGTGGCCTAGACCTACTTCTATCACAGAGATTCGAAGTTTTCTGGGTTTAGCCGGGTATTATAGGCGGTTTGTGCAGGATTTTTCCAGGATAGCAGCCCCTATGACTTGTTTGACTCAGAAGAATGTTAGATTCGAGTGGTCAGAAGCTTGTGAGAATAGTTTTCAGTTGTTAAAGGAGAAGTTGACCACAGCGCCAGTGTTAGCTTTGCCTAATAGTGTGGATAAGTTCACAGTTTACTGTGATGCCTCTAGAATTGGTCTTGGTTGTGTGTTGATGTAGAATGGAAGGGTGATAGCCTATGCTTCGAGGCAGTTGAAGAAGCATGAGCAGAACTATCCTACACATCATCTTGAGATGGCTGCAGTGATTTTTGCTTTGAAGATTTGGAGACATTATTTGTACGGGGTGACTTGTGAGATATTTACTGATCACAAGAGCCTTAAGTACATTTTTCAGCAGTGAGATTTGAATTTGAGGCAGAGGAGATGGTTGGAACTGTTGAAGGATTATGATTGCGAGATTCTTTACCATCCGGGTAAAGCTAATGTAGTAGCAGATGCCTTGAGTAGGAAGTCCTCAGGTAGTCTTGCTCACATCGGTATTGAGAGGAGACCATTGATCCAGGAGTTGCATTTGTTGGTGGATCAAGGTTTGATGATGAAGATTAGTATATCAGGTGGACTGCTAGCTCAGTTTAAAGTACGATCTGTACTGAGGGATAGGATTAAAGCAGCTCAGAGCCGAGATCCTATTCTGGAAGAGCTTGCAGAGAATGTTCGAGCAGGGAAGTTCACTGATTTCACACTCGATGATGACGGTGTGTTGTGGATCAGTGGTAGATTGTGTGTTCCTGACGTGGATGACTTAAGAGAGGAGATTTTAGAAGAAGCACATTCTACAGCCTACAGCGTTCATCTGGGTGTTACTAAAATGTACCACAGTATCAGAGATCTTTACTGGTGGGATGGATTGAAGAAGGATGTCGCTGATTATGTTGCTAAGTGTTTGACGTGTCAACAAGTGAAAGCCGAACATCAGAAGCCTTCTGGGAAGCTTCAGCCTCTTCCTATTCCCGAGTGGAAGTGGGAAAGGATAACTATGGATTTTGTGGTCGGTTTACCTCGTTCGAAGGATGGATACGATTCCATCTGGGTGATTGTAGACAGGTTGATGAAGTCTGCACATTTCTTACCGGTGAAAGCCACATATTCAGTTGCTAGATTGGCGAAGTTGTACGTGAAGCATATCGTATGCCTTCATGGAGTACCTGTGTCCATTGTGTTAGATAGAGGTTTGGTGTTTACTTCTCGTTTTTGGCAGAAGTTGCAGGAAGCGATGGGCACTAGGTTGGATTTTAGTACTGCTTTTCATCCTCAGACAGATGGCCAGTCTGAGAGGATGATCCAGACACTGGAAGATATGTTGAGGATGTGTGTCTTGGATTTGGGAGGTAGTTGGGATGATCATTTGTCACTTGTTGAGTTTTCATATAATAACAACTACCATAGCAGTATTGGTATGGCACCGTATGAGGCGTTGTATGGAAGGAAGTGTAGATCCCCGTTGAGTTGGGATGAAATTGATGAGAGAGCTTTAACTGGACCTGAGATGGTTCAGGATGCTGCAGAGAAAGTCACCGTGATTAAGCGAAGATTAGAGACCGCAGTTAGCAGACAGAAAAGTTATGCGGATCCTAGGCGCAGAGATGTGGAGTTTCAGGTTGGAGATTTCATTTTTCTGAAAGTATCTCCGATGAAGGGTGTAATGAGATTTGGCAGGAAGGGTAAGTTAGCACCGAGATACATTGGACCGTTTGAGATTCTGGAGAGAGTTGGCACTGTTGCATATCGGTTGGATTTGCCTCCGGGTATGTCACAAGTGCATCCAGTATTTCATATCTCGATGTTGAGGAAGTATATCTCAGACCCTTCACACGTGTTGCAGCCTGACAGTGTGAAAGTGAGTGAAGATTTGACGTTTGTGGAAGAACCTGTGGCGATCATTGATTATCAAGTTCGACAGTTGCGATCGAAGCAGATTCCGATGGTCAAGGTTTTGTGGCGTAGCGACAAAGTTGAAGAGCATACGTGGGAGACTGAAGCTGAGATGCGAGCTTCTTACCCGTATCTCTTTCCTTCTTGATCTTGTTTTCTGGAATTCGGGGACGAATTCCTGTAAGGGGGGAAGACTGTAATATCCCATGTTTTTAAAATATTTTTACACTATACCGGGATATACAGTGTTAATAATTTTTGTGTATATATTACGATATTTTCATGAGTTGATATGTATTTAAAACCTATTTTTAATATTGTGTATTATTTACAGTGTTTTATGTAAAATTTTCCCGGGACTTGCATTTTCGGGGAAATTTTCACGTAAACAATGTATTATTAATTGTTTTAAATGTATTTTTGGACTTGCATGAACTCATGCGTATTTTTAAATTATTAAATAAAGTCTGTGTGTGTATATTTATTTAATTAGGGTTTATTATTACCCTAATATTTTATTAATTATTTATTTGTTTTATTGTTATTTAATTAATTTTATTTAGTATAAATTATTAAAATATTAGATTTTATGTGTGTGGTGTATATTTGATGTGTGTAATTTAATATTATTTTAATATATAGTATAAAGTATATATATATACATATATACATCAAAAATCAAAAGAATTAGAAAATTACCATTTTGCCCCCCGAGTCTTCTTCTTCCTCCCGCCCCTTCCCTTCGCCGTTCCGGTCGTTGTCGTGCCGTTTCTTCACTGTGGGTGTACCGTCCGGTGTGCCACCGCCTTCCCCAACCTTTTCCACCGCCTGAGGTAGCCGTTTCCGGCGCCTGGAAGTCGATTTTGGCCGGAGAAGTCGAAAATCGATCCATCGTCGTTCACGCCGATTCTGGCCACCGTTTTCGACACCGCCGGTCTTCATCGACTCCTTGAGCTCCGGTGAGTGTGATTCTAGCTTTGGTTTGAGCTAAAATGGTTTAGATTTGCTTAGGTTTCGATTTTTCAATTTCGGTCACATTAGGGTTTTTGATTTTTTTGAGCTTCGAATTGATTGATTCATGGAAACTACCTTCACAAATATTGTTCCTAGTAGCTCAATCTACATATATGAATTTTTGTAGAATTTTTGGGTATTTTTGAATATTTTAATATTATTTTCTAATTTTCGTAAATTAATTATTTAAATTATGAAATTGGAGTTTATGGTTAAATTAGGTGTTTAAATGAATTATAGGAATTTATTTGGAATTTTTATGAATTTCTAAGTATTTATTTTGAATTATTGAAGTTTATGTGATTTTGAGAAATTAGGGTTAATTTTGTTTTAAATGGAAATTAATTGGTTAATTGAGTTTAATTATTAATATTATTGATAAATATGTTGAGAAAATTAATTTTGGATAATTGTATAATTTTTGGTGAATTTTTGAAGTAATTTAAGTATATTTATATATATAGGGGTATTTTGGTAATTTTACCCTAAATTGTCTAAAAATGTAATTTAATTGGTTTTAATAATTATTTAAGGTATAAAAATGATTTCTACAAATTAATTAGTATTTTTAACTAATTAAAACTATTTTTCGTGAATTATTTTCAATTATATATATAATATACGGTTTTACTAATAAAATGAGTTTTTATCGATTTTTACAGTGTTTTAAGGTTAATTATGTAATTTCTACTTATAAAATGTATTTCTGTGATTTAAGGATATTTTTGGTATATCTAGAATTATTCTGTGTTTGTGGACCCCGGTCGGTGGATTGTAGTTTGGAGTCCGACCGTGGGATTTTGATTGTGCCTTGTGTAGTTTTTCGAAGTGTGTTTCTTTGCAGGGTCGGCTCTACTCTTTTGAGTAGAGAGATGTCCGTTTTACAGGGGAGGTTCTGTCGGATTTTCGGTAGGATTCTCGTAAAACGTGATATCCAGTCGAACCCTAATTTTCGATTCTGTGTTTAATACTCTAGATTGAATTCTAGGATTTCTATTAGGTTTATTCTGATGTCTATTATTTATTTCTTGTTTAGTTGCGCCGAGACCGAGGGCTAGTGGACCAGGCCTGTCGGACCTGTTTCGTGGAGCGCGTTAGGTGAGTTACTATACTATATATATATGCTTAGGATGCATGATTTAGAAATGCATGTTTTATGTTGATTAAATATGCATAAATAATTTGAGTATTTCTTAAGTTTATATTAAGTATATTTTCGATTTATTTTTGGTATATATTAAATTATATGCATGTTTTGTGAATAAAATATATTTAAAATGTTTTTAAATATATTTCTAGCTTAAGTTATAATTTGATTGAATTCATTTGATATATATATACTCGAAATATACCTGGTTTACTTTTGGTTTATTTCTGGTATATATATGGTTTATATTGTTATTTCATTTAAATTCATGCATCATTTATTATGAATGAATGATTTATATTATTAATGAAGGATATCAATAGAACGTGCTACCTAGTGGGCAGCACTAGGACCAGGTACGTACCGGTACGCCTATAGTATTTAGGCTATAATACTAACTTATTTTTGGATATTGATTTGATGTGATTATTGATATGTGAGATGTGGTTTGGAGGTGTGATTGCTGGAGCTCGGTTGACTAAGTGTCTCGGGGCCAATCACACTGGCAGTCAGACTGCTGGAGCTCGGTTGACTTAGTGTCTCGGGGCCAGTCTACTGTCCAAATGGATTAAGTGGATATATTTGGAATAAGTGAGCCTGTATGGCTAGAGTGTTGTTTAACACTATTTCTGAGGTTGCGATATTCTAGGGTTCTATGTGATCCTTCATAAAAGATGATTTTTAATGAAAATATATATAAAATGATTTTATTGCATCTGTGTGCAATTGCCTGTATATATACATATTATATATATACTGTTGACTGTATGCATTATCACTTAGTGTGTATGTATATATACTATAGTAATTCACTCAGTGAGTTCTGACTCCCCTCCGTTGACTATTTTTTAGGAGAGTCAACTTCTTCAGACCTCAGTAGCAGGTCGATACGCCGGATTTCTTCCGTCCCGGCTTCTTTATGTAAATTATCTACTTGAGTCTTATTTTATAATCTAGATACTGCAGTAGTTATGAATTAAAGTATTGGATTTCTTGTACTTTATTTTAAAGAGATGTATTATATTAAAACTGGATTTGTATTAAAGAGATTATGTATATATGAGATGAGATTTTAATTTAAATCCAGTCGATGTGAGTAATATTATGATATTATGATTTTTATTTTTGCTGCATATTATATTGTTATTGTTATTATTGCATGATTTATTTTATTTTTAGGCTTGCTACGGGTTCCGGATTCGAAAGAATTCCCGTTCCCTAGCGCCGGTCATGGCCCCTGTTTTGGGTCGTGACAAGGAAGCAGCTAAGAAGGTTGATTTGAAGGAAGGAAATTGCAAAAGAATAGAAATGAGAATTAGATTAGGGTAAAGGGTTAGGTTAGTGATGCGGGTGTCGAAGAACTTGTGATTCAGTTTATGAAAAATTATATAAAATGGCATTAGTGGCATTTTTATAATTTTTAACAACTTTGGAGTTTCAAATTTTTGTGTGACAGGAGCCCAATTTGATTGGAATCAGCCCAATAATTACAAGTCACAAGCTTTGCTTGTAGGCTATGTTGCTTTTTTGGCAAATTCAATCGTTTGGGCCTCCAAATTGACAATTTTTTATTTTTAGTTGTTTTAGGATTTTTCCTATTTTGTTTGGGATTCTTTTTGTTTAGGGTTTTTTACCTATTTAAACTTTATTTTGGGACTTTTGGCCATCGTTATGATTAATAAGATTTCAAATTCCTTTCAATTTCCAAAATTTCTTTAATTTTGATGCCTATTTCCTGAATTTGTGAATTACAGGTTATAAAAGATTAGTGTTTAGCAGTCGTGCGCGACTCAACAAACACTAATTCCTTTTTTTCACTCTTCTGCTACGTCAGTTAGGTAATCAAAACTACGTAGTTTTAGAGTGTTATACATATTAGACTATTTAAATTAGGATTATATGGTTATTCATAAAAAATTAGGGTTATATGTAAATTATTATTTAATTTTTTATTATCTTAGATATTTATTATTTGTTAGTTATAGATATTAGCCTATTTAAATTTATTATTTGTTAGTTATAAACATTATGCTATTTAAATTGGGGTTAAACGCAAATTAATAATATTGTAATGAATATTATATAATATTTATGTTTTAATTAAAACTATGTTTAATATATAATGTTACTTATGTAATGTTTCATTTTACGTAAAACATATATAATTAGTATTATATAATAATGCTAAATTATAATACAACATTAAAATTACTTATACTATCAAAACTATGTAATTTTCAATCAAAACTACGTAGCTTTTGAATTTTGTTGTTAGAGATAAATTGTGTTTTATAATTAATATTAATGAGATTTCTTATTTGTTAGTTAGAGATATTATCTATGTATTATTTGATAGTTAGAGATATTAGGCTATTTATACATTAATTTAAATTTACATTACTTAATATTTATATTTATATATTACTTTAAAATACAAATTTTATTTAATTTTGTATTATCCTAAAGATTTATTATTTGTTAGTTATAGACATTATGCTATTTAAATTGAGGTTAAATGCAAATTAATAATATTGTAATGAATATTGTATAATATTTATGTTTTAATTAAAATTATACTTAATATATAATGTTACATATGTAATGTTTCATATTACTTAATACATATATAACGAGTATTATATAACAATGTTAAATTATAATATAACATTAAAATTACTTATAGTATCAAAACTATGTAGCTTTTGAGTTTTGTTATTATAGATAAATTGTGTTTTAATTAGTTATTATTAATATTTATGAAATGTATTATTTGTTAGTTAGAGATTTATATATGTATTAATTGTTAGTTATAAATATTAGGTTATTTATATATTAATTTAAAAATTTACATTACTTAATATTAATATTTATTTATTATTTTAAATTTGCATTATTTAATATTAATACTTATATATTACTTTAAAATACAAATACTTCTCAATTTTATATTTATCTAACAAAGTTATTGTTTGCTAAATATTTAATTAGTATTGTATAACATTTACTTATCATAATATTTTTGTCAATTTACATGTAAAAAAAAAAATTATCATGAGTACATCATTTTGTCATATATAATATTTTATATTAGTTACTACTAATTTAATCAATATTATCTTTACTTATATAATATTGACATACTAAATCAAATAATATTTATTGAATATTAATATTTAAATTAAATTATACTTATTTAATGTCATCTCTAATATAATGAGCTTACAAACAAACATTTAAATGAGCCTATAAATGAACCTGTAAATGAGCTCATTTGCAAACCTGTTTACGAGCTGGCAAATGAGCCTATTCGTGAGTTTTAACGAGCTGAATTTAATGAAACTCGAGCTTGACTCGTTTAACTTACGAGATTTACAATAAAATTTGAATTCGACTCATTTAACTTAATAAATGAACTCATATAAAGTTTTACTGAATTACAAACTATTTGGTTCGTTTAGTGAGAGTGATATTTGAATTGAAATAAAGTTAAATGAGCAGCTAACATGTCACAAGCTACATCAGTGTCTTTCATGTGACCAACAAAGTGCCCTTCCCTTTGATCTTTTACTGGCTCGACCATATTTATATCCCTTTTTTTTTCTTTCCTAATTCAAGGAGGATGCACAATGCACCAAACTTGCATATATCTCAATCTTAGTATTCTTCTAAGTTAAACAATAAATAATATTTATCTATTTTCAGTATTTATAGAGGATGTAAATGATATTCGACTCATAAATTATCCAAGATTAATTCAAGAAAATTTAAATATGACTTTGTTCTATCAAAAAAAAATATATGACTTTGTTATTGTTTAGTCAAGTTCGGATTTCAGTTCAATCTATTAAGTTATCTAATAATTAAGTTTAAATTTTTAATATTTAACTTGACAGACTTGTAAAATAAAATCTAATAAAATTTTGTATATATTTATTATTTTATAATATAATTACATAAATATTTTACACAATAAAATCAAGATTGAGTTATATAATTAATTTAGTAGAATTGAGTTGATATTGAATATAAAATTATTTAATTGAAATGAAATGAAATTTCAAAAGAAAAATCCTTATATATACATATATTCTAACAGCAGATTAATACTTACTTAAAGTATCTTTCACTTTGAAAATTAAATCATTACATATTTTAATTAATTAATTTTAATAAATATGTTATTAATTGTTGAACAATTTATATATGGGAACAAACAAAAGTTTTCTTTAAAAAAATTATTAGTTAATCTGCTAATGATGAATCCTAATCAATGCAATTCAATATAACACTTCCAAATCTCTCTGAATGACAAGCAATTTGCCTGATGAATGCCATGACCCATTTCATTGTTAGAAACTATCGGTTTTGCAAAGTGAAATGGCAATGGTGGCCAAATTGTCTTTGAATTTCATAATTTTTTAGGAAAAAAATAATCACTCATTGATTGAAAATTAAAAATACATTTGAAATATATATAGAAAGTATAATTAATAGGTATCAAAATAAAATTTTATTACTATAAATTTTTTATTACTACTTTTCAATTATATTAACAAACTATTTTTTATATGCAACTAATGCACTCAATTTAATGGTTTTAAAATTTCACCAAAAATAAATATATTAGAGATCTATATTTTTTAATTGTAAAAAATAAAATAAAGTAAATAATAAGAGATAACAAGCAAATAAAGTAAATATTTCTTACGGTTTTTAGATAAAAAAACACTTTTTTTTTTTTTGTATCCCTTTGTATCTGTAAATTTCAAGTAATAAATAATTGTTTTATTGCAAGTTACAATTTGTAGAAGAATACTCCCCCCCCATTAATTATAGGGACAAAAGTGAATAGGGAAATGATAAGAATTCATTTTATGATATTAAAAAGTTATAAATTTATTATAGAGTAATTAAATTATGTCAACATTTATGGTGCAACAAGACAAGATATTTAGAGGTGTTTGGCAAAGCGAGGTTGGAATTTCACCCTCTTCCTTCTTTTCTATCCCCCGTAAAAAAATATATATATATATTTCTTTTATGATGTTAAAGTTATAAAATTCAATTATTGACCATCACAAAAGTAAACTCATTTTTAAAATAAAAAATAAAATATATGAAGACGATAAAATGCAAATGGTAATTTTTAGATGGAACATTTCTCCTTTGATAGCAAAGCAAGATTTTCATACTTTACAATTTAGATGCAATACTAAAGTTTGTCCATAAATAACCTATATTATTGGTTTCATGCCTTTTGTGCACATGTTGGGAAATTTATTAATTTCCGTCCGCTTCAATTTTATTTTATTTTTAAATAAATTTTAAATAAAATTTATTTAAATCAAGCATATTTCATCAATAAAAATAAATTTAATATTAAATAATTCTACAAAATTAAAAAATTAGAATTAAAAATAAATTTTATAAACATACTTACTTAAATTTATAAAAAAAATTTATAAAATTCATTTCAACTAAACACACTTTAAATTCAATTTCAATTTCAAAGTTCTTTCAAGCTTTTAAAGAATGTGACAAAGACTGCTGTAATTGGCATAGCTATTCATTTTAAACATCACCTTTCCTAGTTTAAACTTTGATGTGTACATGTTGTAGACATCTACAGTATACATTAACACTTTGGACTCAATACAAAAAATTTAATTTCTATTTTAATTTATCTTGCATTTTGTTTATTTCAGTTATTCATTTTGTATTTTCAATATATTATCTTTCAAGAATATATTAAGATGTAAAAGATTTTTCAAAAAAAAAAAGTTGAATTTTTTATTTATTTAGGTTGCAGATAACTGATAGATAATAAATTTGAACTGTTTAGTAAAATTTTGTTAGTTATTATTATTAGTATGTCAAATGATGATTAAAGGTATTATTTATTTTTAAATATAATTTATATATTTCTTATAATATTTTAAATTATGTAAATGTAATATCCCGAGTTTTTAAATATTTTTATATTGCATCGGGATATGCAGTGTTAATAATTTTTGTATATATATTTATGATATTTTATGAGTTTGTTATTTGTTTAAAGCTAATTTTAATTATTTTATATTATTTTAAGTACTTTACGTAAAAATTTTCTGGGAATTGTATTTTCGGAAAAATTGACACGTAAATAATTTAATACTATTTATTTTGACTAGTTTTATGAATTTGCATGAACTCATATATAATTTTAAAGTACTAAAATAAAATGTATATATATGTATTTATTTAAATTAATTAGAGCTTAATTAATTTCCTTAATTTTATTATTTAATTTTTGTATTAATTAATTTTAAGTGTATAAATTATTAAATATATTAAAATATTTGTGTGGTGAGTGTTATTTGTGTGTGATATTATATTATTATAATATATATAAGGTGGATATATATATATATATATATATATATATATATATATATATATATATATATATATATATACACAATTTTTTCAAACAAAAAATAAAAGTTGCCTTATTTACGATTTTGTCCCTCCTGCATCTTCTTCTTCCCAATGTTATTTCCACCATTTCCAGCCACTTTCAAGCTGGTTTTCTTGCTGTTACTATGCCCCTCAGCCTTCCTCCTCCACCTCCAGCCATTTCCACCACCTGAAACACTATTTTCCGACGAGTTTTGACAGGATTTTCATCAAGGAGCCAAAAATCGACTTAGCTCCGACCAAGTACTTTCCGGCCACCAAATTTGATGCCGTCAGTCTCTATCTTCTCCTTGAGCTCTGGTGAGTGTGATTCCAAGCTTTTTTTCACTTGATTTGGTCTAGAATTACTTAGGTTTCAATTTCTTCAAATCAGCCATTTTGGGTTTCGAATTTTTTTTAGCTTTAATTTGATTGATTCATGAAAATTTTCTTCACAAACTTTGTTCCTGGAAGCTTGATCTAAATGCTGTAATTTTTTTTAGAATTTTTGGAAATTATTTTAATTTTTGTGAATTTTTGATTATTTTATTATTATTTTCTAATTTTTGAAAATTAATTAATTAAATTATGAAATTGTGTTTTATGGTGATTATAGGAGTTGAAATGAATTATAGAAATTTATTTTTAATTTTTGTGAATTTTTATGTATTTATTTGGAATTTATTAAGTTTATGTAATTTTGAAAAATAGGGTTAATTATGTGTTTAATTGAAATAAATTGGAAAATTGAGTATATTTATTGATATTATTGAATTATATGTTGAGAAATTAATTTTTGAGTAATTATATAATTTTAGTGAATTTTTGAAAATTTATAGTGAATATATATATATAGGGGTATTTTGGTAATTTTACACTAAATTGGTTAAAAATGTAATTAAATTGGTTTTAATAGTTATTTAGGGTATAAAAATTATTTCTACAAATTTTTAGTATTTTTAACTAATTAAAACTATTTTTCGTAAATTATTTTCAAATTATATATAATATACTATTTTTCTAAATAAATGGGTTTTTATTGATTTTTAGTATGTTTTAGGGTTAATTACGTAATTTGAATTTATAAAATGTATTTTTGTTATATAAGGGTATTTTTGGTATTTTATAAATATTCTGTGAATTATGAACCTCGATCGATGAATTGCAGTTTGGAGTCCGACCGAGGGATTTTGGTTGTAATTCTGTGTTTATTTCGAAGTGTATTTCTTTGCAGGACCGGCTCTACTCTTTATGTAGAGAGATGTCCGTTTTACAGGGGAGGTTCTGTCTGATTTTCTGTAGAATTATCGTAAAACGTGATGTCCGGTCAAATTCCTATTCTAATTATGTGTCTAAAATTCTAGATCGAGTCTTTAGAATTTTCGTTAAATTTATTCTGATTTCATGTTGTCATTTGTTTGTCTAGCTGTGTCAAGACCGAGGTCTAACGGATCAGGCCCGTCGAGTTTTTCTCGTGGAGCGCTAACATGTGAGTTATTATACTGTATATATATACACTGCATATAGAGTGCATTATTTAGAATTTTTCATTTTCATTGTATGTTTTAAAAATGATTTAAATTATAATATTTTTGGTATATCTAGGGTTGCATTTTTATATATATGCATATTAAATAATTATGCATGTTAGTTTGATATATGCACATTAAACAATTAGGTTTAGGTTTAATACATTTGAGTAATATACACATGTTTTAAAATGTACACTTAGACATAATTATTTTATTAAATGATTAGTATACCTTAGGTATAGTTTTAGTAGATTTTAGGTTTATTCTTAAATAATTGCATGTTAAATTATAAACCTACACTTAAATTATTTTTAAGTTTATTTTTGGTATTTTTTTGATTTATTTCCAAATAAATAAATTTTTTATTATTAAATTAAACCTAGCACATTAGTCGTATATTTAGGGTTTATTTTTGATATATGCATGCTAGATAATTAGATTCATTTTTAGTATATTTGTGACTATATGTTAAACACAAACATATATTTAAATGAATATTATACATAAATGTTTTATTAAATGATTTGTGTACTTAGAGTATATCGTTTGTATATTTAAGTATATTTTTTAAGAAAATGCATGTTATATTATTGTTACTCATTTAAATTGTTTTTAACTATATTAATGATTTATCTTTAGTTATTTCATATTTTATTTGACATATATATATATATACCTGAGATATACTGGATATATTTTAGGTATATTTTTGGTATATATATATATATATATATATGGTTGGTTTTACTATTATGAATATTGTTCTATATTAATTATTTTCTGAATGAATGATTTATTCGAAGTAAAGGATATCAATAGAATGTGCTTCCTAGTGGACAGCACTAGGACCGTGTACGTACCGGTACGATAGATAAGGATTGAGTGAGAGTTAAAATTGGGTGATTATAATTGATTTGACTAAGATTAATGGTATGTTAGATAGTATGATTGCGGGGCTAATCACACTGACAGTCAGACTGCTAGAGCTCGGTTGACTTAGTGTCTCAGGGCCAGTCTACTGTCCATAAGTGAATTGATGATCTATTGGGTTGATTGAGATGTGAAGTGATAGATAGTGTGATTGTTGGAGCTCGGTTGACCAAGTGTCTCAGGGCCAATCACACTGACAGCCAGATTGCTGGAGCTCGGTCGACTTAGTGTCTCGGGGCCAGTTTGCTGTCCAGATTAGAATAAGTGTTCTATTTGGAATCAAGTGAGCCTGTATGGCTAGAGTGATGATGGGATTGTTTGAGGTTGTTATTATTTAGGGTTCTATGGATCCTTCATGAATTAAACAAACATTTTCTACATTTAGTATATTTATAAAAGCAAAGTTTGGCATTCGTGTGAAATGTGTGTATATACATATATAAATAAGAATACCTGATTGTTATGATTTAGTTTGCATGTATATATAGTATAATAATTCACTCAGTGAGGTCTAACCCCCCTCAATTATTTTTTTCAGAAGATCCCATATCGTCAGATCTTAGTTGTAGAGTTCCTTGCCGGTGTTCTTCAGTCCCTGCTATTTTATGCAAATGTATATTCTGAACTTTAAATTGTATTCTAGAAACTGCAATAGTAATGTTATTATATTAGAAGTGTATTATTTTGTTTGGATATTAAATACTCTGAGAATTTGTATTTGAACATTGTACGAATATGTATTCATTTATAAAAGGATTTGGAGTATTTATTTTATGTATGGATTCAGAAAAATTTTAATTTGGTCATACTTTTATTTAATTATTGCATGATTTTATTTTCTAAGGCTTGCTACGGGTTCCGGATTCGAAAGAATTCCCGTTCCCTATCACCGGTCATAACTCCTAATTTGGGTCGTGACAGTAAATTATTTAAAAATAGTATATAAAAATAAATAATATTTTACTATCTTTAATATATATTATTAAAATTACGTATTGCAAAATGAGCTTTAAAATAAATATTTTATTTTTATATTTTTTTAAAAATTATAGGTATAAAAATTATAATTATTCAATTACTAACTATAATTTTTTTTAAAATATTTATTTTATTTTGAATTGTAAAAAATTAATTATATACATTTAATTAAATTGAAGTTATTCATTATTAGTTATTCTTAACAAAGGTATAATAGTCTGAATTGAAAATAAATATAAATTAACTGATGAAAAAAAATTTCAAAATAGAGCTGATAAAATCCTTAACTGTTTTAGATAAAAACAACTAGTTGAATTTAAATTTATCAAATTTTAGAAAAAAAAATTTACCAGTTACTTAAATCAGCTGAACTTAACACCATTGCTTTCACCTTTTAGTGAAAGGTGAGAGGAATCAAGCTAAAAACTGTAAGAATACAAAAGTATAATTTTAAGAAAGAGTTTTGTAAAAATATTTTAGAGAATGTTTCTTTTTTTATTGAATTGTATGTCCCAACAAATACAGAGAATACACTTATGTACAAGAGTATACGATGGTTACACACAACAGTAATCAGCAAATAATATGAATTGCAGGTGACCCAATTATCTTTATCAAATTTTCTTCTGTTGGTTTGGGTAGTTTCCCATTAACAAACACTATTTTGTGTTTTGACATGAGAGCATTAGCGATAGATAGCTCTTCTCCAGGTGGAATAGCTACTTCCTTTCAGCAAATGAGTAACCATCTAATTTCCTAGTCGATCCAAATTGCGGAGTTAAAATATTTTTTTGAAAAATATTTTAGAGAATGTTTTTCTTTTCACTGAATTATATGTCTCAACAAATACAAAGAACACACTTATATACAAGGAACACACTTATATACAAGAATATACAATGGCAACATACAACAGTAACCCTTGGTGAATAGGGGTATAGTTGAACCAAACAGTTTATGAACCGAATGATTTGTGATTCGTTCAAAACTAGACTCAAAAAATGTAACGATCTATATTTTTAAATTATTTTATATTAAAATGAAATATACAGTATTAATAAAATTTAAAGTTAAATTTGATTATTTTATTTTTATTTTACTGTTTTACAATTAATTATTATTATTCTATATTTAAATAAA
This sequence comes from Mallotus nudiflorus, assembly GCA_947683625.1. Lineage (NCBI taxonomy): Eukaryota > Viridiplantae > Streptophyta > Magnoliopsida > Malpighiales > Euphorbiaceae > Mallotus > Mallotus nudiflorus. Next base: position 2,740,026 of record CANTUR010000002.1, read on the forward strand.
TTTTCTACGTAAAAATAATATTTTGGATTGTTTGATTTGCAAGATTATTTTAGTATTTTTATTCTATTATTGTTTTATTAATTTCTCTAATTATTTTATTAATAAATTATTTTATTAATTATATTATTTTATGTGTTATATATTATAATAATTAGAGTTTATTATTTTGTGTGTGAGTGTGTTATTTATTATTGTGTGAGTCTATATATATGTGTGTGTGTATATATATATATATACACGGTGTGCCTTTCAGCTGTCCACCACCTCCTGCCGACGTCGCCAGCTTCTTCTCTTTCTCTCTCTTCTTCTTCTCCGGGCAAAAACAGTAGCAGCAGCAGCGACAGTGGGCATCCCCGGCGTTCCTCCTTCCTCTGGCCACCTCTCCAAGCTCTTCCGGTGTCCTTTAACTCCTCAAACTCTGGTGAACTTGATCCTAGCTTCGGTTTGAGCTCTAATCCATCCATTTTTGTGTTTTCTTGAATTTTTAGTTTTGAATATTAGGGTTTCACATTTTTTTTAGGGTTGATTTTGTTTGATTCAGTTAATCCACCTTAACAAATGTTGTTCCTGGAAGCTCAATCTACATCTATGTATTTTTGTTTTGACTTTTTGAATTTATTTATTTTTGGTGAATTTTTTATTATTTATGTAATTTTTGTTAATTAATTATTTAAATTATAAATTTGTTGTATTTGGTGTTATTCTAAATTATTATTCATTTTAGGGTTGAGAAATGAATTTTTTTGAATTTTATATAATTTTTATAAATATTTTCATATTATGTAAATATTGGAAAATTAGGTTAAAGTTAAGTTTTTGTTGAAATTAATGTTTAATTATAATTTTTAGTTAATATTAGATTCTTGTATGTTGATAAAATAATTTTTATATATTTATATAATTTTTATTGAATTTTTTAATAATATTAGTATATTATGTGTAATTTTTTTTAATATTAGGGTTAATTGTGTAATTTGGTGATAATTTTAGTTAAATATTATGTTTAATTGGTTTTAATATTATTTGAGGTATAAAAATTATTTTTACAAATTATTTACTAATTTTAACTAATTAATACTAATTTTCAAAAATTATTTTCAAATAATATATTATATACTATTTTGATAATAAAATGGGTTTTAAGTAATTTTTAAAATGTATTTGGACTAATTAAGTTATTCGGATTTATAAAATGAATTTTTATTAATATTTGTGTAATTATTGGAAAAATAGATTTTTAATAATATTATATTATTATTTAGGGTTTTTAAGTAGTTATTAGAAAAATAATTATTTTTGGCGTTTTAATGTTAAATATATTATATTTTGAGATTTTGAGGGTATTTATGGTATTTATTAATTTTTAATATATTTTATTATATTATTTGAATTTTGGTGAATTGTGGACCTCGGTTGGGGAATTTTGTAGTTCGGGATCCCAACTGAGAGTTGTGTGAATTTCTATATTTGAAGTGTATTTTTCTTACAGGACCGGCTCTACTTTTTAGTAGAGAGATGTCTGTTTTACATAGGAGGTTCTGTCGAATTTTCGGTAGAATTCTCGTAAAACGTGACATCGGATCAATTCTGTGTTTGTCTGTGTTTAGTAATCTTAGATCGAGTCTTTAGAAGTTAGGTTAGATTTATTCTGATTTTCATGATCATTTGATTTGTTTAGTTGCGCCGAGATTGAGGGCTAGCGGACTAGGCTCGTCGGACCAGTCTCGATGAGCACATCCCTGTGAGTTGTTATTCTATATATGCATTGCACTTAAGTTACATGTTTCAAAAATACATGTTTTAAATGTATAATTATGCATAATTGTTTTTATTAAATACTTGAGTATATTTTTAGGTATATTTTTAGTATATTCTTGGTATATTTTGAAATAAATGCTTGTTTTACTTTGATTTATACCTAAATTATTTTTAGGTATATTGTTGGTTTATTTTGAGTATATTTCATGATTTATTTGTGTCACGACCCGAACCCGAGGGCACGTGACTAGCACTAGGGAATGGGTAGGCATAAGGCCCCCGAAACCCATAAAAGCCTAAAAGAAAAAAAAAATAAAATCTTCCATTTTCTTTAAACTTTAATTTATAACAGAACATATTATCAAATTGATTTTTTTTTTCTTATAAATAAAAAAAATTCAAGTGTTTAATAAAAATATGCTTCAGCGTTACATATTATAAATCAAACTTAAATCTTTATACATAAGTGTGGTTCATACAAATAAATACACAAATATACTTAAACCATACAATTCTTAGTACATATACTACTGCAGTATCCTAAAATAATACAACAGTACAGCTTACAATGACCTACATAAAATAGCTGGTGATGAAGAAACCCGACGTGAAGGTAGTCTGAGGTCGAACTCCCAAGCTCCTAAAAAAATAAATTGAGGGGAATCAGACCTCACTGAGTAAGTCAATAAAAAGAGTTGTACAGTTTGAAAACCTTTTTGAAAACTATATATTTATAGTGAAAATAATTTATAATGTATAAGTATAGCTTTTGAAAAATCTCGGTAGAACCCTAAACCCAAAAATCTAAATGGCCAACTGGGCCCACTTATTCCAACTAGACTACCGGTCCCCGAGAGCAAAGGCATCAACCGAGGCACCAAGTCGTAGTCATCCACTTAATCCAAATATATGGCACTGGCGGTCCCCGAGAGCTAAGGCATCAACCGAGGCACCCATCCCAGTCCATTTTTAACCTTACAATCACTGGCGGTCCCCGAGAGCATAGGCTTCCATCGAGGCACCCGTCCCAATTTAACATTCACCAGTCATATATATTTTGGATCCATCTCTCAATCTTTTCCATGTGCACATAGTTCTGGTGAAGCCCACCAGGTAGCCCGTTCTACCAAAATTTCTCAAATCGACTTTTAAAAATTAAAAATGCGTTTTAAACCTTAAATAGTAGCATTAAATTAAATAAATCATATAATAAATATAAAAAAATTGAGCGCATGCATTCTTTAAGTAAACACATGCACAGATTGTTCTATTGACTTACAAGATGAATGAGAAGGCTGACGACCACGCGTCTACTTCGGTCTCACGGCTTCTGCTCCGATATGCCCTAGAAGAAATAATAAATTGATTTTTAAAACATGACTATGGAATTGAAATCATAAATCAACAAAATGGTAAAATGATAGGCTGACTCGAGGAAGACCGGACAAGACACGATAGACAGGAAAAAGCCTAATTAACGGTAGAAATTCATAACGAATATCACGTTTTACGAGAAAATATACCGAAATTTTGGCAAAGTCTCCTCTGTAAAACGGACATCTCTCTACCAAAGGTAAAGCCAAACCTGCATAGAAAACGCACTTCTAATAACCACAAACATACACACTCGAGTCAGGTTCCCAAAACTACACTTAACCCCGACCGAGATCACAACTCAATATAACATCAAGAAATGTTATCATTTATTTCCCAAAATACATATTACACATACATATATACTAAAAAAAAAAAATCTCAATTATTCAAAAATTAAACAACTCAATTTACATTTCATTATCAAAATATAATTATAACCTAAATTAAAACCATTATACCCAAACATGCTAAATGTAACCTTATATTCAACTTTTATAACCAAAATAATGTATTATAAATATATATAATATTTGGAATTAATATTCAAAATTAACACTACTTAATTAAAAATATCAATTAATTTATAAAAATTGTCTAAACCTCTTAAATAATAATAAAACTAACTAAAATATATGTTTAACTATAATTAGTGTAAAATTACATTTTTACCCCTAAATACATAAATTACATAATGTATTATTAGTACTAAATAATTTCCTTAAAATTATTTAATCATCTAAAAATTATTTTCTCAAAATTAAACTTCTTAATATAATTAAAACATAAAATCAACTAATAATTTCTTCAAAAAAAATATAATTTGACCTAATAATCACACTTGACATAAACTCAAAATTATTTATAAAAATAGTATAAAAATCACAAAAATTATAATTTGAGTTCTAAAATTAATAACATTTAATAATAACCTCAATTACCAAAATTTCATAATTTTTTGACAATAATTTTGAAATTAACATAAATATTAACTAAATACCCAAAATTTATAAAAACTTCTAATTAATCACCAAAATTCCTAAGACCTTAAAAACAACCCAAACATTTCAAATATATAATCTTAATTACTCTAATTTCACTAATTAAACCAAAGAAAAATCTAATAAATTCAAATAAAAATTAAATAAAATTATACAAAAATTCTGTAAATCAAGAAAAATTTAGAAAAATGCTTAAAAATTCGAATTTGAACAACCAAATGGTATAACTCAACATTTAGCTAAGAACAACTTAAGATCAACACCCAATTCCATTCAACAACCAGAAAATGACCTAAGAACAATCTAAGAACAAGTCACCTTCAACCTCTAATTCCGACGTTGGAGGTGAGTTGCAGCGGTGGGTTCCGGCTTGGACTGACGCCTGAGAGGATGAGGGAAGCTAGGGAAGCTTTGGTGGCGCCGGATCAGCTCAGATCAAAGGTGACCGAAGGTGAAGAAGAGAAGCAGCAGCAGCAGTGTCACGACCCAAAACAGGGGCCATGATCGGCACTAGGGAACGAGAATTCTTTCGAATCCGGAACCCGTAGCAAGCCTAAAAATAAAATAAACATGCAATAATAATAATAATATATAATGCAGCAGAAATAAAAATCATAAATATCATAATAATAATTTCATTAACTGGATTTAATTTAAATCTCAACTCATCACATATATATAAAATCTTTTTAATACAATCCAGTTCAAATAATACAATATCTCGCATAAATAAATACATGAAATCCCACAATTTAATTTACAACTACTGTAGTGTCTAGATTATAAAAAAATAAGACTCAAATAAATAATTTACACAAAGAAGCCGGGGCAGAAGAAATCCGGCGTACAGGCCTGCTACTGAGGTCTGAAGATGTTGACTCTCCTGAAAAATAGTCAACGGAGGGGAGTCAGACCTCACTGAGTGAATTACTATAATATATATACATGCATACTAAATGACAATGCATGCAATCAACAGTATATATATAATATGTAAATATATACATGCAAATTCACACAGATGCAGAAAAATCATTTTTATATATTTTTATTGAAAATCACGGTTTATGAAGGATCAAATATAACCCTATGATATCGAAAACCTCAAACAGTGTTGGACACACTCTAGTCATACAGGCTCACTTAATCCAAATATATCCACTTAATCCATTTGGACAGTAGACTGGCCTCGAGACACTAAGTCAACTGAGCTCCAGCAGTTTGACTGCCTATGTGATTGTCCCCGAGACACTTGGTCAACCGAGCTCCAGCAATCATACCCAAATCACATCTCACACATCAAATAATCATAATCAATCAATATCCATAAATAGGTTAGTAATATAGCCTAAATACTATAGGCGTACCGGTACGTACTCAATCCTAGTGTTGCCCACTAGGTAGCACGTTCTATTGATATCCTTCATTAATAAATAATAAAACATACATTCATAAAAATAAATGATGCATAAATTTCAATAAAATAACAACATAAACCATATATGTACTAGAAATATACCAAAAGTAAACCAGGTATATTTCGAGTACATATACGTCGAATAAATCCAATACAATTACAAAATAAACTAAAATATACCAAAATATACATAAAAGCATTTTAAGAATAATTTAGTTATAAAACATGCATATAGTTGAAAATATACCAAAATATACCGAAAGTAAACCTAAGTAATACTTAAATCATTTATGCATATTTTATTAAAATAAAGCATACTTTTCTAAAACATGCACCCTAAAACACATATATATAAAATAGTAACTCACCCTAGTGCGCTCCACGAGATGGGTCCGACGGGCCTGGACCACTAGCCCTCGGTCTCAGCGCAACTAAACAAGCAATAACGACAAACATTAGAATAAACCTAATAGAAAATCCTAGAATTTGATCTAGAGTATTAAACATAGAATCGATATCAGGGTTTGACCGGATATCACGTTTTACGAGAATTCTATCGAAAATTCGACAGAACCTCCCTTGTAAAACGGACATCTCTCTACTCAAAAGAGTAGAGCCGACCCTGCAAGGAAATACACTTCGAAAAACTACACAGAGTACAATCAAAATCCCACGGTCGGACTCCAAACTACAGTCCATTGATCGGGGTCCACAACCACAGAACAATTTTGATAATACCAAAAATACCCTTATATCATAGAAATACATTTTATAAATATAAATTACATAATTAACCTTAAAACACTGTAAAAACCGATAAAAACTCATTTTATTAGAAAAATCGTATATTATATATATAATTGAAAATAATTCACGAAAAATAGTTTTAATTAGTTAAAAATATCAAATAATTTATAGAAATCATTTTTATACCTTAAATAACTATTAAAACCAATTAAATTACATTTTTAGCCAATTTAGGGTAAAATTACCAAAATGCCCTTATATATATAAATATACTAAAATTACTTCAAAAATTCACCAAAAATTATACAATTATCCAAAATTAATTTTATCAACATATTTATCAATAATATTAATAATTAAACTCAATTATCCAATTAATTTCAATTAAAAACACAATTAACCCTAATTTCCCAAAATTACATAAACTTCAATAATTCAAAATAAATACATAAAAATTCATAAAAATTCCAAATAAATTCCTATAATTCATTTCAACACCTAATTTAACCATAAAACACAATTTCATAATTTATTTAATTAATTTCCGAAAATGAGAAAATAATATTAAAATAATAAAAAATACCCAAAAATCCAAAAAATCTCCAAAAATTCCAAAAAAATTCATACATGTATATTAAACTACTAGGATCAACATTTTTGAAGGGATTTTTCATGAATCAATCAATTCAAAGCTCAAAAAAATCAAAAACCCTAATATGGCCGAATGGAAAAATCGAAACCTAAGCAAATCTAGACCATTTCAACTCAAACCAAAGCTAGAATCACACTCACCAGAGCTCAAGGAGAAGAAAGAGACCGGTGGTGTCGAAAATGGTGGCCGGAATCGTCGTCAACGGGGAGGAGAAGGATTTCGGCCAAAAGAAGAAAAACAGCTCGCCGGCGCCGGGGAAGGAGGCTGCTGGTGGCGGGGAATAGCTGAGGACGACGGTGGCAAGTCGGGAGGCACACCGACGGTAGGGGAACGGCATGACAGACGGTGGTTGGTGGTGAGGGGGTGGTCGGGCACGGGAAGGAGAAGAGAAGGGAAGAAGAAAAGAAAAGAAAAAGAAAAGAAAAAGAAAAAGAAAAAGAAAAAATAAAATAATAAAAAAAATAATTTTAATAATTTAAAAATAAATAAAAATAATTAAATAACAATAAATTAATAAACAAATAATAAAATATTAGGGTAATATATATTAAACCCTAATTAAATAAATATTGCACACATACACGGTGTTTAGTAATTTAAAAATACGTATGAGTTCATGCAAGTCCGAAAATATATTTAAAATAATTAATAATAAATTATTTACGTGAAAATTTCCCCGAAAATGTAAGTCCCGGGAAAATTTTACGTAAAGCACTGTAAATAAGACACAGTAATTAAAATAGATTTTAAATACATATCAACTCGTAACAAAAATATCGTAATATATATACAAAAATTATTAACACTACATATCCCAGTACAGTGTAAAAATATTTAAAAACACGGGATATTACAAGCAGCACCACCTGTAAGCTCCAAACTCACGGCGGCGATGGAGTTTCAGTGGTGGAGAAGGAAATGGCATAGTGAGAAGGAAGAAAGAGACAGTGACAAGCGGAGTTGAGGAGTTGCAGATGGTCAGGTCATTTTCGAGAGGGTGAGTTCTTCTTTCTTTCTTTGTTCTGTTTTTATTCTTTTGTTCTTTGATTCTATATATATCTATACATATACTTATATATATATATATATATATATATATATATATATATATATATATGTGTGTGTGTGTGTGTGTGTGTGTGTGTGTGTGTGTGTGTGTGTGTATGTGTGTGTGTGTGTGTACACATATACTACTCTAATAATATATACTTTATATTATACACACATGTATATCCATGTATATATGTATATATATATATATACACATATAGGTACTAGCAACACACATAAAACAACTATTTAATACAATTTAGAATTATTTACTAATAATGCAAACTAAATGATTGTCTTTATTTAAATAAAACGTAGGGTGTTACAATTTGAATTTATTTTACATATATATACTTGAAGTATACTTAGTTTATTTTAGGTATATTTCTGGTCTATATATGGTTTATTTGATTATTATGAATGACATTATGCATTATTTGTTTACTTGAATGTATGTTTTATTTTTAAATGAAGAGTATCGATAGAACGTGCTTCCTAGTGGGCAGCACTAGGACCGAGTATGTACTGGTGCGATAGATCATAAGGTTAAATTACTAACTTATTTGAGGAAATATGACATGATTGATATGATTGAGATTGATGTGATTGAGGGTGTGATTGCTGGAGCTCGGTTGACCAAATGTCTCGGGGCCAATCACACTATTAGTCAGACTGCTGGAGCTCAGTTGGCTTAGTGTCTCAGGGCCAGTCTACTGTTCAAATGGATTAAGAGAATTTATTTGGAATTAAGTGAGCCAGTATGGCTAGAGTGATTTCTATTATTATTTGAGGTTGCGATCATTTAGGGTTCTATTTGATCCTTCAAAACTTATATTTTTCAGTATCATAAAATAAATTGATTTTCAGCATCTGTGTGCATATGCCTGTATATTTATTTATTATATATATATATATATATATATGATTGTTTGCATTTGACATATAGTAATGCGTGTATATATATTATAACAATTCACTCAGTGAGGTTTGACTCCCCTCAGTTGATATTTTTATAGGAGAGTCTTCTTCTTCAAACTTCAGCAGTAGGCCTATCCGCCGGATTTCTTCCGCCCCAGCTTTATTATGTAAATTGTCTATTTAATTATTTTATATTGTACTCTAGAAAACTGCAGTAATTATAGTTTGTATTAGTTGTGGGTTGCATTTATCTTTACTGTATATTGATTTTAATTCAGAGAAGTCTGTCTCTTAATGTTATACTAAAATATTTTATTTTATGATTTGAGGAGAATATTTTTATTACATTATATTTGAGATTTAAATTCTGATGCATTTTTAGTTATTTTATTTTATTTATAGCATGTTTTTTTTATTTTGAGGCTTGCTATGAGTTCCGGATTCTAAAGAATTCTCGTTCCCTAGCGTCGGTCATGGCCCAGGTTTGGGTCGTGACAAAAAAGCTTGTTTGAGTTTGTTTGTTAAGCTAAATGAGTCGAGTCTAAACTCCATTTTGACGCTTGTAAATTGAATGAGCCAAGTCCAAACTTCCTCAAATTCGACTTGTTAAAACTTGTGAGTAGGCTCATTCGTCAACTTGCAAACATACTCATTGATAAACTCATAAATAGGCTCGTTATATTAAGTGATTGTATTAAATAGGTATAATTTAATTTAAGTATTAATATTTAATAAATATCATTTAATTTAGTAAGTTAATATTTTAGCAAATAATAAATCTGTACAATAAATAAAAAATTAAGTAATATTTGTATTTTAAAGTAATATATAAGTATTAATATTAAATAATGCAAATTTTAAGTAACAAATAAATATAATTTAAATTATAAATTATAATTTAATTTGTATTATATTATTGCAAAACTGCATAATTTTAAGTTAAAACTACGTATTTTTGAATTTTAATGTAAATATAAACAACTTTTTAAACCTATTTCTCTAATCAACAAACTATGTAGTTTTACAATTAACTTTAAACGAAATAACATAACATCTTAACAACAAATAATAAATTTTCAATATAAATATAATACTAAATAATATTCACTTTTTAAATCAAAACTATATTATAAGCAATTTTAATATTAACAAAATATGTAGTTTGAGGTCATAAAATAATGTAATGTTTGATTGAAAATACATAGTTGAGCTCGCTCGGCTCAAACTCGTCAAACACGAACCCAAGCCAAGTTTGAGCCAAATTTTTAAAAGTTCAAACTTGACTTGAGTTTATTAATTTTCAAATGAGTCAAGCCTGAACTTTTAAAAGTTCGGCTTAGTTTGAACTTAATTTTGAAAGCTCAAGTTCAGTCAAGTTCGTTAATTTTTGAACAAATTGAATCTGAATGTTTAAAAGTTCAGTTTGGGTGGACTCGGTTACACCTTTATTAGTGAAGTAGGAAACAATGGTAATAAAGAGGGTAAAAAAGTTGATGAAATATTTTTATTGATGAAAAATTTTTGGTATGTATATATTTGCTTTGATAGTGTGTGAGAATTAATGAGAGATTTTCAATTCTCTTTACAAGTTTGGTGTAGTAAATATTGACACTTAACAATAATTTTTATTAAATAATTAAATTATATACATTTTTGTAAGATTTAAAAATCAGCAACTTATAGTTATTTTGATTTATATAAATTTTGGCTTTTATTAGTTTTGTTTAAATTTTTTTACCAACCAATAACTAATTTAAATTTACTTTTTTTTTAATCGGTATTGTGTTGTTAGTACCACAATTGGATCATAACTATTATTTTATTAGCGGTTAGCAGGAAGATGAGGAATTTACCTAACTTATGTAGGATCCACAAGGAGTCCCTTTTTTTTAGAAGCGGCCAAGAATAACCCTTAACGTTGCCAAGGTTTAAATCCATATGTCACGACCTGAACCCGAGGGCACGTGATCGGCATTAGGGAATGGGTAAGCATAAGGCCTCCGAAACCCTAATAAGCCTTAAAGAAAAGAAAATAAAGCCTTCACAATTTAAAACTTTATTTCATGCAAAAGCACTTATCAAACTGATTTTTCTAAAGATAAACATAATCGTGCACATTATAAAATATTCCTTATCATCAAGCATTATATATCATCCTTAAAACATTATACATAAGTATGGTTCATTAAAATATAATACATAAGTATATTTAAGTTATACAACTCATAGTACAAATACTACTGCAGTGTTCTAGAATTACCACTATAATACAGCTCATAATAACTTACATAATATTACCGGTGATGAAGAAATTTGACGTAAAGGTGGTCTGAGGTCAAACTCCCAAGCTCCTAAAAAAAGATTGAGGGGAATCCAACCTCACTGGGTAAGTCAATTAAAAGAGTTGTGCGGTTTGAAAACCCTTTTGAAAAATCATATACATATAGAGAAAATAATTTATATCATATATATATAACTTTTGAAAAATTTAGGTAGAACCCTATACCCAAATTTCTGAATGGCCAATGGGCCCACTTAATCCAAATGGATTATTGGTCCTTGAGAGCAAAGGCATCCACCGAGGCACCAAGCTGCAGTCATCCACTTAATCCAAACACATGGCATTGGTGGTCCCCAAGAGCTAAGGCATCCACTGAGGCACCCATCCCAGTCCATTATTAACTTTCCAATCACTGGCGGTCCTCGATAGCAAAGGCTTCCACCGAGGCAACCGTCCCAATTTATATCCATAAGTCATACATACATCGGATCCATCTCTAAATCTCTACCATGCGCACACGATCCTGGTGAAACCCACCAGGTAGCCCGTTCTACCAAAATTTCTCAAAATTAATTTTAAATAAATAAAATGCACTTAAATCTTAAATAGCAGCATTTAAATTAAATAAATCATATAATAAATACTAAGAATATGAGCGCATGGATTTTTAAATAAAACACATGCACAAATCAATTTATCAACTTACAGGATGAACGAGAAGGTTGACGACCGCGCATCTGCCTCAATCTAGAAACTCTCGCCCCGGTATTCTCTAAAAAGGAATAATAGACCTATTTTAAAAACACGTCTATAGAATTAAAAATTGAAAATCAATAGAAATAATGAAATTCTAGACTAACTCGAGGAAGACTAGATAAGACTCGATAGATGGGAAAACCCTAATTAATGTTAGGAATTTATAAAAAATGTCACGTTTTATGAGAAAATCTACCGAAATTTTGGTAGAGTCTCCTCTATAAAACAAACATCTCTCTACCATAGGTAGAGCCATTCCTGCATAGAAAAATGCACTCCTAATATTTACAGAAATACGCACTCGAGTCGGGCTCCCAGAACTACATTTAGCCCCGACCAAGATTACAACTTAACCATCACACAAAAAATTAAATCATTTATTACCAAAAATACATATTACATATAAATATCCATAACTTAGAAAATCACTTCTCAATAAAAGCTTAAAAACAAAATTTCACAATATATATATATATATATATATATATATATATATATTTGGAAATAATTTTCCAAATTAATTTTACTTACTTAAAATACCAATTAATTTATAAAAAATCCTCTAAACCTCTTAGATATTTATAAAACAACTAAAACATATATTTAACCATAATTAGCATAAAATTACGCTTTTACCCCTAAATGCATAAATTATATAATATACTATAATTACTCAAAAATTCTATAATACATAAAAATTATTTTCTCAACATATATATTATTAATATCAATAAAAACATAAAATTAACTAATAATTTCTTCCAAAACATAAATCTAACCTAATTATCCTCATTTGACATAAACTTAAAAATAATTATAAAAATAGTATAAAAATCACAAAAACCATAAATTAAATTCTAAAATTAATAACACCTAATAATAATATCAATTATCAAAATTTCCTAATTTTTAACAATTAATTTTTGAAATTAATAAAATACCCTAAAATTCACAAAATTCACAATTACCTCAATAATTTTCTATAATATTAAATAAAATAAATATACTAAAAATAATTTACTCTAATTTACTCTAATCACTAATTAACTTAAAGAAAAATCAAATAAAATCAAATAAAAATCAAATAAAATTCTTTAAAATCAAGAAAATCAAAATAATATACAAAAATTAAATTTAAACCTCTAACTTAGCTTAATTAATCATTTGACTTAGAATAATTAAGGTTTAACACACAAACTAACTCAGATAACTAGAAAATAACCCAGAAACAACCAAACAATGACATGTACAACTCACCTTCAACCTTTGATTTCGACGTTAGAGATGAGTTGCAAAGGTGAAGCTTGACGTCAACCGATGCCTAAGGAGGTGAGGAAGGTTGAAGGAGTAATGGTGGCATCGATCTAGCTCCGGCAAAGGTGAGGAAGCTTCAAACCGTGAGGAAGAAAGCAACCGGAGGAAGAGAAGAGAAAAGGGGAGGTTGCTGGCAGTGATGGTTGCTCCGGGAAGGGTTGAGGCACACCGGAGGGAGAGGAATGATAGTGATGGTGGTGGACGGAGAGGGGCAGTAGCTGTTAGGTGAATTTTTGTTGGGTGGTCGAGTGAGTTTCTCTTCCTTTCATGTACATACATACATATATATATATAATACCCTACATTTTATTTAAATAAGGTAATAATTGAATTTGCATTATTAGTAATAATTTTAAATTATATTAAATAATTGTTAATTAGCTAGCTATATTATTATGTTAGGGTTATGTAATGATTATTTTAGTGAATTATATTTCCTATAGTATTAACTATTATTTGACTATGTTGTAAGTAAAAATTACTTTATATTAATCTTGTTGTTTCTAGGCCTTATACATGTAATATATATATATATATATATATATTGAAAAAAGAAAGGAGAAGACCCCCGAAAACCCCCTCCTTCCTTCTTAGAGCCTCACCCTCCCTATCTTCTTCCCCACTCTGCAGCCATCACCGAGCTGTTGTTGTTGCTGCTGCTGTTCTTCTTCTTCTTTCCTTGCCAGACAACAAGCCTTCCTCCTGCGCGCAACAGACCCCTGCCAACTTCGTCCCTCCGCCTGTCGTTGCCTTTTGCCTCGGCTGAGCTGCCTCCATCCTCCCCATTTTTCGATGGTAGTAGGTCTCCTTCCCCTTCCTCTATTCTATCCAGCAGGTGGTGAGTGACAGCCCCTCATTCTTCCTTTTTTTTCTTCTCGATTTCTTTAAGGTCGGTAGATCTTAGGACATGTTGTAATTGTTGTTGATGCTTATGTTAGTCTTGATTTTTTTTTATGGAATTATGGTGGATCTTTTGTGTTATGCAGAATTTTAGGTGATTTTTCTTGGTAATTAGTTGGTCTAGTTAGTTGTTAATTGGATTTAAGTAGTGATTAGTTTAATTAATGTTAATTGTTTGTAATGAATTGATTTTTTTTAAAAAAAAGGATTTTAGAAATTTTGGTGTTAATTATAAATTTTTGTAAATTTTGGGTATCTAATTAATATTTTTTTTATTTCAAAAATTATTGTTAAAATTATGAAATTTTGATAATCGGTATTAATATTAAATGTTATTGATTTAATAACTTAATTTATAATTTTTGTGATTTTTATACTATTTTTATAAATATTTTTGAGTTTATGTCAAATGTGATTATTAGGTTAAATTATATTTTTTTTAAAAGAAATTATTAGTTGATATTATGTTTTAATTATATTAGGAAGTTTAGTTTTGAGAAAAATATTTTTTTGATGGTTATATAATTTTAAGGAATTTTTAGTACTAATAATACATTATGTAATTTAAGTATTTAGGGGTAAAAATGTAATTTTACACTAATTATAGTTAAACATATGTTTTAGTTAATTTTATTAATATTTAAGAGGTTTAGAGGATTTTTATAAGTTAATTGATATTTGTAATTAAGTAATGTTAATTTTGAATATTAATTCCAAATATTGTATATATGTATAATACATTATTTTTGGTAATAAAAATTGAATATAAGGTTGTATTTAGCATGTTTGGTATAATGGTTTTAATTTAGGTTATATTTATACTTTGATAATGAAATGCAAACTGAGTTATTTAATTTTTTTGAATAATTGAGATTATATATGTATATAGAAATTTTTAGTATATATGTGGGTGTGATATGCATTTTGGGAAAATAAATGATTTAAATTCTTGGGGTTTTGTTGAGTTGTGATCTCGGTAGGGGCTAAGTGTAGTTTTGGAAGTCCGACTCGAGTGTGTATGTCTACAGTTATTAGAAGTGCTTTTCTATGCAGGTTTGGCTCTACCTTTGGTAGAGAGATGTCCGTTTTACAAAGGAGACTCTGCCGAAATTTTAATAGATTTTCTCGTAAAATGTGATATTTTTCATAAGTTTCTACCGTTAATTAGGCTTTTTCCTGTCTATCGAGTCTTATCCGGTCTTCCTAGAGTCACCTTAGAATTTCACTATTTTTTTTTATTATCGATTTCAATTTCATAGACATGCTTTTAAATCTATTTGTTAATTTCTTTTTAGAGCATATCGGAGTAGAAGCCGTGAGATTGAGGCAGATGTGCGGTCGTCAGTCTTCTCATTCATCTTGTAAGTCGATAATATGATATGTGCGTGAGTTTTATTTAAAGATGCATGTGCTCATATTTTTATGTTAATATTATATGATTTATTTAATTTAATGCTGCTATTTAGGGTTTAAAACACATTTTATTTATTTAAAAATCGATTTTGAGAAATTTTGGTAGAACGGGCTACCTGGTGGGCTTCAGCAAGACCGTGTGCACATTGTAGAGATTTAGAGGTGGATCCAAATTATTTATGACGGGTGAATGTTAAACTGGGACGGGTGCCTCGGTAGAAGCCTATGCTCTCGGGAACCGTCAGTGATTGTAAGGTTAATAATGGATTGGGATGGGTGCCTCGGTTGATGCTCTAGCTCTTGGGGACCGCCAGTGCCATATATTTGGATTAAGTGAACGACTGCGACTTGGTGCCTCGTTTGATGCCCTTGCTCTCGGGGATCGGTAGTCTAGTTGGAACAAGTGGGCTCCATTGGCCATTTAGGATTTTGGGTTTAGGGTTCTACCGAGATTTTTCTAAAGCTATATGTATTTATTAGAAATTATTTTTACTATCATTATATGGTTTTCAAAAAGGGTTTTCAAACCGTACAGCTCTTATTATTGACTTACTCAGTGAGGTCTGATTCCCCTCAATTTATTTTTTTCAGGAGCTTGGGAGTTCAACCTCAGACTGCCTCCACACCAGATTTCTTCATCACCGGCCATTTTATGTAGGTCATTGTAAGCTGTACTGTTGTAGTGTTCTAGGAAGCTGCAGTAGTAACTGTACTTTGAATTGTATGACTTAAGTATGTTCATGTATTTTATTTATATGCACCACGTTTATGTATAATGATTTAAGTTTGATTTGTGATATGTGACGCTGGAAATATTTTATTTATGTATTCAATCATGTTTTAATTTTAGAAAAATCAGTTTGATAATGTGCCCTATTTTAAAATAAAGTTTTACAATTGTAAGGTTTTATTTTTCTTTTGTTTAAGGCTTACTATAGGTTTTGGGGGCCTTATGCCTTCCCATTCCCTAGTGCCGGTCATGTGCCCTCGGGTTTGGGTCGTGACAATAAATATATATAATCTTACTTTATATTAAAAAAACATTATATTATAATATTATACATTAATTCTCCACCACACACATGCACACTATACATATATATATACATAATAACACATAAAATATCCATGCAAATAATGTAGTTTAATAATAATAATAATAATAATAAACAATATCATTTTAAATAATAAAATAATACAAATTCAAAAATTAATTTTATTTAAATAAAATATAGAGTATTACACCATAACCTAAATCCTGGGTTGCCTCAGCGTTAGCCACCATACCAAGACCTCATCGGCAATTTATTTTTTTTATTTGGATTATATTAATTAATAACAAAATAATTTTTTTAAATTAAATGTATACAATCAATTTTTAAAATTTATGATAAAATAAAATATTTTAAATTATATATATTAATTAATAATAATGATATTTATATTTATAATTTTTTTAAAACTATATTAGTAAAATTTATATTTTAAATTACACTTTTAAATAGTTTTTAGCAATATTGTTTATAATATATAATTAAAAATAAAGTATATATATCATTTTTATATAACTACAAACCATCATAAAGTATATAAAATTATAATAAAAAATAAATTATACTTTTAATTAGCTAGTAACGCAAACAATAAAATCAAATAAATTTTAAAAAGTTTTAATTAGAAGGGTAGGGAAGGAAGGTGGAAGGAGATTTTTTGTTCTTTATGTGTCTATCCTCTTATTTTTCTTTCTTCCACTTTTTATTTCTATTTTTTTTTAACACAAATAACTTTTTTTCCCTTAAAAAATGGAAAAAGTAGTATTTTGGTGTATAATTTATTTTTCAACATTTTATTAATTTAACATCTATACATTTAGACGTTTGCATATATTAGTCAGAATTATGGTTAATTTTATAAAATTAATATATTAGTAGTTCTAATACTTAACAAGTTTTGATGATATGAATAGAATTTACATTTTGTATTGACTTAAATTTGGGAAATAGTTCGGCTCCTACCTAACGCATACCGATCTCGGCCGGCAATTTAAGTGCTTGAAGTTACATTTAAAAAAAAAAAAAAATGTTTTCAATTCATGATCATCTCATTTTTATGTTTTTTTTTTTTTAATTGATATTGTCACGACCCAAACTAAAAGTTATGATCAGCGTTAGGGAACGAGAATTCTTTCGAATCCGGAACCCGTAACAAGCCTAGGAAAATAAAATCATACAATAAATAAATAAAAAATATGACATAATTAAAATTTTTCTGAATCAATATATAAAATAAATTTTTCAAATCCTTTCATAAATGAATATATATTCGTAAAATATTCAAATACAAATTCTCAAAGTATTAAATATAAAATAAATTTTCCAAATCCTTTCATAAATGAATATATATTCGTACAATATTCAAATACAAATTTTCAAAGTATTAAATATCCACAACAAAATAATACTCCTCAGACATAATAACACAACTACTGCAGTTTCTAAAATACAAATCAGAGATTTAGAATTTACATTATATAAAATAGCCGAGACTAAAGAATACCGGCGAGGAACTCTACGATTAAGGCCTAACGATAAAGGATCTCCAAAAAAAAATAATTGAGGGGGGTCAGACCTCATTGAGTGAATTATTATACTATATATACATGCAACCTAAAACGTATTCAATCATGCACTCACACACACACACACACACACACACACACACACACACACACACACACACACACACACATATATATATATATATATATATATATATATATATATATATATATATATCAACACATTCCACATATGTCATGACCCAAAATAGGGGCCATGACCGGCGTTAGAGAACGAGAATTCTTTCGAATCCGGAACCCGTAGCAAGCCTTAAAATAAAATAAAATAAACATACAGAAGTAGTAATAATAACAATATATAATGCAGCGGAAATAAAAATCATAATTATCACAATAACATTTGCACCAACTGAATTTAAATTAAATCCTCATCTCATATATATATATAAACTCTTTTAATACAAATCCAATTCAAATATAATACAACATCTCTTTAACAATTTAATGACTACTGCAGTGTCTAGATAAAATAAAACTCAAGACTCAGATAAGCAGTTTACATAAAGAAGCCGGGGTGGAAGAAATCCAGCGTACAGGCCTGCTAATGAGGTCTGAAGATGATGACTCTCCTGAAAAATTAGTCAACGGAGGGGAGTCAGACCTCACTGAGTGAATTACTATAATATATATACATGCATACTAAATGACAATGCATACAGTCAACAATATATATCTAATATGTATATATACAGGCAAATACACACAGATGCAGTAAAATCATTTTATATATTTTATTGAAAATCATCATTTATGAAGGATCAAATAGAACCCTATGATATCGCAACCTCAAACAGTGTTAGACAACACTCTAGCCATACAGGCTCACTTATTCCAAAAATATTCACTTAATCCGTTTAGACAGTAGACTGGCCCCGAGACACTAAGTCAACCGAGCTCCAGCAGTCTAACTGCCAGTGTGATTGGCCCCGAGACACTTGGTCAACCGAGCTCCAACAATCATACCTCCAAACCATATCTCACACATCAAATAATCATATCGACAAATAGGTTAGTAATATAGCCTAACTGCTATAAGCGTACCAGTACGTACTCGTTCCTAGTGCTACCCACTAGGTAGCATGTTCTATTGATATCCTTCATTAATAAATATAAAACATTCATTCACAAATAAATGATGCATGAATTTAAATAAAATAACAATATAAACCATATATATATTGGAAATATACCAAAAGTAAACCAGGTATATTTCGAGTATATATACGTCAAATAAATCCAATTAAATTACAAAATAAGCTAAAAATATATTTTAAAACATTTTAAACATAATTCATTAATAAAACATGCATATAATTTAATATATACTAAAAATAAACCAAAAATAAACCAAAAGTAAACTAAAAATAAACTTAAATACTAATCAAATTATTTATGCATATTTAATTAAAATAAAACATACATTTCTAAATCATGCACCCTAAAGCATATATATATAAAATAGTAACTCACATTTAGTGCGCTCCTCGAGATGGGGGGCCGGTCCACTAGGCCTCGGTCTCGGCGCAACTAAATAAACAATAACGACAGGAATCAGAATAAATCGAACAGAAGTTCTAAGGACTCAATCTAGAATATTAGACACAGAATTAGAATTAGGGTTCGACCGGACATCACATTTTACGAGAATTCTACCAAAAATTCGGCAGAACCTTCCCTGTAAAACAGACATCTCTCTACTCAAAGAGTAGAGCCGACCCTGTAAAGAAACACACTTCGAAAAATAAGCTCAAAACACAACCAAAATCCCTCGGTCGGACTCCAAACTACAGTCTACCGACAGGGGTCCACAATTCACAGAACAATTACAGAAATACCAAAAATACCCTTATATCATAGAAATACATTTAATAAGTAGAAATTACATAATTAATCTTAAAACACAGTAAAAACCGATAAAAACTCATTTTATTAGAAAAATCGTATATTATATATATAATTGAAAATAATTTATGAAAAATAGTTTTAATTAGTTAAAAATACTAAATAATTTGTAGAAATCATTTTTATACCTTAAATAACTATTAAAACCAATTTAATTACATTTTTAGCCAATTTCATGTAAAATTACCAAAATGCCCTTATATATATAAATATACTAAAATTACTTCAAAAATTCACCAAAAATTATATAATTACTCAAAATTAATTTTCTCAACATATTTATCAATAATATCAATAATTAAACTCAATTAACCAATTAATTTCAATTAAAAACACAATTAACCCTATTTTTCAAAAATTCCATAAACTAATTAAATTCAAAATAAATACATAGAAATTCATAAAAATTCCAAATAAATTTCTATAATTCATTTCAACACCTATAATTATCATAAAACACAATTTCATGATTTAATTAATTAATTTTTGAAAATTAAAAAATAATATTAAAATATTCAAAAATACCCAAAAATCAAAATAATTCCCAAAAATTCCATAAAAATTCACACATGTAGATTAAGCTAAGGGGAACAACAGGAATTTTTCATGAATCAATCAAATTGAAGTTCAAAAAAATCAAGAACCCTAAAATGGCCGAATTGCAAAAATCAAAACCTAAGCAAATCTAGACCGTTGTAAGTGAAACAAAGCTTGGAATCACGCTCACCAGAGCTCAAGGAGAAGAAAGAGACTGGCGGTGTCAAAAATGGTGGCCGGAATCGTGAGGTGTGAAGAAAATGCAAACTTTCGATTTTTCGGCCAAAAACGACTTTCAGATGCTGGAAACAGCTGCAGCAGGCGGTGGGAAAGGCTGAGGAAGGAGGTGGCACGCCGGATGGCACACCAATGGCAAGAAAATGGGACGACAGGCGGCGGAACGGTGATGGAAAACGGTCGGGAGGGAGGAGGAAGAAGAATGGCAATTTCATAAATAAACTAAACTTTTATTTTTGTTTTAATATTAAATGTATATATGTATATATACATACTTTATACTATATATTAAAATAATATAAAATTACACACATTAAATATACACCATACACATATAATTTAATATTTTAAAATTTAATAATAAATAAAAATAATTAAATAACAATAAAACTAATAAATAAATAATAAAATATTAGGGTAATTAATTAAGCCCTAATTAAATAAATACACATATATACGTTATTTAGTATTTTAAAAATATATATGAATTCATGCAAGTCCGGAAATCTATTTAAAATAATTAATGGTAAATTATTTACGTGAAAATTTCCCCGAAAATGCAAGTCCCGGGAAAATTTTACATAAAGCACTTAAAATAACATACGATAATTAAATTAAGTTTTAAATACATATTAACTCATAAAATATCATAATTATATACAAAATTATTAACACTGCATATCCCGATGCAGTATAAAAATGTTTAAAAACTCGGGATATTACAACATATATGCTGACTCTGTTTATATAAATATACTAAATGCAGAAAATGATTAGTTTAGTTCATGAAGGATCCATAAAACCCTATTAATAGCAACCTGAATTAACCCAATCATCACTCTAGTCATACATGCTCACTTGATTCTAAATAGAACACTTATTCCAATCTGGACAGCAAACTGGTCCCGAGACACTAAGTCAACAGAGCTCCAGCAGTCTGGCTATCAGTGTGATTGGCCCCGAGACACTTAGTCAATCGAGCTCCAGCAATCACACCATCTATCACCTTACATCTCAATCAACCCAATAGATCACTCATTCCACTATGGACAGTAGACTGGCCCCGAGACACTAAGTCAACCGAGCTCCAGCAGTCTGACTGTCAGTGTAATTGGCCCCACAATCACACTATCTAACATACCATTAGTCTTAGTCAAATCAATCAAATCAATTATAATCACTACAATTAATTCTCACTCAACCCTTATCTATCGCATCGGTACGTACACGGTCCTAGTGTTGTCCACTATGAAGCACGTTCTATTGATTTCCTTCATTTACATAAATCATTCATTCTGAAAATAATTAATGTAAAACAATATTCATAATGGTAAAATCAACCATACATACATACATATATATATATATATATATATATATCAAATAAAATATGAAATATACTAAAAGTAAACTACTAATATAGTTAAAAATAATTTAAGTGCATTTTAATAATACAACATGCATTTGCTTAAAAATATACCTAAATATACAAAGAATATACCTAAGTGCATGAATCACTTAATAAAATAATTATGTATAAATATTCATTTAAATATGTGTTTAGGTTTAATATATATTCACAATATACTAAAATAACCTAATTTTCTAGCATGCATATATTACAACTAATCCCTAAGTATGCCACTAATGTGTTAGGTTTGAAGTAATAATAAAACATGCATTTATTTGGGAAATATATAAAAAATATACAAAAATAAACTGAAAGACAAGTTACATGTAAGTTTATAATATAGCATGCAATTACTCAAGAACAAACCTAAAATATACTTAAACTACACCTAAAGTATACTAATCATTTAATTAAATAATTATGACTAAATATACATTTAAAACATGTATATAATACTAAAATGTATTAAACATAAACCTAATCGTTTAACGTGCAGACATCAAAATAACATGCATAATTATTTAACATGCATATGTATAAAATACAACACTAGATATACCAAAAATATTATGATTTAAATCATTTTAAAAATATATAATGAAAATGAAAAATCCTAAATAATACATCCTATATGCAACACATATATATATAGCATAATAACTCACATGATAGCATTCTACGAGACAGACTCAGCGGGCCTGATCCGTTAGGCCTCGATCTCAGCGCAACTAAAAAAAATAAAATAATAATAACTATCAGAGTAAATTTCTAACTTTATACTTTTAGGATTACTATAGACAGATTCAATCAAAAATTCAGAATTATACTCGGACCAGATGTCTCGTTTTACAAGAAATCTACTAAAATTTCGACAGAGTCTCCTCTGTAAAACAGACATCTCCCCACAAAAGTAGGGCTGATCCTGCACAGAAAACACACTTCTAAAATACACAACCACAACCCCTCGGTCGAACTCCCAACTACAATTCTCCTGACTGAGGTTCACAATTCACAAGATATACACAGAACACATGAAAAATTACCAAAAATACCCTTGAATAATCAAAATATAGCAAATCAGGTATCTAAAACACTGAAAATAATTATTTCACTGACAATTACATAAAAACCTTAATTTTAATAAAATATTATAAAAAATCGATAATTCTTTAAAAATTTATAAATATTGACCAAAATACATTTTAAAACTCCAAATTACGCAATTTACCCTAAAACATATTAAAACCGATAAAAACTCATTTATATATAAAAAAATAGTATATTATATATAATTTGAAAATAATTTATGAAAAATAGTTTTAATTAGTTAAAAATACTAAATAATTTGTAGAAATCATTTTTATACCTCAAATAACTATTAAAACCAATTTAATTATATTTTTAGCCAATTTAGTGTCAAATTACCAAAATACCCCTACTTACATAAATTCACTATAATTATCCAAAAATTCATTAAAAATAATATAATTACTCAAAAATTAATTTCTCAACATATAAGTCAATAATATCAACAAATATACTCAATCAACCAATTAATTTCAATAAAACACATAATTAACCTAATTTTCCACAAATTACATAAACTAAATAAATTCAAAATAATTATATAAAAATCACAAAAATTACAAATAAATTTATAAAATTCATTTTAACACCTATAAACACCATAAATCACAATTTCATAATTTAATTAATTAATTTTCAAAAATTAGAAAATATTAATAAAATAATGAAAAATTCACAAAAATCAAAATAATTCCCAAAAATTCCACAAAAATTCACAGAGCAAGAGTAAGCTACAAGGATCAAATTTTGTGAAGGGATTTTTCATGAATCAACCAAATTGAAGCTAAAAAATTCAAAAACTCAAAGTGGTCGAAAATGAAAAATCAAAACCTAGGAAAATCTAAACCATTTCAAGTGAAACAAAGCTTAGAAATGCACTCATTAGAGCTCAAGGAGAAGATAGAGACCGGTAGTGCTCGAAACGGTGGTCGAAAAGTCAATGAACAACATCCATGGCAACTTTCGGCAACTTTAAAGAAATCCGGCCAAACTCACCGGAAATGGACGCTCTGGACGTCGGAAATGGCTGGCAAGGGAGGTGGCACGCCGGGAGGCACACTGACAGGAAGAGAATGGCATAGCAGTGGCCGAAAAATGAATGGGGACGTCGGGAACGAAGGGGATGATCGGGTGGCAATATGGTAATTAAGGGGAACTTTATGTTTTTGTAAAGTATATATGTATATATATGCATATATGTATATATATAACTTTAATTTATATAATAATAATATATAAATATTATATTCCAATTAATATACACCACACACATAATTAATAATATCTATATACATATACATATATATACACATATTAATTATTAACACTATATAATATAATATAAATTTAATTAAAAATAAACCCTAATTAATTAAATGTGCATATATACATGTATATGTATATATTTTAATACGACACTTAAAATCATGTATGGACTCATGCAAATTCATAAAACCGTCTAAAATAATTAAAATTAATTTATTTAGGTTTTAATTTCCTCGAAAATAAAATTTTCGGGAAAAATTTTACATAAAAGACTTAAAATAATTAAAAATGACTTTAATAAATAGCAAACTAATTAAATAATCATAAATATATATTAAAATTATTAACACTGCATATCCCGATGCAATTTAAAATTATTTAAAGACTCGAGATATTACAGATATTTCAATTAATGTATATTAATTTCAATTTTAATTTTCAATAAATTTAATTTCAATTTTAATTTTCAAATAAATTAAATTAAACTTTCTATTCTAAATTGGTGATTGAAAACACATTTATCATTTCATTTTTCATAATTAATGGTATAAAAAAATAGTTTTTGATTTTACAATTTCATAATTCTTTGTACGTGAATTTTTTAATGACAAATTAAGGTATATGGTTCTTTTTTAGTGATTTTAAATTTATTGATTTAATATTATGTGATGAAAAATAAAGAGGCACATAAGCACCACATCAAATTACACAAAATGAGATATTAGTCTTATATTATTGTCATATTGTTTGTACCAGTTCAGAATGACCCAAACGCACTTGACCAGAGCCTGAATCAAACCTACACTTACTTTACAGGGCCCAATTTGGTGTTTATATAGTTGTCCATCAGTAAAGACTCGCTTTTTGGCAAGTCATATGCATGCCTTGATACAGGGCAATTAAGAAATTTACCTATTGTAGTTTAGGAAGGTGTTTACTTGATTTATTTCCTTGTTATAGATTAGGCAAGCTTTTAGGTTGATTTATTTCCTTAAGCTTAGTTAGGAAAGTTTAATGTGATTTTGTTTCCATAATTGGTCAAACTCTAGGACTTATAAAAGCCAAAGCAATGTATTATAATAAAGTCTACACATTTTCAATCAAAAACTCAATTTATATTGCTCTAACCTATTTTCTCAAGACCTGGTGTCTTTTATCAAGATCCCAGTGATTAAAGCTTCCGGTGAAGCAAACCTTCTAGTGAAGTAAACCTCCTGTTTGATCTGAATCAAATAGGTTAGAAGAAATTTGAACCTTTTTCTTGGCCCCATTACCATCTTGAGCTGGTGATAAAACTCTTATTTTTCAATACAGTCTTTTATGATATTGTAAAAAGCTCACACTAACCCATTGAAACAATCAAAAGGTACTTATACCGATTCTTAATATTTTTTAAGCTGAACACATGTTATATGAGAAAATGATATATCAGCACGATCTCGATAATTTGTTTGGAATTACTAATGTAAGATAATGCATGCCGTAATTTATTATAAAAAGTTATATCTCAAAAAATTATTAAAGTTTAAAATTATAAATATCTCAAATTTAATAAAAGTTCAAAAGAATAATTCTTTTTTTTCCATAATTAAGTCTTTTTTATTTAATTTTGAAGAATAATAATTATTAATATTGGAAGCATTTGCCCTCACATTAAGCCATATAGATAAGATAAGTGGGTCCCAATCTAAGAAAAAATTCGTCTGTTTTTAGTCCACGTGGCGGTAAGCCATTTTTTTAATTATTTACATTCACGGTCCCTAAATTTTTACCTATTTTCCACTGTCGTTCCAAAAATTCAACTAGACAGACAAAAATTTCTAACTATTAATTTCAGTCACAATAAACCTCCAATTATTAGATTTTGATGAAATTATCACCAAAATGCTGATATGATCCAATAATTGGACAATAACGTGGCAAATTTTTTTTCTTTTAAAAATAAAACACAAGGTGCCATATAAGCACCATGTGTGCAATTAAATAATTATTTTAAACATATTTATTTTTTATATGATGACTAAATTATAGTTTTTAAAAGATAAAAAAATCATTCAACTTCTTAAAACTTCTCTTTCTTTCACCCATACGTTCTCTTTCACACCCACCAATGAATCTTTTTTACACCCACCCATATCATGGACCACCGCCACTAGATACACCCTTGTAACAAAACCAACACCACCATATAGCCCTTGTCATAAATCCAACATTATCACCATTGAGCCATCACCACCACATACACCCTAGTCACAAAAGCAAGCATCACACCACCAATCCGTCGCAACAATGGACAGTAACAATAATAATTGCAGCAAGCACAACAACAAAAATTGTAACAATAATATATCTAAAACAACAACAAAATTGATGGCAACGAAATAGTAAAACATATATGACCAAGACATTAACTCCAAAAGTAAAAGAAAAAAAATATTTCAGGACAGTAGTCTTAAATAACAAAAGCAATACAGCATGTTTCTTTCCCATTTAATCAAACACTTAACATAACATAACAAAACTTTAGTATCCAAAAAAATCCATACAATAAACAATGGCAATTTAACAAAAAGAATACAAAATGTAATCTGCAAAATCTAAAGCTTCAAAAATACAAAGTGAAACAATAATTGAAAAAAAAGAATGCACAAGGACAAAGAAGGATAAAGAACTGCACCAGAGCTTTAACTAGCTTGCCTTTTTTCCATGTTCTTTTATGATCGTGACTTTCGTCTGTGGCGAAGTCAAAATAAAAATGGAAGAGGGTCGAAGACAATGACGATGAAAATAATGGTGAAAAAAAAAGCACGAGTTAGAAAAGACAAAGAACAGTAAATTCAAAGCTGAAATTGCAAAGAGGAAGTTGAATGACGAAGAAGAAGCATAGGAGCAAAACATAATTTTGAAGCCATAAGGGACGTGTTGGGCAAAGAGTAGAAATTAAGTTTAATTAAAATTAGGGATTTTTAAAGGAAAGAAAAAAGTTGATTTTAGAAGAAATAGAGAATAAGTTGAGAAGGCCATGGAAGAAAAAGAAGAAGAACATAAAAAGGAGAAGCTAGAACAAAAAAGGATATTGATGAAGAAAATGTAGATAGAAAGAGGAGAGTTAGTGGCCACGTGACCAATGACATGTCGCCACATGGCCATTTTTTTATTATTGAAAAAAAAATTTTCACAACCCAAAACAGGGGCCATGATCGGCGCTAGGGAACGAGAATTCTTTCGAATCCAGAACCCATAGCAAGCCTTAAAATAAAATAAAACATGCAATAGTAATAATAACAGTGTTTAATGCATCGGAAATAAAATCATAAATATCAAAATAATATTTACACCAAATGAATTTACATCAAATCCTCATCTCATATATATAAATCTTTTAATACAAATCCAGTTCAAATATAATACAACATCTCTTTAACAATTTAACGACTACTGCAGTGTCTAGATCATAAAATAAAACTCAAGTGAGCAGTTTACATAATAAAGTCAGGGCAGAAGAAATTCGGCGTACAGGCCTGCTACTGAGGTCTAACGAAGATGACTCTCCTGAAAAATAGTCAACGAAGGGGAGGCAGACCTCACTGAGTGAATTACTATAATATATATACATGCATACTAAATGACAATGCATACAGTCAACAATATATATCTAATATGTATATATACAGGAAAATACACACGGATGCAATAAAATCATTTTATATATTTTTATTGAAAATCATCATTTATGAAGGATCAAATAGAACCCTAGAACATCACAACCTCAAAACAGTGTTAGACAACACTCTAGCCATATAGGCTCACTTATTCCAATATATTCACTTATTCCATTTGGACAGTAGACTGGCCCCGAGACACTAAGTCAACCGAGCTCCAACAGTCTGACTGTCAGTGTGATTGGCCCCGAGACACTTGGTCAATCGAGCTCCAACAATCACACTCTCAAATCATATCACACATCAGACAAATCAAATCCAGTCAATATCCTCAAACTGGTTAGTAATATAACCTAAATGCTATAGGCGTACCGGTACGTACTCGGTCCTAGTGCTGCCCACTAGGTAGCACATTCTATTGATATCCTTCATTAAAATATAAAACATACATTCATAAAAATAAATGATGCATGAATTTAAATAAAATGGCAACATAAACCATATATATACTAGAAATATACCAAAAATAAACCAGGTATATTTCGAGTATATATACGTCAAATAAATCCAATATAATCGTAAAATAAACTAAATATATATTTAAAAACATGTTAAATATAAACGTTTAATAAAGCATGCATATAATTTAAAATATACCAAAAATAAACCAAAGATAAACCAAAAATAAACTAAAAATAAACTTAAATACTAATTGAATTATTATGCATAATTAATCAAAATAACATACATTTCTAAATCATGCTCCCTAAAACATATATATATATAATAGTAACTCACGCTTAGTGCACTCCTCGAGATGGGTCCGACAGGCTTGGTCCACTAGGCCTCGGTCTCGGTGCAACTAAACATACAAAAATAACAGACATCAGAATAAACCTAATAGAAAATCCTAGAAACTCGATCTAGAATATTAGACACAGAATCAGAATTAGGGTTCGACCGGACATCACGTTTTATGAGAATTCTACCGAAAATTTGGCAGAACCTCCCTGTAAAACAGACATCTCTCTACTCAAAGAGTAGAGCCGGCCCTGCAAAGAAACACACTTTGAAAAATAGACACAGAATCCCAATCACAATCCCTCGGTCGGACTCCAAACTACAGTTTACCGACCGGAGTTCAAAATTCACAGAGTATATACAAAATACCGAAAATACCCTTATATCACAGAAATACATTTAATAAGTAGAAATTACGTAATTAACCCTAAAACATAGTAAAAACTGATAAAAACTCATTTTATTAGAAAAATCGTATATTATATATATAATTGAAAATAATTTACGAAAAATAGTTTTAATTAGTTAAAAATGCTAAATAATTTGTAGAAATCATTTTTATACCTTAAATAACTATTAAAAGCAATTTAATTACATTTTTAGCCAATTTAGGGTAAAATTACCAAAATACCCCTATATATATAAATATACTAAAATTAATCCAAAAATTCACCAAAAATAATATAATTGCACAAAATTAACTTTCTCAACATATTTATCAATAATATCACTAAATAAACTTAATTAACCAATTAATTTCAATTAAAAACACAATTAATCCTATTTTATCAAAATTACATAAATTAATTAAATTCAAAATAAATACATAGAAATTCAAAAAAATTACAAATAAATTTCTATAATTCATTTCAAAACCTATATTTATCATAAAACATAATTTCACAATTTAATTAATTAATTTTCGAAAATTAGAAAATAATAATAAAATATTCAAAAATACCCAAAAATTAAAATAATTCTCAAAAATTCTAAAAAAATTCACACATGTAGATTAAGCTAAGGGGAACAACATTTGTGAAGGAATTTTTCATGAATCAATCAATTTAAAGTTCAAAAAAATCAAGAACCCTAAAATGGCCGAATTGCAAAAATTGAAACCTAAGCAAATCTAGACCATTTTAAGTGAAACAAAGCTTGGAATCATACTCACCAGAGCTCAAGGAGAAGAAAGAGATGGGCTGTGTCAAAAACAGTGGCCGAAAACGCTGTGAACGACAGTGAGAATGAATTTTAGCTTTTCGGCGATTTCAAGCTCCTCCGACGCCGGAAATGGGCTCTGCTAGCGGGGCAGAACAGCTGGAGGAAGGAGGTGGCACGCCGGGAGGCACACCGACGGTGAGAAAATGGGATGGCAGGCGGTGGTTGGCGATGGAGGCGATCGGGGAAGAAGAAGGAGGATGAATGGCAAAACCGTAATTAACTCAAACTTTATTTTTTTTGTTTAATATTAAACATATATACATATATATATACATTTACACTATATATTAAAATAATATAAACTCACACACATTAAATATACACCACACACATATAATTTAATATTTTAATAATTTATATACTAAACAAAATAATTAAATAACATTAAAACTAATTAATAATTAATAAAAATATTAGGGTAATTAATTAAACCCTAGTTTAATAAATAAATACACATATATACTTTATTTAGTACTTTAAAAATATATACGAGTTCATGCAAATGTGTAAAATTGTTTAAAATAATTAATATTAAATTATTTACGTATTAATTTTTCTGAAAATGCAAGTCCCGGGAAAATTTTATGTAAATACTTAAAATAATATAAAATAATTAAAATTAGCTTTAATTAAATAACAAACTCATAAAATATTAATATTATATACTAGAATTATTAACACTGCATATCCCGATGCAGTATAAAAATATTTAAAAATACGGGATATTACACCCCGTGTGGTCCAAGGTAGCCCAAACACAAAGTCCATAGCTATCATATCCCATTTCCATTCAGGAATTGGCATAGGTTGCAACAGTCTCAAGGGCCTCTGATGTTCAAGCTTTACTTGCTGGCAAGTCAGGCACCTGGATACAAACTCTGCAATATCCCTCTTCATTCCATTCCACCAATATGTATCTTTTAAGTTATGATACATCTTGGTAGAACCTGGATGAACATTATATGCAGAAAAATGTGCTTCTTCCATAATCTCCTTCCTCAAGTCATCAACATCTGGCACACAAATCCTAGTGCCTAACCGCAACACACCTTCCCTGTCAATCATAAAATCCCTTGACTGCCCTTGTCGCACTTCATATATAATCCTCTGCAACTGTGGGTCTTTACTCTGAGCTGCCTTATCCCGATCCAAGTATACTGATCATACACTGAATTGAGCTAAAAGGCACTCCCGAGTAACTTCCATCTGCAACCCTTGATCAATCAACCCATGCAACTCCTTCATAATGGGCCTTCTCTCTAAACTAATATGGGCAAGACTGCCCGTTGATTTTCTACTTAAGGCATCCGCGACAACATTCGCTTTGACTGGATGGTATAAAATGGAACAATCATAATCCTTAAGGAGTTCCATCCATCTTCTCTGCCTCATATTTAAGTTCCTCTGCTGGAAGATATATTTCAAGCTCTTGTGATCAGTGTATATCTCACATGTCACCCCATACAAGTAATGCCTTCATATTTTCAAAGCAAATACAACAGCTGCCATCTCTAAGTCATGAGTAGGATATTTTTGCTCGTGCTTCTTCAACTGCCTCGAAGCATAAGCAATCACTTAGCCATTTTGCATCAACACACAGCCCAATCCTACTCTGGAAGCATCATAATACACTGTATATCCTTCATTTCCAGAAGGCAAAGTCAGAATTGGAGCTGACGTCAACAAATCCTTCAATAACTGGAAGTGCTCTTTGCATCTGTCCGTCCACACAAACTTAACACTCTTCTGGGTCAACCTTGTCAAAGGTGCGGCAATTTTAGAGAAATCATTCACAAATCTCCTGTAATAGCTGGCTAGACCTAGGAAACTCCGTACTTCTCTAACTGTAGTTGGCCTCGGCCACTCGGTAATAGCCTCTATCTTCTTAGGGTCCACTTGTATGCCATCTCTAGAAACCACATGGCCTAAAAATGCCACTCGATGCAACCAGAACTCGCACTTTGAGAATTTGGCATACAACCTGTGCTCCCTTAAAGTCCGAAACACCCTTCTCAGATGCATAACATGCTCAGCTTCACTCTTGGAATAAACCAAGATATCATCAATGAAGACTATTACAAATTGGTCCAAGTATGGCCTGAATACCCGATTCATCAAGTCCATAAAGGCTGTTAGAGCATTAGTCAACCCAAAGGACATTACTAAGAACTCATAATGGCCATATCTAGTCCGAAATGCTATCTTAGGCTCATCACCTCTTCTGATCCTCAACTAGTGATACCCAGATCTCAAGTCTATTTTAGAGAAGCATGTAGCACCTTGAAGCTGATCAAACAGGTCATCGATCCTTGGAAGTGGATACTTGTTCTTGATGGTAACCTTATTCAACTGCCTATAATCGATATAAAGTCGAAGGCTACCATTTTTCTTCTTCACAAACAACACCGGAGCACCCCAAGGCGATGTACTGGGTCTGATGAAACCCTTATCAAGCAACTCCTGTAACTGCTCCTTCAGCTCCTGTAATTCTGTTGGTGCCATTATGTTGGGTGGCATAGAAATAGGATCCGTACCAGGTATGACATCGATACAGAATTCTATTTCTCTGTCTGGTGGTAATCCTGGTAATTCTTCAGGAAAGACATCTAGAAATTCACACACCACTAGCACCTGTTCAATCACCCCATTCACTTGATCAATATCTCTTACCACTGCCAAGTAACCCTGATAACCCCTTTTAAGCATCTTCCGGGCTGTAATGGCATAAATGAGATTACGAGGCATGGAGCTCCTTTCACCCTTGAAACAAAATTCTTCTTCTTCTGGAATTCTGAACACCACTTCTTTCTCTCTATAATTCACTAAAGCATAATACCTCGACAACCAATCCATGCCCAAAATGATGTCGAATTCCAACACATCAAGCAACACCAAGTCCACCAATAATTCTCTACCATCAACTAACACCGGACACAAGGGAAAGAAAATATCTATCTCCAACTCGTCACTAAGAGGAGTCAACACAGATAAAGGAAAGGACAACCTGGAAGGCTGCCACTCGATTCTCGAAGCAAACACATGAGAAATAAATGAATGCGAAGCATCGGGGTCAAACAATACTCTAGCATCACATGCACAGACTGAGAGAATACCTGCTACCACTGCATTAGAAGTCTGAGCATCATGTGGTGTCAAAGTGAACACTCAAGCCTGGCCATGACTTGCCTGCTGAGATGTCGAGGGCTACACAAACCCGCGACCACTAGGCCTACCAACTGAACCTCGACCTACTGACCCATAAACTGTGGCGGTCTCTGCTGTGGCTGTACTGGTGCTCTATACTGCTGGGGCATTGGATAGTAGGGCTGAGCCACTGATGAAGACGAACCTTGAGCATACTGTGGCTGGTATCCGGAGTGAGGACAAGCTCTAGCAAGATGACCAACCTGTCCACATCTGAAGCAAGTGCCCGACAATAAATGACACGGGCCCTGATGAAATCGTCCACAACTCGCACATGCACTGGCTCCAGACCCAAAACTACTTTGTCCGGAACTCTGCCCACTACTACTGCTGCTGACTTTAGTACTGAATCTATGACCTCTACCACTCCTTCTGTTCGTGGCATAGCCATGGAGACCAACTCGGTGGGTCCTAGACCTCCTACCACCCTGTTGTGAACTACCCGCAGCCTGCTGACTCGAACTACCGATATAAAATACTGGCTGCTGGTATCCAGGAGCTATACCAAATCCACTGCCCCCAACCATATAGGGATCTATCATGATGCCCTGGTGGATATATCACCTCTCAATCAAATGGGCCTCCTCAATCACACTCTCTAGGGTACGGTCCTCGGTACGTATACCAATAAAAGTGGGTCCCAATCCAGTAACATACAGCTCCACTGCTCTGTAAGGGTCCCTCCTGATATCCTCCGCATGTCGAAACAGCCTATTAAACTCCCTGGTGTAGTCCTCCATTGATCTATCCCCTCTAGTGATGTGGAGCAACTGCCACCTGTAGGCATCTCTGGTGGCTGGAGGACAGAAAAATCTCAAGAAGCGGTCCTTAAACTCTGGCCAAGTCAACTCGTGCATAGATGGCTGAATCGACTGCATAAACTAGTATTGAGCTGTGGCTTGAACTGACAACTCCACAATCATTATCCTCTGATAATTCGTGTGTCCCGTCCTGGTACGTGCCTCAATAGCATTAATGAAGTCTAAGGCATCACCCGTACTGTCAAAAGAAACTCTACTGATCCGGGAGTAAAGAAGTGCTGCCTCAGTATCTATCATCCCCTGATTCCTCTGCTTTAGCATCTATTGTACAAGGGGCATTGCCTGATTCAATGTTGCAAGACCCTGATTAATCCCTGTCAGTCCAGCTGCAAAGGCTATGGGATTTATGGCTGGGGCTTCAGGCTCGACTGGCTGCTGATCAGGAATCTCAACTGCAGCTACCCTAGCTTAACCTCTACCTCTACCTCTGCCCCCACGATGTGGAGCAAGAGGGGGAGCCTCATCGTGCATAGACTGCTTATCAAGTCTAATGGTCGGATCGACATCGGGGTCGGTACGCAAACGCCTCATTCTGAAAAGAATACAAGGAAAATTGAATTCAAAATAGGGTAAGAATATTTAACGCAACGCAGAATTAAAAACAAGAACATCTTAAAGACAATTACCAACCCTAAGCTGCAGTAGTTACACAGAAAGACAGACATGGACAATTAATCGAACTTATGCTCTGATACCAACTTTGTCACGACCCGAACCCGAGGGTACGTGACCGGCACTAGGGAATGGGAAGGCATAAGGCCCCCGAAACCCATAGTAAACCTTAAAGAAAATATAAACAACTCCTTACAATTTAAAACTTTATTTTAAAATAGAACACATTATCAAACTGATTTTTCTCATAAATAACTAAATCAGATGCTTAAATAAAATATGCTTCGGCGTTACATATTATAAATCAAACTTAAATCCTTATACATAAGTGTGGTTCATACAAATAGATTACAAAAACATACTTAAACCATACAATTTTTAGTACATATACTACTGCAGCATCCTAGAATAATACAACAGTACAACTTACAATGACCTACATAAAATAGCTGGGGATGAAGAAATCTAGCGTGGAGGTAGTCTGAGGTTGAACTCCCAACTCATGAAAAAAAAATTGAGGGGAATCAGACCTCATTGAGTAAGTCAATAAAAGAGCTGTACGGTTTGAAAACCTTTTTGAAAACTATATAATTATAGTGAAAATAATTTATAATGTAAAGGTATAGCTTTTGAAAAATCTCGGTAGAACCCTAAATCCAAAAATCTAAATGGCCAACCGAGCCCACTTGTTCCAATCAGACTGTCGATCCCTGAGAGTAAAGGCATCAACCGAGGCACCAAGTCACAGTCGTTCACTTAATCCAAATATATGGTACTGGTGGTCCCCGAGAGCTAGGGCATCAACCGAGGCACCCATCCCAGTCCATTTTTTTTAACCTTACAATCATTGGCGGTCCCCGAGAGCATAGGCTTCCACTGAGGCACCCGTCCCAGTTTAACATTCACCAATCATATATATATTTTGGATCTATCTCTCAATCTCTACCATGTGCACATAGTCCTGGTGAAGCCCACCAGGTAGCCCGTTCTACCAAAATTTCTCAAAATCGATTTTAAATAAATAAAATGCATTTTAAACCTTAAATAATAGCATTAAATTAAATAAATCATATAATCAATATTAAAAATATGAGTGCACGCATTTGTTAATTAAAACACACGCACAGATCATTCTATCGACTTACAGGATGAATGCGAACACTGACGACCACGCGTCTGCCTCGATCTCACTGTTTATGCTCCGATATACTCTAGAAAGAAAATAACAAATCGATTTTAAAACATGAATATAAAATAAATTCGAAAATCAACAAAATAATGAATTTTTAGGCTAACTCGAGGAAGACTGGGCAAGACATGATAAACAGGAAAAAGCCTAATTAACGGTAGAAATTCATAATGAATATCACGCTTTACGAGAAAATCGATCAAAATTTGGGCAGAGTCTCCTCTGTAAAACAAACATCTCTCTACCAAAGGTAGAGCCAAACCTGCATATAAAACACACTTCTAAGAACCATAGACATACACACTCAAGCCAGGCTTCAAAACTACACTTAGCCCCGACCGAGATCACAGCTTCAATAAAACATCAAGAAAGGATATCATTTATTTTCCAAAATACACATTACATATACATATATACTAAAAATATATAAAATCTCAATTATTCAAAATTACAAAACTCAATTTGCGTTTCATTATCAAAATATAATTATGACCTAAATTAAAATCATTACATCAAATATACTAAATACAACTTTATATTTAATTTTTGTTACCAAAATAATGTATTATAAATATATATGTAATATTTGGAATTAATATTCAAAATTACACTACTTAATTAAAAATATCAATTAATTTATAAAAATTGTCTAAACCTCTTAAACAATGATGAAACTAACTAAAATATATATTTAACTATAATTAGCATAAAATTACAATTTTACCCCTAAATACATAATTTACATAATGTATTATTAGTACTTAAAAAAAATTCCTTAAAATTATTTAATCATCTAAAACTTATTTTCTCAATATTAAATTCTTAATATAATTAAAACATATAAATGACTTCTAATTTCTTCTAAAATATAATTTAACCTAATATTTCAATTTTTTTTTACATAAACTATAAAAATTCCTAAAAATTGTATAATACTCTAAAAAAATTATTTTCTTTACTCTAAAATTAATATCAACTCATAATAACACCAAAAAATACTAAATATTATTTTTAATAATTAATTTACGAAAATTCCTAAAATAATAATAAAATATTCAAAAATTCACCAAAAATCAAAATAAATTCCAAAAATTATACAAAAATTCATAGAGATAGATTGAGCTACTAGGAATCACATTTGTAAAGGGAGTTTGCATGAATCAAGCTAAGATCGAGCTAAAAAAACTTTTCAAAACCCTAGAGCTTAAAACTAACAATCAACCAAACTCAACCAATTCATGACCAAAGCTTAAACTAAGCTTGGAATGGGTCTCACCAATGCAAGAGGAGGGGATTGACACCGGAATGGCGAGAAATGGTGGCTGGACGGAGCTTGGCCGACAAAAATGGCAACTCTCGGCTTCCTTTGCTTTTCTGCATTTC
The DNA here is from genome assembly GCA_947683625.1 of Mallotus nudiflorus. Classification (NCBI taxonomy): domain Eukaryota; kingdom Viridiplantae; phylum Streptophyta; class Magnoliopsida; order Malpighiales; family Euphorbiaceae; genus Mallotus; species Mallotus nudiflorus. The sequence continues at coordinate 2,777,577 of CANTUR010000002.1, forward strand.
CGATGACTTTGCTAGCTACCGGAGGCGAGGGAGAAGGAGGAGAAGGTAGCAAATGGTGGTCGAAGATGGGGGAGGCACAGTGACAGTGGCTGTCGGGGATGTCGCGCAGAGAGAGGAGGTTGGGTGGTGATGGTGCTACGGTTTTGTTATATATATATATATATTAAAACATTATATTATATTAAAATAATATATATAAATTCCTCACCACACATACACATTATACTACATACATATATACATACATATACACAAAAATAAATTAATGCTCACACATAAAATAATAATTAAACCCTAATTATATATGTGTATGTATATGTATATATATATATATAATATTATAAACTATTAATATATATATATATATATATATACTTAATAGCCCACAAATTAACCATGAAGTTAATGTATATTTCAATTTTTTTTTATTTTTTTATTTTTTTATAGCACACATATACACATTTCCTTAGCTAATACGAAAAAGAAAATGCACTTCTCCTCCTATCACTTTCACTTCCTCGATCGAGCCTTCCTCCGGCCCGGTCACCAGATTCTCTCGCATTTTCCACTGCCGATCACTAAACGGTGATGCTCCAATCCGATACCTGTTCCTTTGCTTCTATAAAACTCTATTTTGATGCAAATGCGAGTGTGATTTTTATTTTTGTCTCTTCGCTTTTAGTTCAAGGAAAATGTGCTCAATTTTCATTCTGATGCATTATTTGTGTAGCAAAACGGGCTAGATCTGCTTCAATGCTTGTTTTGTAAGTTCGTTTCAGTTTGTTGTGAGCTTGTCAGATCTGGATACTGTGCTTTTTTTTTTTTTCTGAATTTTGATTTATTTTAAACCATTTTGGCTTTAATTTGCTTCAGATTTTGTGTTATAGTTCTTTTTTTTTTATCTACAATTCTTATGAATATCATTAGATTATTCGTGATTTTGATTGAATTCTGCTGTTTTGATTTCTTTTAATTCAATTTTGTTGATTTTTTTTTAATCTAAATCATGTAGCTGTTATTTGTAATCTTTTTGTTAGGCAGTTGCCTCAATGTGCAGTGTTAGAATAGTCTATTTGTAAGTTGAGGAGCTAAACCGGCAAGTTTAAGGGATAGTGGATGTGTTAAGTCTTTTTGATTATAAAACTTTTGCAGTTCTAACATAATTTGTGATGTCGTGTTTGTTTCTGTAGACACGAGAAAATGAGAGAAATCCTTCACGTACAATGAGGACAACGCGGGAACCAAATTGAATCCAAGTTCTAGGAGGTTGTATGCGACGAGCATGGAATTGATACCACAGGACGGTACACTGGATCATCTGAAGTGCAGTTGGAGCGTGTCAATGTGTACTACAGTGAGACATCTTGTGGGCCGTTTGTGCCTCGTGCTTTGCTTATGGATCTTGAGCCTGGTACTATGGATAGTGTCAGGACTGGTCCTTGTGGTCAGATATTTAGACCTGATAACTTTGTGTTTGGCCAATCTGGTGCTGGTAATAACTGGCCTAAAGGACATTGTACTGAGGGAGCAGAGTTGATTGATGCGGCTTTGGATGTTGTTAGGAAGGAAGCTGAGAATTGTGACTGTCTTCAAGGTATTATAATAATGGCGCTTCATCGGTTTTTCATATTGTTTTATGTTTCTTTAATTCAGTTGATAAATGAAGGATCTGATTGGATTGAACTATATTCAATTTTGGTATCTCAAATTTCTAGCTATTTAAATCTTTCATTTAGTGTTTGGAAAATTTAAAAATGCAAGAATTCACATCAGTTGAATTGAATCTTGCACATGATTTGCTGTAAAGAAGAAATGCTCAGTTTGTAATTAAGAAAGTAATGTTAGGTTATTATCAGTAATTGGGACTTTCCCCTAATTTGACATATCATTTTATTCTTTATTGTTTGCCTTTTGTTTGTGTAGGTTTCCAAGTTTGCCACTCACTCGGTGGTGGAACGGGTTCTGGAATGGGAACTCTTCTGATTTCCAAGATCAGGGAGGAATACCCTGACAGGATGATGCTTACTTTCTCTGTGTTCCCACCACCGAAGGTCTCAGACACTGTTGTTGAGCCATATAATGCCACCCTTTCTGTACATTAGTTGGTTGAGAATGCTGATGAGTGTATGGTGCTGGACAATGAGGCCTTGTATGATATTTGTTTCAGGACTCTCAAGTTGACTACTCCTAGCTGTAAGTTCATTTTTAAATTTATAAATATCATGTTTAAATTTATAAATAGTATAATCTAGTTACGTTTATGACTCTGCTGCATGTTTAATAATATCTTGAGTAGACTAATCAATCATGTGTTTGGTGTTAATCAAATTGCTATTCTTTCGTAGTTGCTTTCCTGGGATATGAGATGAGGGTCTGATCTTATTGTTTGAGTTCCGGATTAAGACTATTTGTAGTGAAGATTTTTTCAAAATTCTATATATAAAAACAATGATTTGGTTCAGAATATAGAAGTGCTTTTGTTGATTGGATTGATGCTAGTTAGTTGCTTGCTTCATAAGTTTGTTCTCATTATCTATCCTTATAGTCGGTTCTTGTATGCCCGGTTGCCTGGTTGCACCTTTTTCTTTGACAAGTATATTCTTCCTTTTAGTATTTTACCATCTCTTGCATCTCTACAAAGGAGTTTTCCCATGTTTTCTTTTTCAATGCAATTACATTTTTGTTTTCCTAATCACTAACTTGAGCTTGGTGTGTTCTGATTTGTTTACAGTTGGTGATCTAAACCATTTGATCTCTGCAACAATGAGTGGTGTAACCTGCTGCCTTAGGTTCCCTGGTCAGCTTAACTCTGACTTTAGGAAGCTCTCAGTGAATCTCATCTCCTTCCCCCATCTTCATTTCTTTATGATTGGGTTTGCCCCCTTGACATCACGTGGTTCCCAGCAGTATCGTGCACTGACAGTTCCAGAACTTACCCAACAAATGTGGGATGCAAAGAACATGATGTGTGCTGCAGACCCACGCCATGTCGTTACCTGATTGCCTCAGCCATGTTCCGGGGTAAGATGAGCACAAAAGAAGTGGACGAACAGATGATTAATGTCCAAAACAAGAATTCCTCCTACTTTGTTGAGTGGATACCCAACAATGTCAAGTCTAGCGTCTGTGAGATTCCTCCTGGAGGACTTTCTATGTCTTTGACCTTCATCGGCAACTCAACCTCATTCCAGGAGATGTTCAGGCGTGTGAGTGAGCAATTCACAGCCATGTTTAGGAAAAAGGCTTTCTTGCACTGGCACAATGGGGAAGGCATGGACGAGATGGAGTTCACTGAGGTTGAAAGCAACATGAACGATCTTGTGTCTGAATATCAGCAATACCAAGATGCCACTGCTGAAGAGGAGCTCGACTATGAGGAGGAAGAGGAGGAAGGAGTTAATGAAACGTGATGATGAAGTGCGAGAGGGTAAATATTTTGTGATAGTGGTTACATATTATTGCATGTAGAAGATGAAGAAAAAGTTGTTTGGTATTTCTTGTACATGTTCTGTTTCTGGCTTTTGCTCTCATTTCCATTCATATGAATTATAAATGAAGTTTTTCAATCGAGTCTCTGAAAGTTTGAAGCCTATCAGTTGATAAGAAGGCTGTTGATTTCTTTTTTGGACAACAAACAACTCCACGGTATCAGGAATTAAACGGAAAGCACCTCTTTAATGCTTTAAAAAGAGCTTGTTTTATCATTTGGTAATTCAATCTTCAGGCTAAGGCTAGGCTGTCGATTTCATTCTTGTGCTTATTTTATTCTGATTTACATATGAATGCATCACTTCTGTTCTCTCAGTAGACTTTGGTACTATTCTTTTGGCTCTCCAACTGATAAATAATTGATTGGTTGGTGTGCTGGCACTAGCAGTTGGTGTATATCAATCTGTACTGTGGCTGTTGGCACAGAATTGGTTGAGTGATATAATTACTAATTAGATAGCAGACAGGAAAATGGGGGTCATCAAAACAGCTGTATCATATGCTGTGAACGAGCCAAGACAGTCCATTGAATGCTCGGCTCAAATCATCTTATACTCCCATAACTTTTCGGTATTCTTTCAATTAGTCCTTATTGAATTGTTGTTTTTAATTGAGTCCTCAAAAAGTTATATTTTTCTAATTTTTACCTTCTAAATTTGACGTCCGTTAAATTTGAACAAATTTTCTGTTAAATTATTGTCTTGTCATACTATTTTCATTAAATTTGAACTTTTCAAGTTTCGTTCGATAGATCATTAATGAATTATTACATTTAATTAAGTACTTGAACTTTAATATACATACACAAAACATGTGTCAATAAAATATTGTGTCATGTGATTATTTAATAAAATTTATATCATGTAAAATATTTTTTGTTTGTAAATTTATACTTCACTTGAAATTGACTTATAAAAACTCGAATTTAGCTTATTCTTTAATTTAATATTTTTTTCTTAATTAATATTATATGTAAATAATATACTTTTAATATTCTTTCAATTATTAGCAATAGAAATTTTTTCATTGCTAATCACATTTTTATCAAGATATTTATATATCAACATTTTTTAGTTTATAAATTGATTTTATATATGTAATATGTATTAAGATGGAACCATTATTTCAAAAACAAAAAAAAAAAAATGGAACCATAAAATTTGAATAACATAAAGAATAACTTAATTCAATCTTTGCCATATGTAATGACCCAGTATTTTAAATAAAATAATTGTTATAATCCAAGTTTTTAAATTATTTTAATATAAAATAGGATATGCAGTGTTAATAATTTTAAAATTATATTTGAATATTTTACTATTTTATGAATTATCATTATTATTTATGTTTAATTAATATATTTTTCGTAAATACTGTTATTAAATTATCATTTCGGGAAATAGTATTTTATTAAACCTTTAATTTAGAGCATTTATATTTTAATATTATTATTTTAATGAATTATATTATTGACCTAAATTTTTATGAATAATACATTATTTTTGCATGCATGAATAATATTAGGGTTAATAATTAAATTGTGTATAAATTATATTTTAATTATGTGTATATATTGTATTTTATTTGTGTTATATATATATATATATATATATATATATATATATATATATATATATATATATATATATATATATATATATATATCTAAAAATCAAAACCTTCTCCTTCTTCCTCCCGAAGCTCAACCCACCCTCACCCTCACCGTTCGTTTCTGCCATTCTTAGGCCATTAGTGTACCTCCCGAAGCTCTGCCCTTCCAGCCAGCAGCTCCGCCGCCATTCCCTTTCTTCTCCGGCGCTGTTTCACTCTGTTTTGGCAGAAAACCCGAAAGATTGCCTCTCCTCCGTTCAAGTCCATTCTGGCCACCAAAATTGATGATTCCAGTGCCGTTGGACTCTTGGGACTCCATAGAGGATGATTCCAAGCTTCCTTTTGTCTGAAAACACGATTTGGTAAGGTTTTGAGCTTGTTTCCATTTTCAGCCATCTTTGGTTCTTGATTTTTTTGAACTTCATTCTTTGTGATTCAAGCTTAATTTCTTCACAAATATTGTTCCCCTTAGCTTAATCTACCTCTGAGAATTTTTGTGTAATTTTTGGAATTTATTTTGATTTTTGTGAATTTTTTATTATTTGATTATTATTTGATTATTTTCGTAAATTAATTAAATAAATTGTGAAATTATGATTTTTAGTGTTTTTGGTGGTTGAAATTAATTTTAGAATTTAATTTATAATTTTTGTGATTTTTATGTAATTTTTATAATTATGTTTAATTTAAGTCAATTTTGGAATTTTAGGTTAAATATATATTTTGCTAGTAATTATTGGTTAATTAAGTTTATTTGTTGATTTTATTGAATTATATGTTGAGAAAATAATTTTAGAGTAATTATATAATTTTTATTGAATTTTTGAATATTATTACTATTTAATGTGTATTTTTGTATATTAGAGGCATTTTGGTAATTTGGTACTAATTTTAGTTAAATATTAAGTTCAATTGGTTTTAATAATTATTTGAGGTATAAAAATGATTTTTACAAATTATTTACTATTTTTAACTAATTAATACTATTTTTCAAAAATTATTTTCCAATTATATATAATATACTATTTTTGTAAATAAATGGGTTTTTAGTATGTTTATGGACTAATTAAGTAATTTGGATTTATAAAATCAATTTTTATTAATATTGGTGTATTTATCGAGAAAGATCGATTTTTATTAATATTATATTATTATTAAGGTTTTTAAGTAATTGTTGGTAAAATAATTACTTTTGGTGTTTTTAATGTTTAAATTGCTATATTTTAATACTAAAGGGCATTTTTGGTATTTATGAAATTTTAATATATTTTATGTATTTTGTTGTGAATTGTAAACTTCGGTCGGGGGAATTTGTAGTTTGGGATCCCGACCGAGGGTTGTAAGAATATTGTGTATTCGAAATGTATTTTCTTGTAGGACCGACTCTACTTTTTAAGTAGAGAGATGTCCATTTTACAGAGGAGGTTCTGTTGAATTTTTGGTAGAATTCTAGTAAAACGTGACAGCTGATCAAATTCCTATTCTCTGTCTGTATTTAGAATTCTAGATCGAGTCTCTAGAAGTTAAGTTAGATTCATTCTAATTTTCGTATTGTTATTTAATTGTTAGTTGTACCGAAATCGAGGTCTAGTGAATCAGACTCGTTGGACCTGTCTCGAGAAGCGCACAACTGTGAGTTATTATAATATATATACATTACTTAGGTTGCATGTCTTAGACTTCTATGTTTTAAATATAAACTTTGCATAATTGCCTATTTGAATATTTAAGTATATTTTAGGTATACTTTTAATATATTTTTGGTATATTATGAAATAAATGCATGTTTTCCTTTTCAATCAAATCGAGCTTGTCTTTAAATATATTATTGGTTTAATTTAATATATTCCATGATTTATTTGAGTTGATTATACGTATATATACCTGAAATATACTTAGTTTATTTTAGGTATATTCTGGTATATATATGGTTTATTTGTTTATTTTAAATGTCATTATGCATCATTTATTTTTCTGAATGTATGTTTTAATATAAATAAAGGATATCGATAGAACGTGCTTCCTAGTGGGCAGCACTAGGATCGTGTACGTACCGATGCGTTAGATTAGAGTTAAGTGTAAATTAATTGTGGTAATTATGATTGATTGATTTGATTGAGGTTAATGTGATTGCTGGAGCTCGGTTGACCAAGTGTCTCGGGGCCAATCACACTGACAGTCAGACTGCTGGAGCTCAGTCGACTTAGTGTCTCGGGGCCAGTCTACTGTCTACATGGATTAAGTGAATTTACTTGGAATTAAGTGAGCCTATATGGCTAAAGCGAGTTTTATTGATATTTGAGGTTGCAAAAATATAGGGTTCTATTTGATCTTTCATAAATAAGATGATTTCCAGTATTAAATATAAAATGACTTTCCTTTACATCTGTGTGTATTTGCCTGTATATATATTTATTATATATATATATACTTCTGAGTGTCTGCATTTGACATTTAGTTATGCGTGTATATATATTATAATAATTCACTCAGTGAGATCTGACTCCCCTCCGTTGATATTTTTATAGGAGAGTCTTCATCTTCAGACTTCAGTAGTAGACTTGTCCGCTGGATCTCTTCCGCTCCAGCTTTATTATGTAAATCGCTTACTTGAGTTTTATTTTATACTCTAGACACTACAGTAGTAGTTGTATTCAAATCTGGTGAGAGTTGTATTAGTATTTATGCATGTATAAGGATTTTACTTTAGAGTGTTTCTCTAAAGATTATATTAAAAGATTTCTAGTTATGATATATATGATGTGATTTTATAATATTAAAAGAAGTTGAGAATTTATTTTATTATTTCAGATTTAATTTCCACTACATAATATTTTATTTATTTTATTATATTGCATGCTTTTATTTTAAGGCTTGCTACGAGTTTCGGATTCGAAAGAATTCTCGTTCTCTAGCGCCAGTCATGGCCCCTTGTTTTGGATTGTGACAATAATATTATTTTGGGATATGTAGTGTTAATAATATTTTAAATTTCTATGTATTATAATTATTTTATCGAGATTTAAAAGTTAGTTATTTTTAATTATTATTTATTTGTTTAATAATATTATTATATTATAATTGTTTGTGATTAGTATTCATTATTTTACGATAAATATTTTCTTACGTAAAACCATTTATTTATAAATTTTATTAATAAAAAAATATATTTAAGTTATTATCATTACTAATATTATTATTGCTACTGTTATTGTAATGTTTTTATTTATTTATATATTTATCATTTTAATTTATATGTGTGTTATTGTTATTGTTATCATTATTATTATTGTTAACATTGTTATTATTATAGTTGGTATTATTAGTATTACTTTTATTATCATCATTATCATCATCGTCGTCATCATCATTATTAGTATTATTTGTTATTGTTGTTATAATCATTATTATTAGTATAAGTGCATGCACGTGTGTGCATATATATATATATATATATATATATATATATATATATATATATATATATATATATATATATAAGTGAGGGCATTCTCAGGTTTTTGTCCCTTCCTTCTTTTTTCTTTTTTTTTTTTTTCTTTTCTTTCTTTCTCTTCCATTCTTTGTGTTTTTTTTTCTTCTTTTCTTCCTGCGTCCCGTTTCTAGTAGCATACCTGATGCCTTTCATCCACGCTAGCGCTATCACCAGACCATCATGTAGCTTGCTGACGTCTTCCCTTCCTCCCCACATCATTCTATCGCCGTCTGGAAGCTTTGAAACTGCCAAAAAACCAAATTCTTTACCTACTGCTATAGTAGCTCCGACAAGGATCCGATGACCTTTGCTTGAGTTCTTGGATTCTTTGGATTACTTGAGTTGTGAGGTCTCCATTTCTAAGCTTGGATTGAGTTCAAACCATCTCGTTTGTGAGTTATCTTCAATCTAAGGCTATGTTCATTTTTAGTTTTTATTTTTTTTAACCTTGTTCTTGTTTGATTCTTGGGAATTTCCTTAAGAAATGTTGTTATATGCAACTTAAGCTCCCTAAATATATTTTTTGTGAATTTTTGTGAATTAATTTATATTTTTGATAATTTTTATATTAAATATTGAATTTTTGATAATTATGTTAATTAATTATTTTTTTTATGAAAATTTGGTTAAATTAGTATTTTTGATTTAATTTTTTAATTTTAGTAGTGAGAAAATAATTTTTAGAAATTTTATATAATTTTTGGGAATATATAGTGTATTATGTGATTTATACATTTTGTGTAGAAATTTTGATAAATTGTGTTATTAATTTAAATTATTAGCTTTGAAAGTGAGGAAATAGATTTTCACAAATTTTTAGTAATTTTGGGATAATATTTTGTATTATGTAAATATTGGATGTATAGGTTAATTATGTGTTTTTGTTGAAATTATAGTTAAATTACATGTTTTAAATGATTTTGAAATAATAACTAGTATTAAAATAATTTTTACAAATTATTTACTATTTTTAACTAATTAATATTAATTTTCAAAAAAATATATTTAAATAATAAACTTGTATGCTATTTTTGTGATTAAATGGGTTTTAACTACTTTTATTATACAATTAAGTTATTTGAGTAATTAAAAGTGAATTTGACCATTTTATGTTGAATTATTAAAAAATTGGATTTTTATTAATATTATATAATATAATATTTGAGATTTTATTAGTTAATTTGTGTTAATTATGGAATACTATGTAAATGATAAATTTATTTATTATTTTTATGATATTAAATTGTGATTTTAATAATTATTTGCAATTTATGTTGATTTAATTGTAGAACTAGAATTTTATTCCATTTATAAATTTTATTAGCAAATATTATTTAAAAACTAGAATATTATGATTTAGTTGAAAAATAAAGATTTTTAATATTTTTATGGATTTTTAATTATTTTATATTTAATATTGTTGGTTTGTGTATTATGAATCTTGGTTGGAAATTTTTTGTAGTTCGGGATCCTAACCCGAGGTTTTGTGCTATTATGTTTTTAGAAGTGTATTTTCTATGCGGGATTGGCCTCGCTTTTGTAGGGAAACGTCTGTTTTATAAAAGAGACTCTGCTGAATTTTTGGTAAATTTCTTATAAAACATGACGATTGGTTCGTGTCTGGTTTTGGAATTTTGATTGAAACGTGTCTTAGATTGAGTCTCTTTTAGAAATATAAGTTAGAAATTTATTCTGATTTATTATTATTTATTTTCTAGTTGCGTCGAGATCAAGACCTATTGGACCAGACCCGTCGAGTCAATCTCGAGGAGCGCAAACCTATGAGTTATTATTTTATATATGCATTGCATATAGAATGCATAAAAATTAGCATCCATGAATTTTATAAGAAAATTGAATATGAATATTGCTTTAAATGTAAAATATATTTTTGGTATACTTTTAGTATATTTTTGGTATATTTTAATATACATGCGACGTGTATATATTTGATATATTTCTAACATGCGATCGGTATATTTCTGGTATATTTATGGCTTATACATTTGAAATATTTTCTGTATATGATGGGTGTATTTTGCTATGAAGGGATGCTATTACATTTAAATTATGCATATTTATTATTATAATAATTATTAAGTTTATTTTAAGGATAGTTACAGAACATGTTGCCTAATGGGCCCCACTAGAACTGTGTGCGCACCAATAAGTTAGAATGTTAGGAGTGATATCATGAGATTATTTGATGAGAGATTTGATTGATATTGATCATTGTAATATTGTGGTGAGAGTAGTGTGATTGATGAAGCTCAGTGGACCTAATGTCTTAGGACCAATTACACTAACAATAAGACTGTTGGAGCTCGGTTGATTTAATGTGTCGGAGCCAATCTATTGTCCAAAAAATAGATAAGAGATATATATTGGAATTAAGTGAGGTTGTATGGCCAGTGAGAAATTGCGATCGAGATTGCAAACTATTAGGGTTCTGTTCCGATAATTCACTCAGTGAGGTCTAACCCCTCTCAATTATTTTTTTTTAGGAAATTTTATATTGTCAGACCTTTGTAGTAAAGCTTTTCACCGGTGTTCTTCCGCCCCAACAACTTATTGAAAAAATGTATATTTAAACTTTGATTTGTAATCTAGAAACTACAATAGTAATATTATTGTAGTAGTTGAGTGTTGTATCAGAGATTTTTTGTATTCGAATGTTGTATGAGATATTTTTATTATGTGTAATGATAAAGATTTATTTTTTTATATTATTTAAAATTTTAATTCTAATGTATTTTTTTATTTATTGCATGCGTTTTTATTTTTAAGGCTTACTACAGGTTCCTAATTCAAAAGAATTTCTATTCCCTAGCACCGGTCATGACTCCCGGTTTAGGTCATGACACCATATTAACTATATTTTGAAAGGTTTTTGCCTTATTAATTATTAAAATTAAAAAATTATAATAATAAAATTTAATTAAATCCATAGATCAATTGAAAATTAAATTATTTTTAATAACAAAATTAAGTTAATTTTTTTAACATAAATATATGAAATAATTTAACTTAATTTTATTATTTAAAACAATTTTATTAAATAGAAATTTAATTTGGTTTTTATAAAATAAATTTATGAACTAATTTAACTTAATTTTTTTAAATTAAACATTATATTAAATATAAATATAACTAAAAATATTAAATTAAAAAAGAGTTAAATTCGAATTGAACTCGAATTTTTATGAGCTAACCTCAAATCAAGTTTAAATTAATAATAAAAAAAAAATTACATGATATAAGTTTCTTTAAATAGTTATATAACACAATGTTTTTAGTGACACATATTTTGTAAATGTCCATTAAGAAAATATAAATATTAGAAGAATAAAAGTTTTACTAAATTAAATGTAATAATTCATTAAAAACCAATTGAATGAAACTTGACAAGTTTAAATTTATTGAAAATAATATAATATGGCAATAATTTGATAAAAAAATTTATTTAAATTTAACAGACATTAAATTAATAATGTAAAAATTAAAAAAATTAATAATTTAAAGACTCAGTTAAAGATAATAATTTAATAATTATCAATATAAAGAAAATATAAAACTTCAAGATTTTACAAACCGGTTGGAGCCGTATATGCTTGGGCTCATACTTTAATTATGAAATGAATACTTGCCCGGATAGTATGGCCAGCCCAAGTATCGAAACAAAAGAAAAAAGAAAGGTGAATTTAATTACTGCAAATTGTATCAGACGTCGGTCCAGATTGTAATATATATCAGAAATCTATTACAAATGTGAGCCTTTTTTTTTTTTTCCACCCTTCTACTTTTTTTTTTTTTTTTTTTTTTCTCTTTGCTTTTTTAACGTTTTTCTATACTTTTCTCTTTTCCTCTTCCTTTTTTTTTTTTTTCAGTGATTTCCTTTTCTTTTTTTTTTTTTCCGTGAGAGAAGAATGTCTCTCAAATGATTCAAAACCTAAAATCATAAAGAGGGAGGATTTGTGAAAGTTACATATCAATTCTTCCAAAATTCAACCGTTACTCCTTCTTCTTTTTCTTTTTGTATATTTTAGATTGGATTTTGATTGCAAATTTTTTTTTTTTGTATTTGTTTAGTTTATACATATAAATTCATTAGTTATAACGTATAGATTCATATGTTATTAATTAGACGTTCATGTGTTATTAATTAAAATTAAAATTAAATTAAATATGAACTTACAGGTGAAAGTCAATGAAAATACAGTTGAAGGCCAATGAAAATGCAGATAAAAGTCAATACAAATGCAGGTGAAGGTTTATTGACCTGCTGCAAATTCATTGATATTCACCTATATGTTCATTAAACTTGCAGGTAAATATTAATGAACTTGGAGTAAATTCATTGATTTTGACCTACAAATTCATTAATTTTTTATAAATATACAAATGAAGATCAAAGAAATTCATAGTTTTAATCAATTAACTTATTAATTTGTATAGGTAAAAAGAGAAGTTAACTAATTAAATGAAAGTTTAACACAAAGGAAAAAAAAAGGATGTTTAATGTGTAAAAAAAAAAATTTTAATGAAAAAAAAAAGAAAGAAACGTGTATTTTTTTTTTATTTACATGTGTAATGGAACTCTGGTCCATATTGTAATATGGATAGAGGTCCATGGTATAACAATTGTTTGATTTACTGCATTTCTATCATTTAATTTATAAAAAATAAACTAATTTTAAAAAATAAAATTTTATTTAGCTCCTAAATTTGTAATGTAATATTTAACTCTTTCAATAAAATTTTTTTTTTGACATTTTTTTATGCCTAATGTTACAAATAATAGTAATAAATATTTAAAAATTATAAAGTGATTAATGCTTGCATGATCATGAATGTCTTTAAAACTGTAATACCCTATATATTTATTTAAATAAAGGGATTTTAAATAGTGTTACTAATAAGTACTTTTACATTATGTTATATTATATTTATGTTAATATTAATTTTTAGGGTTATTAATTTATGTGAGTATTATTTGTTTATTTTCTAGAATTTCATTGTCTATTATTATCATTATTACTATTATTGCTATTTAAAATGATATTAAATTTTGAGGCTATGCATGTGTGCTTATAGATAAATATACATATATGTATGCACATTGGTAGGTTGTATAATATATATATATATATATATATATATATGCATGTATATGTTTATACATATATATATATATATATATATATATATGTATAAACATATACATGCATATATATATATATATATATATATATATATATATATGTATGTGTACATCTATATGTTATACATATATATCCTTATAAGTTATAGTATAAAGTATATTTACATACACATATATATATGTATATATATACACCCGCACATACCTATACATATATATCTATATACATACATATATATATATATACATACACACATCAAAAACACCCACCAAACTCCCTCATTTCCCTCCGTCCCCCATCCTCACCCAGCCTTCTCTGCTGCTGCAGAATTCTTCTTCTTCTTCTTCTTCTATTCTCGCCTGGTAGCTGCTCTCCTCTTCCTCGCGAAGTAGCTTCTTCCTCTCCTCGCGCAGCAGCAGCCCTACATCTCGTCTGCACAGCTTCGACACTCGGTTGCGCCATCTCCTGGAAGTGTCAACCAGCCTTCGCCTCCATGTGAGCAGCCTCATCTCCCCCACCTTCACCGACGGCAGCAAGTCCTTCTCCCCTGCTCTGTCCCGCTGCTTGAAGGTGAGAGATGCTCACCTGTTTTCTTCCTTCAATTTTCTGCTTGATCTTGGCAATTCTAGGGTGATTAGTGTTGGTTAACATTCAATTGAGTTGATTGTATTTTTTCTTGAATTTTTGGTAGTTAAATTGAATTTACAGAAATTTATTTAATGTTTATTTGGTTATTTAGATAGTTATTTAGCTATAATTAGCAATTAGGGAGATTATTATTGATTATTTTTGAGCAAATAAAATTTATTGAGATTTTAGGTAATTATTTTGATTTTTTTAGTGAATTTTGGAATTTTAAAACTATTTTAGGAATTTTCGGGAATTAATCATATAAAATAGAAAATAATAATGTTAATTGACATTTTGGTGATATTAAGTGTTGAAATTAAGTTTAGGGTAAAGTAGATAATTTTAAGAAGATTATACAAATTTTTAGGAATTTTTATGCTTTATGTCAAAATATAATAATTAGACTAATTTTGAAACTTTGGGTTAAATAGGGTATGAAATTTGATTAATGAGGCTATTAGTAAATAATATGAATTTTAGGACTCAAATTATAATTTTTGAGATTTTTACACTATTTTTATAACTATATTTGAGTTTATGCCAAATTGGATTTTTTAGGGTAAATAATATTTTTGGGAGGAAATTTGTTGGTTAATTAAATGTTTTAATTATATTAAGAAAATGTATTTTGAGAAGATGAATTTTTGACTTGATTAAATAATTTTTAGGAATTATTTTCTGTAATAAAAGCTCACTAAGTAAATTATGTATTTTAGGGGGGTAAAGATGTAATTTTACACTAAATATGATAAATATATATATTTTAATTAGTTTTATTAATAATTAAAGGGTTTAGATAATTTTTATAAATTAGTTGACATAATTTCCTAAGTAAGGTAAATTTTGAATATCAAATTCCCAATATATATATATATATATATATATATATATATATATATATATATATACATATAATACATTGCACTAGTTTTAATTTGGGCTATAATTATAATTTTAATATGGTTGAAATACAAATTTAAATTGCTCAATTTTGAATAATGGAGATTTTGTATAATTTTTTTTATCTATTCTAATATGTATGTATGTGATATATGTATTTAAGAAACACATATTATTAATTTGTGATATTTTATTTGAGTTGTGATCTCAGTCGGGGCAAATTGTATTTTGGGAGCCCGACTCGAGTGTGAATGGTTTTGGAAATTAGAAGTGCATTTTCTATGCAGGTCTGGCTCTACCTTTGGTAGAGAGATGTCCGTTTTACAGAGGAGACTCTGCCGAAATTTCGATAGATTTTCTCGTAAAACGTGATATCCGTAAAATTTCTACCGTTAATTAGGTTAAAACCTGTCTGTCGAGTCAGTTTGGAATTTCATTGCCTTGTTGATTTTTGGTTTCGGTTTCCATAGTCATATTTTAAAGGTCGATTATTATTTTCCTTTAGATCATCTCAAAGCAGAAGCCGTGAGGCCGAGGCAGACGCGTGGTCGTCAGCCTTCACATTCATCCTGTAAGTCAGTAGAACGATCTGTGCGTGTGTTTATGTAAAAATGCATGCGCTCGTATTTTATTACATTGATTACATGATTTATTTAATTTAATGCTATTATTTAAAATTTAAACACATTTTGTTTATTTAAAATCGATTTTGGGAAATTTTGGTAGAACGGGCTACCTGGTGGGCTTCACCAGGACTATGTGCACATGGTAGAGATTGAGAGATGGATCCGATATATATATGTTTGGTGAATGCTAAACTGGGACGGGTGCCTCGGTGGAAGCCTTTGCTCTCGGGGACCGCCAGTGATTTGTAAGGTTAAAATGGACTGGGATGGGTGCCTCGGTTGATGCCTTTGCTCTCGGGGATCGCCAGATCCATATATTTGGAATAAGTGAATGACTACGGCTTGGTGCCTCGGTTGATGCCCTTGCTCTCGGGGACCGGTAGTCTAGTTGGAATAAGTGGGCCCGGTTGGCCATTTAGACTTGGGTCTAGGGTTCTACCGAGATTTTTCAAAGCTATAATTATATATATTATAAATTATTTTCACTATAAAAAAAATATATAGTTTTCAAAAAGGTTTTCAAACCGTACAACTCTTTTATTGACTTACTCAGTGAGGTCTGATTCCCCTCAATTTATTTTTTTCAGGAGCTTGGGAGTTCGACCTCAGACTACCTCTACGCCGGATTTCTTCTTCACCGGTAATTTTATGTAGGTCGTTGTAAGCTGTACTGTGTATTAATCTAGGATGCTGCAGTAGTATATGTATTGAGGATCTGTATGGTTTAAACTAAATTATGTAGTTTATTTGTACGAAATACATTTATGTATATGACATAAATTCAATTTATAATGTGAGTTCTTGAATCTTATTTTTATTAAACACTTGAATTTGTGTAAAGTGAGAAAAATCAGTTTGATAATATATTCTGTTTTTAATTAAAGTAAAAATATGAATGCTTTTATGTTCTTTTCCTTTAGGCTTACTACGGGTTTCGGTGGCCTTATGCCTACCCATTCCCTAGTGCCGGTCACGTGCCCTCGGGTTCGGGTCGTGACAAAGTTGGTATCAGAGCATAAGTTCGATTAATTGTCTATGTCTGTCTTTCTATGTAACTACTGCAGCTTTAGGATTGATAATTATTTTTGAGATGTTCTTGTATCTAATTCCGCGTTACTTTAAATCTTCTTACCCCATTTTAAATTCAATTTTCCTTGTCTTCCTTTCAGAATGAGGCGTGTGCGTACCGACCCTGATGCTGACCCGACCCTTAGTCTAGATGAGCAGTCTGTGCATGATGAGGCTCCCCTTCCTGCTCCACGTCGTAGGGGCAGAGGTAGAGGTAGAGGTCGAGCCAGGGTAGCTGCAGCTGAGATTCCTGATCAGCAGCCAGTCGAGCCTGAAGCCCCAGCTGTTGACCCTGCAGCCTTCACAACTGGACTGGCAGGAATTAATCAAGGTCTAGCAGCATTGAATCAGGCGATGCCCCTTGTACAGCAGATGCTTCAGCAGAGGAACCAGGGTATGTCAGACACTGAAGCAGCCCTTCTTTACTCTCGGATCGGTAGAGTTTCTTTCGACGGTACGAGTGATGCCTTAGACTTTATTAATGCGATTGAGGCACGCACCAGGACTGGGCACACGGATTATCAGAGGATTATGATTGTGGAGTTGTCGGTACAGGCGGCTGCTCAGGATTGGTTTATGCAGTCGATTCAGCCATCGATGCACGAGCTGACTTGGCCAGAGTTTAAGGACCGCTTTTTGAGATTTTTCTGTCCTCCAGCCACCAGAGATGCCTACAGGTGGCAGCTACTCCACATCACTAGAGGCGATAGGTCAGTGGAGGATTATACCAGAGAGTTTAATAGACTGTCCCGACATGCAGAAGATATTAGGAGGGATCCTTACAGAGCAGTGGAGCTGTATATTACTGGATTAGGACCCGCTTTTGTTGGTATGCGTACCGAGGACCGCACCTTGGAGAGTGTGATTGAGGAGGCCCGTTTGATAGAGAGGCGACATATCTGCCAGGGCACTATGATAGATCCTTATATGATCGGGGGCAGTGGTCATGGTGTAGCTCCCGGGTACCAGCAGCCAGCATTTCACATCGGCAGTTCGAGTCAGCAGGCTGCGGGTAGTTCTCAGCAGAGTGGTAGGAGGTCCAGGACTCACAGA
This sequence comes from Mallotus nudiflorus, assembly GCA_947683625.1. NCBI lineage: Eukaryota > Viridiplantae > Streptophyta > Magnoliopsida > Malpighiales > Euphorbiaceae > Mallotus > Mallotus nudiflorus. Next base: position 2,795,609 of record CANTUR010000002.1, read on the forward strand.
GTTGGCCGACATGGATATGCTTCAAATAGGAGAACCGGCAGGAGTCACAGATTCGATGCAGGAGTTAGTAACAGTAGTAGTGGGCAGAGTACCGGGCAGAGTAGTTCTGGGTCTGGAGCTAGTGCTTGTGCGAGTTGTGGACGATTTCATCAGGGCCCGTGTCATATGTTGACGGGCGCTTGCTTTAGGTGTGGACAGGTTGGACACCTTGCCAGAGCTTGTCCCCACTCCGGATACCAGCCACAGTACGTTCAGGGTTCGTCTTCCTCAGTGGCTCAGCCCTACTATCCGATGCCTCAGCAGTATCGAGCACCCACACAGCCACAGCAGAGACCGCCTCAGCATATGAATCAGCAAGGTCGAGGTTCAGTTGGTAGACCTAGTGGACGTGGTTTTGCGTAACCTTCGACTTCTCAGCAGGCAGGTCGTGGTCAGGCTCGAGTGTTCACTTTGACACCACAGGATGCTTAGACTTCAAATGCAGTGGTAGCAGGTATTCTTTCAGTCTGTGCATGCGATGCTAGAGTGTTGTTTGATCCCGATGCTTCACATTCCTTCATTTCTCCTGTGTTCGCTTCGAGAATCGAGTGGCAGCCTTCTAGGTTGTCCTTTCCTCTATCTGTTTCGACTCCTCTGAGTGACGAGTTAGAGACAGATGTTTTCTTTCCTTTGTGTCCGGTGATGGTTGATGGTAGAGAACTATTGGCGGACTTAGTATTGCTCGACGTACTGGAATTCGATGTCATTCTGGGCATGGATTGGTTGTCGAGGTATTATGCCTTTGTGAATTGTAGAGAGAAAGAAGTGGTGTTCAGGATTCCAGGTGAAGAAGAATTCTGTTTCAAAGGTGAAAGGAGCTCCATGCCTCATAATCTCATTTCTGCCATTACAGCCCGAAAGATGCTTAGAAGGGGTTGTCAGGGATACTTGGCAATGGTAAGAGATGTTGAGAAGGAGAACGTGGCAATTGATCAGGTGCCAGTGGTGTGTGAATTTCTGGATATCTTTCCTGAAGAATTACCAGGATTACAACCAGACAGAGAGATAGAGTTCTGTATTGATGTCATATATGGTACGGATCCTATTTCTATGCCACCTTACAGAATGGCGCCAGCTGAACTGCAGGAGCTGAAAGAGCAGTTGCAGGAGTTGCTTGATAAGGGTTTCATCAGACCCAGTACATCGCCTTGGGGTGCTCCGGTGTTGTTCGTGAAGAAGAAAGATGGTAGCCTTCGACTTTGTATCGACTACAGGCAGTTGAATAAGGTCACCATCAAGAACAAGTATCCACTTCCGAGGATCGATGATCTGTTTGATCAACTTCAAGGTGCTACATGCTTTTCTAAAATAGACCTACGATCCGGCTATCATCAGTTGAGAATCAGAAGAGGTGATGAGCCCAAGACAGCCTTTCGAACAAGATATGGCCATTATGAGTTTTTAGTAATGTCCTTTGGGTTAACTAATGCTCCAGCAGCCTTTATGGACTTGATGAATCGGGTATTCAGGCCATACTTGGATCGGTTTATGATAGTTTTCATTGATGATATTTTGGTTTATTCTAAGAGTGAGGCGGAGCATATGATGCATCTGAGAAGGGTACTTCAGACCTTAAGAGAGCATAGATTGTATGCCAAGTTCTCAAAGTGCGAGTTCTGGTTATATCAAGTGGCATTTCTAGGCCACGTGGTTTCTCGAGATGGCATACAGGTGGACCCTAAGAAGATAGAGGCTATTACAGAATGGCCAAGGCCAACTACAGTTAAGGAAGTACGGAGTTTCCTGGGTCTAGCAGGCTATTACAGAAGATTTGTGAAAGACTTCTCTAGAATTGCTGCACCTTTGACAAGGTTGACCCAGAAGAATGTTAAGTTTGTATGGACGGACAAATGCGAAGAGCATTTCCAACTATTGAAGAACTTGTTGACGTCAGCACCGATTCTAACTTTACCCTCTGGAAATGAAAGTTATACAGTATATTGTGATGCTTCCAGAGTAGGATTGGGCTGTGTGTTGATGCAAAATGGCCAAGTGATTGCTTACGCTTCGAGGCAGTTGAAGAAGCACGAGCAGAACTATCCTACTCACGACTTAGAGATGGCAGCCGTGGTGTTTGCTTTAAAAATATGGAGGCATTACTTGTACGGAGTGACATGTGAGATGTACACAGATCATAAGAGCTTGAAATATATTTTCCAGTAGAGGGACTTGAATCTGAGGCAGAGGAGATGGATGGAACTTCTTAAGGATTATGATTGCTCTATTTTATACCATCCAGGCAAGGCGAATGTTATTGCGGATGCCTTGAGTAGGAAATCAGCAGGCAGCCTTGCCCATATTAGCACAGGGAGAAGGCCCATTATCAAGGAGTTACATGGATTAATTGATCAGGGGTTGCAGATGAAAGTTACCCGAAAGTGCCTTTTTGCTCAATTCAGTGTACGGTCAGTATACTTGGATCGGGTGAAGGTAGCTCAGAGCAGAGACCCCCAGTTACAGAGAATCATGTATGAAGTGCAACAAGGGCAGTCACGGGACTTTGTAATTGACAAGGAAGGTATATTGTGGTTGGGCACTAGGATTTGTGTGCCAGATGTTGATGACTTGAGAAAGGAGATCATGGAAGAAGCACATTTTTCTGCATATAGTGTTCATCCGGGTTCTACCAAGATGTATCATAATCTGAAAGATACATATTGGTGGAATGGAATGAAGAAGGACATTGCAGAGTTTGTATCCGGGTGCTTGACTTGCCAGCAAGTAAAGCTTGAACATCAGAGGCCCTCGGGACTGTTGCAACCTATGCCAATTCCTGAATGGAAATGGGATATGATAGCCATGGATTTCGTGACTGGACTACCTCGAACTACTGGAGGTTATAACGCTATTTGGGTGATTGTTGACAGGTTGACTAAGTCAGCACACTTTCTACCTATAAAGAAGACGTACTCTACTGATAGATTGGCAAGACTTTATGTCAATAGAATCGTTTGTCTACATGGGGTACCTGTGAGCATAGTGTCGGATAGAGGAGCCACTTTTACCTCAGTCTTTTGGCAAGAATTACACAAGGCCTTGGGTACCAGGTTGGACTTCAGTACGGCTTTCCACCCTCAGACAGATGGTCAGTCAGAGAGGACCATCCAAACGTTAGAAGATATGCTGAGGATATGTGTAATGGATTTTGGAGGGCAATGGGATTCACACTTACCACTGATTGAGTTTGCCTATAATAATAACTATCATGCTAGCATTGAGATGGCTCCATATGAGGCACTATATGGTAGGAAGTGTAGATCACCTTTGTGTTGGGAGATTGGAGAGAGGCAGTTAACGGGACCAGAGTTGGTGCAGATCACATCAGAGAAAGTCCCCATTATACAGCAGAGATTGAAGACAGCCTTTAGTAGACAGAAGAGCTACGCTGACCCCAGAAGGAAGGATGTATCCTTCATGGTTGGAGACATGGTGTTCCTGAAGGTGTCTCCAATGAAAGGAGTTATGAGATTTGGCAAGAAGGGTAAGCTAGCTCCTAGATACATTGGACCGTTTGAGATTCGGTCTAGAGTGGGTGAAGTGGCATATAGGCTAGAGTTACCACCAGAGCTATCGAGAATCCATCCTGTATTTCATGTTTCCATGTTGAGAAAATACGTCCCTGATCCATCTCACGTGCTGCAGCCTCAAGCCGTTGAGCTTAGCGATGATTTGACTTACGAAGAATACCCGGTGGCGATTGTGGATCGCCAAATCCGACAGCTGCGGACTAAGGAGATACCGATGGTGAAGGTGTTATGGAGTAACCATTCTGCGGAAGATTGCACCTGGGAAACTGAAGCTGAGATGCGAGTTTCGTTCCCGTATCTCTTTTCTTCTTAGCTTTGTAATTCCTCTTTTCTTTCTTTTCTTGAATTCGAGGATGAATTCATATAAGGAGGAGAGACTGTAATACCCTATATATTTATTTAAATAAAGGGATTTTAAATAGTGTTACTAATAAGTACTTTTACATTATATTATATTATATTTATGTTAATATTAATTTTTAGGGTTATTAATTTATGTGAGTATTATTTGTTTATTTTCTAGAATTTCATTGTCTATTATTATCATTATTACTATTATTGCTATTTAAAATGATATTAAATTTTGAGGCTATGCATGTGTGCTTATAGATAAATATACATATATGTATGCACATTGGTAGGTTGTATAATATATATATATATATATATATGCATGTATATGTTTATACATATATATATATATATATGTATGTGTACATCTATATGTTATACATATATATCCTTATAAGCTATAGTATAAAGTATATTTACATACACATATATATATGTATATATATACACCCGCACATACCTATACATATATATCTATATACATACATATATATATATATACATACACACATCAAAAACACCCACCAAACTCCCTCATTTCCCTCCGTCCCCCATCCTCACCCAGCCTTCTCTGCTGCTGCAGAATTCTTCTTCTTCTTCTTCTTCTATTCTCGCCTGGTAGCTGCTCTCCTCTTCCTCGCGAAGCAGCTTCTTCCTCTCCTCGCGCAGCAGCAGCCCTACATCTCGTCTGCACAGCTTCGACACTCGGTTGCGCCATCTCCTAGAAGTGTCAACCAGCCTTCGCCTCCATGTGAGCAGCCTCATCTCCCCCACCTTCACCGACGGCAGCAAGTCCTTCTCCCCTGCTCTGTCCCGCTGCTTGAAGGTGAGAGATGCTCACGTGTTTTCTTCCTTTTCTTCCTTCAATTTTCTGCTTGATCTTGGCAATTCTAGGGTGATTAGTGTTGGTTAACATTCAATTGAGTTGATTGTATTTTTTCTTGAATTTTTGGTAGTTAAATTGAATTTACAGAAATTTATTTAATGTTTATTTGGTTATTTAGATAGTTATTTAGCTATAATTAGCAATTAGGGAGATTATTATTGATTATTTTTGAGCAAATAAAATTTATTGAGATTTTAGGTAATTATTTTGATTTTTTTAGTGAATTTTGGAATTTTAAAACTATTTTAGGAATTTTCGGGAATTAATCATATAAAATAGAAAATAATAATGTTAATTGACATTTTGGTGATATTAAGTGTTGAAATTAAGTTTAGGGTAAAGTAGATAATTTTAAGAAGATTATACAAATTTTTAGGAATTTTTATGCTTTATGTCAAAATATAATAATTAGACTAATTTTGAAACTTTGGGTTAAATAGGGTATGAAATTTGATTAATGAGGCTATTAGTAAATAATATGAATTTTAGGACTCAAATTATAATTTTTGAGATTTTTACACTATTTTTATAACTATATTTGAGTTTATGCCAAATTGGATTTTTTAGGGTAAATAATATTTTTGGGAGGAAATTTGTTGGTTAATTAAATGTTTTAATTATATTAAGAAAATTTATTTTGAGAAGATGAATTTTTGACTTGATTAAATAATTTTTAGGAATTATTTTCTGTAATAAAAGCTCACTAAGTAAATTATGTATTTTAGGGGGGTAAAGATGTAATTTTACACTAAATATGATAAATATATATATTTTAATTAGTTTTATTAATAATTAAAGGGTTTAGATAATTTTTATAAATTAGTTGACATAATTTCCTAAGTAAGGTAAATTTTGAATATCAAATTCCCAATATATATATATATATATATATATATATATATATATATATATATATATATATATATATATATATATATATATACATATAATACATTGCACTAGTTTTAATTTGGGCTATAATTATAATTTTAATATGGTTGAAATACAAATTTAAATTGCTCAATTTTGAATAATGGAGATTTTGTATAATTTTTTTTATCTATTCTAATATGTATGTATGTGATATATGTATTTAAGAAACACATATTATTAATTTGTGATATTTTATTTGAGTTGTGATCTCGGTCGGGGCAAATTGTATTTTGGGAGTCCGACTCGAGTGTGAATGGTTTTGGAAATTAGAAGTGCATTTTCTATGCAGGTCTGGCTCTACCTTTGGTAGAGAGATGTCCGTTTTACAGAGGAGACTCTGCCGAAATTTCGATAGATTTTCTCGTAAAACGTGATATCCGTAAAATTTCTACCGTTAATTAGGTTAAAACCTGTCTGTCGAGTCAGTTTGGAATTTCATTGCCTTGTTGATTTTTGGTTTCGGTTTCCATAGTCATATTTTAAAGGTCGATTATTATTTTCCTTTAGATCATCTCGAAGCAGAAGCCGTGAGGCCGAGACCGACGCGTGGTCGTCAGCCTTCACATTCATCCTGTAAGTCAGTAGAACGATCTGTGCGTGTGTTTATGTAAAAATGCATGCGCTCGTATTTTATTACATTGATTACATGATTTATTTAATTTAATGCTATTATTTAAGATTTAAACGCATTTTGTTTATTTAAAATCGATTTTGGGAAATTTTGGTAGAACGGGCTACCTGGTGGGCTTCACCAGGACTATGTGCACATGGTAGAGATTGAGAGATGGATCCGATATATATATGTTTGGTGAATGCTAAACTGGGACGGGTGCCTCGGTGGAAGCCTTTGCTCTCGGGGACCGCCAGTGATTTGTAAGGTTAAAATGGACTGGGATGGGTGCCTCGGTTGATGCCTTTGCTCTCGGGGACCGCCAGATCCATATATTTGGAATAAGTGAATGACTACGGCTTGGTGCCTCGGTTGATGCCCTTGCTCTCGGGGACCGGTAGTCTAGTTGGAATAAGTGGGCCCGGTTGGCCATTTAGACTTGGGTCTAGGGTTCTACCGAGATTTTTCAAAGCTATAATTATATATATTATAAATTATTTTCACTATAAAAAAAATATATAGTTTTCAAAAAGGTTTTCAAACCGTACAGCTCTTTTATTGACTTACTCAGTGAGGTCTGATTCCCCTCAATTTATTTTTTTCAGGAGCTTGGGAGTTCGACCTCAGACTACCTCTACGCCGGATTTCTTCTTCACCGGCAATTTTATGTAGGTCGTTGTAAGCTGTTCTGTGTATTAATCTAGGATGCTGCAGTAGTATATGTATTGAGGATCTGTATGGTTTAAACTAAATTATGTAGTTTATTTGTACGAAATACATTTATGTATATGACATAAATTCAATTTATAATGTGAGATCTTGAATCATATTTTTATTAAACACTTGAATTTGTGTAAAGTGAGAAAAATCAGTTTGATAATATATTCTGTTTTTAATTAAAGTAAAAATATGAATGCTTTTATTTTCTTTTCCTTTAGGCTTACTACGGGTTTCGGTGGCCTTATGCCTACCCATTCCCTAGTGCCGGTCACGTGCCCTCGGGTTCGGATCGTGACAAAAACACAAGGTAATTTGTCAATAATACAGTGGTTTAACTAGCACTTCTCTTTTGTGTATAATGAATACTGTTATTATTAATTTCTAAAGTTAATTTTCGATTAACTTAAAAGTAGAGAATTGTTCTATATTGTATAGTCTACCAATATTTATATCATTTGATTTATATATTAATAAAAAAAATTACAAAGTACTTTTTAAAAGAGTATATATACTGTCTTAGATAATATATATATTTATTTGAATTAGTATTTTTTTATAAATTTTATCTAAAAATATGTTAAAATAATTTTTTAATATATCATATTTTGTAAAAAAGTTAATCATTTTATTTTTTTCCAAATAAATTTTAGTTTATAAATAATTATTATTAAATATGTGAGACAAATTTTATTTAATAGTGATAAAAAAAATATAAATGAAGTAATGAAATGACAATTTTAATTAAAAAAGTGTTTTTTAACATGATTTCATTAATTTTATTCATTAGTTTAAAAATGTCCTTAATTAATTTTGTAAAAATATGAATATTATATATTTAATTTTTTTCTTTCTTATTTTTTTAGTTGTATCTCCTTGTTTTTCAAATTTTTAGAAAAATTATTTGTTAGATAATTTTTTTAAGTTTCAATTTTCCTATCTTTTGATTTTCAATAAAAAAAGTTCACAAAAAATTATTAAAGTTAATACTAAATTATTTTCTAATTTGTTTATTTTAACACTGTTTAATTTTAAAGATAATTAATATTTAAAAATAATTAAATTAATGATTTGATATCTTATAAAAAAATTGTCTAAAAACCCGAGTAATCTTAAGCCAGCCCTGTAATTATATGGAAATTAGATAATTTAGCATAATACAAAACGTATCTCTCCCAAACTACAGAGTGCTTTTACTCTTCTAAAAGATTCAAAAAACTCAAAATTGATGAAATATTTAACACCACTCTACAATGATTCCTAGTTCTCCAAAGAAAGAGCAGATAACACCAACACGACAATTGATCTCTAAACACCCTTATAACACAAAATAAAAGATTAACTAAAGCTTTATCGACATTGGAGGAAGAAAGAAAGATAACCGTTAAAGTTCACACCATCGACTAATATCTTACCATCTCTATTGCATATTTATCATTTAAAATGCCATAAATATCTCACGAAAAGCTCATAACGAATGAATATATTCAAGAAAAATATTAAAATAAATGTTGGAATATAACTTGCAACATAAAAAAGGAAGAGTTCAGATTAACTTGAAGAATACTTGAGATTAACTCTGAAACTAACCAAATCAAGTTTGAGCTCGAAATACTACAATAATTTGGCAAGTCGAATTCAAATATTAAATTATATGACTTGAGCCGGCTCACAAATCCAATTAAATTTAGCCTTTTTTAAGATTGATGGTAATAATTAATTGAGTTGAGCTCCAATTCCAGGTTTTGGGTTACTTATACATGAGATTATCAAACTTTACATTATGTTTCATTTTGATTTTATAACTTTAAATAATTTTAACTAATTTAAATAATGTTGTATACCAGAGTTACCATATTACAATTCAACTTAATAAAAATTATAATGTCATATAATTACATCACTTTTTTTTATAAAACTGTTAACCTTATTTTTAGTGTATCTTTTATTTTTTTACACTTAACTTTATAAAATTATAATCAATAGTCTTACGAAGAAAGTGACGTAACAGTATAACATAATAATTTTTATTGAGTTAGATTATAATAGATTATAATTTTTACAGTTATCACTCATTAATACCCTATAAAGTCAGGATTATTACTTGTTAATGGAGAAAGAAAATATTTTTTAATTCTAACTAAAAGTGTGAGATACCATAAATATAGATGCTATCCATGAAATCAGCCAAAAATAAATCCTTAAATTCGAACCCAGGGACCCCACCCTAGACCAAGTCTAGAGTTCATCGGCTAAATCAATGTTGCGTCAACAATATCCATTGCAATATATATAAAATACTATTATACTTAATATAAATTTTATAACTATTTATATGTTTATATTTTATAAAATAATAATAATTATTTAGACTCGTACTTGAATTTGAATTTTTCAATATTTGACTCTACTTGACTCTATTATACCTCTAATTACACAAATACTTTAGAATGTACACCTTTCAGCATTTCTAATATGTTTTCATGTAAAAAATGGTAGGACTCACCCTTGATATATGTTGGACCATTTAGGCTGATTATCAAAAATAGGAAATACATATATATTCTGAAACGTATTTCTCCAAAATCTTTTTAAAAAATTAATGCAAATAAAAAACTAAAAGTCACACAAATCAAAGTAAAAAATAAAAAAATACAGATAAAAAATACAAAATTTATAAATTAAAATAGTTATTATTATTATTATTATTATTATTATTATTATTATTATTATTATTATTATTCAAAGAGTTTTTTTGGGGAGTAATTTAAATAGTTAAATATTCATTAATAGTAATATTTATCTAAATGGATAAATTTCCATAAAATTAAACTATAAATAAATTTTATATTTTTAATGTTTATGCACCCCTATTTTTAAGATTTACATGTTTCCATTTCTTATATTTTGAAAAAAAATACCATTTTTTCATATCTATTTTTGTATTTCTTTGACCTTTTCTATAGTTGTTCAACTTTTTTTTGAGAAAAAATAAATCTTTCATTCATTAAAGATCAATAATACATATTGATAAACATATAATGTGAATAAAATATAATCAGTAAGTATAAAAAAAAACTCTCACTGAAGATATGAAACCATTCGTCGCTATTCTTCAATCGTGTTGACAGAACTATTTTGATTTGCAACTCGACGATTTATTTAACAATCTTTATAGTCCACTCTATGATATTCATTAGTCATAAATCAACTCTGTGGTCTTTAAATGAATCCGATTGTAAAAATACTGATAAAAGTTTTATAATAGACAAAATCATAAACTCTACGGAGGTGAACCACCACAACCTAATAAGGAGATTAATAACTTCACGAATGAAAAAATAAATAAATAAATAAAATAAATAGATTAAAGATTTGTATTTATTGGATGAAAAAATAAAATGGAATAGAAAAAATAATAAGGAATTACTGCCAATCTAAAAGATGATTAATGGTGACAAAAAATAAAAGTATTTGATGAAGAAACCTAAAAACAAAAAGAGAAAAAGCGTCTAGGGTTTTTGATAGGACTTAAAAAAAATATGATATCAGTTTAACTTAATATAGGGAAATTGTGTACTTTAATAAAAAAAAATGACCTATTAGTATAAATAATCACAATATTTATATTTTTTATAAATTTGTTTAGATTTTTAAAATTTGATAAAAAATATTATAGATTAACAAATTATTTGTAATTTTAATTCAGTTTACATTTTAATCAAAATAATTAAAAAAAAAAGTATATTTGGGTATAATATGTCTGTAAATGTGTATAATTTTTAAAAGCTGTGTGCTTCTTATTGCTTCGTTCTTAATATATTCTGTTTGTTTTCTTTTAAAACAATCAATACACACATCAAGATTAGAAAAGTTTAAATTTGGAGGATTTTATCTTTTACTAAATTTTGTTCTTTTTTGTTTTTGAATATGTGATGCAAATATTTATGCCACAATTAATTAATTAAAATTTTAATAAGCTAATCTATGTTTAATGCCAACATTATCAGGGGCGGAGCCCAAAAAAATTTCGAAAGGGAGAAACTTTACTTCATTTAGTATTTTTAAAAATATTTTATTTAAAATAAACTAACAAATACACTAATAATAGTTTGAACTAAAAAAATAATATATCCAAAAAATAACACTCCAGATAGTCAAAATCATGAACAAAAAATAACAACAAATTTAATTTTTTTAAACGACAATTTTGCTTTTGAAAAATTTATCCATAATTATATTCATAATCAAAATCACATAAAAGATAATCAATTATCACAATACAAAAAAAATTATAAATTTAATTTTAGCATAGTAATTAATGAGCAAATTAAAGGAAAAAAACACATAAAGGTTGGGCAAACTAAGTATGTACAATAAAATAAAAAAATTAATTGACAACGTATACAATTGATGAGTGACTAAATGTTATATTAAATTAATAACTTTATCAAATTGCTTAGTGTGTAATAACTATTGAGCAAATTAAAGAAAAAAATTGTATAAAGAGAAAGATGTGAAGTATAGGTTGGTAAGTCGAGAGAAAGAAAAGAAAATGAGAGGTGAGATATGAAATGTTAGAGAAATCAAGTCAAAAAGTAAAATTTAAAAATAATAAAAACAAAAGATAAGAAAATTTTTATTATTTGAAATTTCTAATTAATAGACTATTGGGTTATTATTATAGATTCACTGAAAGTCTACAAAAAATCTCATATATATATATATATATATTGAAAAAATTTAGTGGGGCAAAAAAAAAAAAACTTATACTACATCAAAAATTTTTATGGGACAGTGGGGGCAAGTGCCCCCCTCTAAATCCGCCCATGAACATTATGATAAAATCTCAACAAATGCATTGTCAAGCTTGAAACTTGCAAAAACCATCACATAATGTTTTTTTTTTTTTAATAAACTAAAAAATGTAGAACCAAAATTAGAGAAAATTCAACTAAATAAATTTTTGTAAAAAAAAAAAAATAGATTATGGAAAATATAAGTATATAAAGGGCATTGAACAAATCTGAATGATTTTCTTTGTCTAAAATTAAGTGATGAAAGTATCAATGCCTTCAAATGGGGCTTTAGTTTTATTTCCAATAATAATAATAATAATGAATAAAACTTTTATTAGAGCTATATGTTTGTATGGTGAGGAATTTCTATATATCGCCTTTGAAATATAAGTCCTGCTGTTTTAGTCTAGTAATCAAGCATGCAACAGAATATAAATTTCAGTTGGAATCGATCTCCATCTCATCATCTTCATTGTACTTGACAAAAAAAAAAAAATATATATATATATATATATATGAATAATAAAACAAAATCAACTAGTAACTTCAATAAAATTTTGATTATACAATGCTCATCTTTTTCGGTCAAACTTAATTAATAACTGAAAGAATTATGTATTAGTTTATTATCTATGACTTACCAATCAGCTATGCATTATCGCAAACAGAATATAGAACTTTTTGCATATTAATTATGGATTTATAATACTAAGGGTTAGTTCTATACATATATGGAAATTTTTGGTAACTTTATTTTTGATGTACGTTATTTTTACTCTTGTTTTATCACTATTAAATAAGAATATGTTGCATCATCAAATAGTAATTATAAGTAAAGTAAAATTTACTTTGTAGAAAATAAAGTAATCATAGAAATTACTATATATATATATATAATTTCAAAGCCTTATAAAATGACTTTTTAATTTTGTTGTGAATTTATTTTAAATGACTTTTAAATTCTCATTAATGTAAATGCATATAGTTGCCTAACAAAATATTTGATCCAAATCCGAATTCATGATACATTTTTTTATATCCAAATTATTTTGTTTACATTTGTAAATCTCAATTTCTTAGAAATTACTAAATAAAAAAATTTTGACGTGTGCTAAAAAGTTAATTAATATATGTTAATAACTTTTTTACATAAAAAGTTTTAGAAAAAAAATGAAGCAATCAACTGAAATCCTTAAATCTTTTATACTATTAAACAAACACATATGAATTAATGAATTATGAACAGAAAATCTATCTCTAATGCATAATTCATTGTTTATTTTTAAAATAAAAATAATTTGAAAAAAAGATGAGAAAAAATCTAAAAAAATATTTTGATTATTGGCTTAATTACTTCAAAAATCTTGAATTTTATAAGTTTTAATAATTTTAGTATGTTCTTTTAATTTTTATTTAAAAATTTTGAACTTTACTGTAATGACCCTGTGTTTTAAATAAAATAATATTATTTTGGAATATGCAGTGTTAATAATTTTAAATTTTATTTGTATATTATTATCATTAAATTACTAATATTATTTATGTATTTTATTTTAAGAAACTATTTGCGTAAAAATAATTTATTTTACATGGGATTAATCGATAATATTAAAGTTATTATTATTATTATTATTATTATTATTATTATTATTAAAAAATTTGATGGAAGTTCAATATGGTAATTTTATAATTAAAAAAAAAGAAAAAGAAGTAAAAAATCAGGATCGGGTCAAACTTCTCCCTCTCTTCTTCTTCTAATTCTTCTTCTTCTTCTTCTTCTCGGACCTTCACCATTCAGTCTCTGCCGAACTGCTTGTAATATCCCGTGTTTTTAAAATATTTTTACACTGTACCGGGATATGCAGTGTTAATAAATTTTGAATATATATGTGATATTTTTACGAGTTAATATGTATTTAAAACCTATTTTAATTACTGTATATTATTTTCAGTGTTTTACGTAAAATTTTCTCGGGACTTGCATTTTCGGGGAAATTTTCACGTAAATAATGTATTATTAATTATTTTAAATGTATTTACGGACTTGCATGAACTCATGCGTATTTTTAAATTATTAAATAAAGCCTGTGTGTGTATAATTATTTAATTAGGGTTTATTATTACTCTAATATTTTATTAATTATTTATTTGTTTTATTGTTATTTAATTAATTTTATTTAGTATAAATTATTAAAATATTAAATTTTATGTGTGTGGTGTATATTTAATGTGTGTAATTTTATATTATTTTAATATGTAGTGTAAAGTATATATATATACATATATACATTAAAAATTATCAAAATAATAAAGTTTAACTTATTTACAAAACTGCCCCTCCCTTCTCTTCTTCTTCTCCGGACGCGATCCCCACCTCCATCGTCTGTAACTTCCGTTCGCCGCCGTTCAGAGTGCCTCCCAGTGAGCCACCTTCGTCCCCAGCCGTTCCCCGCCGCCAGCAGCTCCCTTTCCCGTCGAGTTTGGCCGGAAATAGCTTGAGAGGTCGAAAGTCAAGCTTCATGCCGTTCTCCCTCCTCCGGCCACCGTTTTTGACACCGCTGGTCTCTTTATTCTCCTTGAGCTCCGGTGAGTGTGATTCTAGCTTTTTTTTGAGCTAAAATGGTCTAGAATTGCTTAGGTTTCGAATTTTCAATTTCGGCCTATTAGGGTTTTCGATTTTTTTGAGCTTCGAATTGGATGATTCATGAAAAATCACTTCACAAATGTTGTTACTAGTAGCTTAATCTACATGTGTGAATTTTTGTAGAATTTTTGGAGATTTTTTGGATTTTTGGGTATTTTTGAATATTTTAATATTATTTTCTAATTTTCGGAAATTAATTATTTAAATTATGAAATTGGAGTTTATGGTTAAATTAGGTGTTGAAATGAATTATAGGAATTTATTTGTAATTTTTATGAATTTCTAAGTATTTATTTTGAATTATTGAAGTTTATGTGATTTTGAGAAATTAGGGTTAAATGTGTTTTTATTTGAATTTAATTGGTTAATTGAGTTTAATTATTGATATTATTGATAAATATGTTGATAAAATTAATTTTGGATAATTTTATGATTTTTGGTGAATTTTTGAAGTAATTTAAGTATATTTATATATATAGGGGTATTTTGGTAATTTTACCCTAAATTGTCTAAAAACGTAATTTAATTGGTTTTAATAGTTATTTAAGGTATAAAAAATGATTTCTACAAAATATTTGGTATTTTTAATTAATTAAAACTATTTTTCGTGAATTATTTTCAATTATATATATAATATACGATTTTTCTAATAAAATGAGTTTTAATCGGTTTTTACAGTGTTTCAAGGTTAATTATGTAATTTCTACGTATAAAATGTATTTCTGTGATTTAAGGATATTTTTGGTATACCTGGAATATGTTCTGTGTTTGTGGACCCCGGTCGGTGGACTCTAGTTTGGAGTCCGACCGTGGGATTTTGATTGTGTTGAGCTTGTTTTTCGAAGTGTGTTTCTTTGTAGGGTCGGCTCTACTCTTTTGAGTAGAGAGATATCCGTTTTACAGGGGAGGTTCTGCCGAATTTTTGGTAGAATTCTCGTAAAACGTGATGTCCAGTCGAACGCTAATTTTCGATTCTGTGTTTAATACTTTAGGTTGAATTCTAGGATTTCTGTTAGGTTTATTCTGATGTCTATTATTTATTGCTTGTTTAGTTGCGCCGAGACCGAGGGCTAGTGGACCAGGCCCGTCGGACCTGTCTCGTGGAGCGCATTAGGTGAGTTACTATACTATATATATATGCTTAGGATGCATGATTTAGAAATGCATGTTTTATGTTGATTAAATATGCATAAATAATTTGATTATTTCTTAAGTTTACATTAAGTATATTTTTGGTTTATTTTTGGTATATAATAAATTATATACATGTTTTGTTAATAAAATATATTTAAAATATTTTTAAATATATTTTTAGTTTAATTTATGATTTGATGGGATTCATTTGACGTATATATACTCGAAATATACCTGGTTTACTTTTGGTATATTTCCAGTATATATATGGTTTATATTGTTGTTTTATTTAAATTCATGCATCATTTAATTGTGAATGAATGTTTTATATTTAATGATGAAGGATATCAATAGAACGTGCTACCTAGTGGGCAGCACTAGGACCGAGTACGTACCGGTACGCCTATAGTATTTAGGCTATAATACTAACTTATTTGTGGATATTGATTTGATGTGATTATTGATATGTGTGAGAGGTGGTTTGGAGGTGTGATTGCTGGAGCTCGGTTGACCAAGTGTCTCGGGGCCAATCACACTGGCAGTCAGACTGCTGGAGCTCGGTTGACTTAGTGTCTCGGGGCCAGTCTACTGTCCAAATGGATTAAGTGGATATATTTGGATTAAGTGAGCCTGTATGGCCAGAGTGTTGTTTAACACTATTTCTGAGGTTGCGATATTCTAGGGTTCTATGTGATCCTTCATAAACTGGGATTTTTTAATAAAATATATAAAAATGATTTTTCTGCATCTGTATGAATTGCCTGTATATATACATATTAGACATGTATTATTGACTGTATGCATTGTCATTTAGAGTGTATGTATATATATTATAGTAATTCACTCAGTGAGGTCTGACTCCCCTCCGTTGACTATTTTTCAGGAGAGTCAACATCCTCAGACCTCAGTAGCAGGTCGATATGCCGGATTTCTTCCGCCCCGGCTTCTTTGTGTAAATTATATACTTGAGTCTTATTTATTTTATCTAAACACTGCAGTAGTTGTGAATTAAAGTATTGGATTTCATGTATTTTATTTTAAAGAGATGTATTATGTTGAAACTGGATTTGTATTAAAAAAGATTATATATCTATGAGATGGGATTTTGATTTAAATCCAGTTGATGTGAATGATATTATGATATTTATGATTTCCATTTCCGCTGCATATTATATTATGATTATTGTTATTGCATGTTTTATTTTATTTTTAGGCTTGCTACGGGTTCCGGATTCGAAAGAATTCCCGTTCCCTAGCGCCGGTCATGGCCCCTGTTTTGGGTCGTGACACTGCTCCAGCTGCCACTGCCAACCGCTATTAGCTCCAGACGTCTCCAGTTGCTGTCTGACGTCGCCAGCCATTGCCTGTCGTCGCAGGATCGCCAGAAAGCCATTGAAGCCGAAAGTTGGAGCTTCCTCACTCCGACGAGATTCCGGCCACCTCAAGCCTCCAAACCAGACTCTTTTGAACGGTTTACCACTGATGAGTCCATTTCCGAGCTAAGTTTGAGCTCAAATTCTTTAGATTTTTAAATGTCTTCAATTTTTAGTTTATGTGTTTTAGGGTTTTTAATTTTTTTGAACTTGATTATGTTTGATTCATGCAAACTTGCTTAAGAAATGTTGATTGTGGTAGCTTAAACTTCTCAAATATATTTTTTTATGAATTTTTTTGAATTAATTTGAATTTTGGTTAATTTTTTATTATTTTAATATTAAATATTGAATTTTTGATAATTATGTTAATTAATTAGTTTTAATGAGAATTTAGTTAAATTGGTGTTAGTAATTTGAGTTAATAATTTTAGAATATTTAAAATGATTTTTTGGTTAATTTATATAATTTTTGAGAATATTAATTATATTATGTAAATTTTGTATTATTGAGTTAATTGTGTAATTTTGTGAAAATTATAGTTAAATAATATGTTTTAAATGATTTTATATATTATTTACTATTTTTAACTAATTAATTCTAATTTTTGAAAATTATATTCAAATAATATATTATTTACTATTTTAGTCATTATATGGATTTTTAATTACTTTTAATATATTTTTAAGCTATTTGAATATATAAAAGTGAATTTTTACTATTTTATGTTGAATTATTGAAAAATTGATTTTTTATTAATATTATATTATTATTTCAGTTTTTATTTAATTATTGTGAAAATAATTGTATTTAGTGTTTTAATGTTTAAGTATATTATATTTTAGTATTTTGTGGATATTTATGGAATTTAATGATTTTTAATATATTTATTATTTTAATTGTATTTTTGGTAAATTGTAAACCTTGGTTAGAAAATTGTGCAGTTCGGGGTCCCGACCCGAGGTGTTGTGCAATTTGTGTTAGAAGTGTGTTTTTCTTGCAGGATCAGCTTTACTTTTTAGTAGAGAGATATCCATTTTACAGAGGAGGTTCTGCCGAATTTTTAGTGAAATTCTCGTAAAATGTGATGCCGAGTCGATTCTGAAATGCTGTGTTTGTTTGAGTTTCGTATTCTTAAATCGAGTCTCTTTTAGAAGTATAAGTTAGGAATTTATTTTGATTGTTACTATTATTTATTTTCTAGTTGCATTAAGACCATGGCCTATCGGACCGGATCCATCGAGCCAGTCTCGAGGAGCGCAAACTTGTGAGTTATTATCCTATATATGCATTGGATGTATAATGCATTAAAATTAGCATCCATGAATTTTATAATGAAATTGAATATTTCTTTAAATGAATAAATATATTTTTGGTATATTTTTAGTATATTTGATAAATATGTGACACATATGCATAATTATTTTTAGTATATATTTGGTATATGTGCGTCACATATATTTGGTATATTTTCAGTATATTGCTGGTATATTATGGTTTATTTTGGTATATATGTGGCTTATATACTTTTGGTATATTTTCTCTATATGAATGGATGCTTTTACATTTAATTTATGTATTTTTATTATTTTAATAGTTATTAAGTTTATTTGAAGGATATCAATAAAACATGCTACATAGTAGGTTGCACTAGGACTGTGTACGTGCCGGTGCGATAAATTTTAGGATTGAGTTATAAAATCATTTGAGGTGACTTTTATTTGATTGATTTTGAGATTGATGTGATTGAGTGGTGTAATTGTAGGAGCTTGATTGACCTAGTGTCTCAGGGCCAGACAAACTGATAGTGAGACTGCTAGAGCTCGATTGACTTAGTATCTCGGGGCCAGTCTACTGTCCAAAATGGAATAAGAGAATTAATTTGGAATTAAGTGAGCCTATATGACTAAAGAGATATTTTTGGTTGAGGTTGTGAATAATTAGGGTTCTATTTAATCCTTTATTAAAATAAATATTTTTCAGCATTTATTATATATAAAAGTGATTTCAACATCTGTGTGAAATGGTTATATATATTTATTGTATATACTAATGCTTGATTGCATATGACATTAGGAGGTGCATGTATATATAATATAATAATTCACTCAATAAGGTCTGACTCCCCTCAATTATATTTTTTTAGGAAATTCTTCGTCTTCAGACCTCAGTACTATGCCCATACGCTAGACTTCTTCAGCCTCAGCTAGTTTATATAAATTATTTATCCAAACTTTTTATTATATTTTAGAAAACTGCAGTAGTAGTACTTTGTATTTGTAGAATATTGTTCTCATGTCAGAGACCTTTCTCTGAATATTGCATGCAAATATTTTTATTTTATTATATGACATTAAGTATTTATTTTTATATCGACTTAAGTTTTAATTTTGGCATATTTTTATTTATTTATGCATGCTTTTTATTTCTAAGGCTTGCTATGGGTTCCGGATTCGAAAGAATTCTCGTTTCCTAGTGCCGGTCATGACTCCCGGTTTGGATCGTAACAAAGTTGCTATTAAAGCCCTGGGTTATTAGTGTTATGGACCTAGGTTTTTAGAGTTGTATTTTCTTTGAAACTACTACAATTATTTAGGTTTGAGTATGTCTTCGATAAGTTTTCCTTGATTTAGTATTTCGCGTAATCCTTAGACTGTCTGTTTTATCTGAATTCCTTTGCTTTTATCTTTTTAGAATGAGGATGCGAGCATGTGTCGCTCCATCGGTCATTGAGGTTGAGGATGATGAGTCCTTTCAGGATGAGGTTTTACCTTTTAAGCCACCAGCGAGGTGTAGAGGTAGACCTTGAGGAGCGACAGGTTACTGTAGATAGCGTGAGCTACAAGATGAGGAACTTGTAAAGCCAGAATATGAGGAAGTTGCGATACCTCTAGTTGCACCACTGATTTGGCCTACCTATCAGCAAGGTATGTCTGACCTTGAGGCAGTATTGTTTTATGCCAAAGTTGATCAGATAGCTTTTGATGGGATGTTAGATCCATTAGATTTTCTGCACGTGATTGAGACAAGGACTCGGACTGCTCACATCGAGTACTAGCGGATCATGATCGTCAAGTTATCAGTAGAGGGACCAACCCTAAATTAGTTCATTCAAATGATTCAGCTGTATATGATGACAATGACTTGGGCTCAATTTAGAGAGATATTCATAAGAAGATTCTGCCTAGAGCAACTCCAGATGAGTTACAGACTTCAGCTGATGAGCATCACTAGAGGAGATAGATCTGTCGAGGACTACACTAGAGAGTTTCTTCGACTTGGCAGATATGCAGAGGATCTTACGAGAGATCAGTATTTTGCTATTACTACGTACGTTACTGGTTTAGGTTATACATTTGTTGGGATGCCTACAGCAAGCCTTGCTCTGGAGTTGGTGATAGAGTTGGCCAAGGAGATAGAGTTGAGATTAGTCAGGTAAGGAGCTATGCCTGATTACTACCAGTTGCGTATATAGTCAAGAGGATTCTAGACTACTCCATATTCAACCTTTCAGATTAGTTCGTGTAGTTAGTAAAGAGGTTAAATACTGTAGAGCTAGAGGCAGTAGTAGAGAGTATATAGGAGTAGCAGACATGGCCATACTGGACCTTATAGATCGATTAGATTTGGGTCAAGTGCTTCTAGTAACAATAGTGGTCAGAGTTCAGGATCAGCAGTCAGTGCCTGTCAGACGTGTGGTAGAGTCCATCAGGGACCCTGTTATATAGTGCCCCTGACATGTTTTAGATACGGACAGATAGGACAATTTACTAGATCATGTCCCTATTTTGGTTTTTAGCCATAATAGTTTTCATAGTTTTCATAACAATTAATTGCTAGTGCAACACTAGTTCCTTTTCAGTTACCTCCAGTGCAGCACCCGAGTTTAACTCAGATTATTACTCAGCAGGGACATGGTAGAGGTACCAGAGGAGGTGCTAGAGGTTTTGGCCAAATTTCTACCAGTCAGTAGGGAGGTCAAAGTCAGGCCAGGGTTTTCTACCTCACTCAACAGGATGCTCAGGTATCTAATGTCATCGTTGTAGATATTATTCCTATTTATTCCTTGGATGCTTAGGTTTTGTTTGATCCGAGTGCCACACATTCCTTTGTATCTCCTATTTTTTCTTTGAAGTCGTGTTGGCAAACTTCGAGGATGGCTTTTCCTTTATCTGTCGCCAATTCTCTAAGTGATTTGTTACACATTGACGTTGTTCTTTCTGGTTGTCTAGTGTTTATCAGAGGTAGAGAATTGCTAGCAAAATTAGTGTTATTAGATGTGATGGAATTAAATACGATTTTAGGTATGGATTGGTTATCTTAGCACTATGCCGTTGTGGATTGTTAGAGTAAAGAGGTGATTTTCAGAATTCTAGATGAAGAAGAGTTTAAGTTTGTGGGTGATAAGAGTTTTGCACCTCAGAATCTCATCTCCATTATCATAACTAGAGAGATGCCGAGGAAGGTTTGTTAGGGATATTTGGCATTAGTCAGGAATACTTTAGTGGAGAAGTTGTCACTCATAGATGTTCCTATTGCCTATGAGTTTCCTATGTTTTTCTTGAGGAGTTGCCAGGTTTACCACCTTATAGAGAGATTAAGTTCTGCATAGATATGGTTACAGGCATTACTCCTATTTTGATGCTGCCCTACAGAATGGCTCTTGCAGAGTTGAAAGAGTTGAAGCAGTAATTGCAAGAATTACTAGATACGGGTTTCATCAGACCTAGTGTTTCTCCTTGGGGTGCACCAGTCTTGTTTGTGAGGAAGAAAGATAGTATCCTGAGACTGTGCATTCATTATAGAGAGCTGAACAAGGTGACAGTGAAAAATAAGTATCCTCTTCTTAGGATAGATGATTTATTTGATCAGCTTCGAGGTGTATAATTCTTTATTAAGATTGATTTGAGGTCGACTTATCATCAGCTGCGGATCAGTGAAGTCAATGTTCCTAAAACGGCATTCCGCACTCGATATGGCTGCTATGAGTTTCTGGTGATGTCGTTTGGGTTGACCAATGCACTAGCTGCTTTTATGGATTTGATGAACAGGGTATTCAGACTGTTTATGGATTAGTTTATGGTAGCCTTCATTGATGATATACTGGTGTATGCGAAGAGTATGAAGGAATATGTATATCACTTGAGGACTGTACTGCAAACACTAAGAGAACATCAGCTTTATGCTAAATTCTTAAAGTGTGATTTCTGGTTGGAGAGTGTTGCATTCTTTGGACATGTGGTGTTTAAAAGATGGTATTCAAGTTGATCCACAGAAGATTGAGGCAGTGTCTGAGTGGCTAGACTAACTACAGTCATAGAGATTCATAGTTTTTTGGGTTTAGTTGGGTATTATAGGAGATTTGTGCAAGATTTTTTCAGAATTACAACTTTTATAACTTGCTTGACTCAGAAGAATGTGAAGTTTGAGTGGTCAGATACTTATGAGAATAGTTTTCAGTTGTTGAAGGAGAAGTTGACCACAACTCCAGTTTTGGCTTTGCTTAAGGGAGTAGATAAATTCACTATGAATTGTGATGCCTCTAAAGTTGGCCTAAGTTGTGTGTTGATTCAAAATAGTAGGGTGATAACTTATGCTTCGAGGTAATTGAAGAAACATGAATATAATTATCCTACCCATGACCTTGAGATGGTTGTAGTGATCTTTGCTCTCAAGATTTGGAGACATTATCTGTACGGGGTGACTTATGAGATTTTCACAAATCACTAGAGCCTTAAATGCATTTTTCAGCAAAGAGATTTGAATCTGAGGTAGAGGAGATGGTTAGAGCTCCTGAAGGACTATGATTATGAGATTCTTTATCATCCAGGCAAGGCTAATGTGGTAGCAAATGCCTTGAGTAGGAAGTCCTCAGGTAGTCTTACTCACATTAGTGTGGAGAGGAGACCGTTGATCCAAGAGTTACACCAGTTAGTGGATTAAGGTTTGATGATGAAAATGAGCATATCAGGTGGATTGTTAGCTCAATTCAAAGTTCAATAAGTTCTGAGAGATAGGATTAAGGTAGCTCAAGGCTGAGATCCTGTTCTAGTACAACTTGCAGAGAATATTCATGTAGGGAAGTTCACTAATTTCACACTTAATGAGGATGATGCTTTATGGATCAGTGGTAGGTTGTGCATTCCTGATATGGATAATTTGAGAGAAAAGATCCTTGAGGAAGCACATTCTACAGCCTACAACGTACATCCAGGTGTCACTAAGATGTACCATAGTATCAAAGACTTATAATGGTAGGATGGATTGAAGAAGGATGTAGCTGATTTTGTTACTAAGTGTTTGACATATCAACAGGTGAAAGCTGAACATCAGAAACCTTCTGGGAAGCTTTAGCCACTTCCTATTCTTGAGTGGAAATGGGAGATACTTGCTATGGATTTTGTGGTTGGATTACCTCATTCTAAGGATAGATACGATTCCATTTGGATGATTGTGGACAGGTTGACCAAGTATGCTAATTTTTTGCCTATGAAAGCCACTTATTCTGTAGCTAGATTGGTGAAGCTGTACGTTAAGCATATTGTGTGCCTTCATAGAGTACCTATGTCCATTGTATCTGATAGAGGTTCAGTGTTTACCTCTCATTTTTGGCAGAAGTTGTAAGAAGCGATGGGCACTAGGCTTGATTTCAATACTGCTTTTCACCCTCAGACAGATGGTTAGTCTGAGAGAATGATCTAGACACTAGAAGATATGTTGAGGATGTGTGTATTGGATCTGGGAGGTAGTTGGGATGATCATTTTCCACTTATGGAGTTTGCATATAATAACAACTATCATAGCAGTATTACGATGGCACCATATAAGGCTTTGTATGAAAGGAAGTGTAGATCCCCTTAGAGTTGGGATGAGATCGGGGAGAGAGCATTAACTAGACCTGAGATGGTTCAAGATGTCGCTGAAAAGGTTGCTGTGATCAAAAGGAGATTAGAGACCGCATAGCAGACAAAATAGCTATATGAATTCGAGATGTGGAATTCCAGGTTGGAGACTATATATTCTTAAAGGTGTCTCCGATGAAGGGTGTGATGAGATTTGGCAAGAAGGTTAAGCTAGTATCGAGATATATTGGACCGTTCGAGATTCTGAAGAGAGTGGGCACAGTTGCATATCATTTAGCTTTGCCCCTGAGTTTGTCTCAAGTGCATCCAGTGTTCCATATCTCGATGCTGAGGAAGTATATTTCAAACCCTTCACACGTGTTGTAGCCTGATAGTGTGGAAGTGAATGAAGACCTGACGTTCAAGGAGGAACCTATTGTAATAATTAACTATCAAGTTCGTTAGTTGTGTTTGAAGCAGATTTCGATGGTCAAGATGTTGTGGCGAAGCAATAATGTAAAGGAGCATACTTTGGAGATTGAAGCAGAGATTCGAGCTTCTTATCCTTATCTTTTTTCTCGATGATTCTTATTTCTGTTATTTTTTTTGAATTCGAGGACGAATTCTTATAAGTTAATGATCCTGTATTTTAAATAAAATAATATTATTTTGGAATATATAGTGTTAATAATTTTAAATTTTATTTGTATATTATTATCGTTAATTACTAATATTATTTATGTATTTTATTCTAAGAAACTATTTACGTAAAAATAATTTATTTGAAGTGGGATTAATTGATAATATTAAAGTTAATAGTATTATTATTATTATTATTATTATTATTATTATTATTATTATTATCATTGTTATTATTATTATTATCATTGTTATTATTATTATTATTATCATTGTTGTTGTTATTATTATTATTATTATTATTATTATTATTATTATTATTATTAAAAAATTTAATGGAAGGGCAATATGGTAATTTTATAATTTAAAAAAATAAAAGAAAAGTCAAAAATCGGACTGTCATCATTCAACCTTCATCGGACCATCGCAGCTACCACAAACAACCGCTATCAGCTCTTGTCATGACCCAAAACAGGGGCCATGATCGGCGCTAGGGAACGGGAATTCTTTCGAATCTGGAACCCGTAGCAAGCCTAAAATAAAATAAACATGCAATAGTAATAATAACAGTATTTAATGCAGTGGAAATAAAATCATAAATATCAAAATAATAATCTACCATGGGGTTGAAATCAAATCCATATCTCATATATAAATAAATCCTTTAATACAAGTTTCTGTTCAAATTCTTAAAATACATAATTCATACAAATATAATACAACAATCTCACAATTGACCATAACTACTGCAGTACCTAGATCATAAAATAAAACTCAAGTGAGTAGTTTACATAAAGAAGCCGGGGCGGAAGAAATCCGGCGTACAGGCCTGCCACTGAGGTCTGAGGAAGATGACTCTCTTGAAAAATGGTCAACGGAGGAGAGTCAGACCTCACTGAGTGAATTACTATAATATATATACATGCATACTAAATGACAATGCATACAGTCAACAGTAATATGTATATATATAAGGAAATTCACACAGATGCAATAAAATCATTTTATATATTTTATTAAAAATCATCGTTTATGAAGGATCAAATAGAACCCTAGAATATCGCAACCTCAAACAGTGTTAGACAACACTCTAGCCATACAGGCTCACTTATTCCAAATATATTCACATGATCCATTTGGACAATAGACTGGCCCCGAGACACTAAGTCAATCGAGCTCCAGCAGTCTGACTGTCAGTGTGATTGGCCCCGAGACACTTGGTCAACCGAGCTCCAGCAATCACACTCCCAAATCATATCACACATCAGACAAATCAAATTCAATCAATATCCTCAAACTGGTTAGTAATATAGCCTAAATACTATAAGCGTACCGGTACGTACTCGGTCCTAGTATTGCCCACTAGGTAGCATGTTCTATTGATATCCTTCATTTTAAATATAAATCATACATTCATAAAAATAAATGATGCATGAATTTGAAATAAATAGCAACATAAACCGTATATATACTAGAACTATATCAAAAGTAAACCAGGTATATTTCGAGTATATATATACGTCAAATAAATCCAGATAGATTACGAAATAAACTAGACATATATTCAAAAACATTTTAAACTTAATTTATTAGCAAAACATGCATAAAATTGAAAATATACCGAAAAAAAACCAAAGATAAACCAAAAATAAACTAAGAATAAACTTAAATACTAATCAAATTATTTATGCATATTTAATCAAAATAAAACATACATTTCTAAATCATGCACCCTAAAGCATATATATATAGAATAGTAACTCACACTTAGTGCGTTCCTCGAGATGGGTCCGATGAGCTTGGTCCACTAGGCCTCGGTCTCGGCATAACTAAACAAAGAATAATAACAGACATCAGAATAAACCTAACAGAAAATTCTAAAAACTCGATCTAGAATATTAGACACAGAATTAAAAATCAGGATCCGACCGGACATCATGTTTTACGAGAATTCTACTGAAAATTCTGCAGAACCTCCCCTGTAAAATGGACATCTCTCTACTCAAAGAGTAGAGCCGACCCTGCAAAGAAACACACTTCAAAAAACAGACACAGAATCACATTAACAACCCCTCGGTCGGACTCCAAACTACAGTTTACTGACCGGGGTCCACAATTCACAAAACAATTATGAAAATACCAAAAATTCCCTTACATCATAGAAATACTTTTAATAATTAGAAATTATGTAAATAACCCTTAAACACAGTAAAAACCGATAAAAACTCATTTTATTAGAAAAATTGTATATTATATATATAATTGAAAATAATTTACGAAAAATAGTTTTAACTAGTTAAAAATACTAAATAATTTGTAGAAATCATTTTTATACCTTAAATAACTATTAAAAGCAATTTAATTACATTTTTAGCCAATGTAGGGTAAAATTACCAAAATACCCCTATATATATAAATATACTAAAATTAATCCAAAAATTCACCAAAAATAGTATAATTGTACAAAATTAATTTTCTCAACATATTTATCAATAATATCAATAATTAAACTCAATTAACTAATTAATTTCAATTAAAAACACAATTAACCTAATTTTCCAAAATTACATAAACCTAAATAAATTCAAAATAAATACATAGAAATTCATAAAAATTCCAAATAAATTTATATAATTCATTTCAACACCTATATTTATCATAAAACACAATTTCATAATTTAATTAATTAATTTTCGAAAATTAGAAAATAATAATAAAATATTCAAAAATACCCAAAAATCAAAATAATTCCCAAAAATTCTACAAAAATTCACACATGAAGATTAAGCTAATGGTAACAACATTTTTGAAGGAATTTTTCATGAATCAATCAATTTGAAGTTCAAAAAAATCAAGAACCCCAAAATGGCCGAATTACCAAAATCGAAACCTAAGCAAATCTAGACCATTTTAAGTGAAACAAAGCTTGGAATCACACTCACCGGAGCTCAAGGAGAATAAAGAGACTGGCGATATCGAAAACAGTGGCCGGAAACGCTGTGAACGACGGTGAGAAGAGTTTCGGCTTCTCCAGCCAAAATGAGCTTCCCGACACTGGAAAAGGGCTCTGTTGGTGGCGGAACAGCTGGAGGAAGGAGGTGACACGCCGAGAGGCACACTGATGGCAAGAAAATGGTGTGACAGACGGTGGTTTGGCGAGGAGGGCGATTGGAGAAGAAGAGAGGGAGTCGGGGGCAGATTGGTAATTTGCCAAAATTTTTTGATTCTAATAAAATATTATGTATATATATATATGTATATGTATTATTACACTATATATTATAATATTATAAATTCCACACACATTAAATATACTCAACACACATATAAATTAATATTTTAAAAATTTAATACACCTAAAAATAATTAAATAATATTAAAACTAAATAATAAATAATAAAAATTAGGGCAATAAATTAAACACTAGTTTAATTTAAATAAATACACACATATATATACACTTTATTTTAGCACTTGAAAAATATATAGGAGTTCACGCAAATGAGGAAATCTATTTAAAATAATTAATAATAAATAATTTACGTGTCAATTTCTCCGAAAATGCAAGTCCCGAAAAAATTTTACGTAAAGTACTTAAAATAATTAAAAATAAATTTTAATTAAATAACAACTCATGAAATGCCATAAATATATACAAAAATTATTAACATTGCATATCCTGATGCAGTATAAAAATATTTAAAAACACGGGATATTACAGCTCTAGACGTCTCCAATTGCCGTCTGACGTCGCCAGCCACCGCCTACCGCCCGTCGCCTCTGGATCGCTGGAAAGCCATTGAAGCCGAAATTTGGAGCTTCCTCACGTCGACGAGATTCCGGCCACCTCAAGGCTCTAAACTAGACTCTTTTGAAAGGTTTTCCACCGATGAGTCCATTTTTGAGTTCTGTTTGAGCTCAAATCCTCTAGATTTTTAAATATCTTCAATTTTTAATTTATGTGTTTTAAGGTTTTTAATTTTTTTTTAACTTGATTATGTTTGATTCATGCAAACTTGTTTAAGAAATATTGATTGTGGTAGCTTAAGCTTCTCAAATATATTTTTTGTGAATTTTTTTGAATTAATTTGAATTTTGGTTAATTTTTGATTTTTTTAATATTAAATTTTGAATTTTCTATAATTATGTTAATTAATTAGTTTTAATGAGAATTTAGTTAAATTGGTGTTAGTAATTTGAGTTAATAATTTTAGAATATTTAAAATGATTTTTGGTGAATTTATATAATTTTTGAGAATATTAATTATACTATGTAAATTTTGTATTATTGAGTTAATTGTATAATTTTTATGAAAATTATAGTTAAATAATATGTTTTAAATGATTTTAGAATTATATAGGGTATTAAAATGATTTTTATATATTATTTACTATTTTTAACTAATTAATTCTAATTTTTGAAAATTATATTCGAATAATATATTATTTACTATTTTGGTGATTAAATGGATTTTTAATTAATTTTAATATATTTTTAAGCTATTTGAATATATAAAAGTGAATTTTTACTATTTTATGTTGAATTATTGAAAAATTGAATTTTTATTAATATTATATTATTATTTGAGTTTTTATTTAATTATTGTGAAAATAATTGTATTTAGTGTTTTAATGTTTAAATATATTATATTTTATTATTTTGTGGATATTTATGGAATTTAATGATTTTTGATATATTTATTATTTTAATTGTATTTTTGCTAAATTATGAATCTTGGTTGGTAAATGATGTAGTTTGGGATCTTAACTTGAGGTGTTGTGCAATATGTGTTAGAAGTGTGTTTTTCTTGCAGGATTAGCTTTACTTTTTAGTAGAGAGATGTCCATTTTACAAAGAAGGTTCTGCCGAATTTTTGATAGAATTTTCGTAAGACATGACGTTGGGTTGCTTCTAAATTTCTGTGTTTGTTTGAGTTTTGTATTCCTAAATTAAATCTTTTTTAGAAGTATAAGTTAGAAATTTATTTTGATTTTTACTATTATTTATTTTCTAGTTGCACCGAGACTGAGGTCTATCAGACTGGGCCTGTCGAACCAGTCTTAAGGAGCGCAAACTTGTGAGTTATTATCTTATATATGCATTGCATGTAGAATGCATTAAAATTAGCATCCATGAATTTTATAATGAAATTGAATATGAATATTTCTTTAAATGAATAAGTATATTTTTGATATATTTTTAGTATATTTGATATATATGTGACACATATGTATAATTATTTTTAGTATATATTTGGTATATGTGCGTCATATATATTCGTTATATTTCTGGTATATTATGATTTATTTTGGTATATATGTGGCTCATATATTTTTGGTATATTTTATGTATATGAATGGATGTTTTTACATTTAAGTTATGCATTTTTATTATTTTAATAATTATTAAGTTTATTTAAAGGATATCAATAGAACGTGCCACCTAGTGGGTTGCACTAGGATCTTGTACATACCGGTGCGATAGGTTTTAGGATTGAGTTATAAAATCACTTGAGGTGACTTTTATTTGATTGATTTTGAGATTGATGTGATTGAGTGGTGTGATTGCAGAAGCTCGGTTGACCTAGTGTCTCGGGGCCAGTCACATTGATAGTGATACTGTTGGAGCTCGGTTGACTTAGTGTTTTGGGATCAGTCTACTGTCCAAAATGGAATAAGAGAATTAATTTGGAATTAAGTGACCCTGTATGGCTAAATAGATATTTTTGGTTGAGGTTACGAATAATTAGGGTTCTATTTGATCATTTATTAAAATAAACATTTTTCAGCATTTATTATATATAAAAGTGATTTCAGTATCTGTGTGAAAATGTCTGTATATATTTATTTTATATACTGATGCTTGATTGCATATGACATTAGGAGGTGCATGTATATATAATATAATATAATTCACTCACTGTGGTCTAACTCCCCTCAGTTGTATTTTTTTCAAGAGATTCTTCGTCTTTAGATCTCAGTAGTAAACCTATACGCCGAATTTCTTTAGCCCCGGCTAGTTTATGTAAATTATTTATTTGAACTTTTTATTGTATTTGTCACGACCCGAACCCGAGGGCACGTGATCGGCACTAGGGAATGGGTAGGCATAAGGCCCCCGAAACCCGTAGTAAGCCTAAAGGAAAAGAAAATAAAACCATTCATATTTTGAACTTTATTTTAAAACAGAACACATTATCAAACTAATTTTTTTCTCAGAATACACAAATTCAACTGCTTAAATAATAATGTGTTTCAACATCTCATATTATAAATCAAATTGAATCTTATACATAAGCGTGGTTTACACAAATGAATTACATAATTATGTTTAAACCATACTAATCTTTAATACATATACTACTGCAGCAACCTAGATTAACACACAGTACAGCTTACAATGACCTACATAAAATAGCCGGTGAAGAAGAAACCCGACGTGGAGGTAGTCTGAGGTCGAACTCCCAAGCTCCTGAAAAAAAATAAATTGAGGGGAATCAGACCTCACTGAGTAAGTCAATAAAAGAGCTGTACGGTTTGAAAACCTTTGAAAACTATATATGTTTATAATGAAAATAATTTATAATATATAAGTATAGCTTTTGAAAAATCTCAGTAGAACCCTAAACTCAAAATCTAAATGGCCAATCGCCAATCGGGCTCACTTATTCCAACTAGACTACCGGTCCCCGAGAGCAAAGGCATCAACAGAGGCACCAAGCCGTAGTCATTCACTTAATTCAAATAAATGGTACTGGCGGTCCCCGAGAGCAAAGGCTCCCATCGAGGCACCCGTCCCAATTTAGCATTCAGCAATCATACATGTATCGGATCCATCTCTCAATCTCTACCATGTGCACACGATCCTGGTGAAGCCAACCAGGTAGCCCGTTCTACCAAAATTCTCAAATCGATTTTAAATAAATAAAATGCATTTAAATCGTAAATAATAGCATTAAATTAAATAAATCATATAATCAATATAATAGAAATATGAGCGCATGCATTCTTTAAATAAACACACGCACAGATCGTTCTATTGACTTACAGGATGAATGCGAAGGCTGATGACCATGCGTCTGCCTCGGCCTCACGGCTTCTGCTATGAAATGCTCTAAAAGAAAATAACAATCGACTTTTAAAATATGACTAAAAAATCGAAATCAACAATCAGCAAAATAATGAAATTCCAGACTGACTCGAGGAAAACTAGACAAGATTCGATAGACAGGATTTAACCTAACTAATGGTAGAAATTTTACGAGTATCACGTTTTACGAGAAAATCTATCGAAATTTCGACAGAGTCTCCTCTGTAAAACGGACATCTCTCTACCAAAGGTAGAGCCAGACCTGCATAGAAAAGGCACTTCTAATATTCACATCATCCACACTCGAGTCGGGCTCCCAAAACTACAATTTTCCCCGACCGAGATCACAACTCAATAAAATATCGAGAATTAATAATATTTATTTCTCACATATATATTTCACATACATACATACTAGAATAAATGAAAATTATATAAAATCTCAATTATTCAAAATTGAACAATTAAATTCGTATTCCGTCACCAACAATATAAATATAATTACTATCCAAATTAAAACCTTTGTAATGTATTATATATATATATATATATATATATACATATTATTTGAAATTCAATATTTAAATTTACTCTACTTAAGTAATTATATCAATTAATTTATAAAAATTGTCTAAACCCTTTAAATATTAATAAGACTAATTAAAATATATATTTTACCATATTTAGTGAAAAATTACATTTTTACCCCTAGAATATATAAATTACATAATGTGCTATATATACTAAAAAAATTCCTTAAAATTATTTAATCATCCAAAACTTATTTTCTCAATGTTAAATTCTTAATATAATTAAAACATATTAATGGCTTTTAATTTCTTCTAATAAAAATATAATTAGCCTAATAATTAAATTTTGACATAAAGTATAGAAATTCCTAAAAATTGTATAATATTAAAAAAAAAAATTATCTTCTTTACCCTAAAATTTATATCAACTCATAATAACACCAAAATACCAAATATTATTATTATTTATTATTTTTATAATTAATTCCCGAAAATTCCTAAAATAATATTAAAATATTCAAAAATTCACCAAAAATCAAAATAAATTCCAAAAATTAGACAAAAATTCCTAGAGGTAGATTGAGCTACTAGGAATCACTTTTGAAAAGGAAATTTGCATGAATCAAGCTAGAGCAAGTTAAAAAAAATTCAAAACCCTACAGTTCAAAAACTAAAAATCCTCAAAACTCAACAAAAAATGAGATTAAAGCTTAAACTGAGCTTGGAATGTGCCTCATCGGTGCAAGGGGAGGAGATTGGCACCGGAATGGAGGGAAATGGTGGCCGGACGAAGCTTGGGCGAGTTTTGGAGCAACTCTCGGCTTTTTCCCTTCCAGCGGTTTCCGGCGGCTCTGCAGGCGACCAGAGGCGAGGGAGAAGGAGGAGGAAGCAGCAGATGGTGGCCGGAGGTGGGGGAGGTGCAGTGATGGTGGCAGTCGAGGGCGTCGCACGGTGGGGAGAGGTTGAAGCTTCGGTTTCTTCTTCTTCTTTTCAATATATTATATATATATATATATATATATATATATACACACACAACATGAAGTATATACACTAGTTATATATATACATATTATATTATATATACATATTAATTACCATTAATATAAATATATATATAACTATATATTAACATATATTTATGCATGTATGTACATAGATAAACATTAGTACATATATATATATATATATATATATATATATATATATATATATATATATATATATATATACACAAATTACTTTAATATACACATTTAAATCAATATTTAACCCTAAATATAATGTTAATACAATTATAATATAATATAATGCAAAAATAACTATTACTAGTACTATTTGAGAAAAATATATCCCTTTTTATTCAAATAATTATATATATATATAGGGTATTACAGTATTCTAGAAAAGTATAGTAGTAGCATTTCGTATCTGTAGAATGTTGTTCTCATGTCAAAAACTTTTTTTTGAATATTGTATACAAATATTTTTATTTTATGATATGACATTAAGTATTTATTTTTATATCGACTTAAGTTTTAATTCTGGTGTATTTTTATTTATTTATTGCATGCTTTTTATTTATAAGACTTGTTACGGGTTCTAAATTCAAAAAAAGTTTCATTCCTTAGCGGCGGTCATGACTTCCAGTTTGGATGGTGACATTTACATATTTTAATAATTTTAATACATTTTTTGAACATATTAAAATTGTTAAAAGACGTAAAGTATTTTCTAAGTAAAAGTAAAAAAAATATATTAAAATTATTAAAATTCATAAAGTTCAAGATTTTTTTAAGCAATTATGTTTGATTATTAGTAATAGAACTAATTTGATTGTTAAATAGAAAATAATAATAATTTTTTGTGTTCTACACCTAATTGCATTATTGTGTAATCTAATGTATCATGTGGTAGGCTTGAAGTGGGATTCAATAATACTGGGCAGTAAATTTATGAACTAATTAATTCATTATTATTATCATTATGCCTAATACACCAACTTCTTTGAATCGGATACAACAGACAAATGGCTGCAATAATTGTCCCAAGAAGTCAAAATATCCAAATCATTTTCTACATATAATAGCTACACAATTTCATACCTACAACTGGAAAATAGAAATGCCATTTGAATTTTTTTTGAAAAAGAACTCTAATTAATTTAAATTAGACAACATAAGGGTTATAGATGCTGTTATATATTTTGCTCAAATTCAAAAATTTTCAACAATTAAATGAAATTTAAAAATAATTTTAATATTTTTAAAAGAATAAATTATTTAAATTTTAGTGCAATTATATTAGAAATGTAATAAATATTATTTGTATTTTACTTGATGAGTTACTTTAAATGCTAGATATTTTCTCTATATTATTACTACTATTAATAATTTTTTTGTCCTTATTATAAGATGCTTGATGTATTTTATAGATAATATAAATATAATGAATGAGATGAAATTAAACGATATTCTTACAGTAGTTCTTTATTTTATGATACTTCGATTTGAATATTTTTAATTACATTTTATTCTTTTCAGTTAACCATATTTCGTGATTTTTTTGTTTTGTATTATAATATTTTTTATTTTGAATACTCATAAAATTACATAAAAAATTTTCAGTATATATATATATATATATAAGTTTTATATTTATGATTTTCTTAAAAATGAATTTTTTGTTCAGAGATTGATGTTGAAAAATTAAAATAAAAATTACAATAAATAAAAAAAATAAAATATGATTGAAAATGTTGAAAACAAACCCTAAAATGAAAAGATATTATAAAATACTTTCAAAAATATTTTTAGATTTTGTATATCTTTTTTTATTATGTTTTTATTATCAATAAAATATGTCGAGCATCTTATAAAGAGAAGAGAAAGTTAAAAAAAAAAAAAAGTAATATAGAGACGATAATTATTATATATAAATTTTTTAATTAATTCAATGGCCAGCTAAATATAAATCTTACATGATAGGCTTATTTAAATTCTCTAAATAGATAATATTTGTTAATTAGTTGTTCTCAATCGCAAACCACCAATTGCCAATCATTCAGAAAAGCTATTGAATATGTAGGTTACAACATACAAATTCTGTCAAGTTGTATTCACTAGAACTTTACAAGGACCCAGTTCTCTTTATTACATATACATGTTTTTCTTCCTTCTCCCATCACAATCATAACTAACATAATCATAAAAATCAACACTCTACATGATACTTAATCATTCTTTCATTTGCTTAAAAGATTTTATGTATTTTAAACATGCGATATTACATATCTAAACAATGTCTTATTGAAAAAATATTTAATTTTTTTATTTGTAAATGTGAAATATCACATATATAAATTTCATTCATGTAATCAATTAAAAATAATGCAAGTAACAAAAAGTTTGAATTTCATTAATAAAGTTTCGAGATCAAGTCTTATGTACAAAGAAAATAAATATTTGGAGAGTTTTATCGAGTTCAACAACTCGACTTTAAAATAATTAAAATTTTTATAATTACCGGATATCAGGGCATCAAATGTAAAAAAAAATCTTTCACCAAAAAGTGTATATATATATATATATATAAAGGTAAAATTAATTTTGTAATTTTAATTACTTTGAAATGAATGTTAGCTTAGTAGTAACTTATAAAAAAGTAAAGACTGCAGTTGGTAAATACCCAGAAAAGGAAAGGGCGTATATGTTATTACACATACAAAGTCCAAGAATATAACACAGTTCCATAGCCAGTTACCGTATCCTTTGTACCCAAGAGTAGGAAAACATATAGCCACACTCATCTTCTTCACATCACCAAGTTAACATTCCTCAACAACTATGGGACAGACAAGATTAGTTATTCAACTTCATCTTCTTCTTCTCCTTGTTCCTGTTGCTTTATTGTATCTTTCAGGATCTGTTGATGCTTACAAGAACTACACAGTTGGTGACTCTTTGGGTTGGTATGACAGCACTGAAAAGCCTAATCTAAATTACCAAAAGTGGGCTGATTCCAAGAACTTTAGCTTGGGAGATTTCCTCAGTAAGCTCTCTATCCATTCATTTTTTGTGCTTTAATTCTGAGTTTTTAAGTAAAATTTTCAGTTAACGTCTCAACCCCCATCAAGAAATTAATCTGATAAACCATATATACACTGTTCTTTGGTTTTCTTCATAATCTTTGTATTTTCATTAGCCTACTGGATCTTCAGAATTAGTATGAAATATACAAAACCTTGTTTGATCTTTATATTATTGTTGAATTGCTTGCTTCTTAGTTTTGTAATTAATCAAATTAAATTAAACTTTTCAGAATAGTGAAAGTGATCTCTCTTCCACATGGATGTGTTTTTTATCCCTTATCATCTTCACAAGTTGCTTTTTCATTTTACTTTACTTTCTTTTTTGTGAAGCATCAAATTATCTTGTTGAAGTTTAATGAATGCATGATGGAGTGAACATAGGATAGGATAACAAGCATTTAACATGCTCTATCTACTTTGTACTTAATTCACCGTCCATATTAAAAAAAAAAAAAAAGTAAACATTTTTTATTTTATAAAAAAATTAAGGAGTTAAAATTCTGTTTACAATAGTAAAAAAAAAAAAAGGCGATCGAGAGTTAATTAAGTGGTGATGAAATGACAACAACTTCATTTACGATATTAAAAATTTATAGTTGTAAAATTTATCTTCCAATTTTTTAATTATTATTTTCTTGAATTTTTGAAAGAAGAAACAGTTTAGCTTTACTTTCTTCAAATATATGGAACTGGGATGTGAATATATATATATATATATATATATTCTCTGTTTTTTTCCCCAAGTGATGTGAGATCTTGCATAGTTGCCAGTGAAAAAAGCTAAGCTTAAAAAAGGGAAAAAAAATCTATAAATAAACATATGATATAAATTATAGCACACAATTAATTTCCAACTAAATGTTTCCAAAAGGAATTGCTGACTATTGTGCTATTCTTTCTACATCTTTCTATTATTTATTTATTTATTTATTTTTTGAACAAAATTCTATTCTTTATTTCTTTCCCTTCCACAAAGAAAAGCACATAACTTTTGTCTATTCTTCATCACATGTCTTTTTCTTATAAAGTGGACAGGTTAATATTAATTTTGGTATTTGACAAGAAGATTATATAATATTTATCTATTTTAGATGTATTATTCATGTTAACTACAAATATTTTACATTATGTAATTTAAAAATGACACTTTTTTAGATGATTACTTTTAATATTTACAACTAATTCAATTGATTGAATATATTAGATCCGGTAAAAATGGAAATTATATATATATAGAGAGAGATATGCCAGTGAGCTTTGGTTAGGTCAAAGAGCTCTCAAATATATATGGAGAGCTAATCTCTATTTTTTTTATATAATTTTCCCATTAAACTTTATTTTTAATATTATTTTTTAATTTTTAATTTTTATCTATTTAATTTATATAATTTTTATTTTTTATCAATTTTATCTTTTAATTTTTATTTTCACCTATTTGAACTCAGAACAAGTTAAATACACACATTTATCTAGTTATAAAAAAAATTAAATAGATGAAAAATAAAAGTTAAAAGGTAATATAAAATAATTGAATAAAATTTAAGGATAAAATTATATATTTAGTTTTTTTTTAATTTATGTTTTAAAATGTGGGTCAAACTCCTTAAAAAATAAGGTTGGAGTGAAGTGAAAGTGGGTGGGTGTGTGTGGGGATTGAATTTTATGCATAACGTGTCGGTGTCCTCACATGCAAGGTTAGTACAAAGTGATCTAAAAGCATCCTCATGTGCACAAGTGTGAAAATTGACATTATCGTCTGACAATAGGGTCTAAAGTGATTTTTTTTTTTTTTAAATATATGAGTTGCTTTATCTTTTTTTTTTTTTTTTTTGCTTTAAGACAACACTAACAGTCTAACCTGGCACCATATGATTGGTTTTGTCGGCAAAGAAGATAAGCAGAACTCTTTTTTTTTTTTTAACTGCCACACAAATCTTGAGATTCTTGGTATTTGTAGTACTCAATTGTCCGAAGACAGATAATATTCTTTATCTTCTCATATATAAATTCTGATGACAATTCTTGATTTTCTGCAATTTCTTTTTCCGTATATAAATTCTGATGACAATTCTTGATTTTCGGCAATTTCTTTGCCTATATTTGCTATTAAGCTTCCATGTGAGTTGCAAAGTCCAACATTCCCTGCTTTTATGGAAACTAGTTTTTTTCTCACATGCATTTGTAGTTACAAAAAAGTTATTAAATGTATAATTTATATAATTTTTTTATAAAAAATAAAGATGATTATAATATTAATAAAATA
The DNA here is from genome assembly GCA_947683625.1 of Mallotus nudiflorus. Classification (NCBI taxonomy): domain Eukaryota; kingdom Viridiplantae; phylum Streptophyta; class Magnoliopsida; order Malpighiales; family Euphorbiaceae; genus Mallotus; species Mallotus nudiflorus. The sequence goes on from CANTUR010000002.1 coordinate 2,834,077, forward strand.
AATTGTTAATAATAAATACTATATATTATTGATAATAATTCATATAAATTATATATTACATTTTAAAAGTTATTATAAAAAAAATACTATTATAAAAATAATTATTTAAAAATGTTCATATAGTAGTAGAAACATTGTACATGAAAAAATAAAAAAATATACTTCCTCTATTCCTTTTTAATTGTATTATACACATAAATTAAAAAATATAATTAATATATATATATAAAATATTATATTACCCTTATAATAATTCCTTTAACTAATTCTTAGCTTTGTATATTTCAAAAAGTAGTATATATATATAGAAAAAAGGTATGATAGGAAAAAAGGTAGTTAAAATGTATTGATAATTGAAAATGTCAAATAAATTAAAATAAAAAATCCAATCTAAAATGACAATTAAAAAGGAACAGAGGGAGTAATATAATTATAGAATATAAAAATCAATATGGAAGAATAATATTATTTTTATATATAATATAATAAAAATAAATATGAAACTTATACTAATTTAATAATTTATGTATTTATTTAAATTTGATATTTTTGTCACAAAAAAATTCCCTATATATATAATTACCCTTAGTATGTTATTTATTCACTTTCTCCTGCACATGTAACCATTAAAACTATGACAAAAAGAAAAAAAAAAAATTTAATAATCTAACCATTAAAATAAATTGGTGCAATTTTAGTGAGCCGGCGCGCATTCGGTCGGTTTATTTTTTCGAATTTACAAAATATTTTATTTTTACAAGATAAAAAATGTAATTTTTAAGGTTTGAAGTTAAAATTTTATGGTCAAAATAGGCTAATTTCTCGTAATATATATATATATATATATATATATATATATATATATATTATTCAATTAAAATTGAAATTTTGTGAGATTCTACAATTATTTTTGTTTTTTAAATACTTTATTTTTTCTACAATTATTTTATTTTTTAAATACTTTATTTTTACTTTAAAATTGGAATTTTATATTTGATGAAACTTAAGTTGTTTTATAATTTACATATTTCATACGTTATGCTAATTTATGTTGTTTTATTTTGTAATGCAGTCTTCAATACCAATAACAATCATTCAGTAGTTCAAACATACAATTTCACTACATACGAGCAATGCGATTATGATAATGCATTAGACAATGAAACAATTCAATGGTCAATTACTGATCCATCAAACACAGATACTTTTGGAGTTACAGTTCCTGTTCCTCTACTAAAGGAAGGGGTAACATATTTCTTCTCTGGAGATTATGATGGTGATCAATGCAGGAGTGGTATGCATTTCAAAATAAATGTTACTCATGGACAAGGGTTGCCAGAAAGCCTGAAAGATCCATCGGAGCAAGCTCCAGCGCCGAATAGTCCTGATATCGCAGGTGATGATTCTGCGCCAGATACCATTGTACCCGCCAATTTTGATCATCCGCACGATGTAAGCGATAATGATAAGGAGGATTCAGGATCTATTTCACTAAATTTGAATTTCTTAGATAGGAAATTAAATGGAATTTTGCTTTTATTTGGGTTTATTTGCATGTCCTTTTTATGAGTTTGTAGTTATTGGGTGTGTGATATATTTCAATTAATTTGTTATAGGGTGATATCTTTATATCATATTTATAGAAAATGAGCATCTTATTCTTTGTAATAGAGCAAATAGAAGTTGAAAGGTGGATGCTTTCTTTGGTTATACAGAGGACCTTGTATTAGATAGGTGATTAATAATAATTCAACATTTTTTCTTGCTTTTACAATGTTTAAAAGAACTAAGAAAGCAAAAGTTCTATTTTTTTTTATCAAAACGAACAGACTTCCATATTTTAAGAAAGGAAGTAGAAGTCCTCTGTACATCATCATTAGCACAGGGGGAATAGCGTCATACAAGACTACATCAGAGTGAATAAATCGAGCCCAGCAAGCTAGATTGCGAGTGACTTTATTGCTTGATCTAGACACAAACATAAACGAAACTGAAGAGAACATAGAAACCAAATTTTGAATATCAGAAATAATAAACAGTTACATCCGTGCCCAAAAAACTAAATTTTATTTTATAATATAAATAATAATTTAGAATAAAAAAATGCATATATTTATATATTAGAGACTAGAAGTAGAGTAGGACCAAATTGTCACAAAAGTTTGGTTTGATTTAGGACTTGATTGTATAAAAGAAAAAATTAATGATCAAAGTGAAAGGAAAGAACTAGAAAGTGCATGTGTCAATCTCTTAGAGGCTTATGGTTTGTTTTTGGAGAGCAACAAATTTCTAGAGTTCTACTAAGATCATAAATAACCGACCTATATCTTGAACTAGTCAAAGCTGTACTTATAATCACAACAATCAATTTCTGGTCAGATAGATTGTCCCCTTTTTGTAGTTCATCTAACCATAATATTAATAGAGTTGGTAAACCGGATAATGTATTATTAAATTTTTGATGTATCAAATCCCCATTAGAGACAAGTACAAAGCATATTTTTAATAATTAAAAAATAAGAAGAAGAGATAGTCATTATTAGTAAACCATTTGAGAAGAAGAACAAAGGTTTTTAGAAACTCATGGTTTTAATTTATCATAGATAGTGTTTATCAAGAGTTCTCTGCTTCAAACACAAACAAGAAACCTCCTTTTATAGTGATGAGGAGCACTGGATACAAAGGATAATCCTAATAAAAAAATCAATTAGGACCACAAAATAAAAGAAAAGACAAAAGAAAAAGTGGTTAAGATAGGATAACCACTAACTAAACACACAGGTACAATAATACAACTGCTTTTGATAAAGCATATTACTTTACTATAGGCTCATGACTTGGTGATAGGTTACCTTCATCTCCACTGTAACTGCTTTTTGAGTCAGAATCTTGTGAGTATTCTGCTAAAGGCCTTTATGGATCATCTTGAAAAGATTCTTTAGTGAGTCTTGATGAGCTGGCTCTAGCCTGGTGTGTCTCTTCCCAAAATCTTTTGTCTGCCAATAGCTTTTATCCATACTATGATGGATAAGTTTCCCATGGTGCGTCTTTAGATTTCTTTGGCCATATCTCTTTTGGTATGATTCCATTATTTTGAAACATAAATCTTTGAAATTCTCGCTAAGGTGACAAATCATCCATATCAGAGATAAGGTGGTGAATCTGTCACGACCCAAAACAGGGGCTATGACCGGCGCTAGGGAATGGGAATTCTTTCGAATTCGGAACCCGTAGCAAGCCTAAAATAAAATAAAACATACAATAATAATATCAACAACACTTAATGCAGCGAAAATAAAATCATAAATATAAAAGTAATAATCCACCACGGGATTTAAATAAAATCCATATCTCATATATAAATAAATCCTTTTAATACAGATTCAGTTCAAATATTCAAAGTACATAACTCACACATATATAATACATAAAACCCATAATTTATCTACAACTACTGCAGTGTTTAGATTATAAAATAAAACTCAAGACTCAGATAAACAGTTTACATAATAAAGCCGGGGCGGAAGAAATCCAGCGTATAGGCATGCTACTGAGGTTTGAGGAAGAAGACTCTCTTGAAAAAAATGGTCAACAGAGGGGAGTCAGACCTCACTGAGTGAATTACTATAATATATATACATGCATACTAAATGCGAATGCACACAGTTAAAAGTATATATATAATATGTATATATATACAAGCAAATACACATAGATGCAATAAAATCATTTTTTTAATATTTTTATTGAAAATCACTGTTTATGAAGGATCAAATAGAACCCTAGAATATCGCAACCTCAAAACAGTGTTAGACAACACTCTAGCCATACAGGCTCACTTATTCCAAATATAATCACTTGATCCATTTGGACAGTAGACTGGCCTCGAGACACTAAGTCAACCGAGCTCTAGCAGTCTGATTGTCAGTGTGTTTGGCCCCGAGACACTTGGTCAACCGAGCTCCAGCAATCACACTCCCAAATCATATCACACACATCAAATAATCAAATCCAATCAATATCCTCAAACGGGTTAGTAATATAGCCTAAATGCTATAAGCGTACCAGTACGTACTCGGTCCTAGTACTGCCCACTAGGTAGCACGTTCTATTGATATCCTTCATTAAAATATAAAGCATACATTCATAAAAGTAAATGATGCATGGATTTAAATGTAATAGCAACAATAACCATATATATACTAAAAATATACCAAAAGTAAACTAGGTATATTTCGAGTATATATATGTCAAATAAATCCAATTAAATCGTAAAATAAACTAAATATATATTTAAAAACATTTTAAACATAAATGTCTAATAAAGCATGCATATAATTCAAAATATATCAAAAATAAACTAAAAATAAACTTAAGTACTCATTAAATTATTTATACATATTTAATCCAAATAAAACATACATTTCTAAAATCATACATTCTAAAGCATATATATATATATATATAAAATAGTAACTCACACTTAGTGCGCTTCTCGAGATGGGTCCGACAGGTCTGGTCCACTAGGCCTCGATCTCGGCGCAACTAAACAAACAAATAATAAATAATAGACATCAGAATAAACCTAACAGAAAATCCTAGAAACTCGATCTAGAATATTAGACACATAATCAAAATTAGGGTTTGACCGGACATCACGTTTTATGAGAATTCTACCGAAAATCTGGAAGAACCTCCCCTATAAAATGGACATCTCTCTACTCAAAGAGTAGAGCCGGCCCTGCAAAGAAATACACTTCGAAAATAAACACAAAACACAACCAAAATCCCTCGGTCGGACTCCAAACTACAAATCACCGACCGAGGTCCACAATTCACAAAATAATACATAAATACCAAAAATACCCTTATATCATAGAAATACATTTTATAAGTAGAAATTACGTAATTAGCCATAAAACAATAAAAACCGATAAAAACTCATTTATTTAGAAAAAAATCGTATATTATATATATAATTGAAAATAATTCACAAAAAATAGTTTTAATTAATTAAAAATACTAAATAGTTTGTAGAAATCATTTTTATACCTTAAATAACTATTAAAACCAATTTAATTACATTTTTAGTCAATTTAGGATAAAATTACCAAAATACCCCTATATATATAAATATATTAAAATTAATCCAAAAATTCACCAAAAATAATATAGTTGCATAAAATTAATTTTCTCAACATATTTATCAATAATATCAATAATTAAACTCAATTAGCTAATTAATTTCAATTAAAAACACAATTAACCTAATTTTCCAAAATTACATAAACCTAAACAAATTCAAAATAAATACATAGAAATTCATAAAAATTCCAAATAAATTTCTATAATTCATTTCAACACCTATAATTACCATAAAACACAATTTCACAATTTAATTAATTAATTTTCGAAAATTAGAAAATAATAATAAAATATTCAAAAATACCCAAAAATCAAAATAATTCCCAAAAATTCACACATGTAGATTAAGCTAAGGGGAACAACATTTGTGAAGAAATTTTTCATGAATCAATCAATTCGAAGTTCAAAAAAATCAAGAACCCTAAAATGACTGAATTACCAAAATCAAAACCTAAGCAAATCAAGACCATTTTAAGTGAAACAAAGCTTGGAATCACACTCACCGGAGCTCAAGGAGAAGAAAGAGACTGGCGGTGTAGGAAATGGTGGCCGAAAATGCCGTGAACGACGGTGATAATGAATTCGGCTTTTCGAGCTTATTCCGGCCAAACCTCGACGGAATAGGGCGCTGTTGGCGGCAGGGAAGGCTAGGGAAGGAGGTGGCACGCCGGGAGGCACATCGATGGTGAGAAAATGGGATGGAAGGCGGTGGAACGGCGATGGAAGCGATCGGGAGTGAGGGAGGAGGATGGATGGCAATTTCATAATGAAATCAAACTTTATTTTTTGTTTAATATTAAATATATATATACATATATATATATATATATATATATATATATATATATATATATATATATATATATATATATATATATACTTTACACTATATATTTAAATAATATAAACTCACACACATTAAATATACACCAGACACATATAATTTAATATTTTTAATAATTTATACTCTAAAAATAATTAAATAATATTAAAACTAATTTGTAATAATAAAATATTAGGGTAATTAATTAAACCCTAGTTAAATAAATAAATACACATATATACGTTATTTAGTACTTTAAAAATATATATGAGTTCATGAAAATATGAAAATCTATTTAAAATAATTAATAGTAAATTATTTACGTGAAAATTTCCCCGAAAATAAAATTCTCGAAAAAATTTTACGTAAAAAACTTAAAATAACATAAAATAAATAAAAATAAATTTTAATTAAATAACAACTCATGAAATATCATAAATATATACATAAATTATTAACACTGCATATCCCGATGCAGTATTAAAATATTTAAAAATACGAGATATTATAGAATCATTGAGTGTCTGTACGATCTATGGTTATTAAAATAGGGGACTGTGGTAAATTCATCTCTTATCTTCAAGAAAGATCTTTGGAAGATAATAATGGTATGACATTTAATGGTTGGTGAAACTTATTGGGTGTAGGCTTCATTTGTTAACTAAGACTTCCATCTTAACAAGTTCTTGAACCATTTCATGAAAATTAGTAGATGAGGATTTGATCTTTGACCTTCTTCAAGCAATTGAATATATCTTGCAAGCTTTAATTGTTGTAAATCAAAAGTAATCCAATACAGATAACAGAGATACCATAATAGGGTTAGTAATTTTGGTGGCCAATAAAACTCTTTTTTAAGGTTTTGATTAAGGAAATTGAAGATGCTGGTGAAGGGATAGTCTGGATGAAAACCAAGTATCTCATAAAAATCTAAACCATAATTTCTGATTAGATAAGATTAGAGCTTAAAAATCTGTTGAGTGGATTTTTAGTTAAGTAAGTTTATGAAAATGTTTGGGGATAGGTTTGGTGGAATTCCTTTTTCAAGGAAATTAGTGACAAGTTGGAACATGTAGATTAAAGGTAAAACCTTTAATTGAAAGGGTTTATTACAAGAGGCTGATGGTTTGCTCAAGAGATCAGGGATAAGGTTGTCTTCTCCTTCTTTAAAGTCGTATTTACCGAACCATTCTTTCCATTTCAGAATTTGAGGATGAGGGAGAGTTTTTCCTTTGAACTTGAGCATCTTTGGAAAAGATGAACAGTCCATGATTACCTTAAAATGATGTCCTACTAAATGGAATTCAAATTTCTTTATTCCATATTTGATTACTAGGACTTCCTTGAAGGTTGAATGGTAATGTCATTCTCCATTTGTGAACTTTCCATTAACATAAGCACAATTTCTTCGCTTCTTTTAGTCATCTTCTTCAAGAAGAATTGCACCCCAAAATTGAACACTGGCATCTATTTAAAGAATTCTCTTCCCTTCTGATGGAATCTGTAAGTCTGAAAGTTTCTTTGTATAAGCTTTTAATTGAATAATGACTTCAATTTGAACTGCTGACCATGGTGGAGGATTCTTTTTTAGAAGGGCCTGTAAGGGTGCTATCTTCTTTATCAAGTGAGGAATAAAATCCTTGAGATAATTAAGTATCCTAAGAAATTGCCTAATTTGTTTGACAGATAAATTTTCTTTAGAAAACCTTTGTAATTCTTCTACAACATAAAGACCAAGGTGATACTTTCCTTCTTTGAATTGCATTCCCAGAAACTCAATTTTGTTCTTTGCCTAAATGCATCTTTATGGGTGACAATATAACTCCATATTTGATTGTAAGATCAGTAAACTTTTTGAGCAATTTCTCATGTGCTTTAGTGTTTAGTGAGAACAGAAGAATGTCATCAATGTACATCAGAGCACTATGCAAGAGAGGCTCATATATTTTGATTATCGCCTTTTGAAACAGAGATGGGGCTACTTTCAAACCAAATGGTAATACATTTTAATGATAATAATGGTTCAAAATGCAGCACCCGATTTTATATCTATTTTCTTCTTTTATTTCAAGTTGCTAGAAACTCGCCTTTAAGTTAAATTTTGAAAAAAATTTTGCTCCAACTAAAAAGGTGAATAATGAAGAGATATTTGGTAAAGGAAATTTATCATCCCTTAAAAAGAAATTCAAGGGTTGATAATCAATAACCAATATCTTTTTTCCTCAAATATGTTCTAATCATTTATTCATATAGAAGGCTTGACATGCCCATTTTGATTTGGTTGGCATAATTAGGCCTTATTCTTTTAACTACTTACATTCCTCAATTATAAGTTTCGAGTTTGTGGGAGTCATTACTGAATGAGTGGCCTTTGTAGGATTCACATCTTCATTTTGCTTGAAGGGCAACAAAATGTAAAAATCTGGATTTTTCCATAAAGGAAATAAACATTTCTTTGCAAACTTTGTGTGAGATTATACACTGCATTTCTTTATTAAAAACTCATGAATGGGTTGAAGTTCAAGGGTAGAAATGGTTTTATTTATAAAATGGATAGAGGGCTCTGTGGTGAATCATCTGAAATACTTCTTGAAGGTGAGTCCATTTGGAAAAATTCTCAGATCTTTCATTTTCCAATAAACATCAAATCCAAGAATTATACCCTTGCTAGGTAAGGGTGAGCCAAGAACATAGTCCAAACATAATATCCTAGAAAGAATTGAATTTTTATAAGCTGTCTGGTTTTCAAGGTAGTCTCAAAAATTTCTGTATTAGTAACATGAAAATATTTGGAATGATTTTTCCAATGCTTCTTTAGAAGAGCTACTGGATTAAGGATGGTTGTCCTGGCTCCGGCATCAATTAAGGTTATAAGTTTTATGGGCTTAGAGTAATTGGTCGGGTAAATTTGGATGGGGAATAATGGAACAGGATGGCTTTCATGAGTCAAGGAAATCATATCATTAATAAAAAATTAATTATGATATTATAGTGCTTCTTCTTTAGAATCTAAAAATTCTGAATCTGATTCTTGAAAAATAGCAAAAATGCATTTTGGTGAAGGATTTTCTTCTTCTGAAAAGAGAGACTCTAGATTTACATCATCAAGATCAATTGTTGTAATTTATTGGATTTACTGAATCATCTTTTCTACCTTTTTTATTTTGAAGGAAAATTCTTTGCAAAATGTCCTTTTTTTCCATGAATATAACACTTGTCCATCGTCTGCTTTCCACAAAACTTTCTTTTTTTTGTAATACTTCCATTTATTAGGTCTTCCTTTGCTTCTTTTTCCTTTTAGTTTAAAGAAATGGCGCTTCTTATTGCCTACATAGATACACTTTTATACATCTTTGCACTTGATCTACAGGTCTGATCTATCACATGATAAATTTCCCAAAGGATTCTTTTTACTACCCAAATACATTTTGATCACTTTTCTTTAATCACATAACTGTGTATGGGCTTAAATCATTACTTAGTACAAATGTCCTAAAGGAAAATCTCTAACTTTCTGGTTTGATTGCTAGAGAATTGAAAACATCCTAGTGGTAAGAATCTCTGGAATAGAGGCTACAAATGCTTGCTTCAAGTCTGAATTGGTTGTTTTACCCAAAAGATAAAACTTTGTGGACATATTTTGAAAATGCCGATCCCAATCTTTGTTTTTCAAAGAACAATACTTCATCTGATAGAACTTGAACCTGAAAACTTCAAGATCATCATCCCATTTTCCTAGGAACTCATAATGCAAGTCCTAGAAAGTTTTCAACTGATGTGGCATTTACCCACTATGTTTTAGCATACATGTTGAGTAAAGCAAACTAGTTTGTTAATTTTTCTACCATTCTAAGCTCAGCTCTGGGAAGAAGCATTTGACTATTAATCCAAGCTTTAAACTATAAGAATCTACTCTTATACTGAGTGGGAGGAATATCATATAGAGTAAAATAGCTTCCAGTAGCAGTTGACTTGTGTGAGTCTTATGTTGAGGTTGCATTTCAGAATCACTTATTTCTTTTGTGGGATCCCTTACTTCTTTAACATGAGGGTCTCTGGTCCTTGAGGTTTCAGTATCAGCCATCAACTGAAAAGTAATTTCATAGTTTGACTTAGAGGAGCTATCAAAAGAATCACCCGCTGAATTCTTTTTTATGATATAATTAATTTTAAAGCTAGGCATTGTACTAACAACACATTTTTCCAAAAATTAAGAAATTGAATTCATCATCATTTGTGAAGGTTTATATGCTTCAATTGATTTGGTAGAAGAGGAGGAAAGCTACATTTTTTCTATGGGTGGATTGTTGGGTATTTCAGGTTGAGGAAATTGGACTTTCTTTCCTTTTTTCTTAACAATCTCCGCAGGTTATTTTTGGGAGGTAGATTCAAAGGGTTTTATTTTATTAAATTCCTAAAATTTTGGAGGTATGTTTAAAGTTGAAGAGGCTTCAAGAAATGAAGGTTGGCTTGGAAAGTTAGAGGTAATGTAGGTTGACCTGGCTTGACATAGGAAAAGGGTTATACAAGAATCCCATTGGATATGGAGAAAATAGTTTTAGAGCAGCTTTTAAATAATCCCTTTTAATACTTAAATCTTTCTCAAGTTGAGTGATATGAGATTTTAATTTTTGAATTTCAACTTCTTTCATCTGAATGCTTGTAATTGTGCCTCTATTGCTGACAATCTGCATCAACTCCTGATGTTTTAACTGAATCTGTGTTGTTAATTCTAAATGAACAACTCCCATTTTTCTTTCAAAGTTAGAGAGTCTATTGTCAATCAATTTAACATGTTCTTCAACATTATCAATTTTTTCTTTAATTTTCTTTAATTTTGATTTTGAGCACAAGCCTTCTGTGTCTGCCAATTTAGGACTGCCTCTGCAGGTGTAGTTCTTTTAGGTCTTCCATAAGCATTAACAATATTATAGTTTAGGACAAATGGTTATGTGTTTTTTTAAGTATTAGTCTCAGGGTTTAAAGGTGGAAAATCTGAAGGTTGAAACATGTAAATTTAAGGTAAAGTTTTCAAAATTTGTAAGGCTAAAATTGAAGGTACTGGGTTTTCTTTCTTTACACATTTTAAAGCTTTTTTGTAACAGGGTAAGGGTTTTGGTGAAGATGGAGGTATTTTAGGTTTGCAGGTTTTTTATGGTAGTTTTTTAGTATTTAGGGTTTTTACCAGGTAGGAGGAGAGTACGATATAAGAAAATCATACTTTCCTAAGGGTTATCCTAAAGTACTTACCATAGGATTATCATCATTAAAACTTTTTTTTAATACTTTCTCACTATACTTTTTGGCAGATCTTTTTTTTTTTTCATATTTTCCTCATCATCAGAAAAACAACAATCATCACAATCACAATAATCAAAGTAACAATGACCATCATGCTTAAAAGCATAAATTGGTCTTCCAACATCATCAAAATGGGTTACAGGAACCTTTTTTTCTGTTTGATAAGAAGAAATAATAAAATGAGTGTTGAACACCGTGGGGATTTCCTGTCTCTTTCTAAAATTTATTTCAATAGTTCTATTAGGCTTTCTCATAAACACTGGATCTAAAATTTGAATTGGCTCAAATGCTTCATGGGATTTCTCATAATTTATAATCCATTTTTCTAGGAATAAAGTTAACAACTCATCACTAGAAATTTATTTTGGAATGTGGATACAAGTTGGAGAATTATAGGAATCTGCTTTTATAAAAAGGGCATCATTTTGATCAGATGGTGAAAACATATTTATGGCATGGTTTTATAGTCGATAGATGATTTGATAGTGAAAGGTTACTGCTTTTGCTGTAGCTGTCTGCTCAACACCAAGGATTTGTATTTAGACTTTCAAGGTTGACAAGGCATGTGGGTTTAATAAGACTAGATTGTAATTTGGGAAAAAGGTAAAGAATACTGACCCAACATTTTTCAAGAGGTTTCAACCATCCCAATCATAGCATGACAATACCGTTTATACCTAAGGTCCAGAAGTGAAACTCTGTTAAAAATAGGTAGTCCAGGTCTACCATGATATGTGTGTCCCAACCTTATAGCTCCAAAATGGATATGGGTGTACCCTTGGCTTAACCAAGTTTTGAGAAATTCTGGGGGAGTTTTTAAAGTTACAAATTGCTCGGTTTGAGAAGTAGGGATTTTATTTTGATCAAAACTAGAGGCTTGGACATATTCTTTGATGGAAGTGGATGGTCTTTTTACAAGGGTCTTAAAAGTTTATTTCCAGTTGGATCAAATTTTGGAAAAAGCATCATAAGGATTAAGCAGAGGGGCTTTTGATTCTTCTATCTTTTGATCTTTTGGAAGATAAGTAAACTCATATAAGTAGTTGGATTTTTCAGTATTGGTGTGAATAATTGGAAGTGATATGGTTACAGAGGTGGATTTAGTAGGAACATATTTATAGTCACATATAATTGAGGGTGTTGAAGAGCTGGAGGATTCAGACATGGCTTATAAAGATTCCTTTTCTCATCAGATTCTTAATAATTAACATAGTTGGTCATGTGGCATGAAATGAAATGTGCTCCTTGCTTATATAAAATTATTGACATATGGCTCTTCTTATGTGAAAGAATGAGTTGGCACATTAGTTTTTGAGGGAAAAAAAGTACTAGTGTTAGCGGGAAAAGTAAGGTAATTTTAGAGAAAAAGGTAAATTTTTTTGTGGATATAAAATTTTGTTCTTTTTTTTTACCAAATAAACTTCATAAAAGAGAAATAAAAAAAGAATGTCCTTAGATATAATATCTCAGATCACGAGGTTAATATTAAAACAATAATTTGTAAAGGAAATGACTAAAACATTCTTAGCAAGCTAATCAGCTGACCTATTAGCTTGTCTAGGAACATAATGGAAAATAATATTAGGATGTAAGAATGTACGTTACTGAATCTGATCAGTAAGGACATCAACTTCCTAAGGTTTATTTACATTTGGATCCTTGCACAGACTAACAGCTGTCAAACAATATGATTCAATAATAATTTGGCAATTCTAGAATTTGAAGCAAAAAGCACCACTTCCATTATAACATGCATTTCCGCCTATAAAGGAGACAAAAAAACAATAGTCTTCGTAAACAGATGACCAATCATCCCACGCTCATCTCTAAATATAAAGCTAACGAACCTTTGTGTGATGAATGCTTGAATGAAGCATCACATTTTATTTTCAAAGAGCCCTGAGGGGGAGGCTCCCATCTACTAAAATCTCCAAACTTATCCTGATCCTCAACAACTTGACTACCAGTAATTTTTAGATTTTTGTACTCCTTATTAAGACGTAGAATAGAGCTCCACCAATAATTAATTATTTCTATTGCAACTCTTATTTCTTGTAAAGTTCCATTAAACTTCTTAATATTCCACATCTTCCATATTATCCAACATACACTGGTAACATATCTCAATAAATCCTCATTATTGTTTACAAGCAGCACATTTTTCATAGTTAACCACCAGCTATTAAAGGATTGAAAACCTCTCTCCGAAGGTAAATACACCAACTGACTTGCAAACCAAATTTTCTTATAATGATCACACAAGAACAAAGCGTGTTCTAACATTTCAACCTTTGAATTACATTTGTTGCATATATGTTCAACCTTGCATCCTCTATGAATAAGAGACTTATTTGTTGCAATCGCATTCTAAGAGCATTGCCACAAGAAAAAATTCACTTTTGGAGGAATTTGCAGATTCCAAATAGACTTCCAAACTTCTAAATTTTCATCACTAGTACTAACATTCATCATTTCCCCACCCTCATATTTTTCTTTACTCTTCAACAGCTTGTAACTAGATTTTACCAAATACTACCCATTCTTATTGTAGTGCCATATGAATTTATCATCTCCAAAGCCCACTTATTCTTGGATACATTTAATGGCTTCCTGCTCCTTTAAAGAAAAAAATTTGAGATAATAATTGCTGGTTCCATTCACTAAAATGAGGTATTAATAAATGCCTCACCAAAAAAATCTCCCTTCCAACAGGTTGTCTAAACATTATTTTAAAATTTTCTAAAGTCAGCACCCAGGGGTTTTACTAAATTCTAATATCCCTCCCTAATTGGACATGCCATCAATACCCTTTAAATAACACTTTATGAACCCTTTAAAAGACTGATCCAAACCCAAGAAGCTTCACCCCCTTGTTTAGCTTTTAAAAATGAGGATGAAGGGAAATAAATACCCTTGAGAAATTTTGGCCACAACAAATTTAGATTCTGAATTACTCTCCAACACATTTTTCCAAACATAGCAAGATGAAATAACTCCAAATCTTGAAAACCCAAACCCCCATTTTCTTAATATTCGATAAAACACTCCATCTTATACAATGCTTCTTCTTTTTATCAAAGTCTTGGCTCCACCAAAATTGCCTCATAAACTTCTTAATTTGATTTATTAAAGTAGTCAGAATTTTAAATACCAACATGACAAATAAGGGGAGAGCCTGCAACACCACTTTCATCATTACTTCTTTACCCGCTAGACTAAAAAATTTAGTTCTCCAGGACTAAATTTTATCGCTGATTCTTTATAATAAAAAAATAAATAATGATTTCTTAGATTGACCACACTCTGTAGGTTAACCTAAATATTTTGAAGTATAACGGGATTCCACCACTCAAAAGGCATCACAAATAGACCGCCTTAAATCAAAACTAGAACTAATATTAAACATTAATTTAGATTTGTGAAAATTATATAATGACCTATAGCCTTTATATATTTTCACAACACTTCTTTAAAAACTTGAACTTCCATTATTATAACTTTATGATATAGCACCATATCATTAACAAACTAAGAATGAGTAATAACAGGATAGTATCGAGTGATTTGAAAACCCTTAATTTTTATCTTTGTTACTCATTCATAATTAGTCTAGATAGATATTTAGTCACCAGTATGAACAAGTAGGGAGATAACGAATCCCCTTGTCATAAACCCTTCTTAAGATTAAAAGATTTTGTTAATGGCCCATTTATCAATATTGAAAATTTTATTGTCTACACACATTGCATAACTAAACTAATCTACTTCCTATGGAAACTAAATTGGGTCAAAATTTTCCTCAAGGCTTCCCAACTAACTTTATCATAAGCCTTTGCCATATCTGATTTTAATACAAAAAAAAAAATTTACCTTTGAAATGAGTCCTTAAATCATTGACAAGCTTATGATTCAAAACTATATTTTCTTGAATATTTCTTCCACTCATGAAACATATTTGGTGAGGAGATATGATATAAGGCAACCATCTTTTCAATATATTTGCAATGACCTTAAAAATTAACTTATGGATGAAGTTACAATAATTGATAGGGTGATACTCATCAAAATCTTCTGGGTGTTTCTTCTTTGGGACAAGCATAACGTTTGTATTATTAATTATCAAAGGTAACCTGTCCACATTAAAAAAATTACTGACCACCTTAAGAATATGTTCTTTTATAACATCCCAATGATTTTGATAAAATACACTAGGGAAACCATCTGGACCTGGTGATTTTAGTCTCCCCATCCTAAACACTGTAGCTTTAACTTCCTCCAAAGTAACAATCTTAATCAAATCATTATTCATCTCCTCAATGACCTTCCTTGGTAGAATCATAGAAAAATCCAACTCAAAATGCACAGGCTCCTATTTAAAAAATTTATGAAAATGCATCACCGCTCCATCTTTAATCATCTTTTCATCTATAATCCATATATTAGCACCCACCCTAATTCTGCCAATATGATTTTGTTGTCTGCTTTGAATGGCAGGAAGGTGGAAAAATTTAGTGTTCTTGTCATCTTCTTGAAGCCATTTAACATGAGCTCACTATTGCCAATATATTTCTTTTTGCTTTGAAAAAGATACAATTTCATCTTAAAGGTTTTTTTAGCTTCACCTAATTAGAAAAATCATAACTTTTAAATAAAATGCCATCAACCCTCTTATGCCTCTCCTCCAATTGATTTAAACAACCTCTATTTTTGTTATAGCTCCATTGAATCAACTTTCTACAAAGCTTATCCAACTTAAGTTGAAAAATTACTTCCAAGTTTTGCTCATCTAACCATGATCTTTTGATTAACTCATTCCATTCTTCTTTGATTTTCCATTTTGCTTCATATAAAAACCTTCTTCTTCCTTTTAATTTTAGCATCTTTAATATAAGAGATAAAAGGCAATGGTCATACCCTAAATAAAGCTCATGAAACACTATAGCATACTGATAAATAGTTCTCCATTTAGAGAGAATCCTATCCAGTCGAGCTTGCATATTTCTATCTCCTACTTGTCTATTGTTTGTTAAAAAAAATCCACAAGCATATAGTGTCAGACAAGCAGTAAAAATTCATTCCCTTGGAGACTAGTTCTAACCACCTATTAACCTAATTTTTTTATTGTCCAAGGCTTTCGATAATAAAAAATAAGAAGACCATTAAAATAGCAGATAAATGAATTTTGTAAGTAAAAATAAATTCTAGAGCAAAAGATTAAACAAATGATGAACACAACGGTTAGGAATTGATTTTCTTTCATAATCCTTAGTTCTCTTTAATTAATGAATCTCTTAATCTTGCAAATCCTGAATCTTTCTAAATTATCAATTAATCTCTCTCGAGTATTAACCAATTTTAATTCACAATTCTCAATTAAGAACATTAAGCCCCAATTCTCATTGGAAACTTAATTCCTTAAATTAAACCATAAATTTATTTTCCCACTCCAATTAGAATCTAATTACTTATAATATCTCTATCTCTAAGAAATTTAAACCTATGTTTATAGATTCACTAAGGTTTTGATCTCTCAACCTAAAATCCTAATTTTAATTTTTGCTAATGGTGATCAAACATCAATATAAAATGAGCACAATAAACATAGTTTGTAATTAACTAATAAACTTAATTAATTAAAAAAACTAATTCATGATTAAGTCATTAATTCCTAACCAAAAGAAGCTTAGCCTATCATAGTGTAAAAATATGCCATATAATCATAAAAATAATCCATAACAATTACAAGAATAGAGAAGAGAGAAGAAAATAAAACTAGGAATTCTTGTTCTTTAATTCTTTAACTCTTGATATCTCTTAAGTTCTTCTCTAATTCTTGTGCCTTTTTGGTGTTTTTCTATTTTCAAAATCGACACTAAAGTGGTGTATTTAAAGCCCTTTAAAGGGTAGACACATTGTCCTCAAAACAAGCTAGTGCCAAGTCATTAAAATTAATTTGTCACCCTTATGACCCTTTAGATCTCCTTCTCGGTTGCGGTGGGCTGCGACCGCAACACCATCGATGACAATTCTAGCTACTTCTTTCAGCTAGGACCATAGAATGGGTTGTGATGGCAGCCTTGACTTCACACTAATCCCACTTTCAAATGATGCGATCTTTACTTTCCTAAGACTAAAGCTAGTTCTTTTTGCCTAAAATGTAATTTTTTATCCAAATTCTTTCACCAATAGTCCAACCAACCTAAAAATACATAATTTGAAATTAAGACCAAGAACTCACAAAATAAAATCACTTAAGACATAAAAATTACTAAACAACAAAATAAAATGCTTTACTAATAACACAAACAAACACCCCCACACTTAAGCTTTTGCTTGTCCTTAAGCAATATACATGAGAACAACTATCACAACCATAAATGTAGCACATTGATAGACTTAACTTGTTGATCCATCATAATTTTAAATTAATACAAAATTTAAAACTCAAAACTAAATTGATAACTCAAGGTCAAAGACATAACCATTACCAAGTGAAAAGAAAACTTTACCGTTGAAATCTTAAAAAATTTATAAGTTAACACCTAAGAAAAATGGAAGTGAGTGGAACTATTATTTCAACTCATAGAAACCTTTAAACCTAACATGTAAGAGATAATTTTTTTTTTTTTACAAACAAGTGTGTTTTATGCTCCATCTTGTAATTTTTTTTCTTTATAATCAATTTTCCCACTCCTAGTAATCCCTCATTGTTCCCACACTATCAAGCGTGGATACCACGAAGTGGGTCATTTGGATACTCTTACTCTATTTAGAGTATTGGAGTAGATTTGGAGCATATAGAATTTTAAATTTAAATATTAGATCCTTATTAGAAGAGTTTTTTTTTATATGCTACCTTCTTACATGCTAGATCAAGAATCAACTAGAAATTAAAGTTAAGTACCACTCACAAACATTTTTCTTAAATATCAACACATTAAATTCGATCATTCAAAAGAAAGTGAGCATTAAGTTTATTAAAGATTCAAATTTCCTTAACCATAAGTTATCAACCTAGCTTACAAGTCAAAAATTAAGCATTAACAAAAGATTAAAACATATCTATAAGAAAATCACATATAATGTCCTTAACTAATCATAGTGATAAATTGTAAAAATTTAAGTGTATAAATCCTAAGTGCAAATAATCCTAAAAATTTAAAATTAAACTAAGACTACTAATTAAAGTAAAATTCTAATTAAAACATGAAAATTAAGACCTCACTGAATGTAAATGCAAAACTACCCCCCTCCTACACTTAAACGTCACATTGCCCTCAATGTGAACAAATAAGTGGATGACACAACAAACACACAAGAAAATTAAATAACATAAAAATAAATGAGTTAGAATAACTCCCTTAATGTGGTGAAGTAAGTGGAGAAGGAATGTTTGACCCGATGCTTCAATAAAATGCTTAAGGTGAACCTCTTGATATAATTGGTGATGTGCAATAGAATTCATTTCGACTTGAAACTCATCAAATCAAGCATTCATGTGTAGCTCAAGTTGATTAAACTAAGTAAAAACCTGTTGCCACTTAGAAGAGGAACTAGAACCAACAATATAACTACCACCTACATCACGCCTCTCCTTATCCTTATCTTCACTTGCAACGTCATTATCATCAGCATCCTCACTATCATTCGAATCCACAATGGCCTTACGGTGATTTTTATTTTTCCTCAATATATAACGTCATCAAGTATTGTGATCCTTAAGCTCTATACTTTCATAAATGATCTCAGCACGGGTCAACATATCCCAATTAATTTTTCCAAGAGTAATGGCAAACATATGGGGCTCAGAGGAACAAAAAACCTTAAAGTGCATAGCTAACCCATAAATAATATGTCCTAGAGTAAGTAGAGATTTTTGGCCTTTAACAACATGCAATAGTGTGTGAAATATAAAAGGGGAAGTGCAAATCTTAGTTTTTGTTTGCACACACCATAACACGAGTAACTCGAGATGAGTAATTTAATTGCTCTTTAATTTTCCAAAAATGCAATAAGCCATGAATTTATGAAGAATGAGATAACTATGCTTTGTAATCAACCCATTAGGAGTGAGATGGCCTCTTAAGTGCTTGAAACCCCTAAAAATTTCGTGCTAAAATGCACATGGGTTAAAATTAAGTGAAGCTTCTTTTAAACCCATTTTGCGAAAAGCAAACACTTGAGACATCGCATCATAATCTAATTGATATTTAGAGCCCAAGAACTAAAAATTAAAAATGTTTCTCTCCCTATCCACTACTTGCAAAGTGGTATAGAATTCTACCACTAAATCATGATAGACATCAAATTTAAGTTCTATGAATTTAGTCCACCCTAAGTTAGCACATATTTTATGTATCTCATCTTTCAATCCTATGATTTGCAATGTGTCATCATCAAAATACTTAGGCAAAATTAAATTTCTTTTGGAAAAAGATTGAAATTTCTTACCTTCCTCATATGTGTAAAGAGGAAAAGTGCTTAATAAATTAGAGCTACATCTTCTTTGTCTTAAAGAGGATCATCCAAAGTAGCTCTTTTTCTCTTGCCTTTTTTACTAATATGTTTGTCTCTAGGCATGGTGAAATCTATAATAGAGAAGAGACAATAGAATAATAAGCACACAACGAAAGAAAATAATGATGAGAAAATGAAAATAAGTGATGGGTATGTGAGAATAAGTGGAAGATTGATGAGTAATTAAAGAAAAACTAAAAGAAGAAAGCAAGAATTGGAGGAAGAAAAATTTGGGAATTTAGGGATTGAAAGAGAAGGTTTAAAAGGAAAGGAAGAAGTTGGAAAAAGGAAAAGATAAAGGTTTAAAAGAAATGAAGTAGGAAATTTGTAAAATAAAACAAAAGCTATTGATTTTTTTTAATTAAATCATGTGTGTGTGTAGGTGGCTACGGTCGCAATGGATGTGGTCATAGCCTATACTATGACCATAGCTGAGAGTGCTCATCAAGGGGGTCTGCTCTCGCTGCAGTCGCAGGTCACTTTTTTTTTACAATGTAAGTAAAAAAATAAATTAAGAAAATAAGAATGTAACAAAAAAAAGTAATATATATATATATATATAGTAATTAAAAACAAAAGCTTCTACTTAAAGAAAAAGATCCAAAGAATAGAAAGCACACAAAATCAAAACACGAAGGGAAAGAAGAAAATATAATAAAGAATAAAATAAAAAATCATATAATTAAGGAAAAATAATAAAAAGTTATAGTTCTGAGTTAAGGTTGTTAGCTTGACCCCTGTTAATTTCAATGTGGTGATTGAATTTTGAGAGACTCCCTTTCTATGGGCATTATCATCTACAATAGATTTTGCATTTCTGACCATTAACTTTGAATGTCTCTCCTTTATTATTTGCTAACTCTAGAGCTCCATGATTGAACACTTGAATAACTTTGAAGGGGCCACTCCATCTAGACTTGAGTTTCCCTGGAAACAAACACAACTTAGAGTTAAATAATAATACAAAATCACCAACACATAAAATTTTCTTTTGAATATGAGCATCATGACACTTTTTGGTTCTCTCCTTGAAAAATTTTGCATTTTCATAAGCTTGAAAGCGTATTTCATTAAGTTCATTCAATTACAAAAGCCTTTTTTCACCATTAGCCTTTATATCAAAATTTTAAAACTCGGTAGCCTAATATGGTCGGTGCTCTAACTTTACAGGAAGGTGACAAACCTTCCCAAAAACCAATCGATAAGGTGACATGCCTATAGGTGTCTTGAAAGCAATTCGGTATGCCCATAATGTATCATCCAATTTTAAGGACCAATCCTTTCTTGAAGTGCCAATTTTTTTCTTAAGAATCTTTTTTATTTCTCTATTCGTCACTTTCACTTGGCCACTTGTTTAGGGGTGATATGGGGTTGCTACTTTGTGGTGTACCCTATGTTTCCTTAACAAAGCTTCAAACTATTTATTGCAAAAATGTGATCCCCTATTATTGATTATAGCCCTTGGAACACCAAATCTATTAAACAACTTCTTCAAGAAATGAATGACCACCTTAGCATCATTTGTTGGTAAGGCTAATGTTTCCACCTATTTAAAGATATAATATACACCCATTAAAATAAACCTATTCCCATAAGATGAAGGAAAAGGTCCTATGAAGTCTAATCCCCATACATAAAAAATCTCTACTTCTTAGATTGGAGACAAAGGCATCTCATGTCTCTTGGAGATATTGCCTATGCATTGGCATCTATTACAATGGTTCATATACTCCTTGGCATCTTTGAACAAGGTAGGCTAAAAGAACCCACATTCGAGGACTTTAGATGCTATTTTGGTGGCACCATAATGACCTCCATAGCTTGAATCATGATAGTGGGGGAGAATACTATGCATTTCAGCCTTTGGATTGCATTTCCTAATCAGTTCATCTCTATAAATTGTGTAAAGATAAGGTTCCTCCCATAAATATTGGTTAACTTGATGCAAAAATATTATTTTTCTTAATATGAGAGGTCCTTGAGTAACACTCCACCTGCCAAATAATTAGCAAAGTCAGTATACCAATGTGGAAAAATTCTTTCTAAAGCTAACAAAAATTCATCATGAAGGCTATCATCTATTAGGTATTGGTTACTAAGAATATACTCTTTCTCTGATCTTGACAAGTGGTCTGCAATAATGTTCTCTGACCTCTTCTTATTTCGAATCTCTAAGTTAAATTCTTGAATTAGCAACACCCATTTAATGAGTCTCAGCTTGATGTATTTCTTGGCTAAGAGGTACCGTAAAGCTGAATTTTCCGTGTATATAATCACCTTAGAGCCAAGTAAGTAAGCACAAAACTTGTCTACAACAAAGACTATCATTAACATTTCCTTTTTGGTGGTGGTGTAGTTGAGCTATGCATCTGCTAAAGTCTGACTAGCATAATATATGACATGCAAATTCTTATCTTTTCTCTGACCCAAAATTACTCCAACAATATGGCCATTCGCATCATATATGATCTCAAATGGTAAAGACTAATTCAAAGGTGTAATGATGGGTATTGAAATTAATGCTTTCTTCAACCTATTAAAAGCACTTAAACAAGCATCAATAAATTCAAAAGACATATTAGAGGTTTGGCAATAAGTGAGAAGTCTTTAATGAAATGTCGGTAAAGATCGGCATGCCCTAAAAAACCTCGAACTCCCTTAATTATTGTAGGAAGTGTCATTTCTCCCAATTGAGTAAAAGGTTAATCTTTTTACAACACTTAAGCACCTTGTCAAGGTTAGCTAGACATAAATCAAAAGAATCACCAAAAATAGAAAGATCAACCATGAATACCTCAATAATATCCTCTACTAAATCAGAGAATATTGCCATCATACACCTTTGGAAGGTTACAAGTGCATTACATAATACAAATGGCATTTTTCGGTAAAAAAAAGTGCCATAGGGACATGTAAAAATTATTTTATCTTAATCCTTAGGAAAAATAAAAATTTGGTTATATCTAGAATATCCACCACAAAAATAAAACAAAGAATGTCTTGCAATCCTTTCTAACATTTAATTAATAAAGGGTAAGGGAAAGTGGTATTTTTTAGTGGCATTATTCAATTTTCTATAATCTATACACACTCACCACCCATCAATAACCCTTTTTAAGATCAAGTCACCCTCTTCATTCTCTATAACTGTCATCTTACTCTTCTTAGGCACACATTGAATTGGGCTCACCCACTCACTATTGAAAATAGGATAAATGATACCTGTGTCTAAAAGCTTTATAATTTCTTTCTTCATTAATTCCTTAATGTTTAGGCTAATTCCCTTTATGTTGGAAATTTGCCAACCTAAAGCTCAAATTCTACCTTTTACTATCTCATAAACTTTCTTTTCTTGCTCAATGTTTAGTTTATTGGAGATATTAATAGGTAGTGTATTGGCCTCTCTCATAAGTGTATATCTCAAGTGGTTGGGTAGTGGCTTAAGCTCTAACTTTGGTGGCTTTTCAATGAAAGGGGGTGTAGGGTTTTTCACTTCTCATCAACAACTCAGGTTTGGTGAATTCATGTTTATGCTCTTGCTTACTCTTATACCCATCATGTGGTATTTCATCTCCCCCACTCACATATGAAACAAAGTTAACTTCTTGAACACATTCATCAATTACATAAATTTTCATGCATGATTCATCATCTAAAAGGTATTTCATTAATTTAGACATTACAAAATCAACCTTTTCATCTCCTACCCTTAATGTTAACTTGCTTTCATGCACATCAATTATAGCCCTACCTATGTTCAAGAAAGGTCTACCTAATATTAGTGGACAAGATTTGTCTTCCTTAAAATCTAAATTAATAAAATCAACAGGAAAAATAAACTTGTCTACCTTTTCTAAGATGTCCTCTATCACTCCATAAGGTTTCTTTATAGAGTGATTTGCAAATTGCAATGACATATTAATGGTCTTCATGTCACCTAATCCAAATCTCCTGAAAATAGAAAGAGGCATTAGATTAATACTTGACCCTAAAGCACATAAGCTTTTAGGAAATTCACTAGTACCAACCATGCATGGAATTGTAAAAATCCCTGGATCTTTTAATTTAGGTGGAATCTTGTGTGAAATGATCGAACTATATATCTTTATCAAAGGTACAATTTTATTATCATCCTAATGTCGCTTGTTTGTTATAAGGTCCTTCAAGAACTTGCGAACTTAAGCATCTATGCAATTGCTTTATAAAAGGGAACATTGATATATAACTTAAAGATTTCCAAAAATTTGGAAAATTGCTCTTTATCTTTCTACTTTTTCAATCTTTGGGGGAATGGTAACTCTGACATAAAAGAAGAGGATGTAGATTTAGGAACCTCTTTTTGCTATATTTTACTCTCCTCCTTCGCCTCATCTTCCACCATGTCAAAGTGCTCCTTATCTTTCTTTTCATCCTCCTTCAAAAATTTAGCTTATGTCTTCACCTCCTTGCAACTCCTTAAAGTTATAACCTTCAATTCCTTAGGATTTGACTCTGTAGAGCTTAGAAGGTTTCCTTATGCTCTTGATATCATGGCATTAGCAAGCTATCCAAGTTGTACCTCGATATTATGGATCGAAGAGGAATGATTCTTTGTAATTTGATTAAACTTGACCTCCATTTTCTTTTGGTTCTCCTTATGGATATTCAACTTGTTTGTGATGGCATTTAAAAATTTATCTAACTTATTCTCTATAGATGCCATCCTCTCTTATGGTGGATGTTGAAATCCTGGTGGTGCTTGTTGTCTTTGCAAGTTGTTATTGTTTGGGAAGTTTAATGCAACCATATTGTTATTATTACTCCATAAAAAATTTGGATTATTTATCTACCCCAGATTGTAATTGTTGGAGTACAGATTATTAGCTTGCCTCCTTTAAAATTGATTGCCCATAAAATTCACTTGCTCTTAGTATCCATCTCCCACCATACCTACATCACCAAAATTGAATTCATTATTAAAGTAACTCAAGAAATTGTAATTTTCACTATTAGGGGCTGAAGTATTTTTATGAGTGAGGTTGCCAAGTTGGTTTGTCAATGCAGAAATTTGAGCTTGGAGGGTTGTCATTGTGTCAACTTCTAGCCTTCCCATTTGATTTGGAGGTTGAATTCTCTCAAAAGACTATAGGCAATTGTCAATTGCCATCCTTTCCAAAATTTCTACAGCCTCATCCACTATTTTTCTTATAAAAATCCACCAACCTTAGCATCAATGAAATCTCCTGTAGAACTTATGACTCCATTATAAAATGTCATTATAAGCACATCTTTTAGCAATCCATGATGTGGACATCTCCTCTACAACTCTATAAACCTTTCCTAAGCTTCACTCAAGGATTCATGCTTAAATTGTTGGAATGAAGTGAGCCCTTTCACCACCTTTGCTATCTTAATAGTGGAAAATATTTAGTTAAGAGCCCTTTCACCAAATCATTCCAATTAGTGAAAGAACTAAGTGGTTGAGATTTTAACCATGCTTTAGCCTTGTCCTTTAATGTGAATGGAAATAATCTTAACCTTAGTGCATCACTAGACATTCCATTGTACTTGAGCATGTTGCAAATCTTTAGAAAATTGGTAATGTGGTCATTTGGATCCTTATTCAGTATCCCATAAAATTGCATGGTTGATTGGAGCATCTATAGCAAAGCCAGTTTAATCTTAAAAGTATTGGCTATTGGCTTCAACATTCAGTCTCGTGATGCCTTTGCCTTATGCCTCCTAAAATAGGCATAGACATGTCCATTAACAACAATGTATCATCTTGATTATCATTGTTTGCCATTGTACTTGACTATTCTCTTGAGTGTCTTCGATTTTCCTTTTCAAACTTAGTTGGTATATATGTGAGTGGCTTTTTCCTTGACTTTTGAGTATTATGCATGCATAAAAAAACTTAGCAAAATAAAAGGAAAAAAATTAAAACAAGAAAATTAAATTGGTGCCTTAATCCAATAAAAATTAAACCAATTATGATGTTAAAATCGAGTCCCCGACAACAGCGCCAAAAACTTGTTTGATAAAAAAATCCACAAGCACATGGTGTCAGACAAGTAGTAAAAATTCATTCCCTCAGAGACTAGTTCTAACCACTTATTAACCTAATTTTTTATTGTCCAAGGCTTTTGATAATGAAAAATAAGAAGAAAATTAAAATAGCAAATAAATGAATTTTGCAAATAAAAATAAATTCTAGAGCAAAATATTAAACAAACGATGAACACAACAGTTAGGAATTGATTTTCTTTCACAATCCTTGGTTCTTTTTAATTAATGGATCTTTTAATCTTGTAAGTCATGAATCTTTCTAAATTATTGATTAATTTCTCTTAAGTATTAACCAATTTTAATTCATAATTCTCAATTAAGAACATCAAGCCCTAAATCTCATTATAAACTTAATTCCTTAAATTAAACCATACATTTAGTTTCCTACTCCAATTGAAATCTAATTACTTGTGATATCTTTACCTCTAAGTAATTTAAACCTATGTTTATAGATCCACTAAGGTTTTAATCTCTCAACCTAAAACCCTAATTTTAATTTATGCTAATGGTGATTAAACATCAATATAAAATAAGCAAAATAAATATAGCTTTCAATTAACTAATAAACTTCATTAATTAAAGAAAAACTAATTCATGATTAAGTCATCAATTCCTAACCAAAAGAAACTTAGCCTATCATAATGTAAAAATATCCCACATAATCATAAAAATAATCCATAACAATTACAAGAATAGAGAAGAGAGAAGAAAATAAAAATAGGAATTCTTGTTCTTTAATTCTTCAACTCTTGATATCTCTTAAGTTCTTCTCTAATTGTTGTGCCTCTCTATTATTTTTCTTTTTTCAAAATCGACACTAAAGTGGTGTATTTAAAGCCCTTTGAAGGGTAGACATGCTACCCTTAAAATAAGGCAATGCCAAGTTATTAAAATTAATTCGTTAAGGGACTATGACCACAATAAAGTTGTGATGGCAGCAATCCTCATGACCCTTTAGAGCTCCTTCTCGATTGTGGTCGCAGCTTGGGTTATGACCACAACACCATCAGCGACAATTCTGGCCATTTCGTTCGGTTGTGACCACAGAATGGGTTGCGATGGTAGCCTTTATTTCATGCTAATCCCACTTTCAAATGCTGCGACCTTTACTTTCCTGTGACTAAAGCTGGATCTTTTAACCTAAAATGCAATTTTTCATCCAAATTCTTTCACAAATAGTCCAACCAACCCAAAAACACATAAATTGAAATTAAGACCAATAACTCACAAAATAAAATCACTTAAAACATAAAAATTACTAAATAACAAAATAAAATGCTTTACTAATAACATTGATTTTACATAAACATCTATTATTCCAAGTAAAACAACCACCTTGGTATCCTAAATTCGATAATGAATAATCATTTATCACATTATGACAATCCCTAGTTTATGTAAAATGAACATCGTTACCTCCCATTTTCTCCTCTAAGCTTAATAAGGAGTTAAAATCACCTATTACGAGCCATGGAACAACTACTCCTTTATCCAATTTCTGGATCTCATCCCATACTTTTAATCTTTTCTCACAATAAGGGTGACCATAAACTCTAGTCAAATGCCACTCCTCACTTTCATAATCAATTATAAAATCAATGATATTGGTTGAAGAATAACATATTTAGATCTTACAATTATTTTTTCGCCAAAGCCTAAGTCCTCCTGATCTTCCATCCGGCTCAATGTAGGTTCCACTTTGGAAACCCATACTTCTTTGTAGCTTTTCCATGAAATTTGTAGACTAAGTCTCCATTATGAACACAATCAGAGGTTTATGTCATTGCACCAGATTTCTTAAAAGCTTATTTAGTTAAGGGGTTATTAATCCTTTGGCAATTCCAGGAGATTATACTCATTAAAAGATAATTGTAGTTATGAATAGAGAAGAGAGAAAATATCTATGGCTATTTGTGGCTATCAGTCTACTATAATTTTGTTCTTACATGTTATGGTTCTTTTTTTCAAAAAAAAAAAAAAAACAAAGTGGCCAAGTTTTATTGCTCAAGTAAATATAGTTCGGTTAATTGAGTAAATGTTATTGCTCAAGTAAATATAGTTCGGTTAATTGAGTAAATGTTATAGAAAACTAGTATAATAGTAAATAAAAATAATATATGTAGTTTTGTAAAAACTCATATATTCAAAACAATTATTTAATTGTCATGTAAGATTTAATTTGATAATAAAATGATGTAATTTTGAAATTATTAACATAAATTATATATGTATAATTAAATGTAACATAAATTATTAAATTATTATAATTAAGTGGGTATGGGAAAATAATTATTAGTCACTTGCAAAATATTAATCATCAAATTATTAGTCACTAGCACAATATTAACATTATTAGTTATAATGTTGATTGGTGATTCACATAAATGATAATTGAGACATAACAACATTACAAATAAATAATTAGAGCAAATAACATAAAACAAATAAAAAACATAAAGCAACTAATAACAAGTAAGGCAGTCCAAGCAAGCAAGCAAATCAAGCAAATAGCACATAAAGCATGCAATATAATCAAGCAAAAAAATAATAAAAAAAAGGAAAAGGGATTAAAGATTATGTACAACCCTTGAAATCGTCTATTCTAATAAATACATACAGATGGGAAAATAAATCAGGAAAGGGATTAAGGATTACAAATCTTTAAAATTTTCTATTCTAATAAATACATCAAAATGAGAAATAAAATAATAAAATGAAATAAAATCCTACTCTAAATTTTTTTTTCAATACAAAGGTTTGTATACATACACATGCAATCACACATTCCATCCATTCAAGACACAATAATAGAAATATATATTCATCCATTCACATGACAATAAATTAAATAAGATGAAACAAAACCAAAATGATAAAAACTATCAAAGAAAAATAAATAAATAAAAATGCTTTCATGGATGATTTGGATAATACATTAGGATGAATACCTCAAATGAATTTTAAGACATCACCCAAATTGGGTGATTAATCACAAGGTCATTAATATTTTAACCTAGAAATGATATGAATGTACTTGATTAAATAAATAAATATGCAAAAAAAATAACGTAAATAAATATATTTCTATTGGATATTTACTACTAAATAAATAAATATAAAGAAAGAAATATTTTTATTAGGGAAAATATATTATTTATTAAAATTATATTTTTATTATAAAAGGATACTATTTTCATGTAAGGTGAGATATTTTACTTTTATTTTAATGAAAATATTAATTTTAACCACAAAGATTCAAACTTTAATATATTAACTTAAAGAAAATATTAACTTTATAATGAAAATCTTATTTTTGTTACACTTTACATGTAAAAATGTCAACTTTACCTCAAAGATCTCATTTTTACTATATTTAATAAATAAAGTTTTAAACTTTATGCCAAAAATATTATCTTTACCATATTTTATCAATAAAGGTACCAACTTTATGTCAAAAATATTATTTTTATTACGTTTTCATTAACAAAGCCACAAACTTTATATTAAGAAGATTATTTTTATTAGTGCAAAATTCATGTCTATTTGTTAAAATAAAAAAAATGCGAAAATGCAATTTTTATAATAAAAATTCCACCTTTCTTAGCAAAGACCCATTATATAGAAAAATTATAAACAAATAAAAATATGAACCTCATTATGAAATTATGGAAAACAATATAAACTTTAGTTGTAGGAATAATAAAAAAATATTTTGATAATAAAAATGCAAACTTTATATAGTTAAAATAATGAAAAAAATTATCCAGCAAGTAAAGATACAAAGTTTATCATAAAAATCCCAAAATAATATCCCTACACTAATATTTATAACAAAATATCAACTTGATCATAAAAATAAAAAATTTAACAGAAAAAAGATAAAAATGAAAATTTTATTATGAAAATGATAATGGGTATGCTAAATATTACAAAAATGCAAAGATTTTTTAAAAAAATCATATCAACTGATAATTTGCTTTCCGAAACTTTTGGGCTGTAACCCTATAAATGGTCAACGAATGGCAAGGTGAAAGGTAGGAGAGGATCCCCACAAACCCTCTGATACCTAAGTCAGAGTGTATAGAGGGAATTTAGAGAGACAAGGAGAACAATAATAATACAAGAGAATATAATGAACGAGAATGAGGGATATGAGGTCTTATTTACAGTGATAGTAATACTTAAACCTGAAAGGAGTAGGATTCCTCTTTACATAGGAATTCTAAACTAATTAAGAGAATGTTCCTTTTTGTTTCGGGAGTCTTCTGCATAAGGAACCTTTTCCTAAATGTCTCTGGTTGCCTTCCCTTTTTGAGGAACCTGTATATGAAATAAAAACCTTAATTAAACAGGAATATATATGTGGGGTATGAAGAGTCCCTCATGCGAGTGTGTTCGGATATTTATGTTCGATGTATCCGGGTCTAGGATGGCAACGTCACTTGTCCGTTTAAGGGGAGATTACTTAATTATATCTAATGTGGAAAGGTGAGTTGAGGTGGTCAACCTCAGTCACGAGAAAAGATAAAGCTTGGTATCAAGTCTTGAAATCATTGTGTAAGGATGTTGTTAAAGTGCCAACTAGACTTTAAGTGCACAAAATTTGCAAAAAAGAATATGTAATGGATTAACCCGTCAGTGTGGAGACAACATGATGGAACCAGCCATCATTAGAGTTTTGATGCTCGGTGCATTAAAAGCGCGGCTCGAGTGCCGAACCTCAATACTATAGAAGCGACCTGAGAGTGCCAACTTCAATCACTGGACTTAGATGCTCGAGGCTTAGATGCTCATTACAAGGACGCGAGGCTTACATGCTCGGAACCTCAGTACTATAGAAGCAACTTGAGGGTGCCAACTTCAGTCACTAGACTTAATCTTAGTGCATTAGAAGCGCAGCCCAAGTGCCGTATAGTCTCGGTGTCTTGAAAGTATGGTTCGAATGCCAACCCTCAGTACTCTAGAAGTGACTTGAGGGAGCCAGCTTCAGTCATTGGTCTTAGATACTAGAGATTGTGATGCTCGCTGTGAAGGATAGTTGTCAGCGGTGCGCCCGAGACATACGTTCGCTAGGTCATTTCAATGCCCCCTCTTTTTTTTGAAATTTAAATTGCGTAACTGTTGCATCTGTTCGTGTGTCAAAAGATGTGACGTTTCAGCTACCATAATAATGACAGCTTGATTAATGAATTTTTCCATTTCCCAGTTTGCCCTTAATGATGTGGGAGAGATCAAAGTTTTTATGAGGGTAGTTAATAGTCTATTCCAGAGACTTTTGTTGTCCTATAAGTATTTTTATTTCTTCAATGTGTTGCATTTTGCTTATTGCTATCTTGTTGGCTTCTTCTATCTTCTTTGCCTCCTTTTGCTTTTGCCATTAAGCTTTTTCTACAGTAACCCTTGCGCTTCCGTAATCAGGTGATCCTTTTCTTTCTTCCTTCATTTCTTTATATTGTGTTTTTAGACAAATTCATGGCACCGAGGTAGCTTTGATATGTTCATTTCTAGAATAGACAAAGAGTGGTTAGGGTGGTATCAGAGGCGTTTTAGTATTCCCACCCATTTCACCTTGCACACCACTGATAGAAAATTTAGAGCCTATACTCCCATACTAGGCTTCAATAGGTTAGTAGTATATTTTGACCAACTAGAGGAGGGGGTCTGAAGTTCCTTTTGAATCCCTTTGTAAAGACATTATTAAATAGGTATAACATAGCACCCAGTCAGCTTCATCCCAACAGTTATCGGATTCTGACCGAGTTTATATAGTTAATGCACAAGGAAGGTAGGGAGCTGGACTTAGAGGTCCTATGATACTTATATAGTCTAACTAAGAAGAAAAGGGAGTTGATGTTCTCATTATCGGCCATCCCCAACCACAATCTTTTTGTGAAGCTGCCGGACCTTCATAAGAAGTGGAGGCATAAATTTTTCATTGTTGAGCACCACTTAAACTTCTTAGATGTTTGGTGAATGTGGTTTGAAAAGTACCATAAAATGAAGCGGCCTCTGAAATGTTCGACCATAAGACTGAGATGGTCTTGAGACTTCATCTCATTGGTCTGGCTGATGCTCGGTCAGCCGAAGATGTATCGAGAAGATACCTATGGAGGGTCTACCCAGATCATGTACAATCGACTAGTACATTTTCATCATGGAGAGGTACCTCTCTAACTTATGTCTTTATCTTTTTATTTGTAGATGGTTGACTTTTTTGCATTTGCGAATAGGATTCAGATTATAGTTGACGAGCCATAGATGCAAGTAGAAGCTCCAGTCTTATCTCCATTACCTGAACCTACAGTGCCCGCAGTCCCTAATGAAGCCATCGCTAGTTTGAAGGAGAAGTCTGTAGCTAGATCTTCTCAGATTGAGAAAGGTAGAAGGTGAAAAAGGCATCTCATAGATAAAGACTTTAATACTGAGGAGATAGATGAAGAGATATTTATCCAACGTCCGAGGCTCTCTAGCTTTTCGGACATAAGAACTTGGATCCTAAACAAGATGAAACTACCGAGTGTCTCAAATACCTAGGTCAGAGATTAGTATAATGAATTATTGAGGCTGATGACTAATATGCAACGGTGGACAGAGGAAGGCTGTGAAGAGCTGTTTAGCTCCATGATCTGGCATTCACTAGAAGTAAGTTTGCAACATTATTTAATTTTTTATGTTTCAGGTTTTAAGGTAATGACGCAAGTTTTCTATTCTCATATAACCCATGCGTTGCTTCTAGCAAAGGATGAGTACTTCTTCCTGAAGAGCCAATACAACTTAAAAGAGATAGAGGTCGGGACTATAACGATTGACTTCGAAAAGAAGTTGGACAATGTGAAGGCAATGCTGGAACTCTGCCAAACCAAATATACAGAGGCCAAGTTTGAAGTGGAGGTGAGCCAAAAGAAGGTGGCTGAGATAGAGCACAATCAAGCCCAGTTGACGAGGAGGATTGAGGACTAAAACTCCCGGATTGTCGATCTCGAGAGGAAGCTAAGCAAGGCTGAGAAATCTTAAGAAAATAATAAAAGATCTTGTCAAAATATGGTTGGGGGGGTTTCTCAAGGCATACAGGTCTGAGTATAAAAGAGTCCTGCTTTCCTAAGATCTGGCTCTGGACTTGGTTGAATTGGATAAGATAACGTTGGCTGACTTGGCTAGGATCGCTTCCGAGGAGGATGCTTAGACCATGGCCTCTGCCCTCTAAGTGAGAAATATTTCTAAATAAGTTAAAGGGTCATCTTTTGAGCCTCTAACACCTATCAATGCTATTAATGCTGCTCCCCCTCCTGTCTCCAAGTTTGATCCGTCAGATGTACATTTGGTAGACTAGAGATTTTTTTTTGTAATTGACTTTTGTAATATGATTTCTCTTTAATGAATGAAAATGCTTTATTGAATGGTGTTTCAAATACATCTATTGGTAATATTTTCAGAGATAGTTTGAGTTTCAGTATCGTTGTAATTCCTTGCCTTGTCTGTCTTTTATTTTGTGTGCTCCTTTAGATGTTCATTCTGAAATTTGATAAGGCCCTTCCCAATTAGGTCCAAGTTTGCTAATACTAGAGTTGCCCTTGCTAATGTCTGCCCTTCTGAGCACTCAGTCGCCTATATTGTATTGTCTTGGGCGAATGCGCCGGAGATAATATTATGCTATCTTCCTCTTGTGAGCCTCTATGACAATGGATGCCCATTATCTTCTTTCTTCTAGCAAATCCAGACATATTTAAGTGTCAATATTATTGATGTCTTAATCCAATTCTCTACTAACCTGATAACTTGGCGATCCAATTTCTACTGGTATTATTGTGTCCATACGGCAGGTTAGCTTGAATGGTGTTTCTTCTGTAGATGATTTGAGTGTAGTCCTGTAAGCCCAGATAACATTGTTGAGCTCTTCGACCCAGTTTCCCTTATTTTCATTAAGCCCCTTCTTCAATCCTTGCATGATAATCCTATTGGTGACTTCCATTTATCCGTTTGTCTGTGGGTGGGCTACCGAGATTAAATAAAGCTTTATTCCAAGGTTAGAGCAAAACCTTCTGAACTTCTCATTATCAAACTATTTCCCATTATCCGTGATCAGGGTGTGTGGTATTCCAAACCTGCAGATTATTTCTCTCCAGAAGAAGTGTTGGATCTGAGCTTCTGTGATAGTTGGTATAGCTTCCACTTCTACCCATTCAGTGAAATGGTCTGTGGCCATAATCAAGAACTTTTTTTATGATGTGGAGGTTAGGAAGGGACTTAGGATGTCTATTCCCCACACTACGAAGGGCTAAGGGCTGCCGATAAGATATTGAGGGTTGGAGGGCTTATGGTTGAGACGAGCAAATTGTTGGCACTTATGGCATTCCTGAGTTAGCTTCTGAGCATCTCTGGACATTGGGGGCTAGTAGTATCCTTGCAATATTGCTTTCCTAGTTAACGTGTAATGTGACTTATGCGCTCCATAAATGCCTTCATGGATTTCCTTGAGTATGTAGTTTCCTTCCTCTAAGGACACACATTTAGACCATAGGTGTGAGAG
Organism: Mallotus nudiflorus; assembly: GCA_947683625.1. NCBI lineage: Eukaryota > Viridiplantae > Streptophyta > Magnoliopsida > Malpighiales > Euphorbiaceae > Mallotus > Mallotus nudiflorus. The sequence continues at coordinate 2,868,438 of CANTUR010000002.1, forward strand.
GGATCTTCTATAGAGTTCTCTATGAAGTATAGAATAGTGGGATGCCTTCATCTTTAGCTTCCTAGATTTCAATTTATCTTCTAGGAGTATTTTATTTGTGAGATATTAGACGATCGGCTTTGTCCGCACCAGGCTTTCCAGTATCTCCAAGATATCTAGAACTTCAGTACTGGGTTTTGTCAGTGCTTTGGTGAGCTCCATGTCTTTGATCACCTGACTATCTTTGGCTACTAACTTGGCTAAGAGATTGACTTCTGAGTTTTCATTTCGAGGCATTTGCATTATTTCCTATTGTCCCCCATCTTGCTCAATCTTCTTCAGGAGTTGCATGACTTTCCTAACATATCTAGCAATGCTCGGATCCTTAATCTGGAATGTCCCTTAGACTTGGTTTACTACCAATTGAGAGTTTAAGTGTATCTTGAGATGCTCAACTTTGACTTTGGTAGCTAACTTTAATCCTATGATGAGCGCCTCTTACTTCATAGCATTGTTGGTGGCATTATACTTTATCCAAACTGCATATCTAATAAGAAATTTATGCGATCCTTTGAGGATGATCCTGGCACCGAATCCTTAAGTGGAGGATGCCCTATCCATATAGAGCTTCCACTCTGGTGCACTAGTGATGGTGAGATCTTTTAGTATTATCTCTTGAACAAAATATGCTAATGCTTAAGCTTTCACCTATTAATGAGACTCATAGTTGATTTCGAATTCTCTGAGTAATACTGACCATTGAACCAATATGCCTGAAGTCTTAGGTTTTTGTAATATTTTTTGTAAGGGGAGCTGGTTCTTACAACAATGGGATGAGCCTGGAAGTAGTGCCTGAGCTTTTGGGATGCATGAATGATGACTATGGCCAATTTATCCAGCATTGGGTACTGAATCTTTGATCCTTATAGTATTTTGCTAACATAATACACCGAGCTTTGTTGGCCCTCTTCCTCCCTTACTAATACCAAAGCAAATACGACGTTTCCTCTAAGACCAACCTATTGAGCAAAGGTGGGGAGTATATGAATTTTTTAATATCTTCAAAACATATTTGGCAATCTTTCATCCAAATAAATTTCTTAGAATATTTTAAAGCTCAGAATAGTGGTAGGCATTGCTTGGTTGAGCAAGAGATGAAATGTCCCAAAGCCATGACTCTGCCATTTAGCTTTTATGGTTTGTGAATGGTTTTCAGAGCTTTCATGTTGAGAATGGCTTCCACCTTTTCCTGGTTGGCCTCAATACATCTGTGGGATATTATGAACCCTAGGAATTTTCCTACCTTAACTCCGAAGATGCACTTTTATGGATTTAACTTGATCCTGGATTTGTTCAGTAATTGAAGGACCTGATCCAGATCCGCGAGGTGTTAATCTGCATGCTTATTTTTTATAATAATGTCATCCACGTAGACTTCCCCATTTCTCCCAATCTGGTCTCGAAGTACGTGGTTCATCATCCTTTGATATGTGGCTCCAGTATTCTTTAACCCAAAGGGCATTACCTTGTAGTAGTAAAGACCTTCATGGGTGATAAGGATGTTTTTTCTTGGTCTTCTTCCTTCATTAGTATTTAGTGATATCCTTGTGTTGTGTTTACAAAACTATATAGACCATGGCCGACAGTAGAGTCTTTATTAGCAGGGGGTATCTATCCTTGGGACACGCTCGGTTGACGTCAGTATAGTCCACACATATCCTATACTTGTTGTTTGATTTCTTTACTAGCACCACATTGGATACCCATTTTAGGTGGGTAACCTCTTTGATGAATCCGGCTTCTAGCAACTTCTTTGTTTCCTCGGTGATTATCTTCTGCCTCTCATATGTAAAAGTTCATTTCTTCTGGATTATTGGCTTCACCCCTGGTCTAATTTTCAATCTATGTGAGGAAATATGAGGATTTACTTCTAACAACTTAGCATCATGGATCACCTCTTGAGTGCTTGGTGAGGACTTCACTTATTCCTTGCTTGGTTTCAGAGTTAAGTTCATTGTCGATCTTTACCGTCTTCCCATCGGCAATCTATAATGTCTGAGTGTCATCGACCGGTTCAATCCTGGCTCCTTATTTCTCTAACTCCCAAGTCTCTAAGGGGAATGCTTTCATATGAGGTTTGATTGCCATCTGGTAGCATTACCTGGCCATGAGCTGATCTATACAAGTTATAAGAGTTTTGCCCTAGATTGGAATCTTCATGGTCAGGTGTCAGATACTTGTGACTGCATCAGTTTTATAAAGTGTTAGTCATCCTATGATGTTGTTATATGCCAATGGTAGATCCACTATATTGAATAGGGCTTTAATGACTTTTGTTTCTTCAATGTCCCAATTTTTGAATTCTAGACTTAGCTCTATAATTCCCATTGGCTGTATGGTTCCCCAGCAGAAGCTTATAATGGGATTTTGGATAGCTTTTAGGTTAGTGACGGAACCCCTATTGCTTTGTAAGCATTCCAAAATAGTGCGTTGATGGCACTCTCATTGTCAACCAGTAACCTTTTTACTAGATAATTATTAATGTATGCGCTTACCACCAGGGTGTCATTATGTGGGTGCCAAACATGCTCCCCATCCTCATAATCAAACATGATTACCTCTCTTTTTTTATGGGTCGGTGATGAGTGTGAAAAATGCATTTCATTAAGTAGTCTTTGTGTTAGGAAAAATGCAATTTCAGTTAAGTTTGTGTTTCTTTTATTCAATTTTTATCTAGTTGAGTACCTAATGCATGTCTTGTGTGTTTATTTATTTTTATGTATTAGTTAGTTTACTTTTGGTTGATTTTTATGTATTTAGGGAAGTCAAAGAACAGTAGAGGAAGGTTACATGGGAGCCGTGGACACTTGAAGTGGGCTCAAAAAGTAATGGAGGTCGATATGCAACAATGCTGAAGAAGTGATGTGCACGGTTGTGTACAAAATGCAAACGGTCGTGTGACCTGGTGATTGGGAAATTCGGAGTCAAATTTAATTGTTGATTCATGAGGGACAAGATGGAGATTTTGCATGGCTGTAACCCTAGGGCTGGTAATTAGGGTTTTATAAGGGGGTAGCCACCAGAAATAAAGGATGATTATTCATCACTTTTTAATAGACATTTTTTAGAGCAGTTTTGGAAAATAAGGATTTTTCTTGCTTATGTTAGTTTTGAAGATTTGAGAATAAGAATTGAAGAACATCAAGCTTTCTATTAAATAGGGGGTTTATTCTATTCAATTGTTTTTATTTGTTCTTAATTTTAATTTAATGATGATCTCTATTTTCTTTTATTCTTCTTCTTTGTCTCTTACAATTAACATGAGTAGCTAAATTCTTTGTTAGGGTTCTTGTTGCAATTCAACCATGGGCTAATCACAATTAAACCTAAGCCATTAATCTAGATCCTTTAGTTGTTATTGAACTTAATGTCTTATTAGGATTGATCACCCTTGATTGAATATACACAATAAAACTTGATCAAGAGATAGGTTGTATTGGATTTAAACAATAACCTGTTAAATGCTTTCTTAGTTAAGAAACACTTAAGCAATTAATAGTGATTAAGGGTTGGTGCTTAAACAGGGTTAACCGAACACTTAGTAGGTGAGAGCTTTAAATCTAAGAACGTCAATTTACTTAGTTAGTCATAAGGTTGTCTTAGGAGGAAAGCCTATGATTCTTGAGAAACCCTCAAATTGGATTAAGGTTAGGTATGGCTTAGAAGTTAATTGATCTTAAATAAAGGTTGAATTGGTAATAAGAACCTTAGCTCTCTAAAGTGATTGTTATTTCATTGTGATTTTTTTGTGTTTGGTCTTAGTTTAATTTTTTTAGTTTAATTCAAAATACCCTTTTTCATTAGTTAAACAAATAAACATAACTAGTATCATAGTAGTCAATTTACAATCTCTATGGGATCGATATTTAATTACTACTAATCGTATACTTGCAGAAACCCATCAAGTTTTTGGTGCCGTTGCTGGGGATTGCCAAATTGATATTGTTGAGAATTTTGTGTTGTTTGATTTAGACGTTATTTTTTACTTCTATTTTTTTTTAGTTTGACAAGAACTCTTGTTGTTACATGCACACAATGCGTGGCACAAGCAGACAAGGAGCCCAGTTAATACCACTTGATTTAGAGATTAAAAGAACCATTTGTAGAAGGAGAAGACAAAATAGAGATAGGATGAACGAAGGGGAAGATGAAAGAAACCCGCCTCTAGGGGGTAGGGAAGCACACAATAGGCAAGATGGCCAAAATAGGCAGGTTGCCCATAAAACTATAAGAGACTTTATGAGTCCCAATGTCCAAGGTGACCAAACTCTGATTATGAGGCCGACGGTTGCAGCAAATAACTTTGAAATCAAACCCGCCATAATCCAAATGATTCAAAACTCACAGTTTAGTGGCTTACAACATGAGGATCCAATTGGTCACATGACAAGATTTTTAGAGTATTGTTCGACTTTCAAGATGAATGGAGTACAACCAGAAGCAATCAGGCTCATCCTTTTTCCATTTTCATTAATGGGTAGAGCAAAAAGATGGTTCACTAGTTTGGCACCTAACTCCATAAACACATGGCAGGAGCTTTATACAACCTTTTTTAATAAGTACTTTCCACCAGCTAAAGTTCTCAAAATTAGAAATGAAATCAAATCTTTCTATTAAAGAGATGATGAAAGGTTTTATGAATGCTGGGATAGATTCAAGGATCTTCAGCGACAATGTCCACCATAGCTGATTCCTTCATGGGATTTGGCAAAATCTTTTTACAAGGGTGTCAATCCCGCAGTGAGAGCAAACATAAATGCATCAGCAGGAGGAACTATTATGTCTAAAACATTAGAAGATGCCTTGGAGCTTTCAAAAGAAATGGCTAATACCCAATGCCTCTAGTCCAGTGAGAGAGCTATTCTAAAGAGAGGGGGAGCAATTGAAGTTGATAGTTTGACAATGTTAAATGCAAAGATGGATGCTTTATCTAAAAGAATGGATAAAATGAATATTAATGCCATATCTAACCTGTCTTCCTCTTATGAATTATGTTAAGGTAGTCATCTAACTATAGAGTGTCAGATGATGCAAAGCTTGTCCATAGAGAATGTAAACTTTATGAACAATTTTAAAGGACAGCAGAACCAAGTGCACGACAACACCTATAATCCAAGTTGGAGAAATTATCCTAATTTCTCTTGGAGCAATCAAAAGAACAACCAGTGGAGGCCACAAGCACCACCTGGTTTTGTAGGGCATAATGTGCAACACTAGCAACCAAATTACCATCAAGAAAAAAATTCATCTTCTGGGAGTTCTCTAGAGAGCAAGTTGGAGAAGTTCATGGATGTGATGTCCATAAAAATGAATCAACAAGATGAAGCTACAAAGAGGTTGGAAGGAAGATTTGAGCAAATGTATCAAGACACTCAGCTGATGTTCAAGAACCACTTTTCTTCTATTCATAATTTAGAGGTGCAAATGGGGTAGTTGGCAAATTCTTTATCAATGAGGAATCAAGGTTCTTTGCCAAGCAACACTGAGAAGAATCCAAAAGAATAGTTAAAGGTTATCACCTTGAGAAGTGGAATAAAGATCCAAATCCTAAAGGCAATAATAGAATATGAGCAGGAAAAGATGAAGGAAGAGGAGAAAGAGCAAGAGGATGAATGGGTTGAAGTACAAACAGAGGAGAAGCAGCAAAGTGATAATAAAAATAAGGAACGAGTAGTAAAGAAACTTATACCACCACTAGTGAAACCTTACAAACCTCCAGCTCCATACCCTTAAAGATTGAAGAAGCAGGAGCATGATCAACGATTTGCTAAATTTTTAGAGAGGTTTAAAGCACTCCACATCAACATGCCTCTAGTGGAATGTCTTTCGCAAATGCCTAAGTATGCTAAATTTCTCAATAAAAAGAAGTTACAAGAATGTGAGACCATCACACTCACGGAAGAGTGTAGCGCTATCATCTTGAAGAAACTTCCTTTAAAAAGGAAGCATCCAGGGAGTCTCACTATTCCTTGTTCTGTGGGAAATTTAAATTTTCAAAGAGCTTTATATGATTCTAGAGCTTCAATTAATCTTATGCCTTTGTCTGTTTACAGGAAATTAGGATTAAGAGAAGCAAAACCTTCAAGCATTCGATTACAACTTGCAGATAGGACAGTGAAGGAACTAGAAGGGACAGTGGAGGATGTGTTTGTAAAGGCTAGAAAATTTATTTTTCCAGTGGATTTTGTAGTCCTTGACTTTGAAGAAGACAAGGAGGTTCCACTAATCCTTGGTATGCCATTCCTTTGCACTGCTAGAGCAATAATTGATGTCTATGATGAAACTCTTATATTAAGAGTGGGGGATGAGAGCTGTAAGTTTAATATCTATGAAACTATGAAATATCCCTATTACAAAGATTTTTGCATGCGAGTTGAAGTCATTAATGAATGTGTGATTGAAGTCCAACAACAAAGGTTGGCACGGTCTTTAGAAGTTGAAAATATTGAGAAGTGCTTACAGGTACAATCTTCTCAAGAAGAAGTGACTCTCAAATACCCACACTAACCACACATATAACTACTAAACACTGAACCCACACTACCCTCAATCATAAAATGACCAAAATTAGACTTGAAGTTGTTACTTTAATATTTAAGGTACACTTTTCTTAGTGACGACCAAACTTTACCTGTAATTATATCTTCTAAAATTAGTAAAGAGCAAGAGGATTTGTTGGTGAACATGCTGAAGAGAAAAATAAAGGCAATCGGTTGGTAGATTTTGGATATAAGAGGAATAAGTCCCTTTAATTGCATGCAAAAGATTTTAATGGAGGATGGACACAAGACAACCATTGAAAGATAGAGGAGGCTTAACCTGAACATGCAAGAGGTATTGAAGAAAGAAGTGGTCAAACTGCTTGATGCAGGAATTATTTATCCAATCTCTGACAGTTCTTGGGTTAGCCCAATTCAGTGTGTGCCAAAGAAAGGGGGAATAATAATTGTGCAAAATACGGAAGGAGAGTTCATTCCAATAAGAGTTGTGAATGGATGGAGAGTGTGTATTGATTATAGGAAACTGAATTCATCCATAAGGAAAGACCATTTCCCATTACCCTTTATTGATCAAATGTTGGAGCGGATAGTAGGATATGTTTTTTATTGCTTCCTAAATGGTTACTCAGGCTATAATCAAATTGCAATAGCTTCAGAAGATCAAGAGAATACCACCTTTACATGTCCTTATGGCACATTTGTATACACAAGGATGCCATTTAGGTTATGTAATGCTCTTGTAACTTTTTAGAGATGTATGATGGCTATATTTGCAGATTTAGTGGAGGAGATCATGGATATTTTCATGGATGATTTTTCTATCTATGAAAACTCATTTGAAGGATGTCAGAGCAATTTGGAGCAAGTTCTAGCATGTTGTGAGGAAATAAATTTGGTGTTCAATTGGGAAAAGTGCCATTTCATGGTAGATGAAGGTATTGTACTTGGACATAAGATTTCAGCTCAAGGCATTCAGGCTGATAAAGCAAAGGTGGAGGCAATTGAGAAGCTTCAGTACCCCCATAAATGTTAAAGGAGTTAGGAGTTTTCTTGGTCATACAGGCTTCTATAGGCGATTTATCAAGGATTTCTTAAAAATCTCAAAACCCCTGTGTAAGTTACTTGAAAAAGATTCACCTTTTGATTTTACTGATGATTACAAATTAGCTTTTAATAGGTTAAAACAAGAACTTGTTTCTGCTCCTATAGTGATGGCACCAAATTGGTGTCTACCATTCAAGCTTATGTGTGACGCCAATGATCATGTAATAGGAGTCGTTCTTGGCCAAAGAAAGGAGAATAAGTTGCATGTGATCTATTATGTGAGTTGAACATTAACAGATACTCAGCTGAATTATGCTACTACAGAAAAGGAGATGCTAGCTGTTATATTTGCTTTTGACAAGTTCATATCGTACCTCCTTGGATCTAAGGCAATTGTATACACGGATCATGCAGCATTAAAGTATTTAATGAACACAAAGGATTCAAAACCAAGGCTCATGAGATGGGTACTTCTGTTGCAAGAGTTTGATATTGAGATCAGAGATAAGAAAGGAGCTGAAAATGTAGTAGCTGATCATCTTTCAAGGTTGGAGTTGGAACAAGAGGAAAGTGATAAGCAAGAGCCTATCAAGGAGATGTTCCCTGATGAAATGCTTTTCGCTATAGGATTTATGGGTGCTCCTTGGTTTGCTGATATAGCAAATTTTTTGTTAGTGGGTGAAATTCCAAAAGAGTTCACTCCTCAGTAAAAGAAAAAGTTGATTTATGATGCTAAGTTCTACATTTAGGATGAGCCATTTTTGTGGAAACTATGCAACGATGGCATGGTGAGGAGATATGTAACAAATGAGGAAGTAGGAGAAATCTTACAACACTGTTATGGGAGGGTCAATGGTGGACATTATGGACCACAAAGAGCAACTGCTAAGGTTCTTAAAACAAGGTTCTATTGGCCGTCAATCGTTCAAAATGCTAGAGATTTTATGATGCATTGTGACACATGCCAAAGGAGTGGAAACATTTCAAAAAAGGATGAAATGCTCCAATTTGGAATCCTAAAGGTGGAAATTTTTGATGTTTGGGGCATTAATTTCATGGGACCATTTTCAGTGTCAGATGGTAACATGTATATTCTTATTTGTGTAGATTATGTTTTCAAGTGGGTGGAAGCTCAGGTGCGTGCAGTCAATGATGCAAGGGTTGTTTGCAAGTTCTTAAAGAAGCTATTCTCTCGATTTGGAATGCCTCGAGTCATCATAAGTAATGGGGGAACACACTTTTATAATAAGAATATGGAAGCTTTATTAGCTCGCTATGGTGTGAAGCACAGGGTAGCTACACCTTATCACCCATAAACTAGTGGCTAAGTTGAGGTGAGTAATAGGGAGTTGAAGAAGATTTTGGAGAGAACAGTAAGTAAATCAAGGAAAGAATGGGCAAGGAAGCTTGATGATGCTTTGTGGGCATATAGAACAGCTTACAAAACACCTCTTGGGATGTCTCCCTTTAGGGTGGTTTATAGCAAAGCATGTCATCTTCCCGTTCAGCTTGAACACAAGGCCTACTGGGTAGTGAAAGCCTTGAATTTTGACTTCAGGAAGGCAGCTGAGAGAAGAATGTTACAATTGAATGAACTTGAAGAGATAAGAGAAGCTGCTTATGAAAATTCAAGGATTTATAAAGAACGTACTAAGAGATGACATGATGCAAGAGTAAGAATCAAGGAGTTTAAGGAAGGTGATCAAGTTTTGTTGTTCAACTCACAGCTTAGATTGTTTCCTGGAAAGTTGAAAAGTAGATGGATAGGACCGTATACAGTGACTCATTCATATCCTTATGGAGCTGTGGAATTGAGCAATATAAGAGGAGACACATTCAAAGTGAATGGGCAAAGGTTAAAGCTATACCATGGAAGCACATTTTAGGAGTTCCATCAAGTTTCATACTTAAAGGAATCAAATGGATGATCAATTTGATGGTCTAGTTCATGGACCATTAAAAGAGCGCTTCTTGGGGGCTCAACCAAGACTATTTTTATTTGTATTTGTATTTTTATTATTATTATTTTTTGTTTTTATTGTTTGGTTATTTCTTTTATGTTTTTTTGCAAGTTTAATCTATTTTTTATGATTCTTTCTTATGCATGTCAGGGAATGAGAGAAAGGTTAGAGCTCTAAAAGAGGTCTTAAATGGAATATTGTTTCGAGTGTCTTGTAAGTTAAATTTGTGATGCATTGCTTATCTATGTGTGTTGAATTTTTGATTCAGTGAATTTTTTGAAGTATGCATGTACAGGTCGCATGGCCGTGCAACTTGTGTCGCCACTTTTGGCTAGTCAGGTCATATGGCTGTGCACCTGCTCGACACACGACTGTGTGCATTTCGTGCAGGGCCATGTGATGAGACAGACCTATTTTTTTGAAAAGACACGAAATTTTGTTTTAAGTGGATTTTTCCACTTCCCAACACTTTAGAATTCCCCAAAACCTTATGGACTCTAATTTTGACCACTTTTCCACTTCCCAAGCCCTAGAAAACCTAACCCTTGACCACCTTTTCAATTTCTCATTAAATTTGACCCAATTCCCCATCATCCCACTCTCTATATAAACACTCACCTCCTCTCTACAAAATCATTCTCTACACCATTTCCTACACCATTCTCCACTCTACATATTCTCTCAATTCTTTTTAAGGAAGTCTCATAGAGAAAGATTAAAGGAGGAAGGGCATAGCAAGGAAGAAAACTAATCCTACCGAAAGACCAAGACAAGGTGGAACTTCCAATAATCCAGGTGGTGCTAATGAGGAATAAATGGTAAAGCCTTTGCCCTCTCAAATTCAATTTAGGCATGGTAAGCATAGGAATAAGTTTCAAGTAATGACGAGTAGGAAGATTGTGCCAAATAGATATTTGAGTGCCACATCCTTGATTGAAATTAGGTTATTAGATGAGATTAATTTGTATGTTCATAGGATGGGGTGGAATGATTTTATTTTGCTGCAGAATCCTTTTTATGCCATCCCCACTTATGAATTTCTCTCTTCTTTCAAGTTTAATGATCATACCCTTGTGCTTACTTTTCATTTGGGGAATGAGGAGCATACTCTAGGCTTGTTTGAACTCAATGATGTATTTCATTTTCCTAAAAATCAGGATGCTAATGTTGCATATGATAGGAATGAGTTTTGGAGAGAATTAACCAAGGAAAGGGGAGTTTTCTATGAGGCTCGGTTAGCAAAAGAATCAAGGATTCGATTGCTCATACTCAAGTACCTTCATAGGCTCATGGCATATTCTTTGTTTCCAAGGAAAGAGGGTGACTCTGTGATTACCACCACTAAGCTAAACATTTTATATTGTATGGTGAATGATAAAAAACTTGATGTCTATCATGCTTTAGCTGGGAAATTGAGAGATTATGCTATAAAAGCTACTGGGGCTATTAAAGTAGGAGGACTAGTAACAGCTATAGCCAAGTACTTAAACTTTGACATCGAGAACATGCCTTTTGAAAAAGTCTCGAGTTGTCACTACATTGACACTGGAATGATGGTATCCATGGGAATGGTTAGAGTTGACCATACTGGGAAAGCTTTTCTTATCCCGCTTACACCTGTAGAGTAAGATGAAGAGGAAGAGGAAAATGCTTCTTTGAAAAATGTGATAGAAAGGTTGGACAGCTTGGAGTTACAAATTGGAGTCATAAATTCCAACGTAGGTGAGCTGAATTCTGAAGTGGTAGGAATGGGTCATACTTCTAGGAAAATGAATCGCACAGTATAGATGATTAACCATAACTTAACGCCTATTTCAGCTCTCAGAATTTTATCCCACCGCCATTCCCGTATGATGAAGATATGGCAGCACAAGTGTACTCTTCTGAGGATGAAGGGGAGGAATGAAGACCTTGTTTTGAATGGTGTTTAGGTTTAGCTTGAACAATGTTTATTTTATGTGTTTTCAGTCCTTTTAATTTTAATGTTTTATGGAAAGTTATGTGTTATGTTTTATGTTTTGAATTAAAGTATGTTTTTGTTTACATTTTTTTTTTCAACGATTTTTATTTTAAGAATGTTTCTTTTTCTTATTTTCCATTCAAATTTTCTTCAATTGTACAATAAATATAGGAGGCTTATCCTACCAACAAAAAAAATATCTGTGCTAGCAGGTAGCATGACCATGCACATTTGGCACACGGCCGTGTATGATACGACATCAATCAAGTAGCACGGTCGTGCGCATTTTGCACACGGCCATGCAACCTGATGCATAGGAACAGTTGAATTCCTCAACTTTTTCCTATTATAAACATTGCAATGAGGCATTGCACATTTTAAGTGTGGGGGGAGGAATTAAAACTTTTTTTTTATTTTGTGAGCTTATTAGTTGTGATTTTATTTGTTTTCATGTTGTTTCTTTGTTCCATTGGGAGTTTAGTTGATTTTAGTTTCCTAAGTGAGCTAAACTTTCCGAATTAATGGGTAAGCAATTTTTATTTTATTAGAATGTTTTGTTTCTCGTAATTTTTTTTCTTATTTAAACTTTGCTGACTTTTGTTTTTGTTCTTGTTAATTTCATTCTCTTTTATTGTTTTATTTTAGTATTAACATTGTTATGAATGCTAAAACAAAGACACAATTTCAAGAAAAGAAACTTAGTGATGGCAAGGGCAAGACTAAGGACATGAGGGACGATTATGAAGCTTTCTTTTCCATTTATTATGAAGAGGAAGGGAAGAGATTCTGCTCCTTAGTCAAGAGAAATTTCAGCAAGCCAAAATACTTTGATGATGAGGTACTATTGAATATGGGTATTAAGGGAACCATAGATGTGTTTTGCAATAAATTGGGGTGGTTTAAATTGGCTACAACCCAATATGATGTATTCTTTGAACTCACAATAGAATTTTACACTACATTTAAGATTCTAAATGCACCTTTAGGGATCTTTTCATGTAGGTTCTTTAGGAAAGAATACTTATTTGACTATGAAATCATGTCTCAAATCTTTGGTTTTCCTTAAGGAGGTGTTTGTCAACCTCCTATGGATTATAATATGAGTAGTTTTTGGCATGAAATCACTAAAGGTGATAAAGTTTATGAGGGTCAAATAATGACTAGTGGTTTGATCAAAGATCACTCATATTTAATAATGCTTAAATTCATAGCACATACAATCTTTGGAAGAAAAGATAGTACTAGGGTTTCTCCTGATGAACTATTCATGTTGTGGTGCTTGAAGACTAACATAAAAGTATGTAGTACATACTTTTTTTTGTGTTCTATTCGGCGTGTTGTTCAGGCTAGAAAGGCGTTGATCTCAATGAGGCATATTGTTACTGGATTAGCATTGTATTTTTCTCCATTCAAATTTGCCAAACATAAATTGGAGCCTTTAGAAGCCGAGTCCTTTATGAGATTACCTAGTGCGAGCTGAAATCATCACCGAATTCAATAAGTTTCATGATGTAATGGGTAGAAGATGCTATATGATCCGCCAAATGGCAATACAACATGGTGAAATACCTTTACCCCCTAATGCAACTAAAAAAGGAGATAGTGGGAGTGAAGCTCAATTAAGGAAGCAAGGGAACATCGAAAATGGAGTGATGGTATCATGGAAAAAAATCAAAGAGCGGATGGATATCTCTGACAATAGGATTGGGAATATGGTAATGGATTTGTCCAACCAAATAGAGAAGTTCGAGAGGCGATGTGAATCCAGAACTAAAAGGTTGCAACTTCAAATTGATGAAATCTTTGGCATCCTTCCTTAAAGCAAAAGATCTAAAGCTATAAATGAAGATGCAAAGTGCATCATGGTCACACCATATATTCTGCATCCAATTTTACAGAAATAAAGGGAGTATACTGTTCTTTAATTTTCTTTTTTTTTTTTATTTTCTTTTCATGACTGTATGCTTGTGTGTTTGTTTTACTTTAAGAGTCTACATGCTTTATTTTTTTTACCCTTTTTTGTGTTTATGCCTTGCTCTTACACTTGAATTTTTACAACATATATACCTTTAGAGCCTTATTCGTTAATCTTAGTTTTCTTGAAGAAATGTCTTAATCTTCCTTTAATGGATCATTTAAAATTTTTAAATTAGAAGAGCAACTTGTGGTTAGGAATTTTTAAATTTTAATTTACATTAATTCTTACTTTTCTATTAAACAAGTGAATCTAGATGATTAATATTTAAGAAAAGTATTTGTGAGTATGAATTTGAGGCTGCTTTAGAGTGGTTAAAAAAAATCAAGAAGCGAGATGGAGTGTAAAACACACTCGTTTGGAGCTTAAAATTGAAAAGAAAAATCTTTAAATGCTCTTTCTACTCCAATGCTCTTTAAGAGTAAAAATATCCAAAGGACCCATTTTGGAGGTTTCCACACTGAGTAACATAAGAAAGGTAGGGGATACTGAGATTGGGAAGACATTAATTGATTAACTTCTTAGCCTCCTTATTGTTGGCATGATTTCTACTTATTTCTATTTTTCTTGAATGTCAATCGTTTGTTTTCATATACTCACTAGAAAAGTATGCTCTTCACACAGTAACAATATATTCTTAACCTCAATTATTGTTTTAAATTTTGAGTTTTCAAACTTTTTATTAAAGGAAGATTATGGTAGTTAGTCAAGTTAAAGCTAGTTAATGAGTATGATTCTTTAGGTAGATATGTGTTTTCAGGTTTTGCTTGAGGATAAGCAAATATTCAAGTGTGGGGGAATTTGATGAGTGTGAAAAATGAATTTCATTAAGTAGTCTTTGTGTTAGGAAAAATGCAATTTCATTTAAGTTTATGTTTTTTTTATTTAGTTTTTATTTAGTTGAGTACTTAATGCATGTCTTGTGTGTTTATTTATTTTTATGTATTAGTTGGCTTATTTTTGGTTGATTTTTATGTATTTAGGGAAGTTAAAGAACAGTAGAGGAAGGTTACATGGCAGCTGTGGACACTTGAAGTGGGCTCAAAAAGCAATGGAGGTCGATATGCAACAATGTTAAAGAAGTGATGTGCATGGCCATGCACAAAATGTACACGGCCATGCGACTTGGTGATTGGGAAATTTGGAGTCGAATTTAATTGTTGACTTATGAGGGACAAGATGGAGATTTCGCATGATTGTAACCCTAGGGCTGGTAATTAGGGTTTTATAAGGGGGTAGCCACTAGAAACAAAGGATGATTATTCATCACTTTTTGATAGACATTTTTTTAGAGCAGTTTTGGAAAACAAGGATTTTTCTTGCTTATATTAGTTTTGAAGATTTGAGAATAAGAATTGAAAAATATCAAGCTTCCTATTAAACAGGGGATTTATTCTATTCAATTGTGTTTATTCGTTCTTAATTTTGATTTAATGATGATGTCTATTTTCTTTTATTCTTCTTTTTTGTCTCTTACAATTAACATGAGTAACTAAATTCTTAGTTAGGGTTCTTATTGCAATTCAACCATGGGCTAATCACAATTAAACCTAAGCTATTAATCTAGATCCTTTGGTTATTGTTGAACTTAATGTCTTCTTAGGATTGATCACCTTTTGATTAAATATACACAATAAAACTTAATTGAGAAATGGGTTGTATTGGATTTAAATAATAACCTGTTAGATGCTTTCTTAGTTGAGAAACACTTAAGCAATTAATATTGATTAAGGTGGTGCTTAAACTGGGTTAACTAAACACTTAGTAGGCGAGAGCTTTAAATCTAAGAACATCAATTTACTTGGTTAATCATAGGGTTGTCTTAGGAGGAAAGCCTATGATTCTTGAGAAACCCTCAAATTGGATTAAGGTTAGGTATGGCTTAGCAATTAATTGATCTTAAATAAAGGTTGAATTGGTAATAAGAACCATAGCTCTCTAAAGTGATTGTTATTTCACTGTGATTTTTTTGTGTTTTGTCTTAGTTTAATTCAAAATACCCTTTTTCATTGTTTAAACAAATAAACACCACTAGTATCACAGTAGTCAATCTGCAATTTCTGTGGGATCGATATTTAATTACTACTTGTACGAATCCATGTACTTGCGAAAACCCATTAGTCAGTCCTTCTCCCTGGTTTCTCTTAGGTCTTTTCTTAGTATTTTCTCCTCTGACTATCATGTTAATGACCCTGGTTGGTTTAGTCAAGGCCTTTTTTGGTTCTGGCCTATCTCATCCTTATACATCCAGATTCCTAGTTCCTTTAGATGTGTAAGTGAAATTGCTAAGTCTGTCGTTTTGCACCAATCTTTTTATGGCATTTTTAAATTCTTAGTATGCCTTGGTGTCGTGCCTATAGTCTTAGTAATACTGGCAATAGTGTCCCCTATCTTGCGTGGCTCTCCGGTTTAGGCTTATTCTTTTGGCTGGGATACCCACCCTATTATGTCTGATCCACATGAGGATCCTGGATCTAGAGGTATTTAAAGGTATGTATCTGTCGGCTTCCTTTTTAAAATTTTCCATCAGGTTTCTGAAATTTGTTCATAGGAAGCTTACTCTTCTGGGCCTTGACCTTTCTTCTCTAGCTAGTACTTTTTCCTCCTCCCTTCTCATCCTTCCGTCTTCATCCATTTTTATCATTTTAACCACCATGGCCATCACCTCCACGAAAGTGCTAGGTTCTTTTATCATTATCTTGTCTTTGAGTTTTTCGAGTCTGGTGCCATTCTTGAGGGCTTCGATAGCAACTTGGTCTACAAGATTTTTTATTTGCATAGCCACTTTGTTGAATAGATCTAGGTACCTTCGTAGTGATTCATCAACCTCTTGCCGGCACATTCTGAGGTCATTGATATTTTTAGTTAGAGGAATGTTTGTGACAAACTTAGTTTGGAACTTCTCTGCCAGGTCTTCAAAAGAAGTGATGGAGTTCTCAAAAAGCCAGTAAAATCATTTTTGAGCATTCTTAATGAGCGTGTGTAATATCCCGTGTTTTTAAAAATATTTTTACACTGTACCGGGATATACAGTGTCAATAATTTTTATGCATTATACGAT
Source organism: Mallotus nudiflorus (assembly GCA_947683625.1). Classification (NCBI taxonomy): domain Eukaryota; kingdom Viridiplantae; phylum Streptophyta; class Magnoliopsida; order Malpighiales; family Euphorbiaceae; genus Mallotus; species Mallotus nudiflorus. The sequence continues at coordinate 2,884,978 of CANTUR010000002.1, forward strand.
ATTTTTATGAGTTAATATGTATTTTAAACCTATTTTAATTACTGTGTTTTATATACAGTGTTTTACGTAAAATTTTCCCGGGACTTTCATTTTCGGGGAAATTTCCACGTAAACAATGTATTATTAATTATTTTAAATGTATTTACGGGTTTGCATGAACTCATACATATTTTTAAATTATTAAATAAAGTCTGTGTGTATATTTATTTAATTAGGGTTTATTATTACCCTAATATTTTATTATTTATTTATTATTATTTGATTATTTTATTTATTATTAAATTATTAAAATTTATTATTTTATTATTAATTATTTATTAATATTTAATTATTTTAATTTATTTTATTTTTTTTCTTTTCCTTTTTCTTTCTTTTTCTTTTTCTTTCTCTTTCCTTTTTCTTTCTTTTTCTTTTTCTTCTTCTTCTTCTTCTTTCTCTCCCGCGGGCGTCGACCACCACCATTTTCTCACCGCCGTTTCTCCCTCCTCCGGCCACCGTTTTCGACACCGCCGGTCTCTATCTTCTCCTTGAGCTCCGGTGAGTGTTATTCTAGCTTTGGTTTGAGCTAAAATGGTCTAGAATTGCTTAGGTTTTGATTTGAAGTTTTCGGCCTCTTTTGGTTTTTGATTTTTTTGAGCTTCGATTTGGATGATTCATGGAAACTTCCTTCACAAATGTTGTTCCTGGTAGCTTAATCTTCATGTATGAATTTTTGTAGAATTTTTGGAGGTTGTTTGGATTTTTGGGTATTTTTGAATATTTTAATATTATTTTCTAATTTTCGGAAATTAATTATTTAAATTATGAAATTGGAGTTTATGGTTGAATTGAGTGTTGAAATGAATTATAGGAATTTATTTGGAATTTTTATGAATTTCTAAGTATTTATTTTTAATTATTGAAGTTTATGTGATTTTGTAAAATTAAGTTAATTGTGTTTTAAATTGAATTTAATTGGTTAATTAAGTTTAATTGTTGATATTATTGATAAATATGTTGAGAAAATTAATTTTGGATAATTGTATGATTTTTGGTGAATTTTTGAAGTAATTTAGGTATATATATATATATAGGGGTATTTTGGTAATTTTACCCTAAATTGTCTAAAAATGTAATTTAATTGGTTTTAATATTTATTTAAGGTATAAAAATGATTTCTACAAAATATTTAGTATTTTTAACTAATTAAAACTATTTTCCGGGAATTATTTTCAATTATATATATAATATACGGTTTTTCTAATAAAATGAGTTTTAATCGGTTTTTATAGTGTTTCAAGATTTATTTTGCAATTTCTACGTATGAGATGTATTTCTAGATTTTAAGGATATTTTTGGTATATCTGGAATATATATTCTGTGTTTGTGGACCCCGGTCGACAGATTGTAGTCTGGAGTCCGACCGAGGGGTTGTGATTGATTGTGGTGTTTATTTTTGAAGTGTATTTTCTTTGCAGGGTCGGCTCTACTCTTTTGAGTAGAGAGATGTCCGTTTTACAGGGGAGGTTCTGCCGGATTTCCGGTAGAATTCTCGTAAAACGTGATATCCAGTCGAACCCTAATTTCCGATTCTGTGTTGAATACTCTAGATTGAATTCTAGGATTTCTGTTAGGGTTATTCTGATGTCGATTAATTATTTCTTGTTTAGTTGCGCCGAGACCGAGGGTTAGTGGACCAGGCCCGTCGGATCTGTCTCGTGGAGCGCATTAGGTGAGTTACTATATTATATATATATGCTTAGGATGCATGATTTAGAAAATGCATGTTTTATTTTGACTGAATATGCATAAATAACATGATTTATATTCAAGTATATTTTTGGTATATTTTTGGTATATAATAAATTATATACATGTTTTATTAATAAAATATATTTAAAATGTTTTTAAATATATTTTTAGTTTAATTCATGATTTGATTGGATTTATTTGACATATATATATACTCAAAATATACCTGGTTTATGTTTGGTATATTTTCGGTATATATATGGTTTATATTGCTATTTCATTTATATCCATGCATCATTTATTTTTGTGAATGAATGTTTTATATTTAAGAATGAAGGATATCAATAGAACGTGCTACCTAGTGGGCAGCACTAGGACCGAGTACGTACCGGTACGCCTATAGCTTTAGGCTATATTACTGACTATTTGTGGATATCGATTTGATTATGATTATTGATATATGTGAGATGTGGTTTGTGGGTGTGATTGCTGGAGCTCGGTTGACCAAGTGTCTCGGGGCCAATCACACTGGCAGTCAGACTGCTGGAGCTCGGTTGACTTAGTGTCTCGGGGCCAGTCTACTGTCCATATGGATTAAGTGGATATATTTGGAATCAGTGAGCCTGTATGGCTAGAGTGTTGTTTAACACTATTTTCTGAGGTTGCGATATTCTAGGGTTCTATGTGATCCTTCATAAAAGTTGATTTTCAGACAAAATATATAAAATGATTTTTCTGCATCTGTATGAACTTGCCTGTATATATACATATTACTCATATACTGTTGACTGTATGCATTATCACTTAGAGTGTATGTATATATATTATAGTAATTCACTCAGTGAGGTCTGACTCCCCTCCGTTGACTATTTTTCAGGAGAGTCAACTTCCTCAGACCTCAGTAGTAGGTCGATACGCCGGATTTCTTCCGTCCCGGCTTCTTTATGTAAATTGTATACTTGAGTCTTATTTATTTTATCTAGACACTGTAGTAGTTGTGATTTTCAGTAGTTGTGATTTTCAGTAGTTGTGAATTAAAGTATTTGTTTTAAAGAGATGTATTATAGTAAAACTGGATTTGTATAAAGATTATACATTTATGAGATTATATATGCGATGTGATGAGTTTTGAATTAAATCCAGTTGATATGGATGATATTGTAATATTTATGATTTTTATTTTCCGCTGCATATTATATTTTATGGTTATTATTGCATATTTATTTTATTTTTAGGCTTGCTACGGGTTCCGGATTCGAAAGAATTCCCGTTTCCTAGCGCCGGTCATGGCCCCTGTTTTGGGTCGTGACAGCGTGCTTAGGAAAACTCTGCATATGATGTTGTCATTTACATTATGGGGCAACATTGTTATTCTAAACAAGGATACATGGTTGACAGGATCTCTAGTCCCATCATACTGATCCAGTTATGGCATCTTGAACTTGGTTGGGAATTCTATGTGGATTATCCTCTTTATGAAGGGTGTTCTGCCTTCTATAATACATTCTTCTTCCTTCCTCGGTCTCATGCGGGCTTTGTGTATAACCTCTTTAACCTTTTAAGTTAATTATGAATCATTGAAAGTAAGAATTGTGGAGCTAGATTCTTCTTCTAAAGCTTTACCTTTCCCATTGCTCCCTCCAGGCAATTTTGGAGGTATGGTATTTTCTATGTTAGCTGGTCTAAGGTTGCCATTTTGAATCAAGATGTCAATTATTGCTACATTAAGGCTATCTGGGCTTAGATGGTTTGTATCATTGCTTCTTTGTTTGTTGGGGTGAGGTTGAGTGTTTGAGTTACGGTGTTTAGGTTGGGCGTAGTTATGGTTGGTGTTTCTGTTAGATTTGGAAAAAGTACAGAAGGTATAGTTCGGTGATGATATTGTAAGAAAGCATAATATGGGAAGTCGGTGTCGAGAGCCAGCCATCCCTGGGTGTTTCTAAAAGGAACGTGCGTATTACTAGATGAAGGTCCAACATACGGGAAATTAGAGAGGTGTTGTCAGAGTGATTGGAGGAATGAGGATGGAGAGGTTGGTATGAGTGTTAGGAGTCGAGATTGGCGATGGGCTGGAAGTCATACCATCAATGTCTTAATTTGGCAGATGTATGAATGGCTTTTTCCCAAGAGTTCCCACAGATAGCGCCACTTGATAACTTGCTTTCCGGAACTCTTGATTTGGAACCCTACAAGTGATCAATAAAGGGCAAGGTGAGAAGTGGAAAGGATCCCCATAAAATTTCTGATGCTTAAGTTAAAGTGTATAGAGGGAAGTTAGAGAGAGAAGGAGAACAATAAGAATACAAGAGAATAGAATGAATAAGAATGAGGGATATGAGGTCCTATTTATAGTGATAGTGATACTTAAACTTGAAAGGAGTAGGATTCCTCTTTGGATAGGAATCCTAAACCAATTAGGAGAATGTTCCTTCTTGTTTCGGGAGTCTTCTACATAATGAATCTTTTTCTGAATGTCTTCAATTGCCTTTCCTTTCCGAGTAACCTGTATAGGAAATAAAGATCTTAATTAAATAAGATTATATATGTGGGGTATCATCAACAAACAAACCAAACACTCTCGTATTCATTTCCATCATCTCCATTCTCCACACCACCATCACACTACTACTTTACATATGTCAACACAATGGCACCAAAATTCAATAAACGAACTCCAAAAATAATTATCAGAATGATAAAACTGATGAAAATAATATAAAATAAACATAAACATAAATAAAAATGAAAAATAAATAAATAATAAAATAAATATAATTGGAGTAAAAGAAGAAAAGGCAAAAATGAATTTTCAAAAATATAAAATTTTATTGAAAATAATTACTTGGTCCTTCAAGGGATTATTGTTGTAACATACTTTGACTTAGATGTGATTTGGTTGCTAAAACCCTAAAAAAGATTGATTTTTGTGTGATTTGTAGTGTTTCAAAGGGTCTTCACAAGTCGTTCACCCTATAATAAGGGTTTGAAGAGTAATATTCGATGTTTGAGAGAGTATTTTGACAGACTTTGGGTATTTAGAGGGAAATTTTGACCTAGGATACAATTACCCACGAGTGTGGGTTAAAAACCCTTAGAGTTTAAGATAAAAATTGGAAAAAACCATTTTTAAACCCCCCTGAACTATAGCAGTTATTTCTATTGAGCTTATATCGTTTTATTGCATTATATTGAGTCTTTATACTATTATTTATGTATACATTAAGCCTATATGTTATTATTTATGTATACACTAAGCCTTTATACTATTACTTATGTAATACATTGAACCCCTAAAAATTTCATAAAAAATCTATGGATTTGTCAAATTGGGGCTCAATGTATGCATAAATAATAACATAGGGACTCAATGTAATGCAATAAAATGATAGAGGCTCAATATAAAATATCGCTATAGTTCAAGGGCTTAAAAATAGATTTTACCATAAAAATTCTAAAAGAAGAAGACATTTTTCAAAGAATATGATGACGGTAATTCAATAAACTAATATGCAAAGCTTTCTCTTCACAAATTGCTTCTCAAATTTTCATAACTAACTTCCGATTAGTTTTAAACCAAACACAAATATTTGAATTTTCAAATAAATTTTATAAATTTTATTTAAATTAAATAAACCCTTAAAGTTTGTGGAGTGTAAAATTGGAATTAACAGATATAAAATAATAAATATACATTAATTGTTTATTATTATTATTATTATTATTATTAATTGTTTATTGCTGCAGTTGGTTCATGAATTTAGAAAAAAAAAAAAAAGATAACAGGAAAGGTAGAAGCCTTAGATAATTTTTAGTTTGTCAAAAAATAGATAACAGTTGGAATCTTATAGCATGATGTGATAATTAGACATGACACTTTATTTTATGGGGAATTTAATTTATCTGATTGAGATAATTGATATATATTATTTTTCAGACCATCTCTAACCCATACTCAAAATAGGAGAGAATTTGCATTTTTTACCTTCAATCCAGAAACATTATGTGCACTATTTTTGTGTAAGTGAACATGGCAAAAGCAAATATGCTTTGGCAATGTTCACTTGATGCATTTTGAGTTTTTTATTTTTTTTAAAAATTATATCATTAACTTTAAAATTATTCATTGTTATCATTTTTTTTTAAATTATACCATTAACTTGACCCATGTTCATTAACTTGACGCACTTGATGCATTTTGGGCTGATTTGTGTATTTTTTATTTTTAATTATGTATTAAATATTGAGTTATATAATTAAAAATTAATAATTTAACATTATTTGATAAATACCGAAATATATTATTAGATTATGCATTTGTTAAAAAAACATAAATATAGGTGTAATGTGATAAATATTTAAATATTATAATATGTGATATATAAAGAATATTTTTTTTAGTGTGAAAAATGGTGTAATAAATTGGAAAAAAATTACTGTATAAACTGTATTTTAGTGTAAATTTTATACCATTTTAGTGTTGATGGTTGGAGATACCCTCAATTAATTACAATTTAAGTGTTTTATAAAATTTTAAAATCAACAACTGATAACTATTTTTATTTAAAACAGTAGTGAATTTGATAAAATTTATTTTGGAATTTTTTTCATTAGCTGATAGTTGATTTATATTTATTTTTTATTAAGACTGTTTTATTCTTATTAAAAATAACTAATAACAAATAATTTCATTAAAATTAAGTGTACAAAATTAATTTTTTATAGTTCACAATCAATTTGATATTATTCTAAATTAGAATTAATAATTAAATAATCATGATATTTATACATGTAATTATTCTTTTAAAAAAATTATATAATAATTTTAAAATTTATTTCTAAATAATTTTTATTAATAATTTTAATAATATACAAATCAAAGGAAATTAATTATTATTTATTACCATATACTATTCTTGAATAATTTACATTACTAAAAAATATTATAAGAAATGTATGAAATTATATTTACAAGTAAATTGTATACTTAATGGTCATTTGACATATTAATAACAATAACTACTAACAAAATTTTACCAAATAGTTCATATTTATTAGGTAACAGTTATCATGTAATGATCCTATATTTTAAATAATATAAAATTATTTTGAAATATACAGTGTTAATAAAATTTTAAATTTTATTTATATAATAATATTATTATTTGCAAATATTATTTATTTATTTTATTCTAAAATTTTTATTTACATAAAATGTTTATTTTGAGAGTTCAATTATTTAAAATATTAAAGTTATTATTAATGCGATTGTTATTATTATTATTATATTGTTGGTGTGTGATGTATGTGTATATATATGTATATATATATATTGTGATTAAGTTATTAAAGCTAATATATATATAAAGTTTGGCCAAAGAAAAATTGGGTCAACCAACTCATCCTTTCCCTTCCATTTTTTTCTCCTCTTCACGCCATTTTCTTCTCCTTACTGTGCGAATCCAACCAGCAGCCTCCCACCACCATGCCGGATGCTAGCAACTACCACCACTAACTACCCTCACCTCCCTCTTCTCCTCCTTACCTTTCGCTGCTGCAGGCCACGCCAAAAGTTATTGGAATCGTCGGAGATAGCAGCTGCACCTTGGAGCCTCCATTGATGCCAGTGGTGCTGTTGGCCACCTCAGCTCGCCATTTCAGTCTTTTTTGAATCCTTGAGTTTAGATTATTTCAATTCTGAGCTCCATTTGAGCTCAATCTCCATACATTTTGAGTTCTAGCTAGTTTTTAGTTTATGTGTTTTAGGGTTTTAATTTTTTTTTTTGAGTTGGATATTGTTTGATTTATGGATTTTTGATTTAAAAATGTTGTTTATGGCAACTTAAGCTTCTCAAAAATAATTTTTTTGTATTTTTTTAAAATTAATTTGAATTATGGGTATTTTTGAATAATTTAATAGTTTATATTGAATTTTTGATAATTATGTTAATTAATTATTTTTGATGGAATTTTGAGTTAGTTAGTGTTATTAATTTGAGTTAATAATTTTAGAATTTATAAAATAATTTTTAGTGATTTTATATAATTTTTGAGAAATTATTAATATTATGTGAATATTGGAATTATAAGTTAATTGTGTATTTTTATTGAATTTATAGTTAAATAATATGTTTTAAATGATTTTAGAATTTTATAAGGTATTAAAATAATTTTTATAAATTATTTACTATTTTTAACTAATTAATACTAATTTTCAAAAATTATATTTAAATAATATATTATTTACTATTTTGATGATTAAATATATTTTTAATTACTTTTATTATATATTTATGCTATTTAAGCCATATGAGTATATAAAAGTGAATTTTACTATTATATGTTGAATTATTGAAAAATTAGATTTTTATTAATATTATATTATTATTTGAGATTTTTATTTAATTGTTGTGAAAATAATTATATTTAGTGATTTAATGTTTAAATATATAATATTTTGGTATTTTATGGTTATTTATGGAATTTAATGATTTTTAACAAATTTATTATTTTATATTGATTATTGGTGAATTGTGAACTTCAGTTGGGAATTTGTGCAGTTTGGGGTCCTAACCCGAGATGTTGAGCTTGGTGGAATTTAGAAGTGTGTTTTCCTTACAGGTTCAGCTCTACTGTCAATAGAGAGATTTCTGTTTTATAGAGAAGGTTCTACCGAATTTTCAATAAAATTCTCATAAAATGTGACGTTGGGTCGATAATGAGTCTTTGTGTTTTGACTAGATTTTAAATTTCTAGATCGAATCTTTTTTTAAAAATCTTAAACGTATAAGTTAGAATATATATGCATATTGTAATTTTCAATATATACCCAGTATATTTTTGATATATTCATGGTTTATTGGAGTATATTATGGCATATATATCTGATATATGTTTAGTATACATTTAGTATATTTTCAATATACTTTTGGTATTCTTTCAGTATAAAATTGGTATATTTCTCTTTAAATGAATGCTATTATGTTTATATCATGCATTTTATTATTTTTAGTAATTATAAGAATGATTTGAAGGATAGCAGTAGAATGTGCCACCTAGTGGGCTACGCTAGAACTGTTGTGTGACAGTATGGTAGAATTATGTTGAGAATCTGATAATTGTTATTGAGATATTGGTTTTGAAAAAGGCTAACTGTGGATCCTCGGTTGACCGAGTGTACTCATAGCTAGTTATGCCGGTAGTGAGATTGGAGAACCTCAATTGACATAGTGTACTTGGGGTTAGTCTACTACCTTAAGTTGGAAAAAATAATACTTAAAGTTTTGATTAAGTCTGTTGGCTATAGATTATATTGATCGAGGTTACGAATTGTTAGGGTTCTGCTCCGTTTTTTCAACTAAAATGATTTTATGCTTTTATTATATATATAATAAATGAATTTTTGCATCTGTGTGAAGTGTCTGTATATATTTATATCTATACTAATGCTTAACTATATATGAATTAGATTGCGTGTATATATATTATAATAATTCACTCAGTGAGATCTGACTCCCCTCAATATTTTTTTCAGGAGATTCTTTGTCGTCAGACCTTAGTAGTAGACCTTTATGCTAGACTTCTTTAGCCCCAGATGGATTATGTAATTTATTGATATGAACTTTATATGTACTCTAGAAAACTGTAGTAGTAATGTATTGTATCAATAGAATATTATGTTAGTAAGAGACCTATCTCTAAATATTGTATAGATATATTTTTACTTTATGAAATGAAATTTAAGTATTTATTTTTATATCAATTTAAAGTTTTAATTTTGACGTATTTTTATTTATTATTGCATGCGTATTTTTTTTAAGGCTTGCTACGAGTTCCGGATTTGAAAGAATTTTTGTTTCCTAGCACCGGTCATAACTCCCCGGTTTGGGTTATGACATATCCGCTATTCACAATTGTTATTAGCTATCTGCAACTGTTATAAGCTATCAGCTATCCATTATTCGCTGTCCACAACTGGTATCAACTATCAATTACTACACATATGCAAGTTCTGTTAATATTATAATATATTTTTAATTGGTAGTGTAAATGAGTTGAGCTACTTACGAGCATCTTGGTGTTCGGCTAAATAAAAACTTGTTCAAACTTGTATATTGAAGCTCATTTAATAAACGAGCAGAGCTCAAATTATACAAAGCTCGACTCGTAAAACTTACGAATAAGTTCAATTAGAAACTTGTAAGTTAACTCGTAATTTTCATGTTTAATAATTTAATTTTAGATATATAATATATAAATTTTTATTGTAAAAAATATTTTAAAAAATATATTATTAGAATAAAATCATAATTTTTATAAAATATATTATAATTTATTATAAATTTTTTAATGTATAATTTTAATTATTATTTATATTTTTTAAAAATTTCTTTAAACTCATTTATACTTGTTTAAGTTCATGAACAACTCATTAACACCAAGTGACATTGCAAGCTCAACTCGAAATTGATTCAATTATAAATGAACCAAATTCAAATTAGTTAAAACTCAGCTCGACTTAATTATAAACAAACAATACACAAACTAGTCAAAACTTAGCTTGACTTAGTTCAACTCGATTACACCTTTGTTTTTAATTAGTTATTAAACCTAATTGTTAACTATTAAACTTATAGGATTTAATTACAAAAAGCGTTTAATTTTTAGGACTTAAAATGTGGTTATCTTTGAATTAAATTAAAATTGAATTATTAGTCTATAATTTTTTTGATACTTCAAATATTAATGGATAAATATATAAAATATAATTTTACTTATAATTCGAGATTGAATTGTAATTTTATTTTAAAGGTGAAGAATTAAATTATATTGTACAAACTAAAATGCACAATCTTTATAAAAAGGGAAAATTAAAATAGTTTTTATATTCTAAAGAAATTTTTTTTTGAGGGAATACTCTAAATAAAATTTGGTATAAATATAATTTTCATCTTAAGTTTAACATTATTTTATATTCTTATTTTTTCAGGGAGATATTTAGTAAGAAATAATTTGATAAACTGAAAAGTAGAACAATATTTTTTATTATATAAATCAATTTAATTTTACAAATTAATAAAATAAAATTTGAAAATTTCACCAAATTTTACATCTACCAATATTTTAAAAAGTTACTCTTTGGCCATTGCTAGCTTTTGATTTCTCAAACTAATAGTAATAATAATAATAATAATAATAATAACAGAAGGAGCTACGTTAAACTACATGCCGTTTAGCTATTTCCCTCTCCTACATGCCGTCGTTTTGTTCGACGGTCCTTCACCTCTTACCCCCTCCTTTCAACGGCAATTGCTGTTTCTTTACCATATGGTACCGTTATTCTTTTTTTTTTTTCAAATGGTACCGTTATTCTATTTCCTCTTCAACCATTACTCTTCTGGGTTCTAGCCATCGGTCTCTTGGATTTGATTTGGGTTCTCACAGTTCCGGATCCTTATCGCTCCCTTCTCGTCCTTGCAAATTTTTACTCAAGTAAAGTCTCTTTCTTTGCCTTGTAAACTATTTTTAGTCAGTTAGTTCTGTGCTTGCTTTGTACTTTTTCTTTATCTGTACTTAATTTGATGCATTGCTGGAACCACATGTTGATTCTTTGTAGACCATTAGAGGTTACTAGACATAATAAATTTTGGATTATGTTTCAAACTATTGATTGAATAGTTACATCTGTTGTGTGCTTTAATTGATGAGAATTTATTTATGCCTATAATCTGTTTGATGAAAATCCTCACTGAAATTCTCTTCTAAATTGAGCATCAAAGTTATCTGGGTTTGTATGCTTCTTCTGTTAGTTGCTAACTATGGCCTTGAACCAAGAATCCATCAATTTTGCTTTATTCATTAATTTGTCAATGCGTGAACTCTGAAGGTAATAAATGCAGTATTACCAGGTTAGCCCTTTGGTCTTATGTTAGCTTACAGATTTATTATTATGTTAGCTCTTTGATGCTGATTAGAGATGTTTATACTGTGGAATTAGAGATGTTGATGCCGTGTTATCCCAATTTGATTTCACTTAAGAGCTATTTTGTTTCTTGAGCATCAATTCATTCTGCTTTTGGAAACTGTTGTCGCTAAATTCTTAAAGAAGAATCAAACTATGTTGAGTACTTGCATTCTTGTAATTTGGAAAATTACCAGCACATAAAAGCAGGCAACGAAACTAAGGGTGACTGCATAATGACTTTCAAGTTGAAAGAAAACTTATATCAGTTGTCCTTAGGACAAAATTAAAAAAGGAGTTGTCTGCTACTGGTTTCAGGTTAAGATTGATAAGTGTGAGATCAAGAAAAGAGTAAGAAGCTTTAGATCATTGAACTTTTTTCCTTATAATTTATAGCAGTTTCACAAGCCTTTGGATTCAAAATGAGTCAATGCATTCTTTGATGTGTTTTTCATAAGCTTTTGCATGTGCTGTATTCTGCAGATGCGAAAAGATGTTGATTTATTTAACTTATGTATGGTTAGAATTGCATGTTATTGTTTCAGGAGAGTGTGGTTGCACACTTTAGTATATTTTTGTACACTCAACTCAACTCAACTAATCAGCCTTAATCCCCACGTTAATTGCTTGCTTGCACTTTTTTATTAGAAATTTAGGACTGCCTTCTGGCTTTCTTGAAATAGACGATTCACCTATCTCCAATCAAATGTGATTTGTAATTAAATGAAAATTTTGGTTGTAACTGTTGCTGATGTCTAGGGCCCTAGTGTTGGATTTCCTCTGCTGTACTGTTGGCTGCATTTTGGTGGGTGGATATCCCTAAGTATAAAATACCAAATGATGAACCTGGAGCATATAAACTGATTTATCGCAAATGGTTTTCCAATCATTGTTAAGTAGAGAGCGAGGCTTCCGATTTCTGTGTGAATGCCGAATAGGATTCAATTACCAGCAAACATTCAGTCTAGTGAATATTAAATTGAAATGGGTGAAAGATAAAGCATTGGATGCTGTTGTGGCTGGTCAGAGTGAGCTTAAAGCAACCTGCCTTCTTGTTTCCATCTTATCCTCTGCCCCTCATTGCTGCCTTCCTATCTATCGTCTCACTCCACACCGTGGACAGCTTGGTCTACCCCATGATATTAAGCTGTCTACATTTATCAGGAGATATCCTACTATATTCCAAGAGTCCCACATTTTTGATAGCGGGGGCACTCGTGTTCCCTGCTTCCAATTGTCTCCTGAAGCCTTAAATATCCACAAAGAAGAACTCCAAGTGCTTCAGCAGGACCAAGTGGAACTGATTCAAAGACTTTGCAAGCTGCTCATGCTTACAAGAGACAGGATTCTCCCATTACAAACAATTGACCAGCTAAAATGGGACATGGGATTGCCTTATGATTACTGCAATAGCTTGATTCCACATCACCCCGATTTATTTTCTTCTGTTCAGCTCCCTGATGATCGTAGTGGCTTAAAACTTCGAATTTGGGATGATAGCCTTGCTGTCTCCCAGTTGTGGAAGAATGCTGAATTCCAACAAAAAGAAGATGCGGAACATGGCTGCTTAGCTTTTCCAATTAGGTTCACAAGAGGCTTTGGCTTGAAGAGAAAGTGCATGGCATGGTTAGAGGAGTGGCAGAGGCTCCCTTATACCTCACCTTACTGTAATGCCTCACATTTAGATCCACGTACTGATGTATCTGAGAAGAGGATTGTTGGTGTCTTTCATGAGCTTCTCCACCTCACAATACAGAAAAAAATGGAGCGTAAGAATGTGAGTAATCTCCGAAAACCATTGTCTTTGCCTCAGAAATTTACTAAAGTTTTTGAGCGCCATCCTGGAATTTTTTATATCTCAATGAAGTGTGATACTCAGACTGTTGTTCTCAGAGAAGCATATGAAGGCCAGCATCTCTTGCAGAAACATCCTCTAGTTGATATCAGGGAAAAATATGCAAGCTTGATGAGTAGAGGGCTTCTGGATAGAAGTAGGGGCTTTTACAAAAACAACGCAGCAGCTAGTCAAGAGAAACTGTCAGAGATTGTTCATGCCCATGAACCCAGGGACAGAGGGTGCATGCCTGAACAAGAGTTGGAAACTGATTTGCTTTTTGAACATGACGAAAATGAACAAATCCGTGATCCGTGCTGAATCATGTTAGTGTACTATTTGGAGCAGTTGCATCTTCAATCCTTCCCTAGATGAGCCAGCTGTGAATTTTTCTGGATTTTCAGCAAGATTAAATTATAAAATTTTGTTCTATATTTCTTTCCACTTTAAGACTAGAATTAGTGGGAAAACTATGTTATAATGAGGATTGAGAACAGTTTTTGTTGAAGAGCTGTACGGGTAAAAATTTAGAGATAAAAAGAAAAAAAGCACCATGTTGGGATCAAACCTTTTTTCAGTTATTGATATGTGATTTTTTTTTCTTGACATTAAATATAGGTACTGAAGTTTCAAATTGAATAGCATTAAAACTGTAACAGATCGAATGATTTTGGACTGAGTCATACCAATTTAGATGAATCTTTTGGTAGGATTCTGAATCTTTTGGTAGGATTCTGAATCTTTTGTAAATTTTTGAATTAATAATTGAATCCACTACCAAAAATATATGTATATATATAAAATATATGATAAAAATAAATTATTTTTTGCATTTTTTTTGTAATTGTACAAAATATGCAAAACATACATACAAGAGGTCCACTGGGTCATGTACGGGACACTCCGTCACAAAATCATATATAATTATTATTGTGTTGAATATGTAATTGAATCATAACTAAATGAAATCAATTAATTAAGGTTTGCATATAAAATACTAAGTCGATATTATATATGTTCATTAAAAATAATATTAAAATGCATTTAAAAAAAATTAATATTCATACTAAAAATATACTTTCATGTTTTGTTTTATGATTTATCAAAATAATTAGTTCTTATTCAAAAAAAAAAAAAAAAAAAGAAGTTCTGATTCTGTTTATACAAAAATAAATAGTGCTAAAGATTTAATTTTCAAACATTCATTTTGAACAGTGTCGTACCAAATTATTCTAAAAATTTTGAATTTCCATGCCAAGTTCTGAAAAATAATAAGATGGTATGGAACAAAGATTCTTAAATTTCAAATATTACTGGAGGTTTTATTTTTAAATTTGGTATAAGTTTAGAGATATTTCAATTCCTGTACTCCTCCAACCTAGCTCACATCTAATTTAAGGATAAATAATTTTATTTTACTTGCATTTTAATGTCCTCTTAACAAATGTCATTAGTATTTTGTGATAAAATGTTAATTAAAGTATTAATTTTTAATAATAGAAGTATTTCGTACGTGATTTATACATTTTAATTTTATTTATTATGGTTTCATTGCAACTAGTTGAATACTACATATATTACTTAATAAATAATGTTACTATTAAATATTTAATTACTTTAATATTAAAAAATATATTTTTTAAATAATATTAGTAAGTAGAGTATATATAAAATTGTTATTCTTAATTGTTAAAAAAGAAAAAGTTACAAATCAATAATTGACAAAAACACTTAAACAAAAGGTATAATTTATAATTTTTCCAATGTATATAATTTTATAATGTGTTTTATCTTTATATCTGTATTTATATATTTTTTTTTCCTTAGGAAGGATCGAGGATTTTCAATATATAGTACGTAGTTTGAATTGAGAGAGATCAAAGGGCGGTTTAGTTTAAAAAAAAATATTTTCTGTTTTTTTTTCTTATTTTGAAAAATAAAAAATAAAAAATAGAAAATTAATTTGTTTATTATTTTTAATTTTACAATTTTTTTATATTCTCATAATTTTTTGATAAATTTTACTATAAGAAACTTTATTTAATATAATAACAATTAATGTAATTCATATGATATTATTTAATTTTAATTTATATATTTTATAAAAATTTTAAATTATATAAATTTAATTAATTTTAATTTGAAGTCATGAAACTATGGTGGGGGTGGAGGTAGTGGAGGTTATGATGGTAGCAGTGCTGATAGCAGAGATTATAGTGATGGAGATTGTAGTGACGATGCCGGCAGTGGTGGTGGTGATGCAACAATTATGTTAGGAGGATATGGTGGTGGTAGAGTTGATGGTGGCGGTGTTGTTGTAGCCACTATATCAGGAATTTGCAATAGAAATGACAAAATTATTTACACATATTTCACATGTCTTCTAAGGAATACAAAAGTTAGAAAAAAAAAAAAAAATTATGACCCCAATTAACTGTGATAATTTAGTAGGTACCTATCAAATGAAACTTAAAGATTAAAAAGTTTTAAATAATTTTAAGGGAGAACTGCAATTTGCATACATTACTTTATTCCTAACATTTGAAAAAATAGTTATTTATCCCTAACATTTGCAAAATCATATACTATTTCATCCCTAAAAAGGACTAATGAGTGTTAACTATTGCAAATATCATGGATGAATAAATATTTTTTCAAATGTTAGGGATGAAGTAACATAATATGTCAAAATATAGAGGGCAAATAGTAATTCTTCCTAACTTTAACCTAAATATTAACAAAAATTAATACAACATTAAAACAATTCGACAAAAAAATTAGTTTACATTTAATGAATGCTAATTTAAAAATATAAAACTTAGAAAATAAAAGTTTAAATATTTAATTAAAGACAAAAAAATTTAGTAATGATGAATTGAAAAGAAAAAAACAAAAAGTTCAAGTCCTTAAAATGGCTTCATTTATACCGCTTTTAAATACCTTCTTTGAATAAGTTCCCAATATTTACTCTAAACACAATATTTCAAAGAATTTGTCTCAAATGATGAGTATATTGACAAGCTAATTTAAGCATATTGAGATGAAAATAAAAGCTTCTCCTTGAGCCTTAAACAATATTATGAATGTGACACTATCCCATATCCACATAATATATTTAGAAATACTTTTGAATGCAACAACTATTGGGAATGGAATCTTAACACTAATAGGGTGTAATATCCCGTGTTTTTAAAATATTTTTACACTGTACCGGGATATGCAGTGTCAATAATTTTTGTATATATATTACGATATTTTTATGAGTTGTTATGTATTTTAAACCTATTTTAAATACTGTGTATTATTTTCAGTGTTTTACGTAAAATTTTCCCGAGACTTGCATTTTCGGGGAAATTTTCACGTAAACAATGTATTATTAATTATTTTAAATGTATTTACGGATTTGCATGAACTCATACATATTTTTAAATTATTAAATAAAGCCTGTGTGTGTATATTTATTTAGTTAGGGTTTATTATTTTCCTAATATTTTATTAATTATTTATTTATTTTATTGTTATTTAATTAATTTTATTTAGTATAAATTATTAAAATATTAAATTTTATGTGTGTGGTGTATATTTGATGTGTGTAATTTAATATTATTTTAATATATAGTATAAAGTATATATATATACATATATTTGTCAAAAATCAAAAAGTTTGGAAAATTACACATTTGCCCCTGATCATCCCTTTCTTCCCCGATTCTTCCCTTCTCCGTTTCCGGTCGCTGCCGTGCCATTTCTTCACCGTGGGTGTGCCGTCTGGTGTGCCACCATCTTCCCCGACCAATTCCGCTGCCTGAGGAGGCCGTTTCCGGCGTCTGGAGATCGATTTTGGCCGGAGAAGCCGAAAATCGATCCACCGTCGATCACGCCGATTCTGGCCACCGTTTTTGACACCGCTGGTCTCTTTCTTCTCCTTGAGCTCCGGTGAGTGTGATTCAAGCTTTGGTTTGAGCTTAAATGGTCTAGAATTGCCTAGGTTTCGATTTTGTCAATTTCGGCCTATTAGGGTTTTCGATTTTTTTTAGCTTCGAATTGATTGATTCATGAAAACTCCCTTCACAAATGTTGTTCCTAGTAGCTCAATCTACATGTATAAATTTTTGTAGAATTTTTGGAGATTTTTTGGATTTTTGGGTATTTTTGAATATTTTAATATTATTTTCTAATATTTGGAAATTAATTATTTAAATTATGAAATTGGAGTTTATGGTTAAATTAAGTGTTGAAATGAATTATAGGAATTTATTTGGAATTTTTATGAATTTCTAAGTATTTATTTTGAATTATTGAAGTTTATGTGATTTTGAGAAATTAGGGTTAATTGTGTTTTAAATTGAATTTAATTGGTTAATTGAGTTTAATTATTGATATTATTGATAAATATGTTGAGAAAATTAATTTTGGATAATTTTATGATTTTTGGTGAATTTTTTAAGTAATTTAAGTATATTTATATATATAGGGGTATTTTGGTAATTTTACCCTAAATTGGCTAAAAATGTAATTTAATTAGTTTTAATAATTATTTAAGGTATAAAAATGATTTCTATAAATTATTTGGTATTTTTAACTAATTAAAACTATTTTTCGTGAATTATTTTCAATTATATATATAATATACGGTTTTTCAAATAAAATGAGTTTTTATCGGTTTTTACAGTGTTTTAAGGTTAATTATGTAATTTTTACCTATGAGATGTATTTCTATGCTATAAGGATATTTTTGGTATATCTGGAATTATTCTGTGTTTGTGGACCCCGGTCGGTGGACTGTAGTTTGGAGTCCGACCGTGGGATTTTGATTGTGTTGAGCCTATTTCTCGAAGTGTATTTCTTTGCAGGGTCGGCTCTACTCTTTTGAGTAGAGAGATGTCCGTTTTACAGGGGAGGTTCTGTCGGATTTTCGGTAGAATTCTCGTAAAACGTGATGTCCAGTCGAACCCTAATTCTGTTTCCATATTTTAATACTCTAGATTGAATTCTAAGATTTCTGTTAGGGTTTATTCTGATGTTGATTATTTATTGCTTGTTTAGTTGCGCCAAGACCGAGGGCTAGTGGACCAGGCCCGTCAGAACTGTCTCGTGGAGCGCATTAGGTGAGTTACTATACTATATATATATACTTAGGATGCATGATTTAGAAATGCATGTTTTATGTTGATTAAATATGCATAAATAATTTGATTATTTCTTAAGTTTACATTAAGTATATTTTTGGTTTATTTTTGGTATATACTAAATTATATGCATATTTTGTGAATAAAATATATTTAAAATGTTTTTAAATATATTTTTAATTTAATTTATAATTTGATTGAATGTATTTGATATATATATATACTCGAAATATACCTGGTTTACTTTTGGTATATTTCCGGTATATATATGGATTATATTGCTATTTCATTTAAATTCATGCATCATTTATTGTGAATGAATGTTTTATATTATTTATTAATGAAGGATATCAATAGAACGTGCTACCTAGTGGGCAGCACTAGGACCGAGTACGTACCGGTACGCCTATAGTATTTAGGCTATAATACTAACTTATTTGTGGATATTGATTTGATTATGATTATTGATATGTGGGAGATGTGGTTTGTGGTGTGATTGCTGGAGCTCGATTGACCAAGTGTCTCGGGGCCAATCACACTGGCAGTCAGACTGCTGGAGCTCGGTTGACTTAGTGTCTCGGGGCCAGTCTACTGTCTAAATGGATTAAGTGGATATATTTGGAATAAGTGAGCCTGTATGGCCAGAGTGTTGTTTAACACTATTATTCTGAGGTTGCGATATTCTAGGGTTCTATGTGATCCTTCATAAAAGATGATTTTCAGATAAAATATATAAAAATGATTTTTATTGCATCTGTGTGCAATTGCCTGTATATATGCATATTATATATATACTGTTGACTGTATGCATTATCACTTAGTGTGTATGTATATATATTATAGTAATTCACTCAGTGAGGTCTGACTCCCCTCCGTTGACTATTTTTCAGGAGAGTCAACTTCTTCAGACCTCAGTAGCAGGTCGATACGCCGGATTTCTTCCGCCCCGGCTTCTTT
Source organism: Mallotus nudiflorus (assembly GCA_947683625.1). NCBI lineage: Eukaryota > Viridiplantae > Streptophyta > Magnoliopsida > Malpighiales > Euphorbiaceae > Mallotus > Mallotus nudiflorus. The sequence goes on from CANTUR010000002.1 coordinate 2,904,587, forward strand.
GTGTAAATTATCTACTTGAGTCTTATTTATTTTATCTAGACACTGCAGTAGTTGTGAACTAAAGTATTGGATTTCATGTACTTTATTTTAAAAAAATGTATTATGTTGAAACTGGATTTGTATTAAAGATTATATATTTATGAGATGGGATTTTGATTAAATCCAGTGGATGAGAATAATATTATGATATTATGATTTTTATTTTTCGCTGCATATTATACTGTTACTGTTATTATGGCATGATTTGTTTTATTTTTAGGCTTGCTACGGGTTCCGGATTCGAAAGAATTCCCGTTCCCTAGCGCCGGTCATGGCCCCTGTTTTGGGTCGTGACATAGGGAACACACACACACATATATATAAGATAAATAGCTAGATAATCTCTTCTCTTCCATCGATTTCTTATAGATCATCCCTCTTCTTGATTCCTTTCTTCATCATTGTTCAGTTGCATGTTTTTTTAGCTGTTTTCATCTTCAATATCTATTTTTTCTTGGAATTATTGGGGTTTAGGTTCTAACCTAACCATCAAAGCTCTTAAATAACACATTCAAAGGGCCAAACTAGATATAGTTTTCCTCATTGAAACCAAACAAAAACCTGTTTTTCTAGAAAAACTTCGATAACAGCTAGAATATGCTAAGGGCAAATACTAAGATTTAGAAGGCAGATCAGGAGGATTAGCTCTCTAATGGAAAAAAGGTTGGAAGTTCTAAATATTACACAAATTTCCTTACTTTATTAATTTATGGATCAAAGAAAAAATAAAATGGCACTTTACGGGGCCTATGGTAGTCCTAAAAAAGAAAGGAGAGCTGAGATTTAAAAGGAGATATGTAATCTAGATCTGAAAGGTGCGATTCCTTAGCTTTTAGAAGGAGATTTCAATGCTTGTGTTAAGCTATAGGAAAAATTAGGAGGAAGAGCTCTTGGTATATTGAATCTTAGGGATTTTATGGATCTAATTACTACATGTTCTTTATTGGATTTGGTTTTCAAAGGGGTTTCTTTTACTTGGCATAATAAACAGACATCTGAAAGAAATATCCAAGCTAGGCTGGACAAGGCTTTAGCTAATGTTGAATGGGTTTATCTTTTTAAGTTTATAATGGTTGTTTATGAAAGCTTCCTTGGCTCAGATTATAGGCCATTAATTATTGAGATTAAACCTCAGAGAAAAAAGTAGACATGAAGGTTTATATATGAACCCAAATGAGAACTGGAAGAAGATTGTCATGGGATTATTAGAAGCAGTTGGTGGGGGAAGATAATAACAATAGAAACCTAGGATTAAAACTAAATAATCTACAAAGAAACTTGGTCAATTGAAAAAAAAAAGAAGAAAAACTCAAAAGTCAAAGGACAAGTACAACAACTTTAAAGTTTGTTTAAAGAGATAATGAGTAGGATTTTTTATGAGAACAAATAAGCTCACAGTCGGGTTACTCAAAATGAAATTTCAAATAAATGGAAAGTTAAAGAACTTCATTAAAGGTAGAGGTCTCATATTCAGTAGTTAAAGGATGGGGAAGGAATACATGATTTTTTCATCTCTTGATAGTTCATAGGAGAAAAATGAACCAAATGCAAAAGATTTAGATTGGAAATGGCCAGTGGATTAGAGATGAACAACAAATCTAAGAACAAACGATCAAGTATTTTGAAAACCTGTACAATAGTGAGGCCATAGAGGAAGAGATGGAACTAGCTAATTTTTTCCTTAGGGCTATGACTAATAAGATGAATAGCCACTTACTTAGAGAGGTAAGTTTAGAACATATTAAAGATGAAGTGTTTGGAATAGGAAAATTAAAATCCCTAGGATCAGATGGGTTCCATAGAGTATTCTACTAAAATAATTGGGAGGTGGTGCAAGAATATGTGTACGAAGAAGTTAAGAACTTCTTTGAATTAGCGCACTTCCTTTAAGCTTTATAAAAACTACAATTGTGCTAATACTTAAGTTAAAACACCTAGAGAAGTTTAAAGAGTTCAAGATAATTAGTTATTGTAACTATATCTATAAAATTATATTAAAGGTGATGGCTAATAGATTGAAAAAATGGCTTCAGGGTCTTATCACTTAACAATAGGTTAGCTTCGTAAGTGGTCGCTATATCCAGGAGAATATTATCACCAACAATAAAGTGGTACATGCTTTGAGAAACAAGTTTAAAGGGGTGAACAGTTACTTTTCTATCAAATTGGATTTAGTTAGAGCCTATGATACAATTGGGTTTCCAGGGGCATTGGGTGAATTTGGTTATGACATGTGTAGAAACTGTCTCCTACTCGATTCTTGTTAATGACATTAATTCCTAAAGCTTCACGCCATTTTAAGGATTGCTACAAGGAGATCTAATATCTCCATACTTATTCATTTTGGTAGTGAATTATCTATCTCACATTATCATAAGAAATCATCAGCTTGGTAGAATCAAAGGAATAAAAATTACTAGAATTTATCCTATACTAACCTATTCTTTATTTGTGAATGATACAATTGTCTATGGGAAAAATAATATTAAAGAAGTAAAGGCTTATGGACAGATCTTGGATTATTATTCTAAGAGGTCAGTGCAATAAATAAATTTTTAAAAATAAAAAATTATGTTCAGCTCTAATACTAGTTAAGATATGAGACAAAGAGTGGGAAACTTGCTAGGAATTAAGGATTTTAGCTATGCTTCAAAATATGTAGGAATTTCAATGGAAAAGGGTCACATAAAGAATAGCTTATTCAGTTACCTGGGATAGAGAATGCATGAGAAGACTTAATCTTAGAGAACTAAATTCCTAAACCAAATGGGGAGAGAGATCATGATTAAAGCTATCCTATAAGCTCTCCCATCATTTGTGATGTCTGTCATCAAACTGCCAACAAGGATTTTACATGATTTTAAGAAGATGATAAGGAGATTTTGGTGAAGTCAAGATTTGGAAAAGAGGAAGATGCACTAGATTCATTGGGAAACTATGACTTTTCCAAAGCATATGGGAGGTTTAAGGTTCAGGGAGATGCAGAAATTTAATTTGGCTATGTTGAGGAAGATGTATTAGTAAATAATAAAAAATCTCGATACCTTGTGCTCAAGACTCCTTAAAGGTATCCACTTCCCTAACTCAGTTCTTTAATGCCAAAAAAGGCTATAAAGCTTAATGGATATGGTTCAATTTATTGTAAGGAAGATGGGTTCTTAACAGAGGTTCAAAATAGAATGTCAGCTCAGGGTTAAGCATTTAAATTTGGAATGACCCTTGGATTCGAAACTTACTAGAGTTTAGAATTTAGTCTAAAAAACCTGAAAATGTGGATGTCTATCTTGTGAAAGATCTAATTGATGTGGACAAGGGAGTTTAAAATGAGAATCTCCTAGAAAATCTCTTTACACATGAGGAAAAAAGTGTAATACAATGCATTCCTATTAATTCCTCAAGAGGAAGGGATAGTTTAGTTTAGTATTGTGATAAACATAGTCAATATATTGTCAAGTCAGGTTATGGATGGCTGAAGAATAACACTCCAGCTTATCCTATTTGGATAAAGGCATTACATCAGGCAAAGCTCTTTGGAACTCAATTTGGAGCTTGGTGATTCTCCTTAAAATTAAGAATTTTATTTGGTGATGTTTTTGGGAATCAATAACTACTAAAGAGAATTTAATGCACAAGCGGTGTGGAACTGATAGTACTTGATTTTACTACAACTCAAAGTTAGAGTCTCTTACTCATTTGTTGTTCTATTATGATCATGCTAGGAGATTTTGGCATGGGAGCCAATTTGACTATATATCAAATGAGAACCAGAATTTGCAATTCAAGGATTGGTGGAAGAGCTTTTTTCAAATGTTAAAAGACTTTAATAACCTATAATTACTTAATATAACTATTATTATCTGCTAGAACATTTAGAAAGAAAGGAATAAGAAGATGTTTGAAGGAAATGACACTAATCCGTATGCCACTCTTACCCGTATAGGTGAAAGTTAGCATAAAATTTATGAAGTTAATGATAGTTTAGACGAGCTACCTCCTAGTTTGATGTCTCAAATGATGAAAGGGAGAATAGGGCTTGGATGGTGCCTTGAGAGGGCTGTTTGAAGCTAAATTATGATGCTTCATTCTCAAAGGACCATAATAACTGCCGGTTGGCTTTTATTAGTAGAAATTGGAATGGTTCAGTTACTTATGCTTATAGCGATAAAGGGTGATGTAACTCTGCACTACAAGTAGAAATAATGGTTATTAGTGGAGCAATGATGGTTATTAGAGGACTTGTGAGATTTGCTACCAAGTTTCATAGTTAGCATTTCATTATCAAATTAGATTACAAGCAAGCTGTTAGCTTATATAGCAACCAGGCTATGGATTGCCTATAGGAAGTTATGGTTATTCTAAAGGAAATTCATAGCCTTCAATAGATCAACAAGAACATTTCTTCTCAATTTATTCCTAAACAAGTAAACTCAATTGCTGATTGGTTATCTAGAAATGACTCTTCTTTAGTTTTTAATTTAGGTTGTTTTAATGTTCATCCTAGCCTTTTAACTATATTTTTGAAAGACTTTCCCATGTAGTTTGTTTATTTAATATATTTTTCTTTTAAAAAAATAGAAATACTTTTAAAAAGATTTACTCATTAGGCATTAAATCATTTAAGAATTAATAATATTGTCAATCTCTACATATCTAAAGTTGTAAATGTTCATAGATTTAAAGTAATCCACAGACACTAACTTTACATACATATATTAGTTCATAGTGTAGCTCAAATGGCACTTAAAAAAGCAAATGAACCTTAAAGCAAGGTGTATATCATTAGGCCTAACCACAACAGTGTACAATTATTGTGCCTGGATTATTGTTATATCTAATTTCCATATTAACCAGAGTCATGTTTATCATTATCCCTAGATACATAACTTATTTGCCAATAAACATTTATTTAGCTTTTACACAAATCAATGAATTCTTTCTAAGGTTTTATATCAAATATGTATAAAAACTTAGAAACTATTAGTTTAGTTCAGCTAAGTCTACTAAGAAATCACTCCAATTTTATTTTTCTATGGATAAAAAATGCAAGCCAAGAAAGAAATCCATGCATAAAATTTGGGGCAAATATTTCATTGCTTTTGAGAACAAATCACAAAATTATTATAGCTAAAAAAAATCACAAAATCATCATTGCTAATTTGATTTATCTGTTATGAGAATATCATACCATCATTGCATACAAGTCACCATCACCCACAAAATGATAAGATCACAAAAACCTATAAAATGTACCCATCTAAGCCAAAAAAAAAAAGATCATACTTCCAAATTAAACACCATCAAAATCAACATTAACTGGTTCTCCTTTACCAATTGAAGCCAACCACTAATATTCACTTAGTGCAGATGCACTAAACAGATTATGCATTACAAATATAGGAATAACACTATATTCAAGCAATTATTTTGAATTTAAGGAGTTGTAGCAGGGGACATCTCATTGTGAAATGCACTCTCAGTGTAAAGACAGTAACACTTTCCAGGGCCAGTATGCCCAGCACACCCTATTCATTGTTTAGTTGATGCTTGTGAAATAGGGGTTGTAAGAAGAGAATCCACCCCTATCTTTGGATTATAAAGATTTTACTTCATAAAATGAGGATCAATGACAAAAAAAAATTCCATCAATTGTCAAAGAAGTCTCAGTAATATTGGTTTCCACAACCACTTTTCGCTTGCTTGGTAGAGCTAGTTCAAATATCATTGACTGCATTTCACTAAGAAGTGCATTATAAATTGTCAAGATAATCAACTTCGGAACATCTTTGCTTAGTTCTTTCATCTTTATATCAAGTAATTTACATTTATAATCTATTTCTTCTTGGCTTGTCCAAAAGAGTATAATGTCTCTTTCAGGTTTCGTCAAGTGGATTTGCAGAACTATTATAAGAGCTACATCGAGGTAATCACTTTTTGGTTGTTATAACATTATAAGTTGTAAGTTGTATTAGGAGATGTACGTGTTTGAGAAGGTTTCTTGTATATTTTAGGAATAATTTTCCTTCCTTATTTAGGAATCTAATTTTATGAATAGTTTTCCTTCCTTCTTGTATATATTTTAGGAATAGTTTTCCTTCTTTATTTAGGAATTTAATTCTAGGAATAGTTTTCCTTTCTTAATTAGGAATTTAATGTATATATATAAATTGAAAATGTGAATAAGAAAGATAGATTTTTCCTTTTAATATTCTATTTTTTTTCATGGTATCAGAGCAATGGTTGATCCATCAAAAGGAGGAGAAAAATCTGGAATAGAGAAGAAACATTCGAATCCTTATACACTCACCTCGAATGATAATCCAGGTAATATTATTACCCAAGTTCAGCTGAGAGGAGAGAATTATGATGAATGGGCATGGGCTATACGGAATGCACTTCGTGCTAAGAAGAAATATGGATTTATTGATGGAACAATTAGACAACTAGCTAAGGATGAATCAGAATTTGAAGATTGGTGGACAGTTAATTCTATGCTGGTGTCTTGGGTGTTTAACACCATTGAACCCAAACTTCGTTTAACTATCTCATATGTGGAGATCGTGAAGGATTTATGGGATGATATTAGAAAGCGATTTTCTATTAGGAATGGACCTCGAGTGCAGTAATTACGATCAGATCTAGCAAACTGTAAACAGAATGGGCAAGCTATTATTGCTTATTACAGTAGGCTCAAGATGATTTGGGATGAGTTAAACAATTATGAAAAAATACCTATATGTACTTATATGGGTTGCAAATGTAATCTTACGGCTGACTTGGAAAAGAAGCGTCAAGATGAATGGATTTATCAATTTTTGATAGGACTGGATGAAAAAGGATATGGAACAGTTCGTTCCAGTATCCTGAGTACGGAATCGCTGCCAAACTTGAACCATGCATATGCTATGGTTGTACAATAGGAAAGGATGCGAACTGTGACTCGCGTGAAAGAGGAAAGAGGGAATCTGATGAGCTTTGCAATGCAAGCAGGAGGTAGAAATTCAAGGGGGGACTCGAAGGGAAAAAATTTAATATGCCCAAACTGCAAACGAGAAGGACACGATGCAGATTCTTATTTTCAACTTATTGGTTACCTAGAATGGTGGGGTAACAGGCCACGTACAGTTGCATCCGGACAAGGCGGAGGATGTAAACGTAGTGTGGGAAATCAGAGAGCAAATGTAACTCAAGCTTTTGGTTCTGATGGTGGGAGAGGTATAGTAACCGATGAAGACAGAAAAGGTATTATCGGTTTGAGTGATGAGCAATGGACCAAATTGCTTGGATTACTAAATTCTCAAAATGCTGGAACAAATGACAGGTTGATGGGTAAACACGGAATTTTGCCTTGGATTATTGATTCAGGAGCTTCTAATTATATGACTAGTGTGTATGCATGTATGAGTGATGCAAGAGACATTGTACCATGTCCAGTTGGATTACCTAATGGAGTGACGACCATAGCGTTGAAAGAAGGGATAGTTTCCTTTGGAAGAGATTTGAAGTTGCAACATGTTCTTTTTGTGCCCAAACTAAAATGCAATTTGATATCTATATCATAACTTCTTAGAGATTCAAAGTCAGTTATTTAGCTTACTGACAAATTTTGTGTTATACATGACCGAAGTACGAGGAATGTGATTGGAGCGGGAGAGGAGCATGAGGGGCTTTACTTTCTCAAAGAAGGAACTTTAGCTCATGCTTACAAAATAGATGGTGTTGCATCTGCTCAGCTTTGGCATAAACGAATGGGTCATCCATCTTACAAGGTGTTAGAATTGATTCCTGGAGTAATTGGTTTTAATAATAATGATCATATGTGATATTTGTTTTCGCGCTAAGCAGACAAGAGAAATTTTTTGTTCTAGTAATATTAAAGCCAAAGAATGTTTTGATTTAATACATTGCGATCTATGGGGACCTTATAGAGTGCCTTCTTCTTGTGGTGCAATTTATTTTTTAACCATTGTGGATGATTGTTCTCGTGCTATTTAGATATATTTGTTGAATGGAACAAATGAAGTAGGTCCTGCTCTTAGGAGATTTATAGCAATGATCCAAAGACAATTTAAGAAAGATGTGAAAATTATTAGAAGTGACAATGGTAGTGAATTTATGTGTTTGAAAGAATATTTTGTTGATAATGGTATTTTGCACCAGACCTCATGTGTTGGGACTCCCCAACAAAATGGACGGGTGGAAAGGAAGCACCGTCATATCTGAATATTGCTTGAGCTTTACAATTTCAAGCACAGTTGCCTATTGAATTTTGGGGTTAATGTGTGCTGACAGCAAGTTATTTAATTAATAGAACGCCATCGACACTCTTAAATGGTAAAACTTCCTATGAAATTTTGTTTGGACAACAGCCATCATATATGAATATTCGTATTTTTGGGTGCCTATGTTATAGTCATCATTTGAATAGAGATAGGGATAAATTTTCTAGTCAAAGTTGAAAATGTATATTTGTTGGCTATCCTTTTGAACAGAAAGGGTGGAAACTATATGATTTGGAAACTTATGAATATTTTATCTCTAGGGATGTAGTATTTGTTGAAACTAACTTTCCTTATGATGATAAAGATGTTTCCATTGGTGATTTAAAGGAAAAAGGAGATTAGAATTGCACTAGTGATGGTGAGGAATTAGATAGTGATAATGAAGAAGAATGTGTTAATAGGAAGGGTAGCGAAATTGAGAAAGATTGTGATGGGAGAAAGGTGGAGAATAATGATGAGGTTGACATTATTGCCTCCATAGAAAATCTAGGAAAAGGACAGTGAGTTAAAATTCCTTCTATACGGCTAAAAGATTATGTGACAAATACCTTGAAGTTAAGCCCCTCAGCACACTCATCGTTCCAATCAAATTTCTTAGGTACTCGCTTTCCTATTTCTCACTATGTGAATTATGATAAGTTGTCTATACAACATCGTTCCTTTTTGGCTAGTATAACTGTAGGATATGAACCCAACTCATATAGTGAAGCGGGAAAAGATTGATGGAGAGAAGTAATGAGAAAAGAAATTCAGGCTCTTGAGGACAATGGCACATGGATAGTGGAGGACTTACCACTTGGAAAGAAAGCAATTGGCAGTAAATAGGTTTATAAAATTAAATATAACTCTGATGGAAGCATTGAACGATGTAAAGCTAGATTAGTGATTCTCAAAAATAATCAAGCAGAAGGGATTGACTATCATGAAACTTTTGCTCCAGTAGTAAAAATGGTTACTGTGCGCACTTTTATTGCTGTTGCAATTACGAAGAACTAGAGTTTGCACCAAATGGATGTACAAAATGCCTTTCTTCATGGTAATTTGGAGGAGGAAGTTTACATGCAAATGCCACCAGGTTTTGTTTCTCCCTCTTCAGGCAAGGTATGTAAACTTCATAAATCTCTCTATGACTTGTGGCAGGCTCCTAGGTGTTGGTTTGCTAGATTGGAAAAATCTTTAAAAACATATGGGTTTGTACAATCAAGCTCTGATTATTCCTTATTTGTTTTTAAAAATGGGAATGTTCAGTTGAATATCCTAGTATATGTTGATGATCTTATTATTTCTAGTAATGATGATGTAGGTGTTCAACGTTTCAAGGATTATTTGAACCGATGTTTTCATATGAAAGACTTAGGAAAATTAAAATATTTCCTAGGAATAGAGGTGGCTCGAAATTCTAATGGTGTTCACTTGTGCCAAAGAAAATATGCGCTGGATATTATCTCTGAAACTGGTTTGTTAGGGGCTAAACTAGTGAATACACCTCTTAAACAGAATCATAAACTGGCTTTTGCAACTGGTATTGATTTGAAAGATCCAGCCAAGTATAGGCGGTTGGTGGGACGCCTTATTTACTTGACTTTAACTCGACTTGAATTGTCTTATTGTGTTCATACCCTTGCGTAATTTATGCTACAGCCAAAGCAGACACATTGGGAGGCAGCCTTGCATGTTGTTCGTTATTTGAAATGGATTCTAGGTCAAGGGATATTTCTCCATTCCGATTGTGATATGAAATTGTATGGTTATTGTGACTCTGATTGGGCTAGTTGCCCACTCATACGAAGATTTTTGATAGGTTATTTTGTTTTCTTAGGTAGTTCTCCCATTTTCTGGAAAACTAAGAAATAATATACGGTCTCTCGTTCCTCCGCTAAGGCTGAGTACAGGTCTATGACTACAACATATTGTGAACTGAAATGGTTGAAGAGTTTACTGTCTTCTGTTGGTGTTAATCATTTAGGGCCTATGTGTCTCTACTGTGATAGTCAGGCAGCCATGCACATAGCTTCTAATCTAGTCTATCATGAACGTACGAAGCACATTGAAGTTGATTGTCATTTTATTCGTAATGAGATAAGCTCGGGAAACCTTGTGACTAAATATGTGAATACTTCAGTTCAACTTGCTGATATATTAACAAAAGCTTTGGGGAAGGACAAGTTTGATTTTTTTTGCTGCAAGTTGGGCATTTTAGATATTCATGCTCCAACTTGAAAGGGGGTATTAGAAGATACACGTGTTTGAGAAGATTTTTTGTATATTTTAGGAATAATTTTCCTTCCTTATTTAGGAATCTAATTTTAGGAATAGTTTTCCTATTTTCTTGTATATATTTTAGGAATAATTTTCCTTCTTTATTTAGAAATTTAATTTTAGGAATAGTTTTCCTTTCTTAATTAGAAATTTAATGTATATATATAAACTGGCAATGTGAATAAGAAAGATAGATTTTTCTTTTCAATATTCTAGTTACTTTTCAAGTTGAATGAGGGATTGGATCAAGAAGGAAAATTTTGGTTAACTAGGGCATGATGATGTGGATACAGGGTCCATTCTTTGGGTTGTCGGCATGCTACCTAATTATGCGCTTAGCATTTTTAAAATTAGTTTGGACCAAAATCATTAATATCTTAACATTGCAAATAATTTTAAAATTGAGATATTATTATAAAAATTAAAAGTTTGAAATTAAATTACAAAAAAGTCACAAATAGTTGATTTTTTCACCAATATGCCAATAAAATTTTACCAAACGCATTTTACATATATTAGCAAAAAGCTACGGGTAATACATACCATTTATCAATTGCTTTCAACAACTGAACTAAACACGACAATGTCTCCGAAATAAACTAGACCTTTGATGTGTATCTTTCATGCCACATCTTTTGAGTAGTCTCTAACTTGCAAGTTAATGATCAAATTTAATCAATAATCAATTTAAGGATCAAATTATTATGCTTTGAATATCTGCATTTGTTGTATTAGATTTCTACATCACTAATTTAATTTAATGAATAACATTGGAGTACACTTAACAATTGATATGTAGGTAGAGATTACACATTTGAAAAGTATCTCACCCTATTAAATTTACCATGAATCATCATGAAAAATACATAAAATCAATTATCTTTTAGCATTTCATAATTTCATACGAAATGAATGAGTCAATTAAGTAAACGATATATATGTGATGATTTACTATATATACATTACATAACAAAAAAAAAAAAACATTGAATGAACAAACTCAAAAATAAATGAGTAATCGCAATATACAATTTTATATATTAGAGAAAATTAAATTTTCAAAAATTATTTATTCTTTTTAATAATTATGTATAAATTTAAAGTGACATTTTGCAACCGATTTTTCAAGATTTTTGTTCAATTTATTATGTTGCAGATGATTATAATTTAAAATTAGGAGTGTAAATAAACTGAGCGATTTGGGAGCAGCTTGATATTTAGCTCGATAAAAATTCGTTCGAACTTATATACTGAAGCTCATTTAATAAATGAGTCGAGCTCAAATTATATAGAGCTTGGCTCGTAAAACTCGTGAACAAATTTGAATAGAAACTTGTGAGTCAGCTCGTAATTTTAATATTTAATAATTTGATTTTAGATATATAATATATAAATTTGTATTGTAAAAAATATTTTTTAAAATATATTATTAGAATAAAATTATAATTTTTATTAAATATATTGTAATTTATTTTTAATTTTTGAATGTATAATTTTAATTTATAATTTATATTTTTTAAAAATTTCTTTAATTTCATTTATATTCGTTTAAACTCGTAAATAATTTATGAACATATATAAGATAGCGAGTTCGGCTTATTTATAAACAAATCAATCTTGATCTTATCAAAACTGAACTCGACTCAACTTAATTACAATCCAATTTAAAATAAAAACATAAAGCATAAAAACTATAATTTATATGTGTACAAACCAAAATTGTTTGCAAAACAATAACTAAGATATAATTTTTTATATCAAGCATCAACAAGAAACTTGCAGCAGTATTAATTCATTGAGTAAAGCAAAATAGCTTGATTAGACATCTAGTGCCCCTGTTCAGATTTTGAATTCGCCGAATTATCTATTAATATCGACTTTTGTTTCAATTAAATATTAAATATTGTTTAAGATATACTAATAAAATTTATTTTCATGCAATCATTCAAAATAAAAACCAATAATACAATACAATATAATGTAATATGTCTATTCTTTTATTTTGGTTTTCTACTTTAATAAAAAATAAAAGTAAATTCTAATAATAACAACAACGAAAACGACAATTATAATTCATATTTATTAAGCATTTTTATGGGATGAGTTAGCTTGGTCAAACAATAATTAAAATTATTTTTAAAAAAGCATCATAAGATAATTATTACATGTCAAATTATAACAAAATATTAACACAAATTTAATATTATGCCTTATAGTGATGTTAATCTATTATATTACATAAATCTTAACATAACATGGAATTATGCTTATTTTATTATTTATAAACTATTCTACAAATATTAACATAATGTGGAATTATGCTTATTTTATCATTTATCAATGTATGATCTACATTTTATGTTTTTGCTCGGCATTCATTGTTCCATAATCCAATAATTCACTTATAATTCATGTTTCTCCATACTAATAGTTTCATAATCCAAATAATTCAAACATGAATTTCATAATCAGTGTATATAATATAACAACGAAATTCACTTATTTTGCATTTTTCTTTTGATTTTATTTATTTCTTTTCAAATTCTAATCAATTTTTAACAATAAAAAGTTCATCGTTTAGTTGACTTGTTTCCGTATTGTTTCCTTGAAAATGCATAAAAGCCAGGTTTTGTACCTCCAATCATGAATATAAAATGATAATTACACATTTTTACTACCTCTGTGGCAATTCATACCTTCTTCACAAATGAATCATCATAAACAAGGCATGAAATTGATTATTTTATTGCATTTCAATATTTCATACGAAATTTGAATGTAAATTAAGTAAAAAGTATACGAAATTGATTATATTACTCTCTCTCCCTATTACAAAATAAGTGAGTAATTATATATTTTAGATATTGGAGAAAATTAATATCTTTCCAAAATATTTTTGCATGAACTAACGATTTAAGAAGCAAATGCTGAACAATTAGTCTTTCAAACTATCTTATTCATATTTTCTGAATATGATAGATGGTTGTTAATTCAGAAAATATGTGAAAATAAAATAAGAGACTGCAATTTATTGCAGACGATAATATCTTTTAGAATGGAAAGATGATTAGGGGTTACAAAATCCTCAATCAAGGGTAATTTACTGAACCTACAGATTGACATTTATTATGGGGAATTTTGATTTATGAACAAAGGCTCTAGTTAGATGTTAATAACGGATGATTTTGCTTGATTAACGGTGGGTGCTGACGATGACGAGGACGATGTAGACTATGCACTGACAATGGAATTTGCTGTTTTTAGTATCATTAAGAGTTGTTGAGCGCTAACTCTATAAATTCATGCAACTTGTAAAGAAATCAGAAGTACAAACTACCAATTAGTTAGTGTCAAAAAAAAAAAAACAAATTAGTTTTTTTTTTTTTCTAATTAGTTTGAAATCATATATTTGTCTAAAAAAAATAAAGAAGAATTTGAAACTCTCCTAATGTTCTGTTCGGTAGCAATTAAATGCTAAATACTATTAAAAACATAATAATTAAATTCTTACATTATTTACATTAGAAATACAATCATTTAAAATAAAAATCAATAATATAATATAATGATGCCTTTTTTTAACTGGGAATAATGATTCCTATTTCACTACTTGATTTTTCTACTAAAAAAAAAATAATAATAATAATAATAATAATGTTATTATTATTATTATAGTTTGTTATATGAATTCAGTTAGAGAGACAAATTCACATTATGACATTTTTTATGAAAGCAGATTTTTGGATTTTTTTTTACGATCAATGGTGGGCTTTAGAATTGGGCTAACTGTAGTTGGTGGGGTTCAGTGAGCGTTTAAATATTCGGTGACTATAACATTATATGGACATAGAGCCCACTAGAAAATGTAATATGAATTTATAACCCAAATCGAATATGAGATTCGTTACTCAGATGAGACTCAGGACATATTTTTACAATAATTGAATCTCATGAAGAGTCTTAGCAGCCATCCTCAGATATTGGAATTGGAAGCTAGGTATGAACTTTTTGAAATACCCACCCAACATTACGATTAGCCATCGTTTAAATTTTTTATTTTATTATTTTTATTTTTTTAATTATTTTTTATAATTACATGCAATATGCATTGCCTCCAAACAAATTTTACAATTTTACATTTTAGTTCAAGTTTTGGAATTAATTCCAATTACACGTGATTAGGTCCAACATCCATCACATCAAGCATCCACAACATAAATAACTAAAATAAAATAAAATAAAATACACATGTAAAAAAAATGAGGAAGGAGAAAAAAATTACATCCCTTGAAACATGCAAGTAAATAAAAATAATAAAATAAAATAAAATAAAACACACAAAGAATGGGAGGAGGAGAAAAGAATTACATCCCTTTAATCATACACAAAATTTCAAAATAAATAAAAGAGAAAAATAACGGAAAAAAATCTATAAACCAAAGGGTGGATGAATGAATAATTCATCAGTCTAAATTGTTCTTGAAAAATTTAGATTAATTTGATTCCTCGCAAATAATAAAAAACCCTACAAAAAGGAAATCCATCAAGTTAATTTCATGAAAATAAAATAAAATACAACCAAGATAAAATAAATTATGCAAATAAAGGTTTAATTAATTAGTAAATAACAAGATAACAAAATAAAGTAAAAGGAATAAAAATACAAAAATATAAAATAAATCACAAAACATGTAAGAAGATCAAAATTAAAATGAACATAAACTTAGCAATTATAAAAAACTAACCTAAAACATTTATGAATGCATACTTAAATTATGAAGGAAGATTAAAACTAAAAAAAATTACAGAATGCAGAAATAGATTCACATAGAATATTCATGAATTAAAACAAGATCAATATCTAATGATTTAAATAAAATGCATGAAATAAAACAGAATGAAAGAGGCGTCGCCTTAGGCCTCTAAGGCGATGACACAATGCCTTAGGTCACAATAGCAATGCCTCTTCAATGGAGCATCGCTTAAATTCTAGTTTATAGAATGGAGATTACTTGAATTCTTTATTAACTACTCATGCATGAACCAATAAAGCTATAACTCAGACATTAAAATTCACCAAAATAAGATAAAAAAAACTTATGAATTATGAAAATCTAAGCAAAACTAGGAAATCTTACTATTTAAACTTATTTGGTTTCAAAATGATGGCCCTCAAAACTGAAGTATGGTTCTAGCATGACCTGAATGTAAAGACCTCCCTCCTTTCTTCAAAAATGGACCTTTTTCCTTCTTCTTTCTTGTTTTCTATCGATTTTCAGCTACTTTTTTCCTTTTCCCAGAATGCTCTCTTCAAAATGCATTTTTTCATTGCTCTCCCCTCTTCCCTCTACAAGAATGCCTCCTCCCTTTTTTTTCCTAGAAGTCCTCTCTCTCTCTCTTCATTCCTTCCCCTTTTATTTACCTAACCACTCATTTAATTCTCTCTACCCATTCCTCTTATGTTGACCATTTGCATGATTAAACTCCTAATTTTAGACTTTGACAAACAATTTAGGCTCTCATGATTTCATTTTAAGCATGTAGGAAGTTTATTGATTATTAAAAATAAATGGTAAATGATTAAGATATTAAAACACTCTTTAAAAGAGTATTAACAAGCATGTCAATGAAGTATTTCAACTTATGCAAGTTCCAAAAAAATTCAGAGTAATTATATACTAAAAATATATAATTTTAGACTTACAGTGGTTTACTTACGAGCCCCTCATGAGCTACCCATAAATAGTGCCTAAAGAGCTCATTTTTGTCAAAATGTCCAGTGCTCCTCACGAGTTGCCCTTATGATCGTGAGCAGCTCGTGAGGGCAGGAAGGAAAGCTTATAATGACCTTTTTTAAATATAATGATTACATTCTTGATCCTTATGAGCCAAATCTTGCTTCTTAAGACCGTGAGTGGTGTTCTAACAAAAATAAGTCAAATTTGAATAAACCAATGCTTAGAGATGTTAGGGACATAGTTATTAGCTTGAACAACCATAATTTGAGTTGTTCATTTATATAAACAACTCATGGAGCTCAATTAAAGGGTTAAAAAACTTATTTATTTATTGTACTCTCTTAATCATTCAATTAAGCTATCAAAATTCTCTTTAAATTCATTTTATAGTTATATAACTCTTATGAGAGTTGGTGAATGTTAGAATAGATGTTCTTATTCTTCTATTTCTAGGATTGAGAAAATGGGAAGTGAGATTCTATTTTAGTGGAATTGGTTTAAATGTTTAACCATTAAACTACTTGGAAATTGGTTTAAAAATGAACCTAGAAACTCTTGATTGTGTAAGGTTGAGGAGTGAGCCTCAAACTCTTATGTGAT
This sequence comes from Mallotus nudiflorus, assembly GCA_947683625.1. Classification (NCBI taxonomy): domain Eukaryota; kingdom Viridiplantae; phylum Streptophyta; class Magnoliopsida; order Malpighiales; family Euphorbiaceae; genus Mallotus; species Mallotus nudiflorus. The sequence continues at coordinate 2,921,502 of CANTUR010000002.1, forward strand.
CTTAATCTTATGAATAAGATTGTGGGTATTAAAAATCCTAACTTAGGGATAAGTTAGGTGAAGACGTAGGACTGTTAAGAATTCGAACTCCTTAAATTCTTATGTTTATTGCTCTTCCTCTCTAATCTCTTTCAATCATTGTTCATCTATTAAATTTGTTTTTAATTTCCATAAAACCATGATTAGCCTTATTCACCTCCCCCTCTAAGGCATATTTAATTGGTATCAAAACTTGAATTCTATAAATTTCATTACTAGAATACAAGATCATGAGGAGTGAATTATAAAATATTTCTTCACTAAGAACATTCTTTGATGGAAATGATTACCCACATTAGAAGTTTAAAATGAAGTTATATTTAGATTGTGATTCCATTAAACTTTTGGGAAGTTGTTCTCAAAGGTTGGGAACCACCTAAAGCTATCATTAATGGTATACAAATAACTCTCTCTAGAAGTCAATGGAACAATGAACAAAAGGAAGAAAACTATAAAAATAAGAAAGCTATGATTATTCTAGTCTCTTTCATGTCATGAGAAAAAGGAGGCAAACTTCAACATTGCATTTCGGCTAAAGAAATATGGGAGACTTTAGAGAACCATTATGAAGGCAATGTACAAGTAAGAAGCAAGAAGATTCAACTTCATATGTTTAAATATGAACTCTTCAAAATGAAGCCTTATGAATCAATTATGAAAATGACAAATTGTCTCAATGCTTTTCTCACTACTCTTAAGAAACTTGGAAAACATTTATCTAAGGAAGAGGTGAATAATTAGATTCTAAGAATCCTACCTAAGAAGGATTGGGAATCTCAAGTCACTTCAATTGAGGAAGCTCAAGATCTCTCAACTCTCTCAACCGGCATGCTTATTAGAAAGCTCCTTACATATAAGCTTACAATTAAGTAAAGAGGAGAAGAACAAGAAGGGAAAGAAGAGAAAAAAAAAAGAGTATAACATTAAAAGCTTCATGAGAAGATAGTAAAGAAGAAAACCTTAAAGATTCAAGTAATGAAGATAGTAATATTGTCATGCTCATAAAAAACTTCAAGAGATTTTTTAGAAAGAAAAATTTTTCAAAAATAAGAGATTTCAACAAAAGTATAAAGGAAAAAGTAAGAAGAAAACTAAAATGTTACTTGCTATGAATGCAAGAAACTGAGTCACATCTGAAGTTAGTGCCCCAAACTCAAATTCAAGAATAAAGGAGCAAAAGAGAAAAGGAAGGCCTTCAAAGCTACATGGGATAACTCCTCTGAATCAGAAATGGAAAAGGAGCAACAAGAAGTGATCAACCTTTACTTCATGTCTCTTGAAGATGAAAATGAGGTACCATCTACTTCTAAATCTTCTTGTGATGATTATTGTGAATATGATAATGATGACGATGAGAGCTCTATTATAAGCAAACTCTTGCTTAAATGTAAAAGCTTACTTTCTAAGAAGAAACATTATAAGCATGAGCTAATTGATTTAACTAAGGAATTTAAAATTTTTAAAAATGAATTTTCCAATCTTGTTAAATCTAATGATAAAATTTCTAGTGACTTAAAATCTTCTAATTTCTTGGAAGAGCAACTCAAGAAAGCAAGTGATAAAAATCATAAGCTTTCTAATGAGGTGTTAGAATTAAAGAATTTCATCTTCAAATTAAAAAAAAAGGAAATGAGAGTTTAGATAATCTACTTGACTCTCAAAAAATCCATGGAAATACTCATAGAATTGGATATATGAATGGAATGACATCTTCCTCATTATCATCTTATATTAAAATTTATTAAAACATCATATAATTCTATTCCATCAACCTCTAAAACAAATGAGATTCAAGTTTTAAAGTAAAAAGTCTCATGTGTCAAATAATAAAGGAAGACTCTCAAGACACAACCTTCCTTGACATGTAAAGGTAAACTACATATTAGAGGACCATAACCTCAACATGCTTATATGTTCACTAGACACAACACTCCTAAGCATGTTGCATATACTTATCAAAATACACATTGCCATTTTCAATTCATGTCTCATTCTCATGCTAAGTGCTACATGATCATGTGTTAGTTATCATTAGCTAAGTTCTACATGATTATGTGATAATTAAGTTTGTTAAGTTTCAAAATAAGTGTTATATGTACTATGTTTGTGATGTGTTTAAGTAGCACTACTTACATTATAAGTGCTACTACTTTTATTTGAATATGTTTGAAGCAACATTATGTCTTAATGATCATGTTATCATGTATTTAAAACATTTGTCATGTTAGGCCTTGTTTTTCTCTTTATTCCTCATGATAAATATTATTTATTTATTTTTGACAAAGAGGAATTAAATATTAAATTTATATTTCTTATCATATCTAAAAAAGGAGAAATAAAGAAATATATATATGAGCATATCTTTTTCATTATTTTCAATTAGTATTTTAAGAAACATGCTATGTTGATTCATTTTTTTTCATGCTCTGATACATGATAAAGTGAATTTATGCATATATTAAAGGGGAGCAAAATATTCTCACAAATTGCATCTATTTAATTTGAAAGTAGGAGCTACATTATATAGATTATATCTATTCATGTGAATTATTTTTAACATTCATGCACTTTATTTATTATCTTAACAAATTGATACTCAAAGCCCAAAAGGAGGAGATTGTTGAAGCGAGTCAAATTGTATACCCTAGTCTCTAGGACTTAGCATAGAGCAAGTCATGTGTCAAACACTTAGGAATTTGAACTTTGTATTAACCAAATAGCTACTCAATTGAAAAGGCAAAGTAATATCAGGATAGTAATAGATAATATAATAAATAAAAAGAATTTAACTCGTTTACTAATTACTAGAAATTTTAATAAGAAAATTATAACACAATATATGCATGAGAGAATTTACAATTCAGAATTAATAAGAATTTTGAACATAATTATTATACAATATGTTGATTGGAAATTATATTATAGTCTTCAAAAACAATTCTCATTGTCAATTAAAGGTATTCCTTTTAATATCCACTTTCATTCTCATGGAAATGCGGAAGTAAAAGAAAATTAATAAATATATTATACTAATTCTTATTCTCTTAAGATGAATTCCTTGTCTCCAAGTGATATTAAATTCTCAAGTAATTTCAATTATTTATCCATCAAATTACTCCAATTCTCATTGTAAATAGTTTGATTAATAAGTTACATTTGATGATCAAGCAAACATAACATAAATTGCACTAATTGAAATCAAATCATAAATAATAAAGGATAGAAATATAGTTCTTATTTAATTCTTCAGTGTAATTCTTATACAAAGACTTAGCCAAAATATATGATAAAAAAACAACAAGAGAAAATTAAACACAACATAGAAAGATGAATAAGAAGAAAATGAGTGAATAAAACCCTTTACTATGTCTTCTAGAATTGCTTGATGTAGAATAATCCTCTCTCGCTTCTTGATCTTATCTTCTTCAAATTAGTCTTTTTAAAACTAGAACTTCTTTTTCAATGATTTCTAAACTAAAACTTAGTAATAATACTTGTTCATCCCCGTAAAACAGAGCCAAACACTCATATTTATATGTTTCTAAAGGCTATAATTCGTGTCTCTTTGAAAGGATGCAAGAATGAAGGGATATGTTGAAAGGGTGTATTTATGCCAACTCATCCCTATGTGACGACTTGTCACCAATACTCTTTATCATGACTCAGCACCAAGTGACGAGTCGGAAATCTTTAAGGCTTGGCATATCAAGCTTCTATGACAAGTCGGCACCAAGTGACCACTCATCACCAATAGTCTCTGTCACGACTCGTTCTATGGTAACAACTCGACACTCTTTACTAAATCTCCAACTTGACTTCACAAGCTTCATACTTCATTCTAATCAATCCCAAGTCCTTTCCATGCATAATTTGAGCCTAAAAATATGTATAAAACACACAATTAACCATAAGAACAAAAGAAATAAAGATAACACTTGCATAACTAAATAAAAACACAAATATAGTTAAAAATCAAATGAAATTAAAACTAAACTACCCTAAAGAACCATGCATATTTGCATTATATCAAACTCCCCCACACTTAGACCTTGCTTGGCCTTAAGCAAGAGAAGATCATTGTGAAAAAGAAAACAAAAATTTTCATCTTCTTCAAACAATTATCAAGTTATTTTAATCATGAAATAAGTCAGAAAAGGATGATTTAATAATTAAAGCTTCAATGCTCAACAATGATGAAAAAAAAACAAGTTTCACAGTATAAGCAATAAGTTTACCAATTTATCTCAATTTACAAAGAATAAAATCAAGGATGTAAAGTTAAAGTTCTAACCAAGCTACTTAACCAAAATAGTCATTCTTTAAACTTAGGTTTCTAGAAGCAAAAGCAACCTTTGAGACAATGTTAAGCTAACATAATAGCTCACTTTCTCATGGCATTTTTAGACATTTTTTTATTCATAGATATATAAATATATCTTTTGGATGTATTCTTTCTAAATGAATGCAACTAAGGAGCATACTCAATTACACCCAACTTACTCAAAATACATCTACTTGTTTTATTACACATCTCTTTCCGAATGAATGTAACTAAGGAGCATACTCAATTACACACAACTTACTTAAGATGCATTATATGACAAGCATTATTTACCTTTTTTCTTTTACTTTTTTTAGTCCTCATCAATTATTGAAAAGAAAGTTTCATATGTATTATGGCTATAGTTTCCCTAAGGCTACTCAAATCTCTTAGAAAATCTAAGCTTAAATCTTTACCACTTTAGCCTTAAGCATAGTTAGTAAGTTGACTAAAATATACTTTAGATCTTAGAAATAATAAAAACAGATAAAAAGACAAACTTATAACTTATACTAAATGAAACTTCAAACTTCTATCAGTTGAGCATTGAAAAACTAATCATCCACATAATATAAAACTTAATCCTCAATCAAAATTAAAAAGACTAATAAGATAACTGCTTATTAAATAAAGGAGAAGAATGAAATATATAATAATGCAAATTACCAAAATATACCATAAATATAAACATAAAACACACAATATCCTAAATATATACTAAAAATGTACTAATAATATACTACTAATATCCTTTCCCCCACACTTAAAATGATACATTGTCCCCAATATGATAAAACCAAAAGTAAGGAAAGGAAAAAAGTACACCCTTAGTCATTTGTAGGGGTAGGAGGTGGAGACTCGATTTGATATCCGAAATAAGCAAAAAATTGATTCAATTTATACTCCATCTTTCATTGCCTATGAGCAAGCTCTTGGTTATGAAACTCCATCTCATTGAGTTGACGCTGCATAGCAATATGTGTATCTAAAATTTGATCCCAGACAGGAAGTTGCACATTTAAGGATCCACCAAATTCCCCTGGCATGTGATATGTTAGGAGAGGAACATCACCGAATGGTGTATATTGGGGTAATTCCTCCTCTGGATCACTCTCCTCCTCAACCTTAAGTTGAGGTTCCTCAGCCGATGGTGGTCTCTCAATACCACGCTAACAAGAACATGAACGGGCGGGAATCAAATGGAATGCAGCATCCACCACTTCGCCTCTTATAAAAGCTTGCATTGTAAAATAAGAGCACTCAACAAATCGAGTATAGTTAGAAAGGTTAAGATTTAAAGCCTTTGCAACAATAGTAATCATATGTCCATGAGTTAGAGGTGCATCTTTATGTGAAGCACAAGTCAATAATTGGTTAAACTTTTAATAAGTCTAAGAGACTTATTTCTTATTATGAATGCACTATATTAAGAATAACTCTTATGCAAAGATGCGATTGAACTTAATTTTATGGAAAATGACACATGCAAGGAATTTATGTAACAACTAATATTTCAAATCCTTGATAAACATACCCTTGCCTTTTTTAGAATTAAATGGTGTTTGCAAACCAGTTAGAAATGTCCAAAACTCATTTAATCTAAAAGAAGATGGAGGATCATATTACCCATCCTTTTTAAAGCCAAAGACACATTGCATGAAAGTATAACTAAGTTTATATTTCTTTCCTTGCATATGAAATTCTAGAATTTATGGGTTTTTAGCATTAACATCCAAAGTAGTGTAAAATTTTGTAGTTAATTCCACATTAATATTTTCATGCATAGAAACAAACTTATTAAGGCCACATTATGTCAATAATTGATTAAAAGATTCAAGCATACCCACTTCATTTAAAAGAGAGTTAGGGATATACAGACAGTTCATTATTTCCCTAAACTTGATGGTTTTGAACTTGGCACCTTCTTAATGGGAAAGGATTTGAAATTTGGCCTTGTATATTTGTGAAAGGTCTTTTATTTCCTCTTGTTGATCCTCCTCAATGTGTGGTCTTTTAAAAGATGAATGTCACAACCCAAACCCTGGGGCAAGTGACCGGCACTAGGGAATGGAAAAGCTTAAAACTACCGAAACTCGTAGTAAACCTTAAAAGAAAAATGAGGAACATTTCAACTTAAAACCTTATAATAAAATAATTGAATCATGATGCATACTATCAAACTAATTTTTATCAATTAAAACAAACCATATCATTATTATGTATAAAATAAACATCATCAGTTATACAAAATAGTATTTTAATACATTAATCATAAATACATAATATCCAAATTAAAGTATGCAGTGATACAATCTCTCTACTGTGGTACACAAATAATTATACAAGCACAACTATAGTATAAAAACTAGGTAGAACCCTAGTCCTCAATTATAACAGCCATTCAGCTCACTTATATCCAAGACTGCCGGATCCCAAGAGCAAAGCATCACTAAGATGCATAATGTAGTCATGTCACTTAATCTAATATCACTAGCAGTGTCCAAGAGCAAAGCATCACCAAACCATCGGTCCTAATGATTTAATAATTATAATCAAACTTTATTAGCAGTGTCTGAGAGCAAAGCATCACCAAACCTTCAACCCTAATATTTAATCAATATAATCAAACATCATATTACTGGCGGTGTCCGAGAGCAAAGCATTACCAGACCTTTAGCCCCAGTAATATAATCAATACAACTAAATATTTTACCGGTGCACACACGGTCCTGATAAAATTCATTAGGTAGTTCATTCTACCATAGTTTATTTAAAATAAATGAAAAAAATAAAACAAGGGAAATTACAATAAATAAAAAGTAAAATTAAACAACTATAAAATTAAACCATGCAATATCATATAAAGAATATCAACTTGAATTCTCATGAAATTAAATTCATCAGAACTTTATGTATTTAATTTGAAAACCCGACATGCAAATCGAATATTAACTTACAAGATGAAGGCGCTCCTTTGCTATGTCATGTCCAACCTCAACTAGTAGATGCGACCAGAGGAATAGCTAAAAGACAGAAAATAAAATGACTATCAGAAAGTGGAAACCCTAACTTCTAGAATTTCTAAGGAAGACTCAACTCAGAATTCAAAATTTAGGATTGACTCGATGTCACGTTTTACAAGAAATCTACCAAAAATTCGGCTGAGTCTCCTCTATAAAACGGACATATCTCTACAGAAGTAGAGTTAATCCTGCAAACAAACACACTTCTAAACATTACAATAGCTCAACACCTCGGGTTGGGACCCTGAACTACACAATTCCCAACCAAGGTTCACAATTCAAGATAAAAATAAATATTAAATAATAATATTTTAAAATCACTAAAAATCCATAAATTCAATAATAAATCACAATATAATTTATTTAAACATCAAACACTAAATATAAATATTTTTCACAACAAATAATAAAAATTTCAAATAATTTGTATAAATATATAAAAATCCAAATTTTCAATTATTCAACATAAAATAGTCAAATTCACATTTAAATATTCAAATAGTTTAAATATTTTATAAAATTGGTTAAACACCCATTTAATCACAAAAATAGTAAATAATTTATAAAAATTATTTTAATACTCTATGAAATTCTAAAATCATATAAAACATAATATTTAACTATAATTTCAATAAAATTACACAATTAACCCAAAATTCCAATATTTACATAATAATAACAATTTCTCAAAAATTATATAAATTTACTAAAAATTATTTTTATCAACACTAAAATTACTAACTTAAATTACTAACTCCAATTAACTCAAAGTTCCAACCAAAATAATTAATTAACAAAATATACATAATACTTAAAGTACCTAAAAATAATTATTCAAAACTTCATAAATACTAAATTAATTAAAATAAATCATTTTTATATCCCCATAATTAAAATCGACTAAAATAATTTAAAATCAAATAAATCAACCCAAAAATTAACCAAACATTAAAATAAAAATTGGATAATTAAACAAATGTTATATTAATTTACCAAAAATTAAAAATAACTCCAATCATATAAATCACTCAATAACTAACAAAAATCAACTAATAAACAACCTAAATCAACAAAGAACCAACCCAAAAACTAACTAACCATTAACCTATATCCTTCACCAAAGCTGAGATTCATGGACAAGGGTAGGGGCTGCCGAAGGAATTGCTGTCACCGGAGCTAGAACTACTACTATCTCCGATGGCTACAGGTGGCGGAGGAGTTAGGTGTTGCACGGTAGGGCTAGAAGGCTGCTATTGTCCTAGTGCGAAGAAGGAGAAGGAGATTGGATCGATGGCTTCGGTGCAGGGATAGTAAGGAAGAGAGCAAGTTGAAGATGGTGAAGATGGCATGAGGTGATGGTGGAACTATTGGATCAGACGCAGAGACAGGGAGAGAAGAAGGAAATGGAGTGAGAAAAGAAAGAAAGGAAGAGGAAACTGGTCTGAAAATGGGACAATAACACAACTTAAAGTTTAACTAAAATAATAATAATAATACTACAAAGATTACCCGACCACACTCAATTATATAGTCAACTAACCAATAATATATGTATATATATCACACATGTATATACATATATTTATGTATATATATACACACATAACACCTAACAATAACAAAAATAACCTTAGTTTAAAATAATGCTAATAATAATAATAAATAATAATACTATTTAAAAATAATGACAATTAAAATAAAATAATGTACATGCATGCAAATAATAATGGGATAATAATAATAATAATAATAGTGACAATAAAATTATTAGTAACTTTAATATCTTTGAATATAATAGTTCCCAAATCAAATTTTTAAATTAAATAATTAGATATAACAATTCAACGTAATGATAACAATATAAGAATAAAATAATTAATATTGCTGAAAATCTCGATATTTATATATAAAATAATTTAAAAAATATTTTACTGTCTTCCTCCCTTATATAAATTCATCCTCGAATTTCAAAGAAAAACAAGGAAATACAAAGTTTATTAATGAAAAATATAGGGATAGGTAGTTTGCATATCGGATTTTGTCTCCTACGTATAGTCTTCTATTGTGTGGTTACTCCATATAACTTTTACCATCGGAATCTCCCTGGAGCAAAGCTGACTAATTTGGCGATCCACAATCACCACTAGATACTCCTTATAAGATAGATCTTTACTGAGCTCCACTGCTTGAGACCGAAGTACGCGAGAAGGATCAGGAACATATTCTCTGAGCATAGACACATGGAACACTGGGTGGATTCAAGATAATTCCGGTGGCAACACCAGTCTCTAGGTCACTTCTCTAACTCGTGACCGTATCTCGAAAGGTTCAATGTATTTAGGAGCCAACTTACCCTTCTTACCAAACCTCATGACTCCTTTCATTGGATATACCTTCAAAAACACCATATCTCCAACTAGAAAGGAAACATCTTTCCTTCTAGGATCAACATAACTCTTCTGCCTGCTGAAAGCTGTCCTCAACCTCTGCTGAATGATAAGGACTTTTTCAAAATTAATATGTATCAACTCTGGACTTGTTAACTGTCTCTCACCAATCTCCCAGCACAAAGGTGATATGCACTTCCTACCATACAACGCCTCATACGGAGCCATTTCAATACTTGCATGATAATTATTATTATATGCAAATTCAATCAATGGCAAGTGGTTATCCCATTCACCTCAAAAAACCATCACACAAGTTTTTAGCATATCCTCTAAAGTTTGAATGGTCCTTTAGACTGACCATCAGTTTGAGGATGGAAAGATGTACTAAAGTCTAACCTTGTACCCAAGGCTTTATGTAACTCTTGCTAGAAAACTGATGTAAAAGTGGCTCCTCCATCAAATATTATGCTCATAGGAACTCCATGAAGACAAACATTTATATTGACATACAACCGTGCCAACCTGTTAGTGGAGTATGTCTTTTTTATTAGTAGAAAGTGAGCTAACTTGGTTAACCTATCAACTATCACCCAAATTGCATCAAATCCACCTATCGTTCGAGGCAAACTAGTCATAAAATCCATGGCAATCATATCCCACTTCCACTCTAGGATAGGCATGGGCTGTAACAATCCTGAGGGTCTTTGATGCTTAAGTTTCACCTGCTGACATATGAAACACTTGGATAAAAATTCTACAACATCTTTCTTCATTCCATTCCACTAGTATGTATCCTTTAAATTATGATACATCTTGGTGGAACTTGGATAAATATTGTAAGCAGAAAAATGTGCCTCTTCTAGGATCTCTTTCCTCAGATCATCAATGTCTAGCACACACAACCGAGTATCCAAGCGTAGAACACCTTTATTATCAATCACAAACTCTTTGGATTAATCCTCTTGCACCTCAAACATGATTCTCTATAGTTGTGGGTCCCCTCTTTGAGCTGCTTTAACTCTATCCATGTACACTGATCATACTCTGAACTATGCTAAAAGACATTTCTTAGTCACTTTCCACTGCAAACCCTGATTAATCAACTCATGAAACTCCTAAATAATCAGCCTCCTCTCAGTACTAATATGGGTAAGACTGCCTACTAATTTTCTGCTCAATGCATCTGCTACTATGTTCACCTTACTTGGATGGTAAAGAATTGAACAATCGTAATCCTTCAAAAGTTCCATCCATCTTCTTTGCCTTAAGTTCAAATCCCTCTACTTGAAGATATATTTCAAGCTCTCGTGGTCGGTGTATATTTCACAAGTGACACCATACAAGTAATGCCTCTAAATCTTCAATGTGAATACAACTGCTGCCATTTTCAGATCGTGAGTAGGATAATTTTTCTCATGCTTCTTCAACTACCATGAAGCATAGGCAACCACTATGCCATTCTGCATTAGCACATAACCCAATCCTACACGGGAAGCATCATAATATATCGTGTATCCATTGTTATTATAAGGCAAAGTCAACACTAGAGTCGAAGTCAATAAATCCTTAAGCAACTAAAAATCCTTCTCACATCTATCAGTTGACACAAACTTAACATTCTTCTAGGTCAGCCTGGTTAAAGGCACGACAATCTTGGAGAAAGCCTTCATAAATCTCCTATAATAGCCCACTAAACCTAGAAAACTTCTCACTTCTATGACCGTTGTAGGTCTTGGCCACTCAGTGATCGCCTCAATCTTCCTAAGATCTACCTAAATGCCATCTTTGGATACCACATGGCCTAAGAATTCCACTCAGTCTAATCAGAATTCACATTTTAAGAACTTGGCATACAACTGGTGCTTTGTCAAAGTCTGCAGCACCAATCTCAAATGCATCATATGCTCTGCCTTATTCTTGGAATAGACCAAAATGTCATCAATAAATATAATCATAAATTGGTCTAAGAATGGCCTAAATGCCCGGTTCATCAAGTTTATAAAGGCTGCTGGGGCATTAGTCAACCCAAAGGACATCACTAGGAATTCACAGTGGCCATACCTAGTCTGAAATGCTGACTTGGGTACATCCTCACTTATAATCCTCAGTTGATGATACCCGGATCTTAAGTTGATCTTGGAGAAATATCAAGCTCCTTGCAACTAATCAAACAAATCATCAATCCTAGGGAGTGGATACTTGTTCTTAATGGTAACCTTATTCAATTATCTGTAGTCAATACAGAGTCGAAGACTACCATCATTCTTCTTTACAAAAAGAACCGGAGCACCCCAAGATGTGCTAGGCCGAATAAACCCCTTATCCAACAATTCCTGCAATTGCTCTTTCAGCTCCTTCAGCTTTACAGGTGTCATCCTATAAGGTGACATAGAGATAGGATCTGTACTGGGCATAACATCAATACAGAATTCTATCTCTCTATCCGGCGGCAATCCAGATAACTCCTTTAGAAAAACATTCAAGAATTCACATACCACTGGTACCCTTTTCACTAATCCCATTTCTGCTTAAGCATCTCTAATTATAGTTAGATAGCCTTAACACCCTCTACTAAGCATCTTTTTAGATGTAATAGTATAAATAAGGTTACAAGGCATGGAACTCTCACTACCTCTGAATTTGAATTCCTTTTCACTTGGAATTCTAAAAATTACTTCTTTCGCTCGACAATCCATAAAAGCATAATACTGGGATAACCAATCCATTCCCAGAATCACATCAAACTCAATCACATCCAGAAAGACTAAGTCTGCCAACAACTCTCTACCTTCAACCAACACAGGATAAAATGGAAAGAAGATGTCCATTTTCAACTCATCACTAAGTGAAGTTAAAATAAACAAAGGAAAGCAAACTACTTTTGAAGCAACAAAGGGGACACAAAGGAATACATAGCACCCAGATTAAATAAAACTCTAGCCTTAAAATAATAGATTGGAATAATACCTACTACCACTGCATTGGAAGCCTATGCATTTAGAGGAGTCAAAGTAAAGACTCTAGCCTATCCACGTCCTGACTATTACGAGGTGAATGGCTGATTATGCCCTCTACCTTATCCCTACTGACTCGTAAACTGAATCGGTCACTTCTGAGGGTATATGGGTGCCTGATACTGCTGAGGCACCGGCTACAAAAGCTAGACAACAAAAGGTGAAGATCCCTGAGTAAAGGACGACTAGAATCTATAGTTCGGATAGACTCTAGCAAAGTGTCTAAACTGACTACATCTGAAACACGCTCCTAGTATTAAGTGACAAGGACCTTGATGCATTCGCCCACATATGGCACACACACGAGCTCCAGACCTAGAACTGCCATGTCCGGAGCTCTGTCCACTACTACTATTAGCACTACCACCAAATCTAGTAGCCCTACTACTCCTATAATCCTGAGCAAAATGGTTCCTTCTAGTTTGATATGCTTTAAACTGTCTGCTCTGCTGAGAAGAACCTACTGACTGAGTACTCATGCTGCCTATTTGAAACACTAGCTGCTGCACCCACTGAACAGGTCTAACAATGCCACTATTATAAGGATTAGGTATGGTGTCGTATCGGATATGTCTTCGCTCTAGCTATCTCGCCTCCTCCACAACATTCTCCAAACTATGACCCTCTGGTCGAATGCCAATATAAGCTAGGACTAATCCAGTCATATATAACTCAACTGCTCTGGCAACATCATGTCTCACATCCTCAGTATGTCTCATTGATCTGTAGAACTCCCGAGTATAGTCCTTAACTTATCGATCTCTCCTGTTAATATTAAGCAGTTGTCATCTATAGTTCTCTCTCATAGATGAAGGATAGAAGAACCTCATAAACTACTCCTTAAGACCCAACCAAGTCATCGTGGTCATGAAGAGCTGGATGGACTATATAAACCAGTCCTATGCTGCACTATAGGCATCGCCTGATTAAGAGCTGTCAAGCCCTGATTAATACCTGCCATACCAGCTAAAAAAGCTACAAGATCCTCTACTGGAATCTCAAGCTCTACCTGAGGTTGTTCCTACCTCTGAGCTGCTACTACTCTGGCTCTACCCCTACCTCTACCTCTAGGTCGAGGGGCAGGAGGAAGAATCTCATCCTGAAATGACTGTTCACCATCATCATGCTTTGCATCAGCAGTATGGGCATTTCGAGCATGCCTCATTCTAAAAAGACAAGAAAACCCAAATTCAAAACTAAAAAGAACGTAGACAGAGACATAGACACAAAATGCTAAGGAAAAGAAAATCTACACGTAATAGATAACAACCTAAGTATTGTAGTAACATGAGAAAAGATAGATATCGACAGTTAAAGGCATGAAAAATGGGCCAAAGCTCTGATACCAACTTTGTCACGACCCAAACCCAGAGGCACGTGACCGACACTAGGAAATGAGAAAGCTTAAAGCAACTAAAACCCGTAGTAAGCCTTAAAAGAAAAATGCGAAACATTTTAACTTAACACCTTACAATAAAATAATTGAATCATGATGCACATTATCAAACTGATTTTTCTCAATTAAAACAAACCATACCATCATTATATATAAAATAAACATCATCAGTTATACAAAATAGTATCTCATTACATTAATCATAAATATATAATATCCAAATTAAAGTATGCATTGATACAATTTCTCTATTGCGATACACAGATACTAATACAAATACAACTATATAAACTTACATAAAATAGCCGATGAGGAAGCTACTCAGTGTAGGGAATTAGGCCTAATAGAAGACTCCTAAACTCTTAAAAAAAATAAGTTGAGGGGAGTCAAACCTTACTGAGTAAGCTAATAAAAGAAATGTATACGGTTTGAAAATCTCCTTTAAAATAGGTTTTTATGAAAATATAAAATATTTATAATTCTTATTCAAATCCTTTGATATATATATATATATATATATATATATATATATATAAGAAACCTATTTTTCAAAAGGAGGAATAACTTTTAAATGCTTTTAAAACATTATACTATAAAAACTAGGTAGAACCCTAGTCCTCAAGTCTAACAGCCATTTAGCTCACTTATATCCAAAACTGCCGGATCCTAAAAGCAAAGCATCACTAGGATGCACAGCCGTAGTCATGTCACTTAATCCAATATCACTGACGATGTCCGAGAGCAAAGCATCACTAGACCATTAGCCCTAGTGATTTAATAATTATAATCCAACTTTTCTGGCAGAGTCTAAAAGCAAAGCATCACCAGATCTTCGGCCCCAATATTTAATCAATATAATCAAACATCATATTACTGACAGTATCTGAGAGCAAAGCATCACCAGACCATTAGTCCCAATAATATAATCAATGCAATCAAATATTTTACCAGTGCGCACATGGTCCTAATGAAACCCATCAGGTAGCCCATTCTAACGTGGTTTATTTAAAATAAATGAAAAAAATAAAACAAGGGAAATTACAATAAATAAAAAATAAAATTAAATAACTATAAAATTAAACTATGCAATATCATATAAAGAATACCAACTTGAATTCTCATAAATTTAAATTCATCAGAACTTTATGTATTTAATTTGAAAACCCAATATGCAAATCGAATATTAACTTACAAGTTGAAGGCGCTCCTTTACTATATTGTGTCCAATCTCGACTGGTATACGCAATTGGAGGGCGGCTAAAAGGCAAAAAATAAAACGACTATCAGAAAGTAGAAACCATAACTTCTAGAATTTCTAAGGAAGACTCGACTCATAATTCAAAACTTATAATTGACCCGATGTCACGTTTTATAAGAAATCTACTAAAAATTCGACAGAGTCTCCTATGTAAAACGGACATCACTCTATAGAAGTAAAGTTAATCCTACAAACAAACACACTTTTAAACTTTCCAATAGCTCAACACCTCGGGTTGGGACCTTGAACTATACAATTCCTAACCGAGGTTCACAATTCAAGATAAAAATAAGTATTAAATAATAATATTTTAAAATCACTAAAAATCCATAAATTCAATAATAGATCACAATATAATTTATTTAAACATCAAATACTAAATATAAATATTTTTCACAACAAATAATAAAAATTTCAAATAATTTATATAAATATATAAAAATCCAAATTTTCAAATATTCAACATAAAATAGTCAAAGTCACATTTAAATATTCAAATAGTTTAAATATTTTATAAAATTAGTTAAAAACCCATTTAGTCATAAAAATAGTAAATAATTTATAAAATTCTAAAATCATTTAAAATATAATTTTAATAAAATTACACAATTAACCCAAAATTCCAATATTTATATAATAATAACAATTTCTCAAAAATTATATAAATTTATTAAAAATTATTTTTATCAACACTAAAATTACTAACTTAAAGTACTGACTCTAATTAACTCAAAGTTCTAACCAAAATAATTAGTTAACAAAATATACATAATACTTAAAGTACCTAAAATAATTATTCAAAACTTCATAAATACTAAATTAATTAACATAAATCATTTTTATATCCCTATAATTAAAATTAACTAAAATAATTTAAAATCAACTAATATATATATAAATCAACCCAAAAATTAAGCAAACATTAAAATAAATGCTGGATAATTTAAAAAATATTATATTAATTTATAAAAAATTAAAAATAACTCCAATCATATAAATCACTCAATAACTAACAAAAATCAACTAATAAACAACCTAAATCCACAAAGAACCAACCCAAAAACTAACTAACCACTAACCTTTATCCTTGACTAAAGCTGAGATTCAAGGACAGGGGAAGGGGTTGCTGTCACCAAAGTTGGAACTGATGCTGTCTCCGATGGCTGCAGGTGGTGGAGGAGTTGGGCATCGCATGGCAGGGCTGGAAGGCTGCTGTTATCCTCGTGCAAAGAAGGAGAAGGAGACTGGATCGATGGCTTCGATGTAAGGACAACAAGGAAGAGAACAAGCTGGAGATGGTGAAGATGGCATAAGGTGATGGTGGTGCTACTAGATCAAATGCAAAGACAGGGAGAGAAGAAGAAAATGGCGTGAGAAAAGAAAGAAAGGAAGAGAAAAGTGGTATGAAAATGGGACAATAACACAACTTAAAGTTTAAGTAAAATAATAATAATAATAATACTACAAAAATTACCCAACCATACACTCAATTGTATAGTCAACTAACCCATAATATATATATATATATATCACACATGTACACACACACACACAACACCTAACAATAACAAAAATAACCCTAGTTTAAAATAATGCTAATAATAATAATAAATAATAATACTACTATTTAAAAATAATAATAATTAAAATAAAATAATGTACATGCATGCAAATAATAATGGGATAATAACAGTAATAATAGTGACAATAATATTATTAGTAACTTTAATATCTTTGAATATAGTAGTTCACAAATAAATTTTTTAAATTAAATAATTAGATATAATAATTCAACGTAATAATAACAACATAAGAATAAAATAATTAATATCACTGAAAATCTCTATATTTATATATAAAATAATTTATAAAAATATTCAAGTTATTACAATGAACCTCTGTCTTACCCATTTCAAGAATCTTACTTGATTGAAGTTAAAGGTGTAGAGATGTGGAGAGAGTAAGAGATGAGAATGGAAAATAAGAACAAAGAAAATAGGAAGAGAAAAAGGAAGTGATTCGGGTAGGGTTTGTAATAAAAAGGAGATTCAAAATGTAAGTGTGTAAAGAAGGGAATATAGAGAAGAAAGAAGAAGGAAGAGAAAATATATATATATGACTCATCGTTACTCTAGACGGTGAAGGTATTATTGACTGTGAACCAATAATAGGTTAATATATTTATAATATATTAATATTAATTTCTAATATATTAATATTATTTTATTTTATTATTATATTTTTTTGATCCGCTGCCAAACTTATTCCAATGTCCCAACCATTTTTCTTAGTCCCAATTCCAATAAAGAAAAGGGTCCTCTCAATGCTCTAACACCCATACCGGATATGGACCGAACTGTCTCACAGGCGACTGTTTACCAAAAACACAGGTCTCCATATAACCATCGAAGTTGAAGTGACTAATTCCTAGAAATTAAGGATATATATATATATATATATATATATATATATATATATATATATATATATATTCCAATGTCCCAACCATTTTTCTTAGTCCCAATTCCAATAAAGAAAAGGGTCCTCTCAATGCTCTAATGCCCATATCGGATATGGACCGATCTGTCTCACGGGTGACTGTTTACCAAAAACACAGGTCTCCATATAACCATCGAAGACTGTTGAAGTGACTAATTCCTAGAAATTAAGGATATATATATATATATATATATATATATATATAATAGAGAAGAAAAAAAATGTATGGGATATTAAATAAGATAAAAGATATGAAAATATACGGTCAAAAGGGTGTGTATATAGGTGTAGTAGGGGTGTAAGAGAGTAAGTGTGTATAAGATAGTGAAAAGGCATGAAGAATTGTGAAAAAGCATATAGGAATGTGAAAGGATACGACTATTCTTGGAAAAGAAACAACTTTGCAATTTCAAAAGTTTTAGTTGGCTAGGGAATAAATAAAATAAAATAATTGAAATAATAATGAAAGATGTGTAACAAAGAAAACTATCTAAAATAAGGCTATATATAGTTAGGAATGCAAATTGAAGGCATAAGTCGGCACCATTGTGTTGACTCAGCACTAAAACATATTGTGGCAAGTTGGCCATATATGAAAACTCATCACTTTACCTTTTTGGTACGAGTCATCAATGTGTGATGACTTGGCACTTGACCTTTCTGTTACGAGTCGTCAATATGTGACGACTCGACACTTGACCTTACTATAATAATGTGAAGAAATGTAATATAAAAATTAATAAAATGAATGATACAATAAAAGAAATTAATCTAAATTCAAAAGTAATATGATTAATAAAGCTACTAAATGTAAAAATCTAACTAACAAAATGAACTAAAATGAAATAATCTTAAAATAAGCATGTAAAATAAAGACATTTAATATAATTAGGAAAAAATAAAAATGCGGTAATCTCACTATGTTAAATTGGAAGGTCTATAACTTGACTACACCTTGATTCAATTAGGATGGAGATAGAGAGATTGATCGGCTTAAAGCAATTGCGTCACCGATCAAGTAAGGCTTGAGACAATGTCTATTTAGTTTGAAGATTTCCCCTTTTATATTAGTAATATCAATCGCATGATGAGGATAAATTTTAATAATTGTAAAAGGACCCGACCATTATGACTTTAATTTTCCAAGAAATAACTTGAGTTTTGAATTGTAAAGGAGAACAAACCCTCATGGAATTCCTTCTTAGATAAATGCTTCTCATGCCATAACTTAGTAAAATCTTTATATAATTTTTCATTCTCATAAGCATTCATCCTTAACTCATACAATTCATTAAGTTGAAGCAACCTCTTCCTACCGGCCTTCTGTAAATCTAAATTCAAATTCCTGGTTGCCCATTATGCTTTATACTTTAGTTCAAAAGGTAGATGACATGACTTCCTGTATACTAACTGATAAGGAGTAAGGCCAATTGGTGTTTTAAAAGCTGTCTTATATGCCCATAGAGTGTCATCCAACATCAATGCCCAATCTTTCTTTGAAGAAGACATAGTTTTTTCAATAATCCATTTAATCTCTCTATTGCTCACTTTGACTTGCCTACTTGTTTGTGGGTGATATAGAGTAGCAACCTTGTGTGTCACTCCAAATTTCTTCAAAAGAGATTCTATTACATGATTGCAAAAATATGAACCTCCATCACTTATCAATGCTCTAGGAGTCCCAAATCTTGGAAAATAATTTTCTTAAGCATCTTTTTAACAACCTTAGCATAATTAGTAATGGTTGGTATTGCTTCAACCCACTTTGAAACATAATCTACCATGACCAAGATATACTTGTAGTTTAAAGAACTAGGACATGGGCCCATAAAAATCTATACCCTAAACATCAAAGAGCTCAACTTCAAGGATTCCTTTTAAAGGCATCTCATGTTTCTTAGTAAAATTTCCCATTCTTTGACATCTATCATATGTAAGAACAAACTCTCTAGCATCTTTAAATAAAGTTGGCCACCAAAAACTAGATTATAGTACCTTAAATGCCATTTTTGTTATACTAAAGTGTCCTCCAATATCCAAGGAATAGCAATGTTTCAAAAAATCTTAAGCTTCATCTTAAGGAATGCATCTCTGTATTAATCCATCTTCACATCTCCTATAAAGCAAAGGTTTCTCCCAATAGTGAAATTTAATATCATGCAAAAATTTCTTCCTTTTTCGATAATCTAACTCATAAGGAAGAACACCACTGATGAGATAGTTAGCAATATCTGCAAACCATGGAAGTTCCTTTGATGCCACACTTAATAGATGTTCATCATGAAATGTCTCCTTAATTGGCACACCATCATCATTCCTCTTCAATCCATTTTGATCAAGCCTTAATATGTGATTGGCAATAAGATTCTCACTTCCCTTCTTATCTCTCACTTCCCAATCAAACTCTTAAAGCATTAAAATCCACCATATGATTCTAGGTTTTGCATCTTTCTTATTTATAAGATACTTAAGAGCAGTATGGTCTGAATAAACAATCACCTTTTTCCCCACAAGATATGCTCTAAACTTATCAAATGCATAAACAATAACAAGCAACTCCTTTTCTGTAGTGGTGTAGTTAATCTGAGCATCATCAAATAGTTTGCTAGTATAGTAAATCACATAAGGCTTGCCTTCCTTTCTTTGACCTAAAATAGCACCCACCGCAAAATCACTTACATCACACATTATTTCAAATGTTTGCTCCCAATTAGGTGGTTGAAAGACATGTGCAGAAATAAGAGCTCCTTTCAAAGTTTTAAATGCATCGAGACACGTATCATCAAACTCAAAAACAACATCCTTAGTAAGTAACTTACACAATGGCTTTACTATTTTGGAAAAATCTTTGATAAATCTTCGATGGAAACCTGCATGTCCAAGGAAGCTGCTTATATCCTTAACACACTTTGAAGGTGGCAAATTTTCAATTACTTTTATTTTTTCCTTATCAACTTTGATGCCTCTCTTTGAAACTGAATGACTAAGAACAATCCCTTATTGTGCCATGAAATAACATTTTTCCCAATTTAAGACTAATCCTTGTCCAATACACCTGTCAAAAACTTTAGAGAGATTTTCTAGACAATTGGAAAAATTAGTACCATATATACTAAAGTCGTCCATAAAAACCTCTACACAATCATCAAGTAAATCACTAAATATGGAAAACATGCATCTTTGGAAAGTTGCATTTTACATAAACCCAAAGGCATCCGCCTAAAAGCAAAAGTATCATATGGAAATATAAAGGTGGTTTTAGATTGATCTTTAGGATGAATGGGAATTTGATAAAATCCACTAAGCCCATCTAAATAACAGAAGTAGGAAAATTTATCTAGTCTCTTAAGGACTTTATGAATAAAAGGTAATAGGAAATTATCTTTCCTAGTTGCCTTATTTAATTTTCTATAGTTAATACACATACGCCATCATGTGGTAGTGCTAGTAAGTATCAATTCATTAGATTCATTCCTAACAACGGTTAAGCCTCCCTTCTTTGGAATAACTTGAATGGGGCTCACCCATTTGCTATCACTGATGGAATATATGATTCCATTATCAAGAAACTTAGTTATCTCTTTTCTCACCCCTTCCTTAAGAGTGGGCTTTAGCCACCTTTGGCCTTCAATGGAAGGCTTGGTGTTATCCTCTAAAAGAATTCTATACATGCACACATTTGGACTGATACCTTTCAAATCATTTATAGAATAACAATGGAATTTTTATGGTTAAGCAATTGATCACATAAGGCATCAACATTATCACTAGGCAAGGATGAATTCATAATAAAAGAAAATTTAAGGTTAGAGTTAAGAAATGCACATCTTAAATTTGATGGTAAGGGCTTGAGCTCCACCTTGACTTCTTCACTTGATGTAGTAGTTTTTGGTTCATCCTCTCTCCTTAAAGGTTTAAATTTTGATGTCCTATGAGAAGGTTGATATGGAGTCACCTTAAAGATTTGCTCATTAACTTCTTGTATCATGTATGACTCCATAGGGTCTTACTTCAAACATTCATAAATTACTTCTTCAATGCATTCATCAATAACATTGACAGAATCAATTTTACTTGCTACTTCTATTAGTGTTGACTTTATAATCTTCAGTACATCAAAATCTATACATTCACTATCCACCTCTAATGTTATCTTTCCTCTCTTCATATCAATAATTACTCATGCTATCATAAAAAATGGTCTCCCTAACAAAATTAGGATCTCAAGATCTTCCTCTATTTCTAACACAACAAAGTCAGATGGTATTACAAACTTTCCCACTTTTGTTGGCACATTTTTTAGAATGCTAAATGGATATGTGATAGATTTTTTCGCCATGGAAAGACACATATTGGTAGGTTTAAGTTCTTCTAAATTAAGCCTTTTATAAATAGAGTAAGGCATAAGGCTAACACTAGCACTAATATCACATAAAGCTTTATCAAAATACATGCCTCCAATCAAACAAGGAACTGTAAAGGAATCGAGATCCTTAAGCTTTGGTGGAGATTGGAGTACATAGCCTTAGATTCCTCAACAAGAGAAACTAAACCATAATCTTCAAACTTGCTTTTATGACTAATAATATCCTTCAAAAATTTACCCTAAGCTGGCATATCTCTAATGGCATCCACAAATGGTATAGTGATAGTAATTTCCTTGAGATAGCTAAGGAATTTGCCAAATTGCTTATCTAAGTTACATCTTATGAACCTTTAAGGGAAAGGAAGAGTTTTAACATCTACCTTTGGTTCATCATCCTTGGTCAGTATGGCATCTCCATTATTATCTTTCTTTGCACAGTCATCATCATTTTTACTCCTAACATCCACTTCCTTAATCTCTACCTCATCTTCATTATCAACCACTTTCTTTGTCTTTTTAAGATACTTTTCGAGCTCTTTACCGCTGTGCAAAGTAATTGCTTAGCAAGACTCTTTTTGTACATACTCCGATTGGCTAGGAAGCTTTCCTAAAGGTTTAGTGTTGGAGGAAGAGGCTTCTTATGCAATTTGGATTTCAAGGATACGGTTATGAGTAGCAATCTGTTCAAGTTTAAAGTTTATTTGCTTAAGTTGCTCCTCATTGTGTTTGTTTATGGTTATTTATTAGTTGATAAATTACTCTATAAGAGTGTTAAGGGTAGGTTTATGATGGGTAAGATTAAAGGTTTGTTGTTCCATGGGAAATCTAAGTGGGTTTTGAGGTTTGTTATTTGGGTTATATGGAGGGTTTAATTGAGAGGATGGGTTTGACCATGAGAATCCGAGGTGGTTCCTCCATTGGGGGTTATAAGTATTGGAATTCAGCATCATTCTTTAGTTAAAACCTCCTTGCACATAATTCATATCCTCATTTATACTTTCAGTGCATTGAGAGTATGAATGAGCTCCTCCATACGATTCACAAACAATATTAATGCTTTTTAAGGAATTAATTTGAGTTCTGCTTACCAAACTGGTGATAGCATCTACTTTTGCATTCACCAATTTAATTATATTAAGCTCCAAAACTCCTTTTACTTTTGCTATAGTTTTTTTATCACCCATATACCCTTGAGATGCAAGTGCTTCAAGCAAAGTAATGGCTTCTATAGCCGTTTTATTCATCCATTTTCCACTTAAAGCCGTATTCATAATATTTTTATTCTCGTCCATCAACCCATTGTAGAAGATTTAAGGAATCATCTACTCTGGCAAGCCATGATGTGGGCATTGCCTTTGGAGTTCCTTAAACCTCTCCCAAGCTGAATAGATTGTCTCACTTCCATTTTGCTTGAAATTACTATTCTTATTACGAAACTTAGCCATCTTATGTGGTGGGAAATATTTGTGCAAAAATGCTTACTTCAATTGGTCTTAGGTTGTGATTGAATTCATTTGGCAAACTACCAAGCCAAAGTTGTGCTTTATCCTTGATCAAGAATGGAAATAGTTTGAGCCTTATTGCATCATTTGTTACACTATTGATCTTGAAAGTTGCACACACATTGAGGAAAGTTAATATGTGGGCATAAGGATCTTCTTTTGTAAGCCTTCAAACTGATTATTTTACACCATTTGAATGATACTTGGCTTGATTTCAAAATTGTTATTAGGAATGATTGGAGCCACAATCCCATCGAAACTACCCGAAATGTCGGGCTTTGTAAATTCACTTAACGTTCTTCTTTTCAGTTTAGCCATGATATTCAAATTCGATTAGTTCACTGTTCTTTGCCTTTGTTCCCTGCGTAAAGTACGTATAGTTAAATCAATCTTAGGATTAAAGTATAGATTATTATCACTAGTACTTTTATTAAGCATCTTGTAATAAAAATTAAAAAATAACAAATATAAATATAAAAACAAAATAAAATAAAAATAAGGCCTAAAACAACATTTCTCTACCCTAAATTAATAAAAGTTATTTAAACAAATTCCCCAACAATGGCGCCAAAATTTGAAGTGGGTCAAATTGTATACCATAATCTCTAGGACTTAGCATAGAGCAAGTTAGGTGTCGAACACTTGGGAATTTGAACTTTGTATTAACTGAAAAGATACTTAATTGAAAAGGAAAAGTAATATTAGGATACTAATAGATAATATAATAAATAAAAAGAATTTAACTTGTTTACTAATTACTAGAAATTCTTATAAGAAAATTATAACACAATATATGCATAAGAAAATTTACAATTCAGAATTAATAAGAACTTTGAACATAATTATTATAAAACATGTTGATTGGAAATTAGTTTATAGTCTTCAAAAGTAATTCTTATTGTCAATTAAAGGTATTCCTCTTAGTATCCACATTCATTCTCATGGAAATATGGAAGTAAAAGAAAATCAATAAATATATTATACTAATTCTTATTCCCTTAAGATGAATTTCTTATCTCCAAGTGATATTCAATTATTTATCTACCAAATTACTCTAATTCTCATTGTAAATAGTTTGATTAACAAGTTACATTTGATGATCAAGCAAACATAACATAAATTGTACTAATTGAAATCAAATCATAAATAACAAAGGATAGAAATATAGTTCTTATTTAATTCTTCTTGTAATTCTCATACAAAAACTTAGCCAAAATACATGATAAAGAAACAACGAGAGAAAATTAAACATAATATAAAAAGATGAATAAAGAAGAAATTGAGTGAATAAAACCCTTTACTATGTCTTATAAAATTGCTTGATGTAGAATAATCCTCCTTAGCTTTTTGATCTTGTCTTCTTCAAATTAGTCTTTTTAAAACTAGAACTTCTTTTTCAATGATTTCTAAACTAAAACTTAGTAATAATACTTGTTCATCCCACTAAAATAGAGCCAAACACACATATTTATATGTTTCTAAAGGCTACAATTCGTGTCTCTTTAAAAGAATGTAAGAATTAAGGGGCATGTTGAAAGGGTGTATTAGTGCCGACTCGTCCCTATATGATGACTCATTACCAATACTCTCTATCACGACTCGACACCAAGTGATGAGTCGGCAATCTTTAAGGCTCAGCATATCAAGCTTCTGTGACAAGTCGACACCAAGTGACGATTCTTCACTAATAGTCTCTATCATGACTCGTTACATGGTGATGACACAACACTCTTTACTAAATCTCCAACTTGACTTCACAAACTTCATACTTCATTCTAAACAATCGCAAGTCCTTTCCATGCACAATTTGAGCCTAAAAACATGTATAAAACACACAATTAACCATAAGAACAAAAGAAATAAAGATAACACTTACATAACTAAATAAACACACAAATATAGCTAAAAATCAAATGAAATTAAAACTAAACTACCCTAAAGAACTATGCATATTTGCATTATATCAATTGTTGACCATTTGCATGATCAAATTCCTAATTTTGGACTTTGACAAACAATTTAGGTTCTAATGATTTCATTTTAAATGTGTAGGAAGTTGATCAATTATTAAAAATAAATGCTCAATGATTAAGATATTAAAATACTCTTTAAAAGAGTATTAATAGGCATTTCAATAAAGTATTTCAACCTATGCAAGTCTCCAAACAATCTAGAATAATTATATACTAAAAATATATAATTTTAGACTTACAATGGTCTGCTCATAAGCCCCTTACAAGCTACCCATGAATAGTGCCTAAAGAGCTCATTTTGCCAAAATGTCCAGTGCTTTTCACAAGTTGCCCTCATGATCATGAGCAGCTCGTGAGGGTAGGAAGGAAAGCTTACAATGGCCTTTTTTAAAATATAATGGCTACATTCTTGATCCTCATAAGCCAAGGCTTGCTCCTCATGACCGTCAACGGTGTTCTACTAGAAATAAGTCAAATTTAAATAAACTAAAGCTTAAAGACATTAGGTACACAATTATTGGCTTGAACAACCATAATTTGAATTGTTCATCTATATAAAAAACTCTTAGATCTCAATTGAAGGGTTAAGAAACTTGCTTCATGTCCATTTTTAAATAATTTTGGGGCTGATCATTGCATTTATGTTTGTCACTTCTCATCATTGGACTTCCATTGTGGGCCGATCAAACTGGTATAGACCTTTTTTATTGAAGAAAATTAGTTTGGACGACATGTTTTATCCTGAGAGGACTGCAACCTAAGACACATACATGTTCCTAGCCATGTTTATCCCAATATTGTTTTGATCAAGTTGTAGTTTTAATCTAGAGGCAAACATAGGACAACCACCACACAGTCATATTTCGTACACAGGATGTCACACGCGCCAATACACAGTCGTATAGTGCGTAAGATATGTATTTTAATGGGAAAAGGTGCAAATTGGACCTTGAACTTGGCATCAAAGTTGACATTAGGCCTATATATATATACATTTTCATCCTTAATTTTTGAAAATTTGTGGAAATTAGACCCTTCTTCAAAGAATTGAGCCATTCTTCAAAGAATTGTTACAATTAAGTCTAAAAAATCAAAATCAAATTTAATTTTAATGTTATTAATAAAAATTAGTTCGAATAATAATGTAAATTGATGAAATTGGTTTCAAATATAAATTTATGAAGTTTTTAAAAATTTAAAAATTGTATATATATATATATATAGAAATATATTTTGCTAATTTTTTAGAAATTTTGAAAAATTAAAATTGTTTTTTCTATAAACCAAAAAATTTAAAAAATTTATAATCAAATGACATACATTTAAATAAAGAAAGAATAAAAAATTTCCATGCACTCAATAATTTTTAAATCTATAAAAATGTATTAACTATATAAATATTTTATAATTCTTATATATATATATATATATATATATATATATATATATATATATATATATTTCTAGGTCTATAAAAAATATTTTTTCACTTTTTCAAAATTTTTAAAAATTAAAAAATATATTTTTTACTAATCAAAGCTTTTAAAATTTTTAAAAACTTCATAAATATGTATTTGGAAACCAATTTCATCAATTTGCATTGTTATTTGAACTAATTTTTATTAATCAACATTAAAATTAGACTTGATTTTGATTTTTGGACTTAATTATAACAATTATTTAAAGAAGGGTTTAATTTTTTGAAGAAATGTCCTATTTGCATGAATTTTTAAAAATTAAAGTTCAAAATATAAAAAATATATATATTAAGATCTAATGTCAACTTTAGTGCTCAGTTTAGGGTCTAATTTGCACCTTTTTCGAATTTTAATTGTCATGCTATTTTTTTTTTTCATATTTTTTCTCTATTTTGCATTACATATAATTGTACCAAATTAGGACTTAGAATATTCTTTTGTTATAGCCGTACTAACACTCTTAATTATATATATATATATATATATATATATATATATATATATATATATGCAAATTCCATATCAACTCCATGTGAAGCCATATCATACAAGTGCGCCACTGTGCTGTGACTATTAACAAATTGGAAAAGAAAAATAATTGTTGTTTAATCGTGATATATATTCTGCACCTGGTGTTGCTAAGCATGCTAGTTCTTGGGATTGCGCGCTGTGTTCGAAGAAAACTTATGTATATTAGATTTTACACTAAGCTTTATTTTAAATTATAATCTTGTACAACATAATAAATTAATTGAGATTCTTGTAGATAATTCACATAATGTTGAAATAATTTTTAAAAATTTCATTCTCTCTCTCTATGTATATATATATAATACCTTTATTAAAAGTAAAATACTACAGTGAGATATTCACTAAAAGTTGGATTCTTTCCAAAATAATTTATGATTTTGTAGTTAATTTTTGTTTATATATAGCTCTAAAGTTAATAAGGTACAAATTTAATAAATGTCCACTTTCATTTTTGAATATTTATCCTAAAAATTAATGTGTCAATTTATTAAACATTCTAATTTCTTTAAAAAAAATAAAAATTTACCTTAATTATTTAAAATTTTTTTAACTAAAACACTATTATATATATTTCAATATCCCTCAAATTCTAAAAGTGTTTATATATTAGATAGTTTCTACCTTAACTTAAAATATTTTTCCCAAACCATTCAAACACAGCTGCCTAAACCCATGCCACTTTACCTTAAAAAGTTACCTACTTTTGTGACTTCATACAAAATACATGCACACTGAACCAACACACAAAGCAAATAATAATAATTAATTTACAACACGATGTTGATGAGACAACATTTTTTTTATTGTATTCAGTTTAAATTATGTCACGCCATGTCATTCTACACTTCTATTTATTTTACAACAGTTCAGGAGTAGAAGCTAAAAGCACAAGATTAAGGTTGGAAACAAAAGCCATTTCTGAAATGATTCTACACTTCTATAATGTTGCTTTTCCAGCGAGAGGAGTAGCCTCATAAAAGGAGAGATGTGCTCCACCACTGCAATGAAGAATATGGATAAAAAGTAGAAACAATCTGATAAAAAATAATACTAACAATCAGAAAAGATACAAAGGCATGGATTAGACATACACTATATTTTCAACATATAAGTTAAATAAAAGTTGTTCCAAGTGCTCCCCTGAATTGCAAACTGGAATAAATTACACATAATAATTAGAAGCAAAGTTTATCTGTCAAATGACATCATTGTCAAATTCTACTAATAAATTTCACTGATGAAAGGCTATTGGACAAATAGTTAAGATCTTTTATAGCCTTGGATGAACAGTGGACGATTGCTGTTTGAACATGATGTCCAGGTCCAGAGCTGAAACATTATATCATACCAACACTTGCACCAATAATGTTCACTGATCAACATGACCAAGTGCAGAGCTGAAACATTATGTCATGCCAACACTTGCACCACTGGTGTTCACTGATGGTAAGCTTCGCATAAAAATGGCATTTTCTTTAAATATAGGCCTGAATATAAATTTTCATTTTATAGCATACATCACCTTAAAAAAATTATAAACTTCCATGCATATCGACTGCACAGGAAAAAAATCACCCTCAACCCAGGACACTTGGTTCCATTTCTTAACTCTTAAATTTCCGGCAGTAGCAGATTTCTCTAAACGTCCTATCGATTTAAGAGCATGAAAGCAAAGCACAAAATTATCACCAAATTTAATACCTGCAGCATGACTAATCAGGCATTAGACATCCTCCACAATATCCTACCACGGCAGCTAAATGTTAATACATTACCCATGCATTGAATACTTTTGAATCCATTAGCTAAGGTAGTATCACAGCACATCCAAAACAGTATGTACAGTGACATTAATAAGGATTAAACAGTCGTATCAGAAAAAGGGATCAGCCAGCAAATGAATTCCAAAACCCCAACTAAGTTTCACCAATAAAGTAGACGAGAGAGCAAAGCATACCATTACAAATTGAAAAATATAGAGCTTCCTCAAGTCAACGTTGGGGAACTGCCTGGTAGACCTACTCCAGAACAGTGAAGGTGCAGCAGAAAGCAGCCAATGATCAACAAATAAATCTCAGTTTCTGTAACTGTCAAGAGACTCAACTATATGACCTTTAGTCATATCAATAGGGAGATAAGCCTTCAACTAACCCACAATCAGTAGTAAGATTGAATCGAATTATAAATTTGTGAACTTGGAAAATTTCACTAGAACCAGAGTTTTAAGTTTTGCTACCTCCTTTTCTGTTTGAAATCATCAGGACCAGCCAGATTTGGAAGAGATGCATTCATCTCCTCCAAAAGGGTCTTCGCCAACTCCACTTTTCCCAATTTCTTTGCACTATTGATTAAAGATCGATATACATAGATCGATGGTCGAATATGCCTTGCCTTCATATCGTCAAAGAATCTCAAGGACTCCTCAATCTTCCCGGATTTGCCAAAACTCTGAATTAATGCAGTATATGTAAGCAAATCTGGTTCAATGCCACTCTCACCCATTTCCCTTATGTATATCAGACACAAATCTAGTCTTCCAGCCTTCTGCAACTGGTTTAATAATGTATTATAAGAAACAAAATCTGGGATTATTCCTGCTTCCTTCATGGAAGAAAAATAACGAAGCATATCGTCTATCCGACCAGCATGTCCTAAAAGGTCCAAAATTATATTAAATGTGAACAAATCAGGCGTGCATTTAAAATCTTTCATCTGATCAAATATCAAAAGGGCTTTGTCAAACTGCCTACATTCAGCAAAGGCATGGATAATCCTATTTACAACCATTGTACCTCTAGGAAATGTCAGCCCTGATACTTCTTTAACAAGCTGCAGGAGCAGAACGTGATCGTCTGTGTTTATAAAACCCCTGGCAAGGCTAAGATAAGAACTCGAAGGCAAAGATTCACAAGATGAAATTAAATCCTTGAAAACCCAGGATACGATTTCGACTTTATTTGCTTCACCAGCTAATGCCATAACAAGATCATAAGCATTAGGGGAAAGGAAGATATTTTTATTCCGTAAAGATTGCAGCAATCTGGCAGCAACTGAGATATTTCCGACCTTGCATAGCTTATGAAGATAAGCAGTACAAATTTGTTCAGTGGAGCTTGGAGCATTTTCAACATCAGCAAGAATCATATTCAGGTTAGTTTCAGCAACCCCGTGTTCATCTAGAGATGCTTG
This sequence comes from Mallotus nudiflorus, assembly GCA_947683625.1. Lineage (NCBI taxonomy): Eukaryota > Viridiplantae > Streptophyta > Magnoliopsida > Malpighiales > Euphorbiaceae > Mallotus > Mallotus nudiflorus. The sequence continues at coordinate 2,952,481 of CANTUR010000002.1, forward strand.
GGTTGCAAATAGCTTACAACTGACAAGAACTTCAGTGACACTCTCAACAACTGGAGAGATCATACAAGTCTGTATTAGAGATATAAATCATTAGTAATACTAAACTACACTGTTTAGAAAAAATGATGAGCACAAGAGTTGAACTAGATTTCTTCCAAAAATTCAAGTTTTAAAGCTGAAAGAATTGAATTGTAACCAGTTCCAAACACAAGAATTAAGCAAATAAAATTCAATTACCTTCATGGGAAAACCCCTAATTCTTTGATGATGAGGAGAAACAAAAACCCCTGACAAAGAGAAGGACCTCCATACCATTCCACCTAAACTCCGCATCTGAAAATAACCAATTTCTTCACTTTACTTCTCTTCACTTCCTACTCAAATTTCAATGAGCTGGCCGGCCTGCCGGCCACCGTTTGACGCCGCAAGTGGAAGAGAGAAATGGGGAACTGAAAATGAAAAAGAAAAAAATTAAAACCTCTTCCCTTTCAGTACCTTTTTTTTTGAGAAACTCTTTCAGTACCTTGAATTGAATGAACTTTGTAAAAATTCTAAATTTTTCAATGAATTATTTTATGAAAAGAATTTAACTTATATTATTTGAGTAATATTATTTCCCTTAAGTTTGAATTAATAAATTGAATAGGTAAAATTTATTAACATAATTAATTTATTTTTTAAAATTAAATAGTTAAATTTGATTTTTGTAAGTTAAAAAGATATTCACTTCAATTAATTTGATTTCTATATTTATAAAATAAAATAATTGAATCACGAAGGAAAAATTCTATTTTTTCCCTTAACTTTTTGAGTTTTTAAATTAAGTTTCTATCTTTTAATTTTACTTTATGTGATTTTTTTTTTCATTAAATTTTTATATTTTTATTTTTTTAATATATTTAATCAATTTGTCAAAATTTCAGTTCCTCTATTTTTATATTATATCTAATTATGTCTTTGTAAAATATATATTTGACTCTCTATATTTTAAATTGTACTAAATAAATTTTCAAAAATTTCATTTTTTACCAGTTAAGTCCTTAGTTTTGACTTTTCTATCTTAATTATTAAAATCTTAAAAGACATTCTTTCTTTAATTTTTTTCTCATACAGTTAAAATATAAGTCATTTATTTATAATAAATTTCTATTAATAAAAGATATATATAATATTAAAAAATAATTTTAAAATACGTATAATAGAAATTCAAATTAAATATATAAGATAAATATTTTTTTTATCTATTTTGATTTAAAATATTTTAATTATCATCATTATTTATATACATAATTAATAAATTTGTAATTTCATTAATTTTTTTTGATTAAAGTAACCTAATAAAACCGTTAACAATATAAATTTTTTTAATTATTTTCTTATTTAATTTACCTTTAAGTCATTTAGTTATAATTTGAAACTTTTAATTTGGTGAATTAAGATTTCTATATAAATCATTTACTTATAAAAATGTCAAACAATGTGTAACGACCTATATTTTTAAATTATTTTATTTTAAAATAGAATATGCAGTGTTAATAAAATTTAAAGTTAAATTTGATTATTTTATTTTTATTTTACTGTTTTACTATTGATTATTATTATTATACGTTTAAATAAACTTCCTACATAAAAATAATATTTTGGGTCGTTTAACTTGCAAGATTATTTTAGTATTTGTAATCTATTATTGTTTTATTAATTTTCCTAATTATTTTATTAATAAATTATTTTATTAATTATATTATTTTATGTGTTATGTATTATAATAATTATGGTTTATTATTATTTTATGTGTGTGTTATATATGTGTGTGAATATATATATATATGTGTGTGTGTGTGTGTGTGTGTATGTGTTATATATATGTGGTCTACATTTAAGTTATATTATACTATAATTAAATAAATTTTATTTAATTATATAATATAGTAATATAAACATATAATATACATATTATCATAAAAAACACAAAACATATACATATATACATACAACCACCGAAGCCTCCCTTCCTCCTCCGCCCGTTACCGCCTGTTCCTTCATCGTCAGTGTGCGGTCCGGCCTTCCAGCAGTTCCAATCGCCTTCCACCACCTCCTCCTTTTTCTCCGGCGAGCTGTAGATCGGCGACGAGCAAGAGAAGCTGAAAGTTGAGCTCACCATCGTTCCAAGCTTTTTCGGCCACCATTTTTCTCACCGCCAGTCTCTTTCTCTTCCTTGGACACCGGTGAGTGTAAATCCAAACTCCTTTTAGCTTAAAAACTCTATTTGGCTGGGTGTTGAGCAATTTTTAGATTTCGGTTCATTAGGGTTTTTAATTTTTTTAGGGTGTTAATGGTTGATTCATGAAAAAATTCTTTCACAAATGTTGATTATAGTAGCTTAATCTACTTACATGAATTTTTGTGTGATTTTTAAAATTTATTTTGATTTTTGTGAATTTTTAAATATTTTATTAATTTTCATAAATTAATTATATAAATTATGAATTTGTGATTTTTAGTGTTATTATTAATTGTTAATAATTTTAGTGTTGAGAAATTAATTTTTGAGAATATTATATAATTTTTATGAATTTTTATAGTTTATGTCAATTTTGAAAAATTAGGCTAAATATATATTTTGGTAGAAATTATTAGATAATTATGTGTTTTTGTTGATATTAATGATATATATGTTGAGAGAAATAATTTTTGTGTATTTATATAATTTTTATTGAATTTTTGAGTAATATTAGTATATTATGTGTATTTTTTAATATTAGGGTTAATTGTGTAATTTGGTGATAATTTTAGTTAAATATTATGTTTAATTGGTTTTAATATTATTTGAGGTATAAAAATGATTTTTAAAAATTATTTACTATTTTTAATTAATTAATACTAATTTTCAAAAATTATTTTCAAATAATATATCATATACTACTTTTGTAATAAAATGGATTTTTAGTAATTTTTAATATGTATTTGGACTAATTAAGCTATTTGGATTAGTAAAGTGAGTTTTTATTAAATTATATTGAATTATCAAGAAAATTTGATTTTAATAATATTATATTATTATTTAGGGTTTTTAAGTAATTATTGGAAAAATAATTATTTTTGGTATTTTAATGTTAAATATGCTATATTTTGAGGATATTTATGGAGATTATTGATTTTTAATATATTTTATTATATTATTTGAATTTTGGTAAATTGTGGACCTCGATTAGGGAACTGCATAGTTTGGGGTCCCAATTGAGGATTGTGTGAATTTCTATATTTGAAGTGTATTTTTCTTACAGGACCGACTCTACTTTTTAGTAGAGAGATGTTCGTTTTACAGAAGAGGTTCTGCCGAATTGTCAGTAGAATTCTCATAAAACGTGACGTCGGGTTAATTTTGTGTTTAGTAATCCTAGATCGAGTCTCTAGAAGTTCGGTTAGAAATTCATTCTGATTTCTCCGTGATATTTTTATTATTTAGTTGCGCTGAGACTGAGGCCTAGCGGATCAGACCTATCGGACCAGTCTCGAGGAGCACATCCTTGTGAGTTGTTATTTTATATATACATTGCACTTAGGTTGCATGCTTTAGAAATACATGTTTTAAATGTATAACTATGCATAATTGTTTTTATTAAATGCTTGAGTATATTTTTGGTATATTTTTAGTATATTCTTGGTATATTTTGAAATAAATGCATGTTTTACTTTTGATTTATACCTAAATTATTTTTAAATATATTGTTGGTTTATTTTGAGTATATTTCATGATTTATTTGAATTTATCTTACATATATATATTTGAAATATACTTAGTTTCTTTTAGGTATATTTCTAGTATATATATGGTTTATTTGATTATTATGAATGACATTATGCATTATTTATTTACTTGAATGTATGTTTTATTTTTAAATGAAGGATATTGATAGAACGTGCTTCCTAGTGGGCAGCACTAGGATCGAGTACGTACCGGTGCGATAGATTGTAGGGTTAAATTACTAACTTATTTGAGGAAATATGACATGATTGATATGATTGAGATTGATGTGATTGAGGGTGTGATTGCTGGAGTTCGGTTGACCAAGTGTCTTGGGGCCAATCACATTGATAGTCAGATTGCTGGAGCTCGGTTGACTTAGTGTCTCGGGGCCAATCTATTGCCCAGATGGATTAAGTGAATTTATTTGGAATTAAGTGAGCCAATATGGCTAGAATGATTTCCATTGTTAATTGAGGTTGCGATCATTTAGGATTCTATTTGATCCTTCAAAACTTATATTTTTCAGTATTATGAAATAAAATGATTTTCAGCATTTGTGTGCACATGCCTGTATATATATTTATTATATACATATGATTGTTTGTATTTGACATATAGTAATGCATGTATATATATTATAACAATTCACTTAGTGAGGTTTGACTCCCCTCAGTTGATATTTTTACAAGAGAGTCTTCTTTTTCAGACCTTAGCATTAGGTCTATCCATCGGATTTCTTCTACCCTGGCCCTATTATGTAAATTATCTATTTAATTATTTATTATTGTACTCTAGAAAACTGCAATAATTATAATATATATCTATAATGAGTTTTATTTTATTTTGCTGTATGAGATTTTAATTCAGATGTTTAATCTGAATATTGTATTAATTCATTTCATGATATGAAGAAGTTTTATTTTATCATATTAAATTAAAATTTTAATTATGGTATATTTATTTTATTATATTTATTGTATATTTTTATTCTTTTAAGGCTTGCTACGGGTTCTAAATTCGAAAAAATTTCTATTCCCTAGCATCGGTTATGGCCCCCGATTTGGGTCGTGACAAAGTTGGTATCAGAGTGGAGTTTGTATTAGGGCCTTAGTTGTTAGAGTTATGGCCCTAGTTTTCAATGTCGTGTTTTCTTTTGAAACTACTGTAGTTAATTAGGTTCGAGTATGTCTTTAATAAGTATTCCTTGATTTAGTTTCCTGCGTTATCCTTAGTTGTTTGTTTTATCTGAATCCTTTTATTTGTCTTTTCAGAATGAGGAAGTAAGCATGTGTCGCTCCACTAGTCGTTGAGGCTGAGGATGATGAGTTTTTCCAGGATGACGTTTTACCTCCTGAGCCACCAACGAGGCATAGAGGTCGAGGCAGAGGTAGACCTTGAGGAGCAGCAGGTCGTTGTAGACAGAGAGAGTTACAGGATAAGGAACCTGTAAAGCTAGAGTATGAGGATATTCTAGTACCTCCAGTTGCACTGCCTGTTCAGCTTGCCTATCAGCAGGGTATGTCTGACCTTGGGGCAGCACTGTTCTATGCCAAAGTCGCTAGGATCACATTCGATGGAACTTCTGACCCTTTAGACTTTCTGCATGCGATAGAGATAAGGACTCAGACTGCTCATACCGAGTACCAGTGGATCATAATAGTTGAGATGTCTGTAGAGGGACCAACCCTGGACTGGTTTATTCAAATGACTCAGCCATGCATGATGACGATGAGTTAGGCACAATTCAGAGAGCGATTTATGAGGAGATCTACCCAGAGCCACTCCATATGAGCTACAGACTCTGACTGACTAGTATTACCCAAGGTGATAGATTTGTTGAGGACTACACCAGAGAGTTCCTTCGAATCGGCAGATATGCAGAGGACCTGATGAGGGATCAGTATTTCGTAGTCACTACGTATGTTATTGGTTTAGTTTCTGCATTTGCTGCTATATCTACAGCGAGCCTCACTCTAGAGTCAATGATAGAGTTGGCTAAGGAGATTGAGTTGAGGCTAGTCAAGTAAGGATATGCCTGATTATTACTAGTTGGGCATTCAGTCAGATGGATTTCAGACTACTCCGTACTTGAGTTTTCAGATTGATTCGAGTAGTTAGCAAAGAGGCCCAACCTAGCAGAGCCAAAGGCAGCAGTAGAGAGTGCATAGGAGCAGTAGGCATGGTCGTGGAGGTTAGCACAGACCGTTCAGATTTGGGTCAGGTGCTTCGAACAGTAGCAATGGTCATAGTTCTGGGTCAGCTACCAACTCTTGTTAGACGTGTGGTAGAGTCCATTAGGGACCGTGTTATATGACATCATTGACATATTTTTAATGTGGATAGACGGGACACTTTGCAGATCATGCCCCTATTTTGGTTATCAGCAGCTGCAGATTCTATGATTTCCACAGCAGTTGATTGCTAGTGCAGCTCTAGTACCTTTTCAGTTACCTCTAACTCAGCACCAGAGTTTTACTCAAATTTTTCCTCAATAAGGTCATGGTAGAGGTATCAGAGGAGGTGCTAAAGGTGTCGGCCAGGCTTCTACTAGTCAATAGGGAGGTCGAGGTTAGGCCAGAGTTTTCCATCTCACTCAGCAGGATGCTTAGGCATCTAATGCAGTTGTGGCAGTTATTATTTCTGTCTATTACCTGGATGCTTGGGTTTTGTTTAATCTAGGTATCATGCATTCGTTTGTTTCTCCTGTTTTTGCTTCCAAGTCTTATTGGCAAGCTTCGAGGATGGCTTTTCCTTTGTATGTTGCCACTCCTCTAAGCGATTCTTTGGACACTGATGTTGTTCTTTTTGGTTGTCTAATTCTTGTCGGAGGTAAAGAATTGCCCACTAAATTGGTGTTGTTGAATGTGATGGAATTCGATGTAATTCTAGGTATGGATTGGTTATCTCAATACTATGCCGTGGTGGATTGTCGGAGTAAAGAGGTGACTTTCAGAATTCCTGGTGAAGAAGAGTTTAAATTTAGGGGTGATAAGAGTTTTGCACCTCAGAATATCATTTCTGCTATTACAGCTAGGAAGTTGCTGAGGAAGGGTTATCAGGGTTATTTGGCATTAGTCAGGGATACTTCAATTGAGAAGTTATCACTCATAGATGTTCCTGTTGCTTGTGAGTTTCCTAATTTTTTTCCTAAGGAGTTGCCAAGTTTAGAACCTTACAAAGAGATTGAGTTCTATATAGATGTGGTTCTAGGCACTACCCCTATTTCGATGCCACCTTATAAAATGGCTCCTGCAAAGTTGAAAGAGTTAAAGGAGCAGCTACAAGAATTGTTGGATAAGGGTTTTATTAAACCCAGTGTTTCTCCTTGGGGTGCACCAGTCCTGTTTATGAGGAAGAAGGATGGTACCCTGAAACTATGCATTGACTACAGAGAGTTGAACAAGGTGATAGTGAAGAACAAGTATCCTCTCCTAAGGATAGATGACTTATTTGATCAACTACAGGGTGCACAGTTCTTTGTCAAGATTGATTTGAGGTTGGGTTATCATCAGTTATGGATCAGTGAAGCCGATGTTCCTAAAATGGCATTTTGCACTCGATATGACCATTATGAGTTTCTGGTTATGTCATTTGGCTTGACTAATGGACTAGCAGCTTTTATGGATCTGATGAACAGGGTATTCAGACCATTTATGGATCAGTTTATATTAGTCTTCATTGATGATATATTGGTGTATTTGAGGAGTATGGAAGAACATGTATATCACTTGAGGACTGTACTGCAGACACTGAGAGAATACTAGCTTTATGCTAAATTCTTAAAGTGTGATTTCTAGATGGAGAGTGTTGCATTTCTTAGACATGTAGTGTCTAAAGAGGGTATCCAGGTTGATCTATAGAAGATTAAGGTAGTGTCTGAGTGGCCTAGACAGACTTCAATTACTGAGATTCAGAGTTTTCTGGGTTTAGCTGGGTATTATAGGAGGTTTGTACAGGATTTTTCTAGAATTATAGCTCCTATGACTCGCTTGACTCAGAAGAATATAAGGTTTGAGTGGTTAGAAGCATGTGAGAACAGCTTTCAGTTATTGAAGGAAAAGTTAATCACAGCTCCAATTTTGGCTTTGCTTAATGGAGTAGGCAAGTTCACAGTGTATTGTGATGCCTCTAGAGTTGGCTTAGGTTGTGTATTGATGCAGAATAGTAGGGTGATAGCCTATGCTTTAAGGCAGTTGAAGAAGCATGAACAAAATTATCCTACCCATGAACTAGTGATGGTTGTAGTGATCTTTACTCTCAAGATTTGGAGACATTATCTGTATGGGGTGACTTATGAGATTTTTACAGATAAAAAGAGCCTTAAGTATATTTTCCAGTAGAGAGATTTGAATCTAAGGCAGAGGAGATGGTTGGAATTATTGAAAGATTATGACTGTGAGATCCTTTATCATCCAGGCAAGGCTAATGTGGTAGCAGATGCCTTGAGTAGGAAGTCCTCAGGTAGTCTTGCTCACATTAGTGTGGAGAAGAGACCATTGATCCAAGAGTTGTATCAGTTAGTGGATCAAGGTTTGATGATGAAGATGAGTAGATCAGGTAGACTGCTAGCTCAGTTTAAGGTGCGATCTGTGTTGAAAGATAGGATTAAGGTGGCTCAGAGCCGAGATCCTATTCTAAAAGAGCTTATAGAGAATGTTCGAGCAGGGAAGTTCACTGATTTCACAATCAATGATGAAGGTATTTTGTGGATCAGTAGTAGATTGTGTGTTCCTGATATGGACGATTTAAAAAAAGAGATCCTTGAGGAAGCACATTCTACAGCCTATAGGGTACATCTAAGTATCATTAAGATGTACCACAGTATCAGAGACTTGTACTGGTGGGATGGATTGAAGAAGGATGTCGTTGACTATGTTACTAAGTGTTTGACGTGTCAGCAGGTGAAAGTTGAACATCAGAAGCCTGCTGGGAAGCTTCAGCCTCTCCTATTCCTGAGTGGAAATGGGAAAGGATTGCCATGGATTTTATGGTTGGTTTACCTCGTTCCAAGGATGGATACAATTCCATATAGGTGATTGTGGACAGGTTGACCAAGTCTGCACATTTCTTGCCTGTGAAAGCCACTTATTTTATAGCTAGATTGACAAAACTATATGTGAAGCATATTGTGTGCCTTCATGGGGTACCTGTGTCCATTGTGTCATATAGAGGTTCAATGTTTACCTCTCATTTTTGGTAGAAGCTGCAGGAAGCGATGGGCACCAGGTTGGATTTCAGTACTGCTTTTCATCCTCAAATAGATGGTCAATCTGAGAGGACGATCCAGACACTGGAAGATATATTGAGAATGTGTGTTTTGGATCTAGGAGGTAGCTGAGATGATCATTTGCCACTCGTAGAGTTTGCATATAATAACAGCTACCATAGTAGTATTGGAATGGCACCATATGAGGCTTTGTATGGAATGAAGTGTAGATCCCCTCTGAGTTGGGACGAGATTGGAAAGAGAGCTTTGACTGGACCTGAGATGGTTCAGGATGTTGTAAAGAAGGTTGTTGTGATCAAGAGGAGATTAAAAACCGTAGTTAGTAGACAGAAGAGCTATACAAATTCGAGAAGCAGAGATGTGGAGTTCCAAGTAGGAGACTATGTGTTTATGAAGGTGTCTCTAATGAAGGGTGTGATGAGATTTGACAGGAAGGGTAAGCTAGCACCGAGATATATTGGACCATTCGAGATTCTAGAGAGAGTAGGCACGGTTGCATATCGGTTGGCTTTGCCTTTGAATCTGTCTCAAATGCATTCAGTGTTTCATATATCGATGCTGAGGAAGTGTATTTCAGACCCTTCACACATATTGCAGCCCGATAGCATAGAAGTGAGTGAAGACTTGACATTCGTGGAAGAACCTGTTGCGATCGTAGACTATCAAGTTCAATAATTGCATTCAAAGCAGATTCCGATGGTCAAGGTGTTGTGGCGCACAACAACGTAGAAGAGCATACCTAGGAGACTGAAGCTGGGATGCGAGCTTCTTACCCGTATCTCTTTCCTCCTTGACTCTTTTAATTATTCTTTTCTTGAATTCAAGGATGAATTCTTGTAAGGAGGGGAGACTGTAATGACCTATATTTTTAAATTATTTTATTTTAAAATGGAATATGCAGTGTTAATAAAATTTAAAGTTAAATTTGATTATTTTATTTTTATTTTACCATTTTACGATTGATTATTATTATTCTACATTTAAATAAACTTCCTACGTAAAAATAATATTTTGGGTCATTTGATTTGCAAAATTATTTTAGTATTTGTATTCTATTATTGTTTTATTAATTTCCTTAATTATTTTATTAATTGTATTATTTTATGTGTTATATATTATAATAATTAGGGTTTATTATTATTTTATGTGTGTGTTATATATGTGTGTCAATATATATATATGTGTGTGTGTGTGTGTGTGTGTATGTTATATATATGTCGTCTACATTTAAGTTATATTATACTATAATTAAATAAAGTTTATTTAATTATATAATATAGTAATATAAATATATAATATACAGATTATCATAAAAAAACACAAACATACAACCACCGAAGTCTCCTTTCCTCCTCCTCCCGTCACCGCCTGTTCCTCCACCGTCAGTGTGTCGTCCGAACTTCCAGCAGCTCCAGTCACCTTCCACCGCCTCCTCCTTCTTCTCTAGTGAGCTGCAGCTCGGCGACGAGCAAGAGAAGTCGAAAGTTCAGCTCACCGTCGTTCCAAGCTTTTTCGGCCACCATTTTTCTCACCGCCAGTCTCTTTCTCTTCCTTGGACACCGGTGAGTGTGAATCCAAACTCCTTTTAGTTTAAAAACTCTATTTGGTTGGGTGTTGAGCAATTTTTAGATTTCGGTTCATTAGGGTTTTTAATATTTTTTAGGGTGTTAATGGTTGATTCATGAAAAAATTCCTTCACAAATGTTGATTATAGTAGCTTAATTTACTTCCATGAATTTTTATGTGATTTTTAGAATTTATTTTGATTTTTGTGAATTTTTGAATATTTTATTATTATTTTATTAATTTTTGTAAATTAATTATATAAATTATGAATTTGTGATTTTTAGAGTTATTATTAATTGTTATTAATTTTAGTGTTGAGAAATTAATTTTTGAGAATATTATATAATTTTTATGAATTTTTATAGTTTATGTCAATTTTGAAAAATTAGGTTAAATATATATATTTTGGTAGAAATTATTAGTTAATTATGTGTTTTTGTTGATATTAATGATATATATGTTAAGAAAAATAATTTTTGTGTATTTATATAATTTTTATTGAATTTTTGAGTAATATTAGTATATTATGTGTATTTTTTAATATTAGGGTTAATTGTGTGATTTGGTGATAATTTTAGTTAAATATTATGTTTAATTGGTTTTAATATTATTTGAGGTATAAAAATGATTTTTGCAAATTATTTACTATTTTTAATTAATTAATACTAATTTTCAAAAATTATTTTCAAATAATATATTATATACTATTTTTGTAATAAAATGGATTTTTAGTAATTTTTAAAATGTATTTGGACTAATTAAGCTATTTGGATTAGTAAAGTGAGTTTTTATTAAATTATATTGAATTATCGAGAAATTTTGATTTTAATAATATTATATTATTATTTAAGATTTTTAAGTAATTATTGAGAAAATAATTATTTTTGGTGTTTTAATGTTAAATATGCTATATTTTAAGGGTATTTATGGAAATTATTGATTTTTAATATATTTGATTATATTATTTGAATTTTGATGAATTGTGGACCTCGGTTGGGGAACTACCTAGTTTGAGGTCCCAACCGAGGGTTGTGTGAATTTCTATATTCGAAATGTATTTTTCTTGCAAGACCGACTCTACTTTTTGGTAGAGAGATGTCCATTTTACAGAGGAGGTTCTGCTGAATTTTTGATAAAATTCTCGTAAAACGTGATATCGGGTCAATTCTGTGTCTATCTATATTTAGTAATCCTAGATTGAGTCTCTAGAAGTTAGGTTAGAAATTCATTCTGATTTCTCCGTGATTATTTTTATTGTTTAGTTGCGCCGATACCGAGACCTAGCGGACCAGGCCCGTCAGACCAGTCTCGAGGAGCGCATTCCTGTGAGTTATTATTCTCTATATACATTGCACTTAGGTTGCATGTTTTAGAAATACATGTTTTAAATGTATAACTATGCATAAGTGTTTTTATTAAATGCTTGAGTATATTTTAGATATATTTTTAGTATATTCTTGGTATATTTTGAAGTCAATGCGTGTTTTACTTTTGATTTATACCTAAATTATTTTTATGTATATTATTGGTTTATTTTGAGTATATTTCATGATTTATTTGAATTTATCTTACATATATATACTTAAAATATACTTAGTTTATTCTAGGTATATTTTTTATATATATATATGGTTTATTTGATTATTATGAATGACACTATGCATTATTTGTTTACTTGAACGTATGTTTTATTTTTAAATGAAGGATATTGATAGAACGTGCTTCCTAATGAGCAGCATTAGGACCAAGTATGTACCGGTGCGATAGATCATAGGATTAAATTACTAACTTATTTGAGGAAATATGACATGATTGATATGATTGAGATTGATGTGATTGAGGGTGTGATTGCTGGAACTCGGTTGACCAAGTGTCTCGGGGCCAATCACATTGACAGTCAAACTGCTAGAGCTCGGTTGACTTAGTGTTTTGAGGCCAATCTACTGTCTAGATGGATTAAGTGAATTTACTTGAAATTAAGTGAGCCAATATGACTAGAGTGATTTCTATTGTTAATTGAGGTTGCGATCATTTAGGGTTCTATTTGATCCTTCAAAACTTATATTTTTCAGTATTATGAAATAAATTGATTTTCAGCATCTGTGTGCACATGTCTGTATATGTATTTATTATATACATATGATTGTTTGCATTTGACATATAGTAATGCGTGTATATATAATATAATAATTCACTCAGTGAGGTATGACTCCCCTCAGTTGATATTTTTACAGGAGAGTCTTCTTTTTCAGACCTCAGCAGTAGACTTATCCGCCAGATTTCTTCCGTCCCGGCCATATTATGTAAATTATCTATTTAATTATTTATTATTGTACTCTAGAAAACTGCAGTAGTTATAATATGTACCTGTAGTGAGTTTTATTTTATTTTGCTGTTTGGGATTTTAATTCAGATGTTTAATTTGAATATTGTATTAATTCATTTCATGATATAAAGAAGTTTTATTTTGTCATATTAAATTGAAATTTTAATTATGGTATATTTATTTTATTATATTTATTGTATGTTTTTATTTTTTAAGGCTTGCTATGAGTTCCGGATTCGAAAAAATTCTCATTCTCTGGCGCCGATCTTGGTCCCTGGTTTGGGTCATGACATAATGTTATAAATATTTTCATATTTTGCTAATTTATTAGATAAATTTAATAAATAAAAGCAATTGTATCTTAATTATATGCATGAATTATTGTAGCTTTAAGGTCACATGAATTATAAAAAATTTGATTAATATAATTTTTTATTAAATATCTATATTTTAATTAATGATGATATAAAATTTAAATTTATCATGTGTTCAAAAGTTGTATTAGTAACATATTTAATTAGAATTTTAAATTAGTGAAATTGCAAATATATTGATTTTCTATATAAATACTAATAACTAGCTAAAATATTTTTAAATAAAAAAATGTAAATTTTTTTGTCATTTATATATTTAAATTAAATTTGTATTATATATATTTTTAAAAATCAAACACAATTTTATCAATAGACATTTATTAGAAATTGATAATCTATATTTTTAACTAGATAAAAAAAATAGAAGAATATGCATTTTAAGATTTTAACAATCAACTTAAAAAAATTTTAAAATAAGGATTTGATTGATTAAAATAAAAATTATAAGGATTTAAGCAATATAATTTAAAGCTACAGAGATTCAATTATGTATTTTGTAAGGACTAAATTGGATATAGTACTAAATATGGGAATTGAGTTTTTGACGGAGGGTTCAATGTATCAAAAAATAAAAATATAAGGACTCAATAAAGAAAAAAATAAAAGTACAGAGATCACATAGAACAAAATTGAAAGATATAGACTCAGTGAAAAAAACTCGAACAGTTAAGGGACCAAAAATAGGATTTTTCCAATTATTAATCATAATTTGATTTAGTACATTAATTGAAAACTTGTTCTAAACATAGTAATTAATTATTAAACTACGCAATTTATATCATGAACCCATGTTCATGATATTGTGTGTGCCTCACACGTATGATTTAAGCTTGCCTTTTTTTTCTCAGTATTTTTTTTTTGTGCTTTCTTCTTCTTCTACTTCTTCGCGTGTTCTTTTTCTTTTTTTCTCACACTGCATCTTTTTTTATCTCATTCAAATCAAATTTGAATACTTATCGATTTTTGAATTTCAATTCTTATTTGTTGTATTTTTTGTTATTATCCTTCTTCTTCTTTTTCTCACCATTGCTGTAATTTTTTATCTCTTTTTTTTTTCCCCATTCAAATCAAATTTGAAAAGAATCAAGATTAAGAAACAAGAAGTAAAAAGGTAAGCCAAAAAACATAATAAGATCAAGAAACAATGGCTACTCATTCTTCTTCTTCTTCTTCTTCTTCTTCTTCTTCTTCTTTTTGTATTTTTTAGATTGAATTTTGACAATAAATTAGTTTGTTATACTTGTTTAGTTTGTCAAAATAAATTCATTAGTATTTCATGTGTCATTGATTGAAAGTATATGTGTTATTAAATTAATATTAAATTGAATGTGAACCTGCAAGTGAAAGTTAGTGAACTCGCTACAAAATTCATTGATCTTGACCTACATGTTCACTAAATATGCAAAATCATTAATTCTAATCTGAAAATTCATTGATTGTCATGAATATACAAGTAAAGATCAATGAACTTCATTTTTTTGATCATTTAACCTATTAATTACTACAAGAATAAAGATATATTAACTAATTAAAAAAAATTAACACAAAGTTTAACCCTTGGTCTAATGGACTCTCTTTGCATTTTTTTCCCTTCTCCTTCACATAATTAAAATCATCATAATGCTTCTTGTTTTGATAAGAGATTAGTGATGGGCAGAGAAAATCATAGGTTGGATTTTTGTTTTTGTTTTTTTTTTCATTATGAATTGTATAGTCAAGTTAATTTGAATAGCATTTTTGGTTTTGGCATGCCCATTATTGTCTCTATAAATGGATAGTGATGATGAAGTGAGTTAGAGATGATGTAATTAATTTTTTGTTTTTGATATTTTGGGTTTTGGCTTTGTAAATTGACATGAATCTGCAGGTGAAGGTCAATAAATTTTCAGATGAAAATTAATGAATATGTAGATAAAGGTAAATGAATATGTTGCAGACTCATTGATTTCACCTCAAAGTTCATTAAATCTACAGGTAAAGGTCAATGAATCTACATAAAAAAAGACGTTTGACGGAAAAAAAAGATGCGCTTGCAATGGCTCTTGGTTCATATTACAACATGGACAGGGATCCATGATATAACAACTCATTAACTAGGTTGTTTTTCACTATTTTTTAATATATATTTTTATTGTTTTTATTTTTTTATGTTGCAAGTAGACATTTATTTTATTTAGAAATAATAGATGACAAACTAAAACTGAAAATTATAAAATATATATTATTGATTTTTTAAAATAATCTAATAATAAAATTTTTAAATACCCAAACAAATATAAGTTATATTGTACAAAATTTGCACATTAATTTAATATTTGACATGTAATTTTTTAATAGTAAAATATAGTTTTAATTACTTGAACATCAACAATACATCTTGTGTTTTTTAAATCAATTTAATCTTTATTTGTTGGATCTTTTATCTTTCATTTCCAATGTCCTTCTTGATTCTTACAAATTTGTTTGAAACTTTCTCATTATTAAATGAGGATCTTGAAGAATAAAATTCAGAGAAAAAGATAGAAAATTTCAAAGGAAATATTTTTCCATTGATATTCAAAGAAGGGTTACACCCCTTATATATACATACAGGAATCCTAATCACAATTTAATTAGGAATAGAATAGAACTTTATTCCTAATTGTGTACAAATATTTACTTCCTAATATATACAATAAAAATATTTACTTCCTCAACACTCCCCCTCAAGTTGGTGAATGTATGTCAATCATTCCCAACTTGCCAAGTGAGTTGTAGAATATTTTTCTAGATACAGTCTTTGTAAGGATGTCAGCTAGTTGAGTTTGAGATGAAACATATTGAAGATCAATCATCCCTTGGTTCAGATGATCTTTTATGAAATGTCTGTCAACCTCTACATGCTTAGTTCGATCATGTTGAACCAGATTGTTTGCAATTGCTATGGCTGCCTTGTTATCATAATGTAACAATATAGGCTTTGGATGCTTTAATCCCAAATCTTGAACAATTTTTCTTACCCAGAGCAACTCACAGACTCTATGAGCCATTCCTCTAAACTCAGCTTCAGCACTTCATCTTGCTTCAACTTTCTGCTTCTTGCTTCTCCATGTGACTAAATTATTTCCAACAAATGTAAAGTACCCGAATATTGATTTTCAATCAGTCCGATCTCCAGCCCAATCAGCATCAGTATAGCCAATAATTTTATAATCCTTATTCCTCCCAAAGAATAACCCTTTACTTGGAGAAGACTTTAGATATCTTAATATTCGGTATACTGCATTCATATGTTCTTTACTCGGAGAATACATGAACTGACTCACAACACTAACTGCATAAGCAATGTCTGGCTGAGTATGAGATAGGTAAATCAACTTTCCCACTAACCTTTGATACTGATCTCTATCAATTGGAACTTGACTTTCTAGGACTGAAAGTCCATGGTTAACTTCAATGGGAGTCTCGACTGGCTTACAATCAAGCATCCCAGTCTCTGTCAGTAGGTCCATTACATACTTTCGTTGGCAAAGAGAAATTCCTTAAGCTAATCTTGCAACTTCAATCTCTAAAAAATACTTCAAGTTTCCTAAATCCTTAAGTTCAAACTCGGATGTTAACTGTCTTTGCAAGATTGTTGTCTTACTCGGATCATTTCCAGTGACCACCATATCATCAACATATACAATTAGTGTGGTGACTTTACCTAACTTCTGTTTGATGAATAGTATGTGATCAGCATCACTTTGCTTATATCCAAGCTTCCTCATAAAGACTAAGAGTCATCCAAACCATGCTCGAGGCGATTGCTTGAGTCCATACAATGCTCTTTTTAGTTTGCATACTCGGTCAGTACATTTAGTTCTGGGTGGTGGATCCATATATACTTCTTCATCTATAGTTGCATTCAAAAATGCATTCATTACATCAAATTGTTGCGGCGGCCAGTCCAGGTTAGCAGCTAAGGAAATAAGGACTCGGATGGTGTTCATTTTTGCTACTGGGGCAAATGTATCTTTATGGTAAATTCCATACTTCTGAGTATACCCCTTTGCTACCAATCGAGCTTTATATCGATTTATGCTTCCATCTGGATTGAGTTTGACAATAAATATCCACTTACACCCCACCGTTTTCTTTCCTTTCGGAAGAGGAACAAGATCCCATGTCCGGTTCTTCTGTAATGCCTCCATTTCATCATTCATAGCTTTCTTCTAATCTGAATCATCTAAGGCTTCTTGCACATTACTCAGAATAGATACAGTAGATAATTGATTTACAGTAAGTGCATGTGATTTAAATAAATGGTTGGTTGATATGAAGTTATTGATAGGGTATTTAGCTTTGGTATGAAGGTTCGGATCATATTATTTTTTTAGAACCCCTCTATTGATCCTAGAAGGATATCAAGGCTCAGTATTTGGAATTAAAGGAGATAAGTTTACCTTATTATGCATCGCATCCGGAGTTTCTTCAGCTTTAGGTGTGGGTTAGGAAGATGTACTATCTTGATTACTCGATTTTTCTTCGATGATCTGTCTAGGTGAGATACTCGTACTCGGAACATCAGATGTCTGTCCAGGTGAGATGCTCGTATTTGGAACACCAGATGTCTGTCCGGGTGAGATGTTCAGACTCGTGGAGTCGATCAGCCAACTTTTGACTCGATTATTATCAAGGAGCCAAGTCTCCAATGCTTTATCTCCTGCTGGTGGTTTTGGCGTAGTGCCATTTAGAAAGCCAGATTTATTTTTGGCTCCAATTCGCATCTCCATGATCTGTGACCATAAATTATAGTTTGTATCATCAAGAACAATTCCTGTGGGAAAGGGAGAATTATCTTAAAGGGTTTGAATAAAGTTGGGTGTTCCATGGGATACGATGAATGTGTTTTCGGTGGTCATGTTTTTGAAGATTCAAAGGATTCAAAGGAAGAAGAAAATATGATTTGCAAGAATTCAATAAAATTCGATTTCAATGGATATGCTCTGATACCATAAAGAATAAAATTCAGAGAAAAAGAATGAAAATTTCAAAGGAAATATTTTTCCATTGATATTCAAAGAAGGGCTATACCCCTTATATATACATACAGGAATTCTAATCACAACCTAATTAGGAATAGAATAACATCCTAAATAGAATAGAACTTTATTCCTAATTATATATAAATATTTACTTCCTAATATATACAATAAAAATATTTCCTTTCTCAACAGATCTAACACCATAGTTCTCAATATTTTGCGGTAGTCATTTAATTTTCTTATTTTGTTTAACAATTTCCAATAGGAGTTGTGTTCATTTCTTGTTGCAAAATCTATGTTCACTCATTGCATATCGACTTCCAATTTTCATGAAAAAAATTTATATTTGTAGATTTTTTTCTTTTCTAATATTTGTTTTAGCAAGTTTTCCTGGAGCATTAAATAAAAACAAACATTTTTTACTTTAAAAAAAATTATAGTTAAATGCCAGAAAACAAAATCAATAATTCAAAGTTGGGATAAAAAAAAAAACTTGAAAAATTAAATCACCAAAAATATGTTTTCAATTTTCAGAAAGAAGATTGATCTTTGTAGCTTTTTTTTTTTTTCTTTTCAATTCTTTCTTTTACAAACTTTTGTTGCAAAGTGGCTTTTGCCCCTTTAGACCAAATATATATATATATATATATATAACAAAACAAAAGGATAAAAGAAACCACATTCACTTGAATAATGTAAGCTACATGATATGCATGTCTCTTTATAAAATCAGTTAAATTCAATAAAATTATGCATAATTATTTTCAGGTGGATCTATTATACATTTTGCAGGAAAAACAATTGAAATAAAATAAAAATTAATGAAAATTCCAGAGAAAAATTATGTAAAATACAAAAATTTTGATGAAATATAATTAATGAATAAATAATTGGGAAAGAAGTACTGATACAGTTGGATCTATTGCACATTTTGCAAGGAATACAATTGAACTAAAATAAAACAATTAAACAAAAACAAACATTTAGCTTCTTTTTTTTTTTTTTCCCTCTTTCCTTTCTAGACTTTGTTTTAGCAATTTTTACTGCAACGTGGCTTCAACCTTTGTAGATCAAAACAAAATATAAAACAAAACAACGGATCAGAGAAAGAACATTTAGTTGAGTAATGACCATCTATTTGTTTATTTATTTATTAGTATTTAAAATTAACATGCTTTATATATATTAAGAAATAATATAATATCAGTATTATATTCGTTATTATATATGAGTATTATACCACACTACATCCTAATATGTACACGTAAATTAATTAAAATCTATATTTTAATTTCTTTAATTGAAACACCTAATTATTAATTATTTTAATTTCTTACTACTTCATCTAAAGTTCAGAACAAACACATATATGCAGTGTATATTTTCAAAACAAGCTCATAATAATATTTGGTGGGACTCCTGTGACTTTACACATAACATAATTTTTTTTAAAAAAAAAATTGGTAAGTCAAGCAAGAAGCATCAAAATCGCAAAACACAGCACATATGACAAAGCAAGAGAAGTAAGAATCCCATAAACATTATCGTATATGTTAAATATGTTCATAAAATGAAGAAAAAAAATCGAAATATCAAAATATCAAGCTGGTGTAATTACTGCACTGAACTCAACAAAAGCAATTCGAGTTGAATAATGATAGTCTCCAAGTATCCTCAAGCGTTGAACCTATACAAAGAAATTTAAATGATGAGAAAAAGAAACAAACAAATATTTCATATTGAAGTTGGAACATGATAATGGACAGAACCCAAACAGTAAGAAAACAGCACCAACGGAAAAAAAAAAAATTAAACCAAAGAAAACAAATTGACATTTCAGAAATAATGTCGATGATCAATTCATGATTTCAAATTAACCAATACAGATATTCATGATTGTGCATCTCTAACCACAAAAATGCAGTAGTGAAATTTTTGTAATAATCATACTTCTAATATATAATAAATGGCAACTCCTTTGTCCATGTAGCATAGATATTGAATATTAAAGATATATAAAAAAAGGGAATAAATCAAACACCACTTTAGCTAACAATTTATGAGGTATAAATAATAACCATGTCTAAAGGAAAAATATGCATTACATGACCTATATAAATTAACCAAAAGAAATCCAATGTTTACATTGGAGAGCTTGTAATTGCTCGAATCCAATTCCTATACATAAGTTGAGAATTATTTCAAAAAAAAAAAAAAAAGGGACATTGAATCAAAATTCTAACACATGATTGATTCCAAACAATGCCATTTTCAAATTGAATTAAAACAATAGCAAATCGCCTTTGCAATAACTTCAGCCATCTCTTTAAAGTCCATAACACCAGTTTCATATAGTTTTGCATCTTGAAGAAGATTACTAGTTGGATACTCATTTACATACCCATTGCCGCCTAAACATTGTATGGCCTGCAAAGTTGAACATGGACACGTAAAGAATATTAAAACATACAGCTTATAAGTTCATAACACGTGAAAGTGCCTTACCCGGGCGAGGAAGGTTAATGAAGAATTTTAGAAAATTAAAAAGGAATTTAAGGGATGAATAAAAATTAATAGAGAATAGAGTGAGAAAAACAATGAATATAAGGATTTAAGGAGTTTGGATTCTCAATAATTCTACGTCTCCATTTAACTTATTCCCAAGTTAAAATTTTTCAATAGCTACAATCTTATTCACAAGATTGAGATTACACAAGAGTTTGAGACTTACTCTTTCAATCTTATAACTTGAGTTTTTAAAACTCACTCAAAACTAAATCCCAAATGTTTTGATGGATAAACACTTAAACCAATTTCTTTAGAAATAAATCTCACTTCCCTTCTAATCTATCCTAAGATTTTAGATGAAAAGAAATTCTATTTCTAACACATACACAATCAACTCTCACAAGAATTATACAAACAAAAATGAATATTTGAGAGTTTGAGAGCTTTGAATATTAAAATAGAAAATTGTAATAAGTAAGTATCTTAACTTTAATTGAGCTCAAGTAGGTGTTTATATAGATAAACATGCAAAAATATGGCTGCTTAAGATGTCACACATGTCTCTAATGTCTATTTTTTAAATTCAAAAATATGACATTTGGAATGTCACCATAGCAACAAAATGTTAGTCGCGGCCTACTGTACACTTTGACTTTTTGTCACCATAGCAGCTCTTACTTTAGTCACAGCTTACTATTTATTTCAGCTTTCTATCACCATAGAAGCTTTTGCCTCAGTTGCAACTTACTATTCATTTCAACTTTCTTTCACCATAGAAGCTTTTGCTTTAGTCGCAACTTACTATTCATTTTAGCTTTGACTTGGTTTTCATTTGAGTCTTAACTTATATACACTTAAAATAAACATATTAAATGCTCAAAGTTAAGTTTATTAAGATCAAAATTGAGATTGATTATTGCTAAGGTCAACAATCTCCCCCTTTTTAATTTTGACAAACTTATTTTGAGTTTGAGAGGGATAATATAAAGTGAAGTGTGTGTTGTTTTGAATTCCATTAAAGTATGTAAATTATGCTCCCCCTTAATTTATGCATATAAAAGAATGAATTTAAGGAGTAAGGAATTCAAATAATGAAGAAAACCAATGGAATGAGAAAGATACATATTTTAAAAATAATGAAATTTTTAGAATCTCCCCCTTTGTGCTATAAAAATATCAATCGAACAACTCTAAGAAAAATTCAATTGAAAAAGATACCAATTAAAATATTTAATATATTCTGTATTGCTCTCCTTTTTGGATATGATACGAAATATAAATTTAGAAATCATCCCCCTTGACAAAAAAAAAAAAAAAAAGAAACAACATAAAATACAACATGAAGGACATGGCTTAACATGACAAATGTGTTAAAAAACGTAAATACATGACAACATGATCATTTAAATAAATGCTAAACAATATCAAGGAAATAATTTCAAATATATTAAATAAATAAAAAATTAGTAGCACTTACAATGGATGTAGTACTACTTAACACATCATAAAAATGGTACATATTTCACATGATTATATAGAGCTTAGTTCTAAAGGAAACAAAAAATCAAGAACTAAAACAATGAAAACAAAGATATACCAAATCTTAAAACATATTCATGCCTTATTAATGATCAAAACAATTCCTAAGAAGAATTTATACATGAATAGATTAAACATGAATTATGCATGCATAAACACAATTATAAAAACAAATTCATGCATAAACAAAATAAAAAAATAATTCAAACTCAAATATTTTTTCCCTTTTGTCAAAATGCAAAAAATCATTAAAGAAAAATAAAATTGCATAAACAAAGGATAGAGTTATAATGATATTAAAATATCAATTGTAAATAAAGAAAAACATAATAAAACATAAAACTAACAGCTCATGACTTATATTTAGAAAATAAACCGAACCTAAACTAACATAAAATAAACAAAAAAAGTTCAAAGCTTAGTTACGTAAAATATACTGAAAATAAACCGAACAAAAACTGACAAAAACACATAAAAAACATATAAATAATAAATAATCTGGTTGAGGAGAAAAGAGGGAATAATTTTGTTATATGCTTATTTTGAATAATTAATTTATTGAAATAATTTCAAAAATTAATTATTAAATAGCAAAATTTTTTTTTTAAATTGATAAGATCAAAATCAAAATTAATAATCAAAGCAACTAATAAGCATAATATGATTTTACATGAAAATAGTTCAACTATAAACATAAAATCAAGACAAACTAGAACCATCAATCATGACAATATCATGCTTAATGAAATTCATTTTCTCCTCATTAAGAGATTTAGTGAAGATATCTATAAGTTAATTATTTGTATCAACAAATTCAAGTAAGATATCACCATTTTGAATATAATCACGCAAGAAATTATGTCTAATGTCTATATGCTTAGTTTTAAAATATTGAATGGGATTTTTGCTAAGGTTAATAGTACTTGTTGATGTATGTTATTTTTATGTATATTTTGCGTTGATTTTTTATGAATTTTGAATAAGAAATTAGAGTAATTTAGGTAGAATATATATTTAATTAGGAAATATATTAGTATTAGTGTTTGATTATAATTTTATTGTTTAAAGTATATTTTAAGAAGTTTTTGGTTCATATTAATTTATTTTCCATTTTTGTAGGTGTGTTTAATGAGGAAATTAAAAGAAGTAAGGACTTGTTTCAAGCACGACATGTAATACAGTGTGGAAGCCGTGTGGTGTTACACTAAATTGGTAGGAAGGGACACGGTTTGAGGAAACGATGTTACAAACAATGTGCATAGGACATGCATACGTTACACCCCTTTGCAAGCCATGCGCAAAGCCATACATCAAACTGTGTAACATTTGAAGCTTCAAAACAATTTCCACGGCATGCACAAAACCATGCGACAAGGTGTGTGGGCTTTTAGATGTTGGTTTTCAACTTGTCACAGGATGAAGCAGGGAAGTTGTGTACCATGCCATGTGGTTTCCTTACTCGAGTAAGAGATGAATTTTTAGGGCACTCTTTTGAAATCTATAAAAGGGCACTTAATGAGAACTTTTAAGGGGAATCGATTAGTCATCAATTGGCAGACACAAACAAGAGCATAGCCTGGATTAAAGAAGACTTGCACGAATAAATTCAAGAGTTTATTTTATTTTTCTTCTTAATTCTTAATTATGTTTGTGTTATTTGCTACAAACATGTGTGGCTAATTTTCTTTTAGAGTTTAGGTTAGGAGTAGCTATTCTATGATGCGAATGAACACAAAGATTTTATTTTATTTTATTTTCAGTTAATTCTATGAGTTGCACTTCATGTATGTTTTCATTCTTGGCCAGTTTGATTGCATGTTTATGGGTGGATTCACCAATGGGAGTTAGGAGAATTCATTAGCTTATAACTCATAGGACTTAGACCACTCAACCATGAGAGTAAGGAAGCTCTTCAGGGAACTATGAAAGTAGATAAGGTCTATGGTGGTAAACCAATAATTGTTAAGGAATTTAAGGAATATAGATTAATTTCTTAACCATGAGAGTAGGTTAAAACTTAATCTTTGAATACTTAATTAAACTTAAAATATTCTTTAGATATTTTAGAACAATTACCCTTAACTGAAATCAATGTCTTTTGTTTGTTAATGTGTTCATGATCGGATTGGAATAGTGAGACTAAACCTAGGCTCTAAGCTATTTATTATTTGATTACAATTTATTTTGATTATTGTTAATTTATTTTAAATTAAAAATTCACTTTCATTTAATTTACTAGCTGAGATTATGGATAAAAATATTTTGTGCTATGGGAACGATATCTTTTGTGCTACAATTCATGATCCATGCGTTTGTGGGTTTTGAATGCAACACTTGTATTATCACATTTGATTGGAAGGTGATCAAGTTTTATACCATAGTCCAATAATTATTGTTTTTGCCACAAGACTTGTTAACAACAAAGACTTTCTACAATATATTCAGCTTCAGTAGTGGACAAAACAATCGAAACTTGTTTCTTGTTAAACCAAGAAATTAAACATTGTTTTAAAAATTGACAGGTTTCGGAAGTGCTTTTTCTATTTAGTAAACTATCAATAAAGCCTGCATTCGAATAACTAATTAAGTCAAAAGAGGAACTCCTAAGATACTAAAGTCTTAAATGCATTATTCTACAAAGATATTTGAAATTTTTTTATTGTATTCAAATGAGACTCTCTAAAACCTGATTGAAACCTAACATACAAGCAAGTAGAAAATATAATGTTAGGTCTACTAGTGGCTAAATAAAGAAGGGATTCGATCATACCTATAAATTGTTTTTCATCAACTGGCTTACCATTCTCGTATTTGTTGAGTTTGGTGGTGGTACTCTTAGGAGTTTTACTTATCTTAGCTCCATCCAACCCAAACTTCTTGAGAGTGTCTCTTGCATACTTGGTTTGATTGATGAAAATCCCATCTTTATGTTGCTTGATTTGTAGTCTAAAGAAGAACTTAAGTTCTCCTATCACACTCATCACAAATTCTTCTTACATTAACTTGAAAAATTCCTCACACAAGCAATGGTTAGTAGCACCGAAAATAATGTCATTAATATAAATTTGCACAATAAGTAAATCATGCTTGGATTTCTTTATGAAAAGAGTTGTGTCAACTTTTCCTTTAGAGAAACATTTCTCCAATAGAAAGTTACTCAATCTTTCATACCAAGCTCTTCTTAAAGCTTATTTCAATCCATATAATGCTTTTGACAATTTAGAAACATGATTTGGAGAATCAAAATTTTCAAAACTAAGAGGTTATTTAATATATACCTCCTCTTTAATGAAACCATTTAAAAAAGAATTTTTAACATCCATTTGATAAAGTTTAAAATTCATGAATGACACAAATGCAAGTAGCATTTTAATAGCTTCTAACCTTGCAACCGGGGCAAAGGTTTCATCATAATCAATGCCTTCTTCTTGATTATAATCTTTAGCTATTAGTCTAGCTTTGTTCCTAGTTATGATAACTTGTTCATTCATTTTATTTTTAAACACCCATTTGGTGCTTATAATAGGATGATGTTTAGGTCTAGGAACAAAGGTCCAAACCTTGTTTCTCTTAAATTAATTTAACTCTTCTTGTATAGTGAAGACCTAAAATTCATCACTTAGAGTCTCATCAACATTTTTTGGTTTAATTTAAGATATGAAGG
Source organism: Mallotus nudiflorus (assembly GCA_947683625.1). Taxonomy (NCBI): domain Eukaryota; kingdom Viridiplantae; phylum Streptophyta; class Magnoliopsida; order Malpighiales; family Euphorbiaceae; genus Mallotus; species Mallotus nudiflorus. The sequence goes on from CANTUR010000002.1 coordinate 2,978,439, forward strand.
CTAAATTAATAATAGACTTAAGTTGAGATCTAGTAGTTAGCCCCTTTGTAGTGTCACCTATAATGAGGTCTTGAGGGTGAGCTTTCTTGAATTGTCAGTCCTTTAGAAGATTATCCTTTAAGGTAGGTTAAGTCATCTCCTCACTTTCTTCCTTACTTGGACCTTCAAGTTTCAAAGGCATACTAGCATTTTCTTCTTGAATGTTCACATCCACATGCTCATCTATAAAAGCATAAACACTACAAACATATTTTCTAGGATCAAGTGAGTTTGATTCATTAAATACAACATGCATTGACTATTCAACTACTAGAGTTTTTTTTATTAAAGACTCTAAATGCTTTACTGAAAGTAAAATAGCCTAGGAAAATTCTTTCATTAGCTTTAGAGTCAAATTTGCCAAGATTATCCTTTGTGTTCAATATAAAGCACTTGCATCCAAATACTCTTAGATATGAGATTTTAGGTTTTCTATTGTTCTATAGCTCATAAGAAGTTTTATTTAAAATTGATCTTTTGAAAACTCTATTTGAAATATAACAAGACATATTAATAACTTATGCTCAAAAGTATAAAGGTAAATTATACTCTAAGGCATTGTTCTAGCCATTTCCACAAAAGTTCTATTTTTCCTTTCAACTACCCCATTTTATTGAGGAGTTCTAGGAGAAGAAAACGAATGTGAAATACCATTTTCATTGCAAAAGGTTTTGAAAAATTCATTTTCAAATTCAGTTCCATGATCACTTCTAATGGATGAAATACAAAATTCTTTTTCTTTTTTAACTCTTTTAGAAAAATTCTTAAAAGCTTTAAAAGTATTATTCTTATTAACAAGGAAACACACCTAAGTAAATTTAAAGTAGTGATCAACCAAGATATAAGCATAGTGCATCCCACTTAAACTAGCAACTCTAGTTGGTCCAAACAAATCCATATGTATAAGTTCATATGGCCTAAAGGTGGACATAACATTTTTTAGCTTAAAAGATGACTAGCATTGTTTTCCTTTTTGACAAGCATCACAAGGTTTATACTTAGTGAACTCAAGCTTAGGTAAACCAATCACAAGTTCATGTTTACAAAGATCATTCAATAACTCAAAATTTGCATGTTATAACCTTATATGCCATGTCCGTGTGTCATGGGAAATAGATATCAAATTTAATATTTTTGTTATCAATCTTATTTAAATCAATAACATAAACATTATCAACACTTTCACCAATAAAAATTATTTTATCTTCATCAAGACTACTAATAATGCAATTCTTAGGATAGAAAGTGACTTTATTTCCCATATCATATAATTAACTTATACTAAGCGAGTTATATTTAAGACCATTAATAAGAATTACATAATGTATAGATAAAGATTAAGGATTACCAATTTCTCCAATACTAATAATCTTTCCTTTTGCATTATCCCCAAAAGTAACATATCATTTATCTTTAGCATAAAGTTTGTTAAATTGCTCTTTATCTCTGGTCATGTGTCTTAAATATCCACTATCAAGATACCATTTACTTTTTATTCTTGTGGACTTCAAGCACACCTATAAAATATAATTCAAACATTCATTTGAACCCAAACCTTAATTGGTATAGGTTTGTTAGTTTTAAAGTAGTTCGAAAGTAGTAATTGTAAATGTAGTTTCCTATAGAAGCATGCATTGTTAGAGTGACCTTTGGTCATGCAACAAAAACATTCAACATTGGCAAATTTTTTTCTTTTAGGATGATATTCTTTCCTAGTATATGAAGCATGTCTTTCATGTTGTATTGATGTGTGCTTCTTATAACTCTTTTGAGTCATAGTGTGAGACATACATTAACAATGACAATATGTATTTTGATAGGTTTATGCAACACATTTATACACATTGTATTGTGTAGCATGCCTATTATGATTTTGTCTAGTGTACATATAAGCATTCTTGGATTAAGGTGCTCTAGTTTTAACTTTACCTTTTTGTGTCAATGAAGCTTAAGTCTTATAAGACTTTCCCTTATTATTTGACATATAAGACATTTTCACTTTGAAAGCTTGAGTCTTATTTGGTTTAGAGGTAGAAAGAGCATAATTATATGAGGCTTTAACAAAATTAATATGTGATGATGATGAGGAAGCCATTCTATTGGTATATCTAATTCCATGTATATCTCCATGGAATTTTTAAGAGTCAAGAATATTATTCAAAGATTCTTTTCCCTTCATGAGTTTCTCAATGGAATTTTTCAAATTTAAGACCTCTTTAAAAAGCTTTTATTTTTCATCATTTGCTTTCTTAAATTGATCTTCTAATAAATTTAAAGTTTTTAAGTCATTAGTAAGTTTGTCATTTGATTTAGCAAGATTAGAAAATTCATTTTTCAAATTTTTAAATTCCTTAATTAATCTAGTTAACTTCTATTTATAATGTTTCTTTCTTAGATAATTAAACTTTTGTTTCTTAAGTTTACTAGTAATAGAAGTTTCATAATATTCATCATTACTATCATAATAATCATCATCATATGAAGAAATTGATGTAGATGTACCTCATTGTTGCTTTCAAGAGCCATAAAATAAAGGTTGACTACCTTTTATTGTTCCTCTTCCATTTATGATTTGAAGGAGTTATCCCAAGTTGCCATATAAGCCTTCCTTTTCTCTTTTTCTCCTTTACTCTTGTTTTTGAGTTTAGGGCACTCACTTTGCATGTGTCCTGATTTCTTGCATTCATAGCAAGTAATATCTTTGGGTTTCTTCTTACTTTCTCCTTCATGTTTCTTATTGAAGTCTCTTGTTCCTAAGGAGTGTTATTTTCTCAAGAACTTATTAAAGTTTCTTGTAAGCATGGAAATTTCACCATCTTCATCACCATAATCTTTAAGGTTTTCTTCATCATCATCATTTTATGAAGCTTTTAATGCAATGTTCTTCTTCTTCTCTTCCTTCTCTATTTGCTCTTCACCTTTTACTTAATTGTAAGCTCCTGGGTGAGAAGCTTTCCAATAAGCATGTCAATTGAGAGAGTTAAGAGGTTTTGAGCTTTCTTAATTAAAGTAACTCGAGATTCTCAATCCTTCTTAGGTAGAATTCTTAGCATCTAGTTGTTTACTTCTTCTTTGGAAAAATATTTTCTAAGTTTCTTGAGGGTTATGAGAAGAGCCATAAGACGATTTGTCATCTCCATTATTGATTCATATGGCTTCATTTTGAAGAGTTCATACCTGTGCATGTGAAGTTGAATCTTCTTGCTTCTAACTTGAATGTTGCCTTCATAGTGATTTTCCAAGGTTTCCCACATCTCCTTGGCTGAAATACAATGTTGAAGCTTACTACTTTCCTCTTTTGTCATAAAGGATGCTATAGTGATCATAGCCTTTTTATTCTTGTAATTTTCTTCCTTTTGTTCATTGCTCCACTCATCTCTTGGAAGAATAGTGACTATTCCATCTTTGGTAGCTTTAGGTGGTTCCCATCCTTTTAAAACTTTTTCCTAAAGCTTAATGGAATCATAATCTAGATAGAGCTTCATTTTGAATTTCCTACCATTAAAAAAGGTTTAAGAGAAGAGATATTTTGATTTTCACTCCTTACGATCTTGTATTATAGTAATGAGGTACCTAGAATTCAACCTCTGATACCAATTAAAAATGCTTTAAAGGGGGATGAAAAAGGCTAATGAAGGATTTTAGAAATTTAAAATAAATTTAAGGGATGAACAAGAATCAAAATAGAATAGAGTAGGAAGAACAATGAACATAAAGATTTAAGGAGTTCAGATTCTCAACAATCTTACGTCTTCACTTAACTTATCCCTAAGTTAGAATTTTTTAATGCCTACAATCTTATTCATAGGATTAAGATTACACAAGAGTTTGAGGGTCACTCTTTTAACCTTACAACTTAATTTTTTTAGGCTCACTCAAAAATAAATCCCAAGTGATTTGATGACTAAACATTTAAACCAATTCCTTTAGAGATAAATCTCACTTCCTTTCTTATCTATCCTAAGATTTTATACGAAGAGAAATTCTATTTCTAATACACAACAAACTCTCACAAGATTTATATAAACAAAGAATGAATATTTGAGAGTTTAAGAGCTTTGATAAATATTAAAATAGAAAATTGTAATAAGTATCTTAACTTTAATTGAGCTTAAGTAGGTGTTTATATAGATAAACACTAAAAAATATGGCTATTGGAGATGTTAAATATATCTCCAATGTCTTTTTTTTTAAATTAAAAAATATGACAGTTTGAATGTTACTATAGCAACAGAGCTTCAGTCATAGCCTATTATTCACTTTGGCTTTCTGTGACCATAGTAGCTCTTGCTTTAGTCGTAGCTTACTATTCATTTCAGCTTTCTGTCACTATAGAAGCTTTTGCTTCAATCATAACTTACCATTAATTTTAGCTTTCTATCAATATAGAAGCTTTTTCTTTAGTCGTAATTTACTATTCATTTTAGCTTTGACGTGGCTTTCATTTAAGTCCTAACAGATACACATTTAAAATAAACATATTGAATGCTCAAAATTAAGTTTTTTAATATCAAAATTAAAATTGATTATTGCTAAGGTCAATAACACTTGATGCTAGATCTATCACCTAATGTGTTTGCACTAGCCCCAGGTCAAGCTATGAACCAAAGATGTAGGATTAGTCATTTTTGCAAATATTTTAGAAATATAACATATGCAGGAATGAAGCAATATTGGATATGCAATATAATCTAGGATAGAACTTGGAGACAGGAACATATTGTTTGGAAAATCAAACAAAGAAAATATAATTCTACTAAAATCTATTTGGAAAGCTTATAGTTGTTAGAAATCAATTCTTCCAACCTAAAAAAAAAGAGATATTCATTCTTAAATGCTTATGTGTCAAGATATTAAAATTCACATGATTTTTCTATAAAAAATATTTTTAAAAAAATTATTTTAGAACACACATGTTCAATTTTATGTAAACCACTCTAATTCTATTACATCTAAAATATTGCTCTCACTTTCCACCAAAACCTATGTCTTTTGTTGTAACTAAAACATCCCTTATATATATATATATATATATATATATATATATATAAGCAATAAAATACAATTATTGCAATAAATTTTTAAGTTCTCATTTTTATATTTAATTAAATTATAATTATAATTTATTAAAATTATTTAATTAATTATGTTAAAATATATATTTCTTATATAATTAACTTTGATGCTCCTTAACTTTTATTATTTTCTATTCAACTTTTAAACTTTTATTTTGAATAATTTTCACCATTTAATTTTTTTTTTCTATTTAACTCATACAATATCAAAATAGATAAACATTTAATTTCAAATGATTTTAATTTGCTAGAGGTTAATTAAGTAAAGTTCAGGTGAAACTATGCATTTGGCCATTTAGGATACTACAAGTGTATAAAAATGACAATTTAGCTTCATTGTGCAGCCACCAAAGTCATGTGAACCACAACTATATAAAATAGGGAACTACGTTTGCCCAAAACAAAGTCGCTTGGACATTGATGACGCCTGGTCCAAATCCTAACACACAGTAGAGCCGCTCATGAGGTATTATCCGCTTTGTCTTGGGGAACCCCCATAAATCATACAGTTTTATCCTTTATAGGAAAAGTCACCTCACGAAAGAGAGGGGAGACTTAAGCTTATAAGAACTTAAGCCTCTCATCTCTTAAATGATGATGCGTGGCCTAAATCCTGACACATGGTAGGTCCACTCATGAGATATTATCTGCTTTGACTTGGGGGACCCCATAGATTGCATGATTTTTTCCTTTATAGGAAAGGTTGCCTCACGAGAGAGATGGGAGAATTGAGCTTATAAGGACTCAAACCCTTCCTCTCCTAAATGATGTGGGATAAAGGGTGCATTATCAAACACATTAAAATGAGTAAAGGAGATTATACAAACTCACTAATGTTGTCACCATTTCTCTCTTATTAAGTGTTATTTTGTGTGGCATTTTATCAAATCAAATTATGCAAGTGTGAGGTTATTACTGCTTATTATAAAGCGCAAGTAAGAACCAGTTGCCAATTATAAGGTAGAAGTATCTAAATCGTTATGGAAGATAAGTAAAATATACAGAGCAATACAATATTGACCTCATAAAAATGTATAAAATTACAATAAGAAGGCATAAAAAATAACTTTAAGCTCCTTGAAAAGTATAAAAATATTATTGAGGACCCATAAATTATTTTAATGTTTTAAGTTAATTAATCCTATTAATATTTGTTCGCTTTTACTTTACTCTCACACATGGAAAATGCTAAACAAAATAACGTGGTAGATAATAATAATGTTGGCAGTTTTATTTTAATTGGATATATTGCACTGGCTTTAGCTAAACATGTATAATTTTTTTCTATCCTTTTTCCTTATTGGTTGCGGAGAATGCCATTAAACTATATGATTTTTTTTTTGTCATTCTACAAGTTAAATATAGTATAGATATATAGCTTATGCTAATGGATGGCTAAAGCTTTCTTATAAATATAGGAAAAAAGAGATAAGAAAAATAAATTTTATCAAAATAATTATAAGCTAAAGTACTCTTAATTTTGCATTACACTACGATTTTGGATACGACTTTCATTACTAAAAGGCAAAAGTACAACCTAGAATACATTAATAACATAACCTAACGCCTTCATAAAAAAAATATAATCCAACACAGATTTGAAGAGATGATACAAATGAAAATTAAACAGACATGATCATAAAAAAAATACTAAAAATAGTAATTTCTGTTCATCCTCAGGGCATTTGCAGTCTCTATTTCTCTTTATTCTCTTTCAACAACGTCTTTTCTATTGTTAACCAATGCACCCATCCAATTTTTTACAAAATATAAAACAAAATAAAGACAAGTCAAAGTTATAACTAATTATAATATGCATGATTTTTTAACATAGCTAGAGAATAATTGAAAATGGTACCAATTAATAAAGACAAAAAGCCAAAATCTAAAACAATTTGAAATAGGTTCCATTAACAGAGTGATTATTAAAATAGCCATGCACCAATAAGTGAGAGAGAGGATGGAAGCAATAGATTCTTCATTGACATATTGGTAAAGTAAATAGGTTAAAGCTAATAAAAAAGCATTGAGTATAGTTTTACCAAATAACCAAAAATCATATTTGACTAATGCAAATGTAGTTATAAGAGACTCCAAGTGAAAATAGGTTAGCCAATTACACTTATTTAGGATGAATCTTGCCTAGGCTCAGCCAAAGGTCAATTTTGGCCTAAAATTGGCCCAGTCAAGTTCGGACCCGAAATAGATCAAATCTAGAATCAAACTAAACTAGACCTAATTTGTAGGGGAACCAGTTCAGGAACCAATTTTCCTAGTCCCAAACTGCTAAATATAAAATATTATTTTTTTACTTTATCGTTTAGGGAGCTATGGAGGGTTTGATTTCAACTGTTAAAAGGCAAGGGCTACTATTGTGTTCAAAACTCGTAAGCGCACGGATCATGAATTGCAGTAAAAAAGATATTGTTACCATAAGGATTGAATATTGAATACTAATATTTCTACCTTTGTTCCTAGTAATCAAATCAATGAAGTAATCAAAGAAATCAAATATAAATTTAAACAACTAAATTATAAAGGAAAATCAAATGATAAAAACATAGAGCTTAGGTTTAGTTTCACTATTCCAATAAGATCATGAACACTTAAACAAATTAAACAATGATTTTAGTTAAGGGTAATTGTTCTAAAATACCTAAAGACTCTGTCAAGTTCAATTAAGCATGCTAATATTAAAGTTTAACATACTCTCATGATAAAGAGATTAACCCTAACTCATTAAGCTTCTTAATAATTATTTTACTATTAAAGAGCTCACCTACTCTCATGGTCAAGTGGTTTAGGTCCTATGAGTCCTAAGCTGATAAATTCTCGTAACTCTTATTGGTTAGTTTACCTATAAACATGCAAACAAGCTAGGCAAGAATGAAAGCATACATTAAGTACAACTCATAAAATTAACTGAAAATCAAATTAATAAAAATTTATGTTCAATCACATCATAGAATAGTTATTCCTAACCTAAACCCTAAAAAAAGTTTAGCCACACATAATTATGGTGACAATCATAAACAAAATTAAAAGAATAAAAGATGAAAAAGAAAATACGAATAACTCTCTTGAATCTTGCATAAATCTCCTTTAATCTTTGTTAGCTCTTGTTTATGTCATTTAAGAATGAGGAATGAATACCCCTTAAACCTTATTAACTCCCCCTTATATATGAAAACTTGACAGTATCCTTAATGCCCTTAAATTTCTTTTCCCTTTTTAGTAGGAAAACCTTTAATTTCTCTGATGTGGCATCGACATGGTCGTGCTAAAATGGTATCACATTGTAGCTCTTCGACATGGCTTCAACACCATTTTAGCATGAGCGTGCTTCACTTTGAATGAAGATTCCAGATCCTTGTATGGTTTCAACACGGGAACAACACCAAATGCACACCCCCGTGCTCAAGCCCTATCATCCAATCCTTTAACTTTTTAGAATTCTTTGCTAAATCTCCTATAAAAAGGGAAACATCAATTAGGCAGTTAAACAAAACTCCTTATTTGATTAGAATTAAAACAAAAATAATAAAATCATAAATAAGACTTTAAAATAAAAATACTTCCTAATTAACCTAAAATCACCCAATTAAAATTTTTTATTATTTCAAAAGTCATTAAAATTCAACTAAAAAATATGTAAATATTGGACACATCAAATTCCTCCACACTTAAGCTTTACTTGTCCTCAAGTAAATCAAATTAAAATTTTAAAGACCAACTCAATTACAATTAAAGACTTATAGCTTCTAAAACATACAAACCAATAATATCGAGACTAAAACTTATTTACTAAAGAAGATAATTAGACAAGAATACATCATATATGAACAATTTACTAATCACAACCCAAGCAGATAACTCTTTGAAATCCATTGAACATGGCTCTAGAAGAGAAACATTAAGATATATAACTCAGCTTTGGTTGTGAATGTGTTTTGTGCTCTATTTCACAACATTTTTTCTTTTCTTTGCTTTGGCTTAGGTGATTGCATTTTATTCTCCATCTCACCATTTTTAATTCTCCCTAATTGAATCTTTCCACTCTTAGTTATCCCTCGCCATTCTCATACTACTAAGCATGGATACCGCCAAGTGGCCTTTAGATACTCTTACTCTAATTAGAGCATTAGAATATATTCAGAGCATATGAAAATGAAAATTTAAGTACTACTCTTACTTAAGAAAAAAGAGAGATTTTTTTTTTTTAGAATTACAAACCAAAATGCACTCTCTCCTAAAATTATGTTCAAATTCAATCTCCAATTTCATGCTTAGATCATAAAAACTAAATTTTTCATACATAATGACTATGCATAACCATCTTAATTAATAAACCATTCAATAATTTGATAATTTAATCAATATGAAAGCTTATACACTATTTTTCTCTAGTTGTAATCAAGCATCAATTTTTCATAAAACATGACTATAAAAATTTAAAGGACAAGATAAACAAAAGTATGGAGAAATCAAGTTAAAAATTAATGAATTAGGAATATAATTTATTTTATTTTATTTTTAGAATTAGAAAGATATGGAATAATAAAAAACTATATAAATATGGAAGTGAAAACATATGCAAGAAAACAAATGCAATGCAAGAAATCAAATGCAAAATGATACCCTCCCCCACACTATCCATATCATTGTCCTCAATGATGAAAACACATGCATACAAAAATTAAAAAAACAAAAACATAAAAAAATAAAAAAATAAAAAGAAAGGAAAAAGAAAAAAATAGTGCCCTAAAATTTGATGCTTGGAAGTAAGAAAAAAATACTGCCCTAAAAGTTGATGCTTGGAAATCTATGTTGATGTGGTGTTGAAGATGTGTCGATGTGGTGTTGAAGGTGTATTGGCTTCGGCAAAAAAAGGGACAAATGTAGCAATGAGGCACACAACCATGTTAAAGTGGTATGCCAACTGTTTTTAACTAAGGAACTCATGACATGGCCATGTGAATGTGGTGTTAAAGGTGTGCCACGACCATGTGCAAGCCATGCTAATCCTATATGCAAATACTAAAATTTTATTCCTCATCTTTTGATTCCCTTTCTCCATGCATGATTTTCCTAAGTAAAAAGTAACAAAAACTAATGAAAATTAAGGTAAAATGAAGCATAAAAATTGAAAGAAACATAAAAGAAAAGTAAGAAAAACATTGGGTTACCTCCTAAGAGTGCTAATTTATAGTCATTACCTTGACCCTAATGTTGGATCTTCACTTAGGGAGGATGGGTCAAAGAATAATCTTCCCCCACTTAAGCTCGCTTATTTGACACTTGAAAAGAGAAATTCTTAAAATTTATATATTTTATAGCGTTTTTAATTTTCCACTTTTTTTATCTTTCTCTAAAGGTTCCTTTTTCTTCTTAATTTTTCTAGTTGCTTTCACCTCTTTGCTATCATGAATGAGGCATGTTTTAAGTGGTTATTTAGGAACTTATGGAAGAACATCTTTAGCACAAACATAAATCATATTCACATAAAAATAAGAAGTCATTGATGAGGATTGGGTTGGCTTTTTGAATACATCGAACTCTACTTTCTCTTCTCTAATCTTTAGAGTAATTTTTTTATATTTGACATCAATAATTACACTAATGGTAGTAAGGAAAGAACACCCTAAAATGATTGGAATTTTAAGGTCCTCTTATATCTCCAAGATGATAAAATCTCTCAACATATAGTACTCTTAAACTTTAATAGGCACATCTTCTAAGATTCCATAGGGATAGATATTGGACTTATTTGCTAGTTATAGTGACACCATTATTGGTTATGGCTCACTAATGTTTAGGCGCTTACAAAAAGAGAGAGCCATTATGCTCACACTTGCACCCAAATCATACAAATACTTACTTATAAACTCATTTCCAATAGTGTAAGAGATAGTTATACTCTCTGGGTCTTTAAGCTTTTAAGAAGCTTATTTTGAATTACTACACTGCACTCCTCATTAATAGGAATGGTTTCATAATCCTCCCACTTTTGCTTGTGTGAATGATGCCTTTAAGGAACTTTGCATAAGCGAGCATCGTGTTGATCACATCCAAAATTTATATATTGAGCTTGAGCTGTTGGAATGCCTTTAAAAACTTTTCCAAAATGCTTGTCATGTTTACTCCTTTATTGCCTTTGAGGGAAGGGGAGTGGTGAAGTGATAGTTTTAGGCACCTCTTTTTTCTTTGATTCCTTTTCTTCGATGTATTCCTTTGTCTGTTTCTCTTCATTGTAAGTATCTTTTATAGCCCTTTCTTCTTCCTTTATGATTCCCACCTTGGGTAGTAGCTTTCCACTTTGAAGCATTATTGCATTCACATGCTCTCTTGGGTTCTTAGGTTAGTTAGGAAGTCTACCCAGTTGTAAAAAATTAGAGGCACTAGCTTATGAAGCAATTTGATTCTCTAACATCTTTCTATGACTAAAGAGTTGACTAATTTGAGATGTTTGGGATGCAAATTGAGATGCAACATCAGATGTTAGATTCATGATAGCCTCATTTTACTCCTCTTGAACTTTAAAAAAATTCTTCATTATGCTTTTAAGGTTAGGTTTACTCTCATGTTGTTGATGGAAAGTATTCTTTTATTGGAAGCCAAGTAGGGGCTACTTGAATTTTTGGTTCATGTCTTGCACTCCTCCTTGATTAGACTAAAAAAAATTAAGGTGATTGCACCATCTCAGATTGTATGTGTTAAATTAGGAATTTCTTTGAAAGGTATTGAGAGCATTAAGTTACTCAATTGAATGATCTTGAGAAGTGAAACCCCCTTAGCACTCTATAGTAAATAGACATTAGGTTTGGTACCTTAGTTAAAGCCTCTAATTTTTTTATAAGCATGTCAATTTTTGCATTTATAAGGTTCCAACCATCCACTTCATGCGTTCTTGCAACTCTCTTTGGTGCACTTTTTTCTCTTTGCATTGATAATTATTAAATTCCATAGTCTCAAGTAAGTTGTATGCATCATTGAGCATCTTGCTCATAAATAAGCCTTAAGCTATAGCATCTATAGTGATCCTCATTGGCTTGGTGAGTCCTTGGTAGAAAGTTTGGATTAGCATCCATTATGGAACTCCATATTATGGGCATTAATGCTGCAAGTCCTTAAATCATTCCCATGCCTCATATCAAGATTCACCATTGTGTTGGGTGAAACTTGTGATTTCATGTCTAAACTTAGCTGTCATGCTTAGTGGAAAGTACTTGCCTAAGAATGCCTTTGACAACAAGTCCTAAGAGGTGATGGATTATAGTGCTCGAGAGTGTAACCATAACTTGGCTTTATCCCTCAAAGAGAAAGGGAATAGTCTAAGTTTTATTGCATCTGGACTAAGCCATTCATATTAAAAGTGTCACAAATCTCCAAATAATAAGCTAAATCAGTATTAGGATCTTCACTTGGGAGACCTCCAAATTGAAATTGTGAAACCATTTGAATAATTATTGATTTAATCTCAAAGGTGTTAGCATCCATGTTTGGCTTCATAATGCTACTAGGCTGTCTCCCGGATTAGGCATCCTGTACTCTTGAAGAGCATGATTCCTAACTTGTTGCATCGTTTGATGTTCAGCCATTGTTTGCATGTCTTTTGTGTGCTTTTCCTTTCGGTTATTTTTGCATAACTTCTCGAATTCAGGATTGATCTTCTATAAATTGATTCCTTGAGATCAAGTGTTCATAAACTCGCAAATCTCATAAAAAAAAATAAATAAACAAAGCAAGTAAGATATAAAAAAAAAAAAAAAGAAAGAAAGGAATAGGTGCAATTTGGACCCTAAACTTGGACCTAAAGTTCACATTGGACCCTAAATTTTTTTTTAAAAAAAGTGGAACTTAATCTTTAAAAATTCGAACATGTTGGACCCTTCTTTAAAGAATTAAGCCTTTTTTCAAAGAATTATTACAATTAAGTCCAAAAAATCAAAATCAAGTTTAACTTTAATGTTGACTGACAAAAATTAGTTCCAATAATAATGCAAATTGATGAAATTGGTTTCAAAATATAAATTTTTGAAGTTTTAAAATTTTTTTAAATTTTATATATATAGAAATATATTTTGCTAATTTTTTAGGAATTTTTAAAAATTAAATTTTTTTTATATAACCCAAAAAAATTAGAATTTTAGAAATATATAATCAAATGACATACATTTAAATAAAAAAAGAATAAAAAATTTCCATGCACTCAATAATTTTTTAATAAATTTTAAAACTACAAAAAATTTAAAAATGTATTAACTACATAAAAATTTATATATATATATATATATAAATTTTTATGTAGTTAATACATTTTTAAATTTTTAATATATATATATATTGAAATTAATTGTAAAAAAATTTTTAATTATATTTTTTTAACCATAAAAATTTTTTAAATTTTTAAAAACTTCATAAATCTATATTTTGAAACTAATTTCTTCAATTTTCATTGTTATTCAAACTAATTTTTATCAATCAACATTAAAGTTAAACTTGATTTTGATTTTTGGACTTAATTGTAACAATTCTTTGAAAAAGGGCTTAATTCTTTGAAGAAGGGTCCAATATGTTTAAATTTTTAAAAATTAAGTTCCACTTTTTTTTTAAAAAAAAAATTAGGGTCCAATGTGAACTTTGGGTCCAAGTTTAGGGTCCAAATTGCACCTTTTCCCTAGAAAAAAAATACTAGTCTAAGAAAAGTAAAAATTGAAATAATATCAGTATTATCAATCCCTGGCAACAACACCAAGAACTTGTTGCATTCAAAACCCACAAATGAACAGATCGTGAATTGTAGCATAAAAGATATCATTCCCACAATAATTGAATATTGAATACTGATATTTCTACTTATGTTCCTAACTAGAAAATCAATAAAGAAATCAAATATGAATTTAAACAACTAAATTATGAAAGAAAATCAAATGATAAAAACATAGAGCTCATGTTTAGTTTCATTATTCTAATAAGATCATGAACGCTTAAACAAATTAAACAATGATTTCAGTTAAGGGTAATTTTTCTAAATACCTAAAGACTCTTTCAAGTTCAATTAAGCATGCTAAGATTAAAGTTTAACTTATTCTCGTGATTAAGAAATTAATCCTAACTCATTGAGTTTCTTAACAATTATTTTACCCTCGAAGAACTCACATACTCTCGTGGTCAAGTGGTCTAAGTCCTATAAGTCCTAAGCTGATAAATTCCCTTATCTTTCGTTAAATAATTTACTTATAAACATGCAAACAAGCTCGGCAAGAAAGAAAGCATACATTAAGTGCAACTCATAAAATTAACTGAAAATCAAATTAATAAAAATTTGTGTTCAATCACGTCATAGAATAGTTACTCCTAACCTAAACCCTAAACAAGTTTAGCCACACATAATTGTGGTGACAATCACAAACATAATTAAAAGAATAAAAGATGAAGAGGAAAATATGAATAAATCTTTTAAATCTTGTATAAATCTCCTTCAATCTTTGTTAGCTCTTGTTTATGTCTTTTAGGAATGAGGAATGAACACCCTTAAACCTTATTAACTCCCCTTTATATAGGAAAACTTGATAGTATCCTTAATGCCTTTGAATTTCTTTTCCTTTTTTAGTAGGAAAACATTCATTTTCTCTGACGTGGCATCGACACGATCATGCTGAAGTGGTGTCACGTTGCAGCTCTTTGACATGGCTTCAACACCATTTTAGCATGGGTGTGCTTCATTTCAAATCAAGATTCCAAGACCTTGCACGGTTTTGATAGGGGAACAACACCGATGCACACCCCCATGCTCAAGCCCTGTCGTCCAATCCTTTAACTTTTTGGAATTCTTTACTAAATCTCCTACAAAAAGGGAATCATCAATTAGACACTTAAAAAAATTCCTTATTTGATTAGAATTAAACAAAAATAAAATAAAATCCTAAATAAGACCCTAAAATAAAAAAATTTCCTAATTAACCTAAAATCTACCCAATGAACATTATTTATTATTTCAAAAGTCATTAAAATTCAACTAAAAAATATGTAAATATTGTACACATCAACTACCCCTTGTTTTGTAGTCATTGATGCTAAGATCATATGATCTTCCTATTTATCAAAAAAAAAAAAACAATAGCTAAAACTATGAGGAAGGACTCCATTGTGTTAGGTGTAATGAAAAAGACAAAAATAAAGGGTGTTTTTCTTAAAGGTGTGAATATGAGAAGTTTCTATGCATTCTCACTATGTGCATTATTTTGTTTCACTAATATAGTAATATTATAATTATAAGCTCTCATAACAAACAAAGAAAAAAAGAGTTACCAATATACTCACAAAAGAAAAATGTCCAAGTTGGCAATCCAAATGAAAATAGATTAATTAATTACATTTATTTAGGGTGTATATATTTATAAGTTATTAAATATAATAAAATTCTATGGTATTTAAATTAACGAATGACCTAATTAAGCATACACAATGATTTATGCAAAAGACTTAAAGCTAACTATAGAAAGTTCAAGAATAATGTCACATCACCTAAACATAGAAAGATGATGCATAAGATAATCATATAGTTATAGTTACAGCTTGTGTTCACATGGTCTAATACTATATAAGAAATTTGATGAGTGATTGGGTTAAAAAGAGAAAAAATATACTCAAAGATGGCATTTCAGGATTAGTACTTTTATGAACACCGGTTTGAGTAAAAAAAGAAAAACCTAAGAATGTAAAAGCAAAAATACAGAGTTTGATGAAAACATCCATTATGTTAAGTGCATAGAAAAAAGTAAAACAAAAATGTATTTCTTTTGAGGGCAAGAATATGATAGATTTGTATTCTCTTTGTTGTTGTTATTATTGTTATTATTTTTCTGGACAAATTAAAAAAAATAGGAGAAAAGAGTCAATCTTCATACAAAAAACAAAAAAATCAATAGTCTCATACACTCTCACAAAAGAAACATATCTACATTGTCAATCCATTTTGCAAATGGATTAGCCAATTAGGATCTATTACGTATGGTGAATGGAGCTAGCTAAAGTATACTGAAATATTAGTAAGCTAAAAAAGAAGTGCAATTAATTAATTACAGTAAATAGTGGCAACCAAAGTATAATGAAATATTAGTATGAGCAAAGATGGGTGGATACAAAGAAAAAAAGAAACTTTTAGTTTGAAAGAGGAAAAGAAAATTTAATATTTTTTCTAAAGGAAAGTTATTTTAGTTAATAGAAGGTCAATATTGGGCCCATCATTGCATGTCTATTGCAATGTGACAAAGTTAATAACTAAAACATACAATATGGCACTGACACTCTCAACGTCTCAACTCCTCTATAAGTTTATTGTAAGAAAATAAGACATGCTTATATTCTTCTAAAAAAATTAAAAATATAGGGGAGATGGTGGGGGGTTGCGTGATATTTAAGTAGCACTAATCCCTATATGCAATTTTTAAGTAGCTCCTTATCGATGGTATTATATCTATAAAACTTATCTTGATTTTTTCCTTTGTTTCTTGATAGCACAAGGAGGAAAGAGAGGGAGGGTGGAATAAGAAAGGAAAAAAAAATTCTATAATTTATAAATGAATTATGAAAGTGGTTTAATGCTCTTTCACCTACAATGCAACTTGGGTTGCCCTTTTAGCTACACAAAGTATGACTCCAGTGTAATCCTAAACAAATATATACACGTAAGTGAATACTTCCATGGTTAAGATGAAGCATTTTATACATACATATAACAAAACAAATGAACTAGCATCGATGCTATCTTATTAGGAGAAGAAATGGGTAAAAGAAAAATTAGTGATTAAGCTTTTAACACTTAGACATATTGATTAAAGAGCAAGGAGACATAAATCCACTTTACAATTGCTCTAAATAATAAATGAAAATGTATATTATGGAAAAAAAGGTGCATCCACACATAAATCCAGAATTTTTTTTCCTTCATAAATCTAGTATAATGTAAAAAAAAAAAAAAAACTCGACTTGTATTACTATATTAATCTAACTCCATTTACAAAAACAAATAGACATTTTCAAAAATAAGTGTTTTCGCATAACAAAAGAGGAGAATTGAAAGAGCATAGCAAAGAAGGCTTCAACAAAAAAAAAAGGAGAGCATAAGAGAGTTTTTATAAAATTTTGTATGAGAAATTGTTGACTTACCTGATGAAGAATAAATTGCTAGGCAACAAAGGAGTTGGTAGCAATGCGAAAACCAAAAAGCCACATGGAATTGTTGTTATTGGAGCTAGAGGCAAGGAAGGTAGCAATGGTGATTAGCAGCAAAGGTGAGAGGAAGAGGAGGAACTAGAACCAACCATTTGTAACCTTGCATTTTTTTTAAAGATTCGAAGAAGAGCTTAACATCTACCTGGTAAAAAAAAACTATTGCAAACCCATTATCAATTTGAGAACCCAAAGCAAAACCCAAATCTTTAAATAGTAAGAAATTGAATAATCTTCCAGCATAGAACCAAAAGAGAAATAAATGGTTTATTCCCTATGCAAACATGAATCAAAAAATTGGAAAGACATTCATATTGATTATGTGACTGAGAAATAATCTTCTAGCATCATCAAACCAAAAGAGAAATAAATGGTCTATTTCTTATGCAAACATGAATCAGAAAATTGGAAAGAGATTCAGATTGATTATGAGATTGAGAAATGATCTTCTAGCATCATTGAACCAAAAGAGAAATAAATGGTCTATTCCTTATGCAAACATGAATCAAAAAATTGGAAAGAGATTAAAAAAGATTCAAAATGGTTATGAGATTAAGAAGTGAAATGAGATTCTTAAATAAAGAGTAATAAAAGAAGTAGAGGAACTGGAACCGTTGCCATCATGTTAAAGAGGAGGAAGGATGGGAAATATAGATAAATAGAATACCTTTTTAAATATTTTTAATAGAGAAATATCTTCAATTTTTAGAATTCAACACATAAACATTTAGAGTTGAATGCTGAATTATGAGGAGGGTACGTGTTAAATTTTGAGTTAAATGATTTCGAAGCTCAACATTTAGTATATATGGTCTATTCCCTATGCAAATATGAATCAGAAAATTGGAAAGAGCTTAAAAAGAGATTCAAATTGTTATGAGATTGAGAAGTAGAATGAGAATCTTGAATAAAAATGTCACAACCTAAATCGAGAGTCATGATCGGCTCTAGGGAACAAGAATTCTTTCGAATCCGGAACCTGTAGTAAGCCTTAGAAATAAAAGCATGCAATACATAAATAAAAATACACCATAATCAAAATATTAAATTGACATAAAATAAAAAATTAATGTCATATCATAAAATAAAATATTTGCATACAATATTCAAAGAAAGGTCTCTGACATTAAAATCACATTCTACAGATATAAACACTACTACTGTAGTTTTCTAGAATATAATAAAAGTCAGATAAATAATTTATATAAACTAGCCGGGATTGAAGAAGTCCGACGTAAAGGTTTACTACTGAGGTCTGAAGATGAGGAATCACTTAAAAAAAATACCAATAAGGGGAGTCAGACCTCACTGAGTGAATTATTATATTATATATACATACACCTCCTGATGTCATATACAATCAAGCATCAATATCTATATATATACAGGCATTTCACACGGATGCTGAAATCACTTTTATATATAATAAATATTGAAAAATGTTTATTTGAATGAAGAATTAAATAGAACCCTAATTATTCGCAACCTCAACCAAAAATATCTCTTTTGCCGTATAGGCTCACTTAATTCCAAATTAATTATCTCATTCCATTTAGACAATAGACTGACCTCGAGACACTAAGTCAATTGAGCTCTAGCAATTTTACTGTCAGTGTGACTGGCCCCGAGATACTAGGTCAACCGAGCTCCTGCAATCATACTACTCAATCATATCAATCTCAAATAATCAATCAAATAAAAGTCACCTCAAGTGATTTTATAACTCAACCCTAAAATCTATTGCACCAGTACATACACGGTTCTAGTGCAACCCACTAGGTAGCACGTTCTACTGATATCCTTCAAATAAACTTAATAATTATTAAAATAATAAAAATGTATAATTTAAATGTTATAGCATTCATTCATAGCAAAATATACCCATCATATACATAAAATATACCAAAAGTATATAAGACACATATATACCAAAATAAACCATAATATACTAGATATATACCAAAAACAATTATGCATATATGTCACATGTATATTAAATATATTAAAAATATTTTTAGTCATTTAAAGAAATATTCATATTCAATTTCATTATAAAATTCATGGATGCTAATTTTCATGCATTCTACATGCAATGCATATATAAAATAATAACTCACAAGTTTGCACTCTTCGAAACTGGCTCGACGGGCTTGGTCCAATAGGCCTTAGTCACGGCGCAACTAGAAAATAAATAATAATAACAATCAGAATAAATCCCTAACTTATATTTCTAAAAGAGACTCGATCTAGGAATACAAAACTTATAGACATAGAAATTCTGAAGCGACTCGACGTCACGTTTTACGAGAATTCTACCAAAAATTTGGCAAAAGCTCCTCTGTAAAATGAACATCTCTCTACTAAAAAGTCAAGCCGATCCTACAAGAAAAACACACTTCTAACACAGATTGCACAACACCTTATGTTGGGACCCCGAACTGTACAATTTTCCAACCGAGGTTCACAATTCAATAAAAATACAAATAATATAACAAATATACTAAAAATCTTTAAATTCCATAAATATCTTCAAAATATTATAATATAATATATTTAAACAAGAAAACACCAAATACAATTATTTTCACAATAATTAAATAAAAATCTCAAATAATAATATAATATTAATAAAAATCTAATTTTTCAATAATTCAATATAAAATAGTAAAAATTCACTTTTATATATTCAAATAGCTTAAATATCCTAAATATGTATTAAAAGTAATTAAAAATCCATTAAATCACTAAAATAGTAAATGATATATTATTTGAATATAATTTTTGAAAATTAGTATTAATTAGTTAATAATAGTAAATAATTTATAAAAATCATTTTAATACCCTATATAATTTCTAAAATCATCTAAAACATATTATCTAACTATAATTTTCACAAAATTACACAATTAACTCATAAATACCAAATGTACATAATATAAATAATATTCTCAAAAATTATATAAATTCACCAAAAATTATTTTAATAATTCTAAAATTATTAACTCAAATTACTAACACTAATTCAACTAAATTTCCATTAAAAATAATTAATTAACATAATTATCAAAAATTCAATATTTAATATTAAAATAATCAAAAATTACCAAAATTCAAATTAATTCAAAAAAATCCACAAAAAATATATTTGAGAAACTTAAACTACCATAAACAACATTTGTAAAGTAAGTTTGCATAAATCAAACATAATCAAGTTCAAAAAAAATAAAAACCCTAAAATATATTAACTAAAAATTGAAGATATCTAAAAATCTAAAGGATTTGAACTAAAAAGGAGCTTGGAAATGGGCTCACCAAAAACGGTTTAAAAGAGTCTGGTTTGAAGCTCTGAGGTAGCCGGAATCTCGCTGGCGATGTGGAGCTCCAATTCTCGGCACCTTCGGTTTCTAGTGCTCCGGCGACAATCTGACGATTGCTGGCGACGTCTGGAAGAAGTTGGAAATGGTGGTGGTCAATGGTGACTGTTAGGCAGCTCTAATGACGCTGGCAAAGCTCGGCGGAAGAAGAAGAAAAAAAAAAAAGAAAGAAGGAAGAGAGAGAGAAGGTAGTTGACCCGACTTTTACTGCATTTGACCCTTTTTTATTTATGAAATTACCAAATTACCCTTCCATCAAATTTTTTAATAATAATAATAATAATGATAATGATAATGTTAATAACAATAATATTAATAATAATACTAATAACAATATCAATAACAATAATATTAATAATAATACTATTAACTTTAATATTATAAAAAATCCACAGTAAAATAAATTATTTTTATGTAAACAATTCTCTTAAAATCAAATATATAAATAATATTAGCAATTAACGATAATAATATATAAATAAAATTTAAAATTATTAATACTGTATATCTCAAAATAATATTATTTTATTTAATATATTGGATCATTATAAAAGAGTAATAAAAGAAACAAAGGAACTAGAACCCTTGCCGCTGTGTTGAAGAGGGGAAACGATGAGAAATATAGATAAATGGAATACCTTTTTATATATTTTTAATAGAAAAATATATTAAATTTTTAGAATTCAACATATAAACATTTAAAATTGAATCCAGAATTATGAAGATGGTATGTGTTAAAATTTGAGCTGAATGATTTTGGAGTTCAATATATATATATATACAATTTATAAAGTTATTTTTATAAATTTTTTAATATTTATGTAATTTATTTGAGTTGATTCATAACTAAAATTATTTAATAGATTTTAATATAATTTAAGTGGATATTTTTTCTCATACTCAGTTTTAATGGCATTTAAAAATTTTAAAAATTATGATTGGTGCATTCTTTATTTTTATAAAATAAAATACACTTTCTTAATAATCATCGTCCAATCTGATAAAAATAAAATAAAATAAAAATAATTAAAAATAAAGTTAACATAAAAGCAAAATTACAGTAATATTTTCATGATAATTATTCTCCTTTTGATGAAAATGAAATTATAATTTAATTTGATTATTTAAAATTTTATAAGAAATATAAACCGGAGTTCAAAACAAGAAATATAAACCTAATTAACAGCTCAAAATCAAATAAATGCATTTCGTCTTGTTCATCTTCTTCTTTACTATCACTCCATAGTTTTACCTTTTAGATGGCGTTAATGGACTCAAACTCTACAATCTGGGAAGAAATCGAGCGCTCTGAGAGGCAATTTCTATATCTTTTTCTTTATATTTCTTTGAATTTTGTTTAATCTTGAAATACTGTGCATTAGAAGTTCATCAATTTGTTCAAGATTATTGATAGAAGTAGAATTCAATTTCTATAAAGATTCAGACTTTTGTTTAAAGGGTAGATTTTCTTATAATGGGTTAGTGATGAATTTGATTATATATGCATGTGGGTGTAATCTAAATTTCAATTTTTACTTTGATTTTGATGTTTTTTCAGTTACCTTGTTGCTTCTATGTATGAGGAGGCTGCATCTGTTGCTTCCTCAGTTTTGAATAAAATATGCAACAACAAGATTAATACCAGTATGGGAAATCAAGGTGTAGAAAGATTTGAGTTGCATGACATGATGGCATCTGCTGGTATGGTGTTGGTTCAGTCTTTGAGCCAACTTGGCAGGTAACCCACTTTCCACTTCTTAAAAAGAGCTGCAGATTCTTGGAGTCTTGAATTAACCGTCTGAGTTATTGGATATGCTCAACTTGCAAATGATTTTGGTTATATGATAATGATGCAATTGACCATATGTTGCATTGATGAATGCATTTTGGTGTGTGAACTTGAATTGTTGGAATAATAGTGGTTGTGTGCGGGTGGTCAATTTGTAGTTTTGATATCTCTAGAATCTTATCATATTGCTTATGAAGTTGGAGTTAATTAGCCTGATTAATATATGTGCTCAACCTAAACACCTGGATTTAACAGGAAGACAATCAATGATTCTCTATTTGGATCAACGTCATGAGAACTTTACATTTGTGCTTTAGTTATATTTTTTGCCAATTTGTAACTCCTGTTGTTAACTATTTTAATCTGTGTTAACAATTTAGCCATCTTAATTCTTATTTCAATTTCACCAGTATTCAATTTTTCATTGATTTTATCAATCCATTTCAGCCATAGATGCTTTTGTGGCTCCTTTTTTGAGTTTAAATAAAATCTTCTCATTTCAGTATAATTAATGTTTGAATTGCACGGCATGGATGCTGAATGCTAAACAATGCTATCAAACTATAATAATACTAAATATATTGCTTTCTTGCAGGGCATCAGACATTTTGAAGGAGCTTAAACTTCCCTTCGTCTCTGTTGAAGCTATCCCTATTCAAGTTCTTCTTACTGGGTATGGTTACCTCTTTTACCTGTAACCTTTTGACTATTTATATTAAGATGAGAGAATCATTTTAATAATATGTGAAAGGATTTTCATTTGCTTCTTAGTAGCTGTCTAATTTATGATTTGCTCACAAATTGCAAATACTAGTCACATCAAATTTTTCATCAGTTTACTCAATGTTCATGCAGTGACCCCCTACTTCTTGATGATGAAATCATTTCTTATCAAGGTGAAAGGAATTAATTTCATTTCTTGAAAGATGTTTCCTTGGTTCTCATGGTTTGTAAGGGTCTTTTAACTATGAACTTTAATTGAGCATATGCTAAATATTAAATATGATGCTCCATTCAATTCACATAAATGGTGGTCTTACATCCCTTTTTTGCTTAAAACCACTGGTCTCTAGAGTCCACTGGGCTGTAACTAATTGAGTTTGACACTAGTAGGACCAAAAGGACAACAAATGTCTCCCAACAGGGCAATCTTACATCTTTAATCCTTCTATTAACATGATATGCTGCTTCTAGAGTTCTTTTTTTGCCCTCTTTCATTTTTTTTTCTCTCTTGTCTTTATACATTGATAAAGTCCTAGAGAACTCTTAAGCTCTTAGTAAAGAGTTCAAGGGAATCCCAGATTGGATGCCAACTAACAAGAAGCTTCAGTAATTAATGTATATTGAAACTTTTCCTCACTTTCCTTCCAATTACACCAATGAAGGCACATGGTTGTCAATTTCAAAGTGATCTATCAGTTCTTTTTTTTTTTAATTTTTTTATTATGATGTTGATGGATGTGTTTTGGACTTAGAAAAAAGGAAATGCTTAAGGGAGTGGGAGAGTGTTAATCTATGCGATTTTGGTTTCAGGGTATGCCTTCAGATAGCAGGAGGCTCACCTTTAGGCATCCGAGAGTTTCTTGAGGAATTCCTTAGCAAGTGGCATTTTATGGATGGAAGATATAATGTTCTTGATGGTGCACAAATAGATGCCAATGTGCAGCAAGGGTATGCTAAGAGTATCATTTTGGAAGTTGATGAGTATATGGAGGTTGTTGAAATTTATGCTGTGTCACTTCTTGGCACAGTATTGAAAGATTTGGACGTTGCAATTACTTGGGTAGAGAAAGCTGCTTTACCTGAGGAAAGACGACAGGTAAATCATGGTCTTTGCATCTTATATTGGTGTCAACTGCCTTTTTGTTTTTATATGCGTATATTATGGTACGCATTCATAAATAGATACTTCATCTATGCATAGATATCTATGTTGTTGATTTTTTCCAGATTGTTGAATTGTATGTTTCTGAAATCTGTGCTACAAATTTATGGTTGGGAGATTTTTAATCAATCAATAGAAACTTGGTGCTATTAGGCTTTAAGACTATGAATTAAGAGAATTGTAGTGGCTGTTGGTTTTCGTTTTTTTTCCCTCCTGCTTTACCAGTAACAGAAGCAGTTTTCTTTTTTCTAAAATTTTCTTTTTCCCCTTTAATCATGGCCTTCATAAAACTAGCTTGTGCAAATCTGCCAAGTCCACCATTATTCTTCTCCTTTTAACGCTTGGCCATTATTGCCACCAAGCCATGCCTAAAACAAGGTTGCGGTCATGAGAATTCTATATTTAAATGATTTTATTAAATCATGAAAATTCTCTTAGATTGTTATTTGCAATACATGACTACAAATGGGATTTGTGCATGATGTTTTGGCTATTAGAATGTTTCCTGTCTTTGAATTATGAATTAATTTTTTGTTTGCATGTAACCTTCAATGGTATAACCTTTAACTTTAGTATGTTCTTGATTGGATTGATGTCTACAAACATGTACACATGTAGTAGCATATTGTTTTTACTGCTCTGCTATTCTGTTCTAGGGGCTTTTGAGAAGATTACACTCCTTATACTCTGTCAGAGCCACCAATTCATCACAAGACTCCTCAGTTTTGCCAGCTAATAACTATGATTCTTGCTGTTTAGTATCAAAAGAACTTGATGTTTTGAAGGGGCCTTCAGAAGTTTTAGAAACCAACTACCTGGCTAATGGTGCAAATAATACAAAGCAAGAAATTTTGAAATTGTCCAGACATGTGAACCCATGTTTTTGGTGGTTCCGTACTATCAATTTGAAGTTTGGGAATGCAAGATTGATCATACCTAATGGCAAGATTTTGCTGGGGTGCTTGGCATTTCTTGTTTATTACATCATGCGGAGGAAACGAGCTACCTTAAAAGGGTAATATATCTTAATTTTGCAGTTTATTTTCCATGCCTGCTTTGTAAAAAACTGTAGAAGGATAATATCCTCTTAGATTCTTTATTCAACTTGCATTAGGCCACAATTGGCCCGCACTCAAGTATTATGTAATGTGAAACTAAAATAAGAATATTAGTTGTGCTTCCTTCTTGACAGTTAAAAA
The DNA here is from genome assembly GCA_947683625.1 of Mallotus nudiflorus. Lineage (NCBI taxonomy): Eukaryota > Viridiplantae > Streptophyta > Magnoliopsida > Malpighiales > Euphorbiaceae > Mallotus > Mallotus nudiflorus. The sequence goes on from CANTUR010000002.1 coordinate 3,004,034, forward strand.
GAAGTGACTATTGATGAATGATACTTATGTAGATTTGCATTGGTGGCTGCTGCATTCTTGTTTGTAACTTATCTTTGATGTTTTTACTTGCAACAGTAGTGATTTCCCTTTATTAATATCAGACCATTTTGTGTTCTCATGCTCAAGTAGACAGCATCTAAGTATCTAACTCTAGCTTCCAGGCTAGAGTAATGTGTCAAACTGCAATTCTTAAGTATCAGCTGTTGATCATTTCTCATACAGCAAGCCTCTTAAAATATGCTCGCATCAGTTTTTTTATATTGGAGCCTTTTGAGCCCACATAGCATTGGATGTCAGATTGATTTTTAAACTGTGTGAAAAGATGTATTGATTGGAGTTGAAATGTTACAACCATATGCCTAAAGGAGGGAAACTCAGTTTGGATTCTCCAGACAAAACAAGGTTAAAAAAAGGGGAAAGATTTAAATTATAATTTTTTTATCCCCTGAACTGGGTGTCATCTTGAACATTTAAAGAGCCAATGCCAGCAGCGTAGTACTTGAACAAATCTCTTTTCCCTTTAACTGGCTTTCTTGTCCAATGACTTCTATTGTCTATATGTTTCAGGATCATCAGGAGACAAGTTTTATCCATAAAGAAAGCTTTAGTAGATTTTTGGCAGCTTTCATTTTCATACCAAGTGAACCCCCTGGCTGCTGTTCAATCTCTTCCTACTTCAACACAAGGAGGTCGGTGATGACTTTCAAGGAAGAAAAAGTTACATCAGTGCTTCAATAATATCTTTGGTTGGTATATGTTGTATTTTTTTCTCTTGAACAAATCTTCTTTCCCTTTAATTGGCTTTCTTGTCCAATGACTTCTATTGTCTATTATGTTTCAGGATCATCAGGAGACAAGTTTTATCCATAAAGAAAGCTTTAGTAGATTTTTGGCAGCTTTCATTTTCATACCAAGTGAACCCCCTGGCTGCTATTCAATCGCTTCCTACTTCAACACAAGGAGGTCGGCAATGACTTTCAAGGAAGAAAAAGTTATATGAGTGCTTCAATAATATGTTTGGTTGGTAGATGTTGTATTCGTTTCTCATGGATGCCTTCATTTCCCTCCCTCTTTTTACTTGTCATAATCAGATTGATGCCCAAAAAAAAAAAAATTGCCGCTTGTATCCTATGTGGGCATGTTAGCAGCAGTTCCATCATATCTTTCCTTTCATGAAACTGAAAATCCATCTCATGTCAATAAGATGAAGTTTTGTTTTCATCTCTCTTTCAAGTGTGGGTTTGGTTTTCACCTTCATTCACCATTCTTTTTAGTTTTATTTTACCGTGACCCAGTTGTCTGTGTCTTCATGTCCATTCACCAGCTATAGCTCACATTTTGTTAGCATATGTTCGTGGAAAACCTTCTGTTTGCTTGTTGCGGGTGCTGGATGGGAAAAGATGTCTTTAAAATGTGGTAAGCTGTTAATGAATCTGAAAATGGTGCAGATAATAGAACAGGGAGATTACAAGTGTAGGGAAAAATAGCAGCTACAGCTAGTTATGTTATTATTAGTATGTTATGGAATTGTACAGGATATTTTCATGCATTTTGGTGTCAGTTTATCACAATAATTTTTAACTTATGTTATATGCTAATTAAATATTAATGATTGTACATGATGAGAATTTTTTTTTTTTTTTTTTTTTCAGATAGCAATGTGATTAAACTTGTAGTCATGTCAATGTAATGCTTGTAGTTTGGACCTCATGTTTTTTTCCTCATTCTCGCTTGTGAGCTCTGGAGGTTATTCAGTCTGAGAGGAGTAATGCTTCCCTTGAACAAGATTCATGGTTTCTGTGTTAGTTTTTTTTAAGAGATGAGCAGAGAGGTGTCAAGCATGACTACAGAGTTGCCATGTGCTATTTCCTTTTTATTTAGTATGCAAATTCTTTTTTGGGTGCATTAACTGAATGAAAAAGCTCCTCCCTACAAGAGTTCACAAAAAAAAAAAAAAAAAACATTTTCTTTGAACTCACATGATTCACTTTATGTTTATGTATGGTTCAGTTGGATATTTAACTGCATATGCTAGAATTATTTGTGCAATAATGTATTAATTTCAATAGGCCATTTATTTTTGCAGTGCAATCCCTTTTTTATGCTGTAATTTGATAATGTATAGATTTTTTTTTTGAACATCGATAATGTATAGTTTATACCTCCATTCCAAACTGTTTTTATAAAAGACTAATTACGGAAAAATACAACTCTGTAAATTAATTATCCATTATGGCCAGCATTCCTACGCCCACATTTTATGGCCAGCTTTCAAATAGCTAATCCTGCTAATGATATCATTGAAATTTTGGGGTGAGCAAAATCTAACCGCCCTCAAAAATTTGAACCTAAAATGGTGAGGTGGTGGTGCGTATTTGTCATTTGAGGTGTGGATGGAACTCAAACTCGAGCACCCAGGGACCGAGGATGCGCCACTAAGCTATTGGAAAGTAACCAAAAACGACCCGACTATCTGCCTTGCCTTAATTTTCGGTGATGGTTCTGTAGAATTTTTTGTTTGGAAACCGACCCAAATTTCCAATTGCACACCCCTATTGAAAATGGCCGCTTTTTTTTTTTTTTTGAAATAAAAAATGGCTGTTAATATGACACTTTAATGACAAACTACACCCCATAAAATCCTTATGTCGCCTATACATTTTTAAATACTGCCACCAAAATGGTATTTTTGATTGCTACTTGCTGAATTGAATCAATAATAGCATTGGCATAATATACACTCACTGACTGCATCAGCAATTACAATAAACTGTGACATGCTTTTTTCAGAAATGTTCTGCATTAGCATATAGACTCACACTCCCCGACTGCGCCAGCAATTATGAACAATAAACTGCGACATGCTTTTTTCCTATGTGTTCTGAAGTAAAGAACAAATTCAACTGGTTATTGAACCAGCCAATTCTTGAAAGTTCGTGTTGGTACTCCATTCATCTGTTTATTTTGAAGTTCCAATGTAGTTACTTGAAACAAAATTTCATCATCATCAACATCATCAACGATAATGAATAATAAAAAAAACTAGCAACAAGTTTGAAGTCCACTGACTCGATCAACTTATCAAAACGGTGCAATTCAACTCACTATAATCATATTTGGAACAGGGGGGAAAGATAGAAAAATTATGTGTTTCAAGTGATCATTGCTGCAATTAGTCATATATGAGAGTCCAAGTAGCACAAAACACTAATACTGCAACACTCTTGATGCAGAATAGTTGCATTCACATGACCCATCAATATTTCAGATGTTATCCCTATGACAGCCACTGGAATTTACAGAAATACAGAATTTGAAAAGATCACATGCAATCCACAAGAAGTGTCTTTTACATTACATGATTTGAGATGAAAAAAATTACATAGATTGGATGCAATATATTCCATTTTCCATATATTTCATGGTTTTTTTTTTTCCTATTCCTCTAGTAATTCATTATCCTACAATCATACTATCTCATCCAATATAACTTGGCCAAAAGACATTTGATTCTCCATTGGAAGGAGCAGCTAAGTAAATATAAGGCCCTGCCTTACATGAATTAATAATCTATTACTGCGAGATTTCAAAACATAAGGCCATCATCCAATCCCCACATATCCTCTATGAAAAGTTGGACTATTTCCACTAGTCAATTTGATTTAAATTTCAGCTAACCAAGTTCTAGTAATTTCAAGAACCTGATCCCACTCCTCAAACTTAAAATAAGTACAATCCCGCAAGGATATATCTGATACTGGAATGAGAAATGTTGGATCCAAATTTTTTAAAAAAAGCACATGTTCTCCTTCCTTCTCCCCCTCTACACATCCCAATTTGTTCTTTAAAAAAAAAAAATACTAATATGGAAAAATCCAATTCTGTAAATTAAGTATCCATTATAACCAACAACATTCCTGCGCCAACAACTCATGGTCAGCTTCCAAGCAACAAGTTTGAAGTCCTCTACATTTTTAATTGCTGCCACCAAACTAGCATTTCTAATTGCCACTTACTAAATTAAATAAAAAACAACATTAGCATATACACTCACTAACTGCATTTAAAATTGACCCACAGCAAGACTGAGAATCAGCAAAATTTCAGAAACAAATAAACTGTAACATGCTTCTTTAATATGTGTTCCAACTTTAGCACAAATTCAAACGTTACTGATTAAATCAGCCAATACTTGAAATTTCATGCCAGTACTCCATTCACTGCTTACTTTAAAGTTCAAAATGTAGTCACTCAAAACAAAATTTCATCACAACCATCAACAGTAATGAAGACAATAATTATAAAGGGAATAACTATTATTATGAAAAAATTACAAAAATAATAATAGTAATAATAAACCAGCATCCAGTACAGCTGCTATAGGGATGAACTAAAAGTTGGGTGCAAAAACTAGAAAGAGTTGAGGTTCAGTGACTGAATCGACTTATCAATGGAGCAATTCAACCTGCTATATCATATTTATACCAGGAGAATAAAAAAATGGAAATATATGTAGTTCAGGTTATTGTTGCTGCAATTACTCCTACATTATGTTTGCATACATGGGAGTCCATGTGACACAAAACACTAACATTGCAACACTGTTAATGCAGAATAAAGTAACTGCAACATATCAAAGCAGAAGACATCAATATTTCAGATGTTATAACAGACTTTGAGAAGATCATATGTGATTCATAAGAAAGTGTCTTTCACAGAACATGATTTTTTAGATAAAGCCAACCCAGTGAAACACTTCTGATAAAATACAGACTCAAAATATTGCAAACTAAAAATAGGTTACCAAATGTCCAAACCCTTCCAAACTTAAAACTTCCAGAGTTCTATAAGGTTGGCACAACTTGTCCCAAGAAATGCATTATGAATACAAGATAAGATCTTGCTAATTAACCAATATATGTGAATTAATCTTTGTAATGTTTTTTTAAAAAAAAACAAAACATAACAAATTTTAATTTCTCCAGTCTACAAAAATTTGCTGCAACATACATCACTTTGCATATATTTCATGGTTTTTTCCCCTTCCTCCACTAATTTATCGTACTAGAGTCATGATATCTCATCAACCACATCTTAACCAAAAGACATATTTGATTCTCCATTAACAGGAGCTGCTAAATAAAAATATGGCCCCCCTACCTTATATGAAATGATAACCTATTAAGGCAAGATTTCAGAATGTAAATTATCCAATTTCCCCACTTATCTCTACCAAAAGTTGGAATACTTCCATCAGTGAATTGGTTGGTTTAAATTTCAGCTAATCAAATTCTAACAAATACAAGAAAATAATCACTCTTCCTAAACTTGAAATAAGTACAATCCCATCAGGATAAATCTGATGTACTGGAATTAGAAACGATGCGTCCAAATAAAGATCCATATGTTTCTCCTTCCTTCTCGCTCTCTATACATCTGAAATGCTACTCATATTCATATCAGTACCAAAATTGTCCATCACAATTTCCAAACTCAATGGTTAAAACATTAACTTAAAATCTTTGCACTCCAACTGTTTCCGGCATAAATTTTGGACTGATAACAAAATCTCCACATAATTTAAATATTGCACTAGTAAAATCCAAGAGCATACACAAACACACATCATTTCTAGTCACCAGCAATAGCAAATTTTACACTACTCACACATTCCACCCCTGTAAGCATCTAATTACCAACAATAACATGCATCACAAAGAAAAGAGAATAATAAAACAGCCACAAGTCAACAAGACTTCAAATTTTAGATAATAAGAGGTCTGAATCAAAATCACACAATCTAGTACTCATAAGAGCATACCTACATTAAAAGCCACAGAATCCAAATATACTCTACAATATCATTAAAAAAACGCACAAAACCCTAAAATTGGAAAGAAAAAAAAAATACATGTTCTGTTAAATTAGGGTTTTCATTTTTTTTACTTATCTTTAGTAGAAACTCCATATTTCTCTTGCATCTTGGTAATCTCTTCCTCTTTTTTCCTCTGATCAAATTTTTTGCTCATCTTCGCTTGTTGATAGTACAAAACGATCAAATACCTATTCGCAACATTGAAACCGGACAAATGATCCACCGCTGTTTTGGCGTCGTAGATATCTTCGTAGACCACAAAAGCAGTCCCTCGCGTATCTTTGTTAGTTCCGATTCGAATTTGGCGAATCGCTCCATATTTTCCGAAGATATCGTACATCTCTTCGCTCGATATGTTGAACGGAAGGTTTCTCACGTACAGGACCCGATTCACCTCCGGTGGAAGACGCGTGTTGCCTTTTCGGAGATTGATAGTCGTCATTTCGAAGGATTTTTTAAGGAGTGTTTGGCCACAAAGAAACTAAGAGAAAATTGTTTCAGAAAGGGCAAAAAAATATCTCGAGTGGAAATATTTATCGACGAAGAATGGCGGCGGACTGGTTAATTACAAAAGACCGGATATATTTATCCTTAATTACAGAATTCGATGACCATTAACTAGGTTAAATGCACCGGTGTATCTTTACTTATACAAAATTATTTTTTGTTTTTATTTTTTAATTTTTAAAGAAAATGAAAACTTTTAATTTTTATAACAAATTTGTAAAATATTTTTACTATATTAAAAATTAAAAATTATTTTTTATTTTTTAAAATTAGAAAATGTGTTTTTAAAATAGAGATAATAATACGTATCAAAGTAAATATATAATTTAGGCTTGAAAAATAAAATTTGTGTTGTCTTCTAACATTAAAATAAAATAATAAATAATGAATAGAAAAAAATAGAAAAAATGCCATAAAGGAAAAAAGCATTTTTAAATGAAAATACTGTATTTTCACTTTATATGTTTAATGAGAAAATTTTTTAAAAATAATAAAAACTTATTTTATATTTTTCTTTTAAAATTGTGAAAACAGTTTTTAAGAGAAATTTTTATGAAAAACATCCAAAGTAAATATAAAGTTCTATTTTTTATTTTCATTTTAAAATTTTTTATAGAAATAAACACACTCTAGACTTTCACTTCATTGTAAGATTAGTTACTAAACTTCAATTAGTTACAAATATTTGCATCTATACAAATAGAATTAGAATCATGGGATTACTATTAATTTAATTATAGTTATTGATACATTTTTAAAGATATTGGTATACAAAAATAATAAATAGTTGTAATTAAGAGACATTTTTCTGTACAAATATGTGCATATATACAAATGAAATTATAACCATTAGATTAATATTTATTTAATAATAGCCATTGATACAAATTATAGGTATTGATACACAAGGATAACCAATTATTGTAATTAAATGAAAAGTAATCTAACGGTCCTAATTTCATTTGTATAAATACAAACATTTGTACTGTAACAAAAGCTTGTAATTAAATAAAAATAAATTCAACTGTTTTAATTTTATTTATATAGATACAAATATTTGTACTATAATAAGAGGTCAAGAGTCATTGCTTGTTATAAAACATCTCTGAAGCTTGAACTATTGTATTATTAGATCCCTACATTTTCAATAATTACTGTAATATTTTTGAAATTTTATTTCGTTAAACTATTATATATGCATCGTTCAATTTATCATTAAATGGACCAATTTAAAAAATATAAATAATATAATTTCAAATCCATCCAAATCATTTATTAAATTAATGTGTTTTTATTACAATAATAAATTTTTATTTTTAACATTAAAATAAATTTAAAAACATTGATTTAAAATTAACACTATTCCAATAGAAATATGTAATCAATACTATATTAATTAAGATTTATCATATTATATGGATTCAATTTTACTTATTGTTATTGTGCTAATATAACTTATGTAACTAGTATTTCAATAATTATAATTTATCATACTCGGATGTTTTCAATTTCATGATTGGTATCATGGCAATGCATTTTATATAATTGACATCAATCAATTAGGATTTGTCGTATTAATACGAACTTAATTTTTATGATTGGTATTGCATTCTAAATGAAATTTGTCATGCTGAAATTAATTTTTTAATGCGATTTAATAATTGTAATTATTGAAATACTTGTAAACAACACACACTAAAATAATTTTAATGAGAGTTGATAACTGAATCTATATAATAAATCCTAATTAATATAGTATTACTTACATAGTCATATAAAAGTCGTGACAATTTTAAATCAATATGTTTTTAATTTATTTTTATGTTAAAAATAAAAATTATTCAGATATTATAATTATTATTACAATAGATACATAATAAATTAAAAAAGATATATTAATTTGATAAAAAAAAAAGAATAAATTTAAAATTATATTGCAAGTTCATAGACCAAATACAACTTTTAGTTTTTACATTGCTCTATTTAAAGGTAAATTAAACAACAAAGATACAATAATTTAACGGAGCAAAATTTTAAAGATGTTTAAATTAATTATTGAAAACACATGTACTTAATAGTATAATAAATCAAACCTCAGGATGTCATAGCAATTGACCTTAATTATCAAACTTCGATTTAGATTTCACCGCAAATCACTTGACGGATTTGATGATATGACATCAAGAAGAAGAACATTTTAGAAAGATTTGTCACTTCATCATCAACCTTACTTATAATAATATAAAATTAAATACACATATACTCATTAAACTTTGATTTTATTTCAATTTGTATCCTTTTAATATCAAATATTTTATTTAAATTAAAATTTTAATTTAAGTAATCTTAATTTCATAAGTAATTAATCTATTCTAATCATATTAATATTTAACTTTTTAATACTTTTAATACAAATTCAATTTAGATAAATTTCATAACTAAAAAATGTGTATAATTTTATTTAGAATTAATTAATTTCTTAAATTAATAAAAATGAAAAAAATTTAAAATATGAACTCCAGTTTGGGCCTGGCCCAGTTAAATTAGTGACCGGAACCTGTTTGAACTAACTCAAAACGAAGGGAGAAATTGGTTAAGGGCTGGTTCCATACAACCATGAACTATGAAATGCCTGTTTTGATTATAAATCAGCAATTTCTGTTCAACCCGTAAAAAATAATTTAAACGTTAGATTTGGGTGGGTGCTGCATGTTTGATATCTTATTTCCAATTCATAGAAATTAAAAGCTATTTTAGAAGTTGACGTGCGTGTATTGGTGGAACTGATAATAAATTAGGAGTTTTCAAAAATGTTTCCTCATGTTTTCTAGTATTTAGTTGGTTCTTACCTGCTAATGGCTATGCTAAATTCAATATTGATGGTACAAGGAAGCGTTCTTCTTCCCTTGCTTATGCTGGGGGCGTAATCCGTGATGATCAAGGGAGATGGACGATAGGTTTTGTTGTGAATCTAGGAATTTGTAATTCAGTTACATTAAAACTTTGGGGAGTGTGGTATGAATTAAGATTTGCTTGGGATATAGGTGCAAGAAAGGTAGTCTTAGAGATTGATAATCTTAGGAAGTACTTGAGAAATCGGTCGGTTTATCAAGAGTTGATGATTTAGAAGTGGAAATCAAAAAAAGGAAGGTTTTGTGTTAGCTCGACCTTTCCATACAACTTATATATCCACCTTCTTGGGTTTGCCAAATTTAGAGTTATGGAACGATTCAAGTCATTGCAAAGGAATTATTATTGGGATCATTGACAGCGGGATAACAACTGAGCATCCTTCTTTTAGTGATGAAGGGATGCCACCTCCTCTAGCCAAATGTGATTAATTATTTGACTTCAGCAGGATAATTGCTGAACAAAATTTTCAAGTCTGGTTTCAACGGTAGCTGTTGAAACAAAGATTTAGTGTGAGAGAAAGTATTTTGAATATGACTTGATCATCCATGGCTCCTGAGTCATTAGAGACTCAAACATGCATGGATAATTGGTCAAAAGTAGCATTAAAACAACAAGAAATTCAAAGGGACGAGAATGAAAATTTATTTGACTTTACTTTTAAAGTAACCAGAACTTCAATATCTAGTGTTTGAAGTGATTAATTATTTAAGGTAAAAAAATGTCTATTTTTTTTTAAAAAAAAAAATTAAAAGAAAATTAAGTAGGCTTTGATTTCTCTATACTCCAAGAGTATATGTAGGTAACTTAATTTTTGGTAAGAAAATTAAGTTTAAACCCTTTAATTTTTTTAATTTTATTTTTCTAATTTAATTTATTAATTCATTCTTGTAATTTTTTTTATTTGAAACAATATTATATATAAACTAACTTAAAATAATTTTATTTCTATCTTGTTGAATTTTTTTTTATCTCAAGTTAATTAGTTAATTTATTTTAAGTTAACTAGTTAAAGTTAAGTATAATTTTTTATATTTTAATTTTTAAATAAAAAAACTTTATTAAAATGCCATAATAAATTTTTATTTTAACTTTAATGTAATTTATTTGTTCTAAGAAGTAATTCTTAAACATATATTATTAAAAAAAAATTATATAAAATCAAACCGATTTAAAATTGTAATCGTAATTAAAATTTGTCTGCTCTTGAACCGACCCCAGTTCAATTCTCTAACTTTTAAACCCTAAACTGTCTGTTCATGAACTGGGACCGGTCCTTCTGGAACCGTGGCCAAGCTTAGAATGACGGCTACACTATAAAAAGGCCAATAGATGTGGTTTTTTAGTACAACATCCAGCAGTAGTAATTATGTTTCACACCATTCAACAGCCACTGTATTGAGGAAGATTCTTGCATCTTTTCAAGTTCTTTTTTTTTTTTTAACAAAGATATATGTTGATAAAAGAGAACACTCGGTTTATATTGATAAAAGAGAACGACAGGTGTAGTTTTTTTTTTTTTTTTTTTTCAAGTTTCACTGCAGTATTCGATCATTGGACTTCAATTTTTTATTTTACCCTTTCACTATAAATATATATATATTGATTATCCAACATTCAGTTTCTGTTGATTCTTGATTACGACTAACATATACTTTAGAGAATGATGGTGATGCATACGTGGATTCTATTCTCTTTGGTTGTAAGGTAACTTGATTTAAAAAACTATAAAATGATAGAGAGGTTTAATGTTTATTTTATCATTAAACTATGTAATAGATTAGTTGATTGACATACACAGAGAGAGGAATAATTTAATTAATTGGTATTTGAATTGAGACATACGAGTTTGCTTTCTTTGGCTTGTTTTGCTTGGTGGTTGATTTCATGTTAAAATAATTGTTTAGTTTTAATCGAAATATTTGTTCCCTATTTTCACCTCTGTTTGTGTAATTGTTAGTTCGGAAGCATGAAAGGGCTTAACCCAGACCTCACATTTTCACTGAGAATGAATCTCAATACGGACCTCTTTGTAGCAAAGATTGTAAAAATCTTGCATGGGACTGCAGGAAGGAAAGTGGCAGTTATAATAAATTACTGGGAATTTGCTTCTTTGCCAGAAAGTGGAAGAGATTGATTTATGTCTTTTTTTTTAATGTCAATTTTATCCTCGTATAAAATGTTAAAATCTTATATTACTCTTATTTATTATTATTCACCAACTCACACCGACACTCATTTTTTTCTCCTCCTCGTTTGCTAATACACTTTTTTTTTTTTCCATCTTTCTCTGCTTTCTTTGTTTGCTTTTGAGTCTCTACAGGTATGTAATATTTATTTTTATTAATTTTTTTCTGCTCAAAATTTTTTTATTATAATAAATTATTTAATATTTTGTTATTTCATTAGTATTCATCTTATTGTGCTTATTTATATTGTAGATTTGTTGTGGCTAAATTTTTAATTGTCTCAATTGTTGCTTTTAAGGTATGTAATATTATCTTTTTTTTTTTAATTTATTTTTTCTATTTTATTTTTTTTATTGAAATATATATATTTATTTATTGTCATGAATTTCTTGTAGAGAATATTAGATTGTGTTGATGCATGGATAAAAATCCTATTTGACTAAATTTTTTATTTTCTCTTTTGTGTTGTGGCCCTTCTTGCTGTTTTTATATTTGTTTCTTTTAGGTATTGTGTTTATTTTATATTGTGTTGACACATGTATAAATATTATCTATTTAATTTATATTAATTTTGAATTTTTTTTTGAGAAGAAAGATTAATTATGAATGTTAACTCATACTGTATTTTTTAAATTTTTTGAAAAAACCACATAATTATTATGCATTATTTTTTGAAAAAACCACATAATTTTTAATATAGCTCCCCCTTAGCGTCAATTTTTTTTCCTGCTAACTACGTTTTAGGGTCACTCAATAATGAGGGGTGAATGCATTTCATATTTTTATTTCTACACTCCCTAGTTAATTTTTCTAAAATGTAAATGATACCATATTATTGATTTTATTAACTTGCTTTTATTATAATTTTTATTGTTATTATCAACTATTTATATTTTCAAAATATGAAAAATATATTTTATATTTGTTTCTTTTAGGTATTATGTTTATTTTATATTGTGTTGATACATGAATAGATATTATCTATTTAATTTATATTAATTTTAAACTTTTTTAGAAGGCATATTAATAATGAATGGTAACCCATACTGAATTTTTTTTTTTTGAAAAAACACTACATTTTTTATGCATGAGTGAATTTATTATTCAAGGAATAACTATGATTGCTACTAGTTATACTCATAAATTTTTTTTATTGTAATTTTTCTATAGATGGATGATGTAAATATTGAGAAAAATGTTTTTCTTAAAGTGCAACATATCCATCATCTATCAATAGCAAAAGTTATTTGCATGATTATGTATTGGTTTGGATTACAAAGACATGAACTTAAAGATAAAATTCCCCAAGTGATGAAATTAGAAGGAGAAAATGTGAGGTCTGAATTGTTGAATCAACTTGCAACTAGTGCTCAATGTCATAGTATTATAAGGATGAGTCTCATAGCTTTTATGGGACTTTGTGATCTTTTAGTTAAAGAAGGTGGCGTTTGATAGACATTATGAGTAAGTGTAAAAGAACAAGTAGCAAAAACACTCATTGAGAGCTTAATTTTTTCTTTATCGGTCTAGAGAGACAATTAGTCCTCATTTTCATAATGTCTTAAGAGCTATAATAGAATTGGAGGACAAATTTCTCAAACAACATGATGGATCTCAAGTTCCTTCATAAATATTGAGCAACTACTGATTTTATCCATATTTTAAGATGAATAAAAAAAAAATCCTTATTTTAGTTTATATATATATAATGTCACTCATTGAGAGCTTGGTTTTTTCTTTTGTCGGTTTAGAGAGACAATTAGTCATCATTTTCATAATATCTTAAGAGCTATAATAGAATTGGAGGACAAATTTCTCAAACAACCTGATGGATCTCAAGTTCCTTCATAAATATTGAGCAACAACTGATTTTATCCATATTTTAAGGTGAATTACAAAATTCCTTATTTTAGTGTGTGTGTGTGTATTTATATATCTTTGTGTGTGTGTGTATAATACATATACATATATACATACATACACACATACACACATACACACACAAATCTAACAAGAAATATATTGTTAGGATTGTGTTGGAGCTATTGATGGAACACACATTCATGTAAAAGCTTATCCAATTGAAACTATTAAGTATCGTGGTAGAAAAGATTACCCAACCCAAAATGTCTTGGCTACATGTACATTTAATTTAAAATTCACATATGTATTACCTGGATGGGAAGGTACAACATCAAACTCTAGAATAATGAAAAACACATTAACTAGAGACTGCCCTCTTAACATTCCTAAAGGTACTTGTAATATTTTATAAACATATTTTAAATACAATTTTCTCTGGTAATTTTAATAAGGAATTTAACTTCTTTTAGGAAAATACTATCTAGTTGATGCTGGATTTATATTGAGAAGTGATCTTATTACACTTTATAAAGGCGAATGTTAGCACTTGAAAGAGTTTTTAAGAAATCCCCTATAAAATGCACAAGAGTTATTTAATCTTTGACATTCTTCTTTACGAAATGTAATTGAACATTCATTTAGTGTAATTAAGAAGCGATTTTTGTGTAATACCCTATATTTTATTTTATTTTAATAAAAGTGATTTCCGAATTTGTATTATTTTATTATTTAAAATGACATTGTTTGTTTTTATCATCATCATCATCATCATCATCATCATTATTATTATTATTATTATTATTATTATTATTAAACTATATTATTTGCATGGATATTTTATGTGTGTATTAAATTATTAGTGTGTGTGTGTCTATATATATATATATATATATATATATATACAAAAGTTAGTAAAAAAAAAACAAGACATACGGGTCAACATTTTCTCTTTCCCCTACATTTCTTTTCTTTCCCTTTCCCGTGCCATTTTCTTCTTCCTTGTCTCTGTTTTTGCTTCTCTTCACGCGACCAACCAGACCAAGCCAGACCACCACGCCTCACCACCGGACGACCACCAGCATCTCCTTCTTCATCTGGACGTTGGCAGCTGCTAGAGGAGGCCATCTGGAGCTGCTGAAGTCACACACAGCAGCAGCAGCAGTCCTCTTTCTGCCATTGACTCTGTTTTTGGTAAGTTGATGGGCTAAGGGTAGTAGTTTTTTGGTTGATTTCTGGTTGTTCTCAGTTGATTTCTGGTTGATTTCAGTAATTTCTGGTCGGTTTTAGTTAGTTGTCAGGTTGATTTTTAGTTGTTTAGGGCTGTTGTTAGTTGATTTAGTTGATTTAATGTTTTTGTTGATTTTTATTATACTTACTAATTACTCAGAATTTTTTTAATTATGTGGTTAATTTTTTGAGTTGATCTATACTTATATTAGTGGATTTAAGTTAATTGGGGTTAATTTTGGTTAAGAGTATATCAAAATTAATTTAGATTAATTAAATTGATTTTTTATGGAATTTTTGTATATTTATTTTGGTATTTTAAGTTTTATGTATATTTTGTTAATGTGATTAATTAACTATTTTTGGTTGATTATTGGAGTAAATTAGTGTTAGTATTATGTTAGTAATTTTAGTAGTTATAAAATGATTTTGTTAATTTATCTAATTTTTTTTTAGAAAAGTATTATATTATGTAAATTTTGATATAATGAATAAATGGTGTATTTTGTAGATATGATAATTAAATACTATGTTTTAATTGTTTTGAGACAAGATGTGGTATTAAAATAATTTTTATAAATTATTTATTATTTTAGTTAATTAATACTAACCATTTTTTTTGAAAATTTATTCAAAATTAAATTATTTATTGTTTTGTGGTTTGAATGAGTTTTTAATTAATATTTTGGTATATTTAATCTAGATGGGCAATTATAGTTGGAATTTGTCTATTTTTATATTGGATATTTGGAAAGTTAAATTGTTATTAATATTATATTATTATTTGAAATTTTATTAAATTATGGTGGAAAATAATTTTATTTAGTGTTTTAAAAACTAAACAAATTATATTTAGTATTTGGTTATTGTATTTTGGTGAACCTCGGTTGGGAATTGTATAGTTTGGGGTTCCAATCCGAGGTGTTGTGCCACTGTAAATTTTGAAGTGTGTTTATTTGCAGGATTGACTCTACTTCGGTAGAGGGATGTCCGTTTTACAAAGAAAACTCTGTCGAATTTTCAGTAGATTTTTCATAAAACGTGACACCGGGTCAATCCTAAAATTTTTATTCTGTATTCGAATCGAGTCTTCCTTAGAAACTATAGAAGTTAGGTTTTTATTTTCTGATTGTCATCTCCTTTTCTATCTTTTAGCTGCCCCTCCAGTCACGTCTACCAGTCGAGGTCGAACACGACATGCCAGAGGAGCACCTTTATCTTGTAAGTTAATATTTGATTTGAGTGTTAGATTTTTAATTTAACTTATATTAAATTCTTATGAATTTAATTTTATGAGATTCTAGTCAGCATTATTCATATGATCTTGCATGATTTAATTTATAGTTGATTTATTTTATTTTATTTATTTACCTATATTATTTATTGTAATTTTCATTATTTTATTTATTTTCTTTTATTTTTAAATAAACCACGGTAGAACAGGCTACCTGATGAGTTTCATCAGGACCGTGTGCGCATCGGTAAAATATGTGATTATTTAATTATTTTACTGGGGCCGATGGTCTGATGATGCTTTTCTCTCGGACACCTCCAGTATAATTTTAATTTATATTATTAAATCACTAGGGTCGATGGTCTGGTGATGCTTTTCTCTCGGACACCGCCAGTGATATTGGATTAAGAGATATGACTGCGGCTGTATATCCTGGTGATGCTTTGCTCTTAGGATCCGACAGTCTTGGATATAAGTGAGTCATATGACTGTTAAAAATTTATAAATTGGGTTCTACCAAATTCTTATACTGAAACGTCTTTAAAAGACATTTAAATATCTATTTCTTCTCTTTTAAAAAAAATGGATTTATTATATGTATACCAAATGGTTAAATAAAATTATATTATATTATATTTCCATAAATTTTATTTTAATAAGGTTTTCAAATCACATTCATTTTCTTTATTAACTTGCTCAGTGAGGTTTGACTCCCCTCAATTTTTTTTTCAGGAGTTTGGGAGTTTACTATTAGGCCTACTTTTCTTCGCCATGTAGCTTCGTCACCGACTATTCTATGTAGGTCTATCTAGTTATATTGTATTTACTTTCGTGTATCGCAGTAGAGAAAATTGTATAACTGTATACTTTATTTGGAAATTCATGTACTTATAATTTTATGTACTGAGATACTATGGGTTTTATGACCGATGTTTATTCTATACACTGATATTATGGTTTAAATTATATTAAGAAAAATCAGTTTGATAATGTGCATTAATATTTTCTTATTTATTGTAAAGTTTCAAAGTTAAATATTCCATGATTTTTTTTAAGGCTTACTATGGGTTTCGGTAGCTTTATGCTTTCCCATTCCCTAGTGCCGGTCACGTGCCCCTCGGTTCGGGTCGTGAAAAAGTTGGTATCAGAGCTTTGGCTCATTTTCCATGCTTTTGACTGTTAATGTCTGTCTTTTTCTCATAACACTGTGGTACTTAGGTCATTGAACGTCGTTGTTGATCTCTTATCTTTTGGTTTCAGCATCTGAGTCTGTATTCTTGTCTTAAATCTTGGTTTTCTTGTCTTTTCATAATGAGGCGTGCTCGGAATGCCCCTGCTATAGATGTAGAACCTGATGATGGTGAGCAGTCATTTCAGGATGAGATTCTCCCTCCTGCCCCTCGACCTAGAGGTAGAGGTAGGGGTAGAGCTAGAGTGGCAGCAGCTCAGAGGCAAGATCAGCCTCCAGTAGGGCCTCAGATTCCAGCAGAGAATCCTGCAGTCTTTGCAGTTGGCATGGTGGGTATTAATCAGGGCTTGGCAGCTCTTAATCAATCGATGCCCATTGTGCAGCAGATGCTTCAGTGACAAACTTAGGGCATGTCAGATGCTGATGCAGCCTTATTATACTCTAGAGTAGGGCGAGTTCACTTTGATGGTATTGGGGATGCGTTGGATTTCATTAATACCATCGAGTCCAGGACCAGATCAGGGTATTCTGACTACCATAGGATTATGATCATGGAGCTATTAGTCTCAGCAGTAGCTCAGGACTAGTTTATGCAGTCCATTCAGCCTTTCATGACGATAATGACATGGTTGGGATTTAAGGAGCAGTTCATGAGATTTTTCTATCCTTCGTCTATGCGAGAAAACTACAGATGGTAGCTACTTAACATTGATAGGAGAGATCGATTAGTGGAGGACTACACTCGAGAGTTCTACAAACTGATAAGGCATGCTGAGGATGTGAGGCAGGATGTTGCCAAGGCAGTAGAGCTATATGTGACAGGATTAGGCCCAGCCTATATTGGTATTCGACCAGAGGGTTATAATCTTGAGAGTGTGGTAGAGGAGGCGAGATAGTTGTAGCGCAGACACATCCGACACGACACCATACCTGACCCTTATGATAGTGGCACTTTCAGACCTGTCCAGAGGGTACAGTAGGCAGTATTTCAGATAGGCAGCTCGAGTTCTCAGTCAGCAGGCCCTTCTCAGCAGAGCAGACATTTTAGGGCACATCGGACTGGTAGGCACCGCCTTACTCAGGATCGTAGGAGCAGTAGGGCCGTTAGGTTTGGTAGTAGCGCCAGCAGTAGTAGTGGGCAGAGCTCTGGGCATGGTAGTTCTGGGTCTGGAGCTAGTGCGTGTGCCATTTGTGGTCGAGTGTATCAGGGTCCTTGTCACTTGACGCCAAGAGCATGTTTTAGATGTGGTCAGTTTGGACATTTTGCTAGAGCTTGTCCGAACTATGAATTCCAGACATGTTTTGCTCAGGGATCTTTACCTACTGTTGTTCAGCCATTGCAGCAAGTGCCTCAGTAGTACCAGGCACCCATGTACTCTCAGCAGTGGCCGATGCAATATGCGGGCTAGTAGGGCCGAGGTAGAGGACAGACTCAGCCATTCACCTCACAGCAGGCAGGACATGGTCAGTCTAGGGTTTTCACTTTGACTCCTCAGGATGCGTAGGCATCCAACGCTGTGGTAGCAGGTATTATTCCAGTCTATTGCTTTGAGGCTAGAGTATTATTTGATCCGGGTGCTACATGTTCATTTTTATCTCCTTTGTTTGCTTCAAAAGTGGCTTTTCTTCCTTCCAAGATGAGTTATCCTCTGTTTGTTTTGACTCCACTTAGTGATGAGTTGGAGACAGACATTTTCTTTCCATCTTGTCCCGTGTTAGTGGAGGGTAGAGAATTGTTGGCAGACTTGGTCCTTTTGGATGTGATCGAGTTTGATGTGATTCTTGGAATGGATTGGTTGTCCCAATTTTATGCATCTGTGGATTGTTGAGCAAAGGAAGTAATTTTCAGAATTCCTGGTGACGAGGAATTCTGATTTAGAGGTACTGAGAGTCCTATGTTCCATATTCTTATTTCTGCCATTACAGCTAGGAAGATGCTTAGTAGAGGATGTCAGGGCTATCTAGCTGTAGTTCGAGATGTTCAAGCAGAAATGGGATCAGTGGAGAGGGTACCGGTAGTACGTGAATTTACAGATGTTTTTCCAGAGGAATTACCTGGATTGCTGCCTGATAAAGAGATAGAATTCTATATTATTGTTGTCCCAGGTACAGATCCTATCTTTATGCCACCTTATAGGATGGCACCTGCAGAGCTGAAGGAGTTAAAAGAGCAATTGCAGGAGTTATTAGATAAGGGGTTCATTTGACCTAGTACATCTCCCTCAGGTGCTCTGGTCCTCTTTGTAAAGAAGAAGGATGGTAGTCTTCGAATATGTATTAACTACAAATAGCTGAATAAGGTTACCATCAAGAATAAGTATCCACTCCCCAGGATTGATGATTTGTTTGATAAGTTACAAGGAGCTCGACATTTCTCTAAGATTGACTTGAGATCTGGGTATCATCAGCTAAGGATTAGAAGGGAGGATATACCTAAGTTAGCATTTCGGACTAGATATGGCCACTATGAGTTTTTAGTGATGTCCTTTGGGTTGACTAATGCTCCAGTAGCCTTCATGGACTTAATGAATAGGGTGTTTATGCCATACTTAGATCGATTTGTGATTGTGTTTATTGATGATATTCTGGTCTATTCAAAGAATAGGGCAGAGCATGTGATGCATCTAAGATTGGTGCTGCAGACTTTGAGAGAGCACCAGTTGTATGCTAAATTTTCAAAATGTGAGTTCTGGCTAGACCAAGTGGCATTCTTAGGCCATGTGGTGTCTAAAGATAGCATTCAGGTGGATCCTAAGAAGATAGAAGTGATTACTGAATGGCCAAGACCTACAACGGTTACTGAAGTGAGAAGTTTTCTGGGTTTAGCAGGCTATTACAGGAGATTTATGAAGGATTTCTCTAAGATTGCCGCACCTTTGACTAGACTAACCCAGACGAATGTTAGATTTGTGTGGACTGATAGGTGTGAGGAGCATTTCCAGTTGCTTAAGGATTTATTGACTTTAGCTCCAGTACTGACATTACCTTCTGGTGATGATGGATACATGGTGTATTGTGATGCTTCCTATGTAGGTTTGGGATGTGTGCTAGTGCAGAATGGCAGAGTGGTTGCTTATGCTTTGAGGCAGTTGAAGAAGCATGAGCAGAATTACCCACTCACGATCTAGAGATGGCAGCAGTTGTTTTCGCACTAAAGATCTGGAGGCATTATCTGTACGGTGCCACTTATGAGATCTACACCGATCACAAGAGCATAAAGTATATCTTCGAGCAGAGGGATTTGAACTTAAGGAAAAGAAGATGGATGGAACTTCTGAAAGACTATGATTGTTCGATTCTTTACTATCTAGGCAAGGCAAACGTAGTAGCTGATGCGTTGAGTAGAAAATCAGCAGGTAGTCTTGCCCACATTGGTACTGAGAGAAGACCAATTATTCAGGAGTTGCATGAGCTGATTGATCTAGGCTTGCAGTGGAAAGTGACTAAGAAGTGCCTTTTAGCTCAATTCAGAGTACAATATATGTACTTGGATAGAGTTAAGGCAGCTCAAAGAAAGGATCCACAGTTACAAAAAATTATATTTGATGTGCAACAGGGTCAATCCAGAGAGTTTGTGATTGATAGTGAGGGAGTTCTATGGGTACTCAGTTGTGTGTGCCAGATATTGATGATCTGAGGAAAGAGATCTTAGAAGAGGCACATTTTTCTGCTTATAGTATACATCCAGGTTCTACCAAGATGTATCACAATTTGAGGGATACATATTGGTGGAATGGAATGAAGAAGGATGTTGTAGAATTTGTATCCAAGTGTCTCACATGTCAGCAGGTGAAATTAGAGCATCAGAGGCCCTCAAGATTGTTACAGCCCATGCCTATCCCAGAGTGGAAATGGGATATGATTGCTATGGATTTTGTGATTGGTTTGCCTTGGACGACAGGTGGGTTTGATGCTATTTGGGTAATCATTGACATGTTAACTAAGTCAGCTCACTTTCTGCCAGTTAAAAAGACATACTCCACTGACAGGTTGGCACGGTTGTATGTCAACAAAATTATTTATCTTCATGGAGTTCCAGTAAGTATAATATCTGATAGAGCCACTTTTACATCAGTTTTCTGGCAAGAGTTGCTTAAGGCATTGGGTACCAGACTTGACTTCAGCACAACATTCCATCCTCAAACTGATGGTCAGTCTGAGAGGACCATTCAGACTTTAGAGGATATGCTCCGGATGTGTGTGATGGACTTTGGAGGTCAATGGGATAATCATGTGCCACTGATTGAATTCGCCTACAACAACAGTTATCATGCAAGTATTGAGATGGCTCCGTATGAAGCGCTGTATGGTAGGAAGTGCATATCACCTTTGTGTTGGAAAATTGGTGAGAGACATCTTACAGGTCCAGAGTTAGTGCAGATTACTTCTGAAAAAGTTCCTATCATTCAGCAGAGGTTGAGGACAATATATAGTAGGCAGAAGAGTTATGCTGATCCTAAAAGGAAGGATGTTTCCTTTCTAGTTGGAGATATGGTGTTTCTGAAGGTATCTCCAATGAAGGGAGTTATGAGGTTCGGTAAGAAGGGTAAGTTGGCTCTGAGATACATTGGACCTTTCGAGATACGGTCACAAGTTGGGGAGGTGGCCTATAGACTAGTATTGCCACCTGAGCTATCTCGAATCCACCCAGTATTCCATGTGTCTATGTTGAGGAAGTATATTTCTGATCCTTCTCACTTACTTCAGCCTCAAGCAGTGAAGCTCAGTGAAGATCTGTTTTATAAGGAGTATCCAGTAGCGATTATGGATCGCCAGGTCCGCCAGCTTCGCTCTCGAGAGATTTCAATGGTCAAGGTGCTTTAGAGTAACCACACAGCAGAAAATTGTACGTGGGAGGCAGAATTTGAGATGCAAGCCATCTATCCTTATCTTTTTCATCCTTAGACTTTGTAATTCCTAGCTTTTCTTTGAAATTCGAGGATGAATTTCTATAAGGAGGGGAGATTGTAATACCCTATATTTTATTTTATTTTATTTTAATAAAAGTGATTTCCGAATTTGTATTATTTTATTATTTAAAATGACATTGTTTGTTTTTATCATTATTATTATTATTATTATTATTGTTATTATTATTAAACTACATTATTTGTATGGATATTTTATGTGTGTATTAAATTATTAGTGTGTCTATATATATATATATACAAAAGTTAGTAAAAAAAAAAAACAAGACATACGGGTCAACATTTTCTCTTTCCCCTACATTTCTTTTCTTTCCCTTTCCCCTGCCATTTTCTTCTTCCTTGTCTCTGTTTTTGCTTCTCTTCACGCGACCAACCAGACCAAGCCAGACCACCACACCTCACCACTGGACGACCACCAGCATCTCCCTCTTCATCTGGACGTTGGTAGCTACTGGAGGAGGCCATCTGGAGCTGTTGAAGTCAGACACAGCAGCAGTAGCAGTCCTCTTTCTGCCATTGACTCTGTTTTTGGTGAGTTGATGGGTTAAGGGTAGTAGTTTTTTGGTTGATTTCTGGTTGATTTCAGTAATTTCTGGTTGGTTTTAGTTAGTTGTCAGGTTGATTTTTAGTTGTTTAGGGCTGTTGTTAGTTGATTTAGTTGATTTTGTGTTGATTTAATATTTTTATTGATTTTTATTATACTTACTAATTACCTAGAATTTTTTTAATTATGTGGTTAATTTTTTGAGTTGATCTATACTTATATTAGTGGATTTAAGTTAATTGGGGTTAATTTTGGTTAAGAGTATATCAAAATTAATTTAGATTAAGTAAATTGATTTTTTATGGAATTTTTGTATATTTATTTTGGTATTTTAAGTTTTATGTATATTTTGTTAATGTGGTTAATTAACTATTTTTGGTTGATTATTGGAGTAAATTAGTGTTAGTATTATGTTAGTAATTTTAGTAGTTATAAAATGATTTTGTTAATTTATCTAATTTTTTTTTAGAAAAGTATTATATTATGTAAATTTTGATATAATGAATAAATGGTGTGTTTTGTAGATATGATAATTAAATACTATGTTTTAATTGTTTTGAGACAAGATGTGGTATTAAAATAATTTTTATAAATTATTTATTATTTTAGTTAATTAATACTAACCATTTTTTTGAAAATTTATTCAAAATTAAATTATTTATTGTTTTGTGGTTTGAATGAGTTTTTAATTAATATTTTGGTATATTTAATCTAGATGGGCAATTATAGTTGGAATTTGTCTATTTTTATATTGGATATTTGGAAAGTTAAATTGTTATTAATATTATATTATTATTTGAAATTTTATTAAATTATGGTGGAAAATAATTTTATTTAGTGTTTTAAAAACTAAACAAATTATATTTAGTATTTGGTTATTGTATTTTGGTGAACCTCAGTTGGGAATTGTATAGTCTGAGGTCTCAACCCGAGGTGTTGTGCCACTGTAAATTTTGAAGTGTGTTTATTTGCAGGATTGACTCTACTTCGGTAGAGGGATGTCCGTTTTACAGAGAAAACTCTGTCGAATTTTCAGTAGATTTTTCATAAAACGTGACACCAGGTCAATCCTAAAATTTTTATTCTGTGTTCGAATCGAGTCTTCCTTAGAAACTCTAGAAGTTAGGTTTTTATTTTATGATTGTCATCTCCTTTTCTGTCTTTTAGTTGCCCTTCCAGTCGCGTCTACCAGTCGAGGTCGGACACGACGTGCTAGAGGAGCACCTTTATCTTGTAAGTTAATATTTGATTTAAGTGTCGGATTTTTAATTTAAATTATATTAAATTCTTATGAATTTAGTTTTATGAGGTTCTAGTCAGCATTATTCATATGATCTTTCATGATTTAATTTATAGTTGATTTATTTTATTTTATTTATTTACCTATATTATTTATTGTAATTTTCATTGTTTTATTTATTTTCTTTTATTTTTAAATAAACCACGGTAGAACAGGCTACCTGATGGGTTTCATCAAGATCGTGTACGATGGTCTGATGATGCTTTGCTCTTGGACACCGCCAATATAATTTTAATTTATATTATTAAATCACTGGGGCCGATGGTCTGATGATACTTTGCTCTCGGACACCGCCAGTGATATTGGATTAAGAGATATGACTGCGGCTGTGTATCCTGGTGATGCCTTACTCTCAGGATCTGGCAGTCTTGGATATAAGTGAGTCATATGACTGTTAAAAATTTATAAATTGGGTGCTACCAAATTCTTATACTGAAACGTCTTTAAAAGACATTTAAATATCTATTTCTTCTCTTTTAAAAAAAAATGGATTTATTATATGTATACCAAATGGTTAAATAAAATTATATTATATTATATTTCCATAAATTTTATTTTAGTGAGGTTTTCAAATCATATTCATTTTCTTTATTAACTTGCTCAGTGAGGTCTGACTCCCCTCAATTTTTTTTTCAAGAGTTTGGGAGTTTACTATTAGGCCTACTTCTCTTCGCCATGTTGCTTCGTCACCGGCTATTCTACGTAGGTCTATCTAGTTATATTGTATTTACTTTCGTGTACCGCAGTAGAGAAAATTGTATAACTGCATACTTTATTTGGAAATTCATGTACTTATAATTTTATGTACTGAGATACTATGGATTTTATGACCGATGTTTATTCTATACACTGATATTATGGTTTAAATTATATTAAGAAAAATCAGTTTGATAATGTGCATTAATATTTTCTTATTTATTGTAAAGTTTCAAAGTTAAATATTCTGCGATTTCTTTTAAGGGTTACTATGAGTTTCGGTAGCTTTATGCTTTCCTATTCCCTAGTGCCGGTCACATGCCCCTGGGTTCGGGTCGTGACATTTTGATTATTGCAAGGTTCACAGAACCTAATTATGGTGTTGAGACATAAAAAAAATTATTTTATTCTGTTGTATTTTACATAACTACTTGATGGGTATGGATTCAGATGAGGAATTAATTGATGAGGTTGATGCCGAACTTTCAAATAGTAGTGCTCCAAATGAAATAGATTACAATACTAGGGATGACCTTGAGGAGACATCTATAGGAGAAATAATTAGGGATTCTATAGTTGTATCTATGTGGATTGATTAGACTCTGTAATATATTTTTTTTCTTAAGTTTCTCCTATTGTAAAATGTAATATTGACTTGATGACTTAAGATTTGTAATGTGATGTTGAAGTTATACAAGTTAGTTTGTTTCTTTATTATTAATTTTTATTGCTTGCTTATTTAAATGATGCCTCAAAAAAAAAAGATGTGGACACCAAAAATGTAAATGCAAGTAAGGGTAATAGTCAATGTTTTTTGTCTAAACCAATGCATGATGCTCTTATGGATGCATACTTGCATCAACATAACATGGGAAACAAAGTTGGTGGATCTTTTACTCCACATGCATTTGAAAATATATTGAAGGAATTGAAGGAAAAATTTCCTGACAAACCAATTGATAAAGACAAAATAACAAAATCACATGAAACATATTAAAAATGTTGGTTTCCATGTTATGACATTTTTAAAAATGGCATGACTGGTTTTAGAGGAGATTCAACTACTGAGATGTTCACTGCTGAACCTAAAGTATGGAAACAACTTATCGAGGTATGTTTAAAATTTAAAAGATATGTCTTTCATTTACTACTACACAATATATTTATATTATAAGCTATGTGAACTTTATCATTTTGCAGGTGAAACCTGTCACGACCCGAACCCAAGGGCACGTGACCGGCACTAGGGAATAGGTAGGCATAAGGCCCCTGAAACCCGTAGTAAGCCTTAAAGAAAAGAAAAATAAAACCTTACAATTTAAAACTTTATTTTATAATAGAACACATTATTAAACTGATTTTTCAGAAATTAAAACATAATTGAATACATAAATAAAATATTCTCCAACGTCACATATCATAAATCAAACTTAAATCATTATACATAAGCATAATTCATATAAATAAAATACACAAATATACTTAAGTCATACAATTCATAGTATAGATACTACTACAACTTTCTAGAGTATTACAACAGTACATCTTACAATGACCTACACAAAATGGTTGGTGATGAAGAAACCCGACATGGAGGCAGTCTGAGGTCGAACTCCTAAGGTCCTGAAAAAAAATAAATTGAGGGGAATCAAAACTCACTAAGTAAGTCAATAAAAAGAGCTGTATGGTTTGAAAACCTTTTTGAAAACCATATAGTTATAGTGAAAATAATTTATAATGTATAGATATAGCTTTTGAAAAATTTTGGTAGAACCCTAAACCCAAAGTTCTAAATGGCCAACCCGACCTACTTGTTCCAACTAGATTGCCGGTCTTCGAGAGCAAAGGCATCAACCGAGGCACCAAGTCACAGTCATTCACTTAATCTAAATATATGGCACTGGCGGTCCCCGAGAGCTAAGGCATCAACTGAGGCACCCATCCCAATCCATTATTAACTTTTCAATCACTGGCGGGTCCCCGAGAGCAAAGGCTTCCATCGAGGCACCTGTCCCAGTTTATATCCACAAGTCATACATATCTCGGATCCATCTCTCAATCTCTACCATGTGCACACGGTCTTGGTGAAACCCACCAGGTAGCCCGTTCTACCAAAATTTCTCAAAATTAATTTTTTAAATAAATAAAAATGCATTTAAACCTTAAATAGCATCATTAAATTAAATAAATCATATAATAAATATTAAAAATATGAGCGCACACATCTTTAAATAAAACACACGAACATATCATTTTATCGACTTACAAGATGAATGAGAAGGCTGACGACTGTGCGTCTGCCTCAATCCCATGGCTTCTGCTCCGATATGCTCTGGAAAAGAAATTAACAGATCAATTTTAAAACATGTCTATGGAATTGAAATCGAAAATCAACAAAAACAGTGAAATTCTAAGCTGACTTGAGGAAGACTGGATAAGACTTGATAGATAAAAAAAGCCTAATTAACGGTAGAAATTTATTACGAATATCACGTTTTATGAGAAAATCTACCAAAATTTCGATAGAGTCTCCTCTGTAAAACGGACATCTCTTTAGCATAGGTAGAGTCATTCCTGCATAGAAAATGCACTTCTAATATTCACAGACAATCACACTCGAGTCGGGCTTCCAGAACTACACTTAGCCCCGACCGAGATCACAATTCAACAAAACATCACAAAATTAAATCATTTATTTTCCCCAAAAATACACATCACATATATGATTATCCATAGTCAGAAAATCATCTCTCATTAAAGCTTTAAAACAAAATTTCACAAACAAACATATATATATATATATATATATATATATATATATATATATACATGTATTTGGAAACAATATTCACAATTAACATTACTTAATGAAAATTACCTATATATATATATATATATATATATATAATCCTCTAAACCTCTTAAATATTAATAAAGCTAATTAAAATATATTTTAATTATAATTAGTGTAAAATTACATATTTATCCAAATAATAGAAAAATAGACATAATATTCAAAATAATACCTAATATATTATTAAAATTGATTTTGAGAAATTAGTGTTAATTAGTCTAAATTAATAGATAATTTGTAAAACCTTTTTAAATTCCTTGATTATTATTAAAACTAACTAAAATTTATTGTTTAACTATATTTAACAAAAATTACGTTTCTACCCTTATAATATACAACTTATATAAAACACCATTAATACTAAAAAAAATTCCTTGAAAATTATACAAACATCTAAAAATCATTTTCTCTACATTAAACATCTTAATATAATAATAACATATACATGACTACTAATTTCTTCTAAAAAATATAATTTAACCTAATAATTCACATTTGACATAAACTTAAAAATATTTATAAAAATAGTATAAAAATCACAAAAACCATAATTTAAGTTCTAAAATTAATAACATTTAATAATAATAATAATATCAATTATCAAAATTTCATAATTTTTAACAATAAATTTTGAAATTAACAAAAATATTAGTCAAATACCCGAAATTCACAAAATTTACAATTAACACCATAATTTCTAAAAATTTTAAATAAAAATCAATACATTAAAAATAATTAACCTTAATTAACTTAATTACTAATTAAACTAAAAAATCAAATAAAAAATCAAATAAAATCAAACAAAATTATGTAAATCAAGAAAAATCAAAATAATGTACAAAAAATTGGATTTGAACAACTGAATTAGTATAATTCATCATCTAGCTTAGAATAAATAAAGATCTACATATAAATCAACTCAAACAACCAGAAAACAACCCTAAGACAACCTAAAATCAACATGCAGCAACTCACCTTCAACCTTCAATGCCGACGCTGGAAACGGGTTGCAGCGGCAAGAATTGGCATTGGTCGACGCCTGAGAAGGCAAGGCAAGCTGAGGGAGCAATGGTGGCGCCGATCCAGCTCCGATAGTGACGATGAGAGCTCAGATCGAGAGAGAAGGAGAGCAGGGCACCGGAAATGGAAGAAAAGGTGGAAGAGGGAGATGCTGGCGGCTATGATGGTTGCTCCGGGAGGTCGAGGCACGCTGGAGGGAGAGGGAATGGGGCGGTGATGGTGACGGACGGGGAGGAGAGGTAGTGAGGGGGGTGATTTTTGGGTTTTATGGGTATATCCATTCACATGTGTGTGTGTGTATATATATATATATTGTAGGTGAATTTAGGATTAAATATTCATATATATATATATATATATATATATATATATATATATATATATATATATATATATATATGTATATATATAATACCCTAAAAAATAACACCTACATAAAATAATAAACCCTATATAATATATAGTTTATATGCTACATATCATAAGTTTGAAATTAACAAAGGGGATATAGAATAATCACACTTTAAAAAAAAAAAAAAGCTATATGATATTTAATTTTATTATAGAAAATGTATTTCCTTAAAAATAATAATAATATAACTCTATCTCAATAAAATAGCTAGGAAAATTAACAATGGTATAATATAATTTAAAATTATTTATTAATAGTACAAATTCAAAAAATTACTTTATTTAAATAAAAAAATATAGGGTATTACAAAACCTACAACAGCTGAATGACAAAATAAACAAATGCAAAATTATGACAAGTTATATGAGCCTTATGCCAAAGATAGGGCTATTGGACAAAATGTTGAGATAGCATCAGAAATGAGGAGGCGTAGGGCTCTCACTGTTGAAGATAACAATATTGGTGCAACAACTGATACTATTCATGGCATTGATTTTATGGTATCTCAACATGAGGTAAATTTGGAAAATTTTGAAACAATTAATGAGAATGATTAAAATGTTACAAGTAATGAGCATGCGACAACTATAAAATCACAAGCTAACTTGAAGGACAAAAAGTACTAAGAAAGCAAAAATTGATGAGAAAGTTATAGTTTTAAAAAGTGGCTCGATAATGTTACCAAAGCTATTGCAAATTCAATAGCTGATATGATTAAAGCTACCACACTTCCAATTCCAGAGAATGAAGTGTGAAGTTATTGGTTGAATTAAATATTGATGAACAAAATTGAGGAAAATACTATCTTTATCTTGTTAAGAAGCTAGAGATAATTAAGGGCTCTTCTTGGATGTCCATAGGAATACCGCAAAGATTTGTTAGTCTAGATGATGAAAGGAGTTAATGATTATAGGAGTTTATATATATGTATGTATGTGTGTGTGTGTGTGTGTATGTGTGTGTATGGATTGATATCCTAATATTGCTTGTGAACTAATATTTTAATTTTGTAGTCCATAAATTATTTATGGGCTTAAATCATAATATTACTTGTGAATTGTGAACTAATATTTTGATTTTGTAGTCCATAATTTAATTATGGACTTCTATCCTAAGTGATGTTAGTGACCTTTATGACATTATTAATATAATATAAATATATTTTTTTAATTTTATATTTTTATATGCATGACACAAATCTTGCATCTTGCATATTAATATCAAATATAAATTGTTTGGATGAGAAAGGGTATTTCTATATTTTTATTGTTTAACCTTACCTTCCCTTACTCTTCTTCCCAATCAAGGTAATATGAATTACCTTTCCTTTAATTACCCTTCCCCTCATTTCATTCCCAAACAAGGGAAAGGTAACTATGTACACTTGCCTCTCCTTCTCCTTCCTTCCCTTCTTATACTTTTCCTTACCTTCCTTTAATTACCCTTCCTTTACACCCCATCCAAGCAAGGCCTAAAAGTTATTATTGTGTTAACAACCTAGTTGTGAATGCTATTAATAATCAACAATTGAGGTTAGAATTATATATGAGCAAATGAGTTTGTTGTCCACATTAAGTTAAAAGTCTCATAATGAAGAAATAATGTAACATTAACAATTTTTTTAGTTGTGAACATTAAAACGTAACACCGATTACAAATACTTCTTTTAAAATGGTGGAGTTTATGCAGCCCACGTGCTATGTGAGGTTGCTGGTCCTTACAACGCAGGGGATCTTCTTTAATGCTTTTTTAGTTCTTTATATACTCTCTTCTATGATATCTCAAAGAATTACTGGGTACTTGGAGGAAGAGACTATATGCTTATATACCAAGTTTTTGAAAGATATCAGAAAGGGAAAAATTGAAAATTTTCTAGCTCCTGCTATTGCAATCGACTACTAGACACTACCAAAGGAAACAATCTTTGAGGATGTGATCACAGTGATCCATGTTGATGAAACTCACC
This sequence comes from Mallotus nudiflorus, assembly GCA_947683625.1. Classification (NCBI taxonomy): domain Eukaryota; kingdom Viridiplantae; phylum Streptophyta; class Magnoliopsida; order Malpighiales; family Euphorbiaceae; genus Mallotus; species Mallotus nudiflorus. The sequence goes on from CANTUR010000002.1 coordinate 3,034,769, forward strand.
ATTGTGAAGTCAATTACTTTGGTTCTATGAGTATCTCTTATGTCTTCCATTTCTACTCTTTGTTTGGTCAATTTTTAGTATGATGATTCTCAAGTGTCTATTTACATGTTAATTCTAACTCTAAGGAACTAGGTATTAAATATGTTCCTAAAATTGGCAAGCATTATCAATATGGGATTATTTAATTGGAACTTCATCTGACTCCAACTACAAGCCATTATTTTCATTGACCAAGGAGAAAAATTTTCCTTCCCTTAATCCTATGACTATTGGACGAAATCAATGTCTGGAATTAGGAAACAGATATGATTTCCATGATTTAGAGTCCACTATGCCTTTAACTTGATAATAAATTTTTCAAACCTATCTTTATGTAGAGGCAATACATTTTTGCTGTAACTAATAACTAAGAATGTAATAAAAATGATTATAAACCTGAATCTTAGCAGAGATCTAATCTCACAAATAGTGGTATGTGTTGGGGGAAATTAAATTTTTTCTACTAGAAGCTAAACGGGATTTAAAAATAAATAAAAGCAGTTAAATGTGCACAATAATATAAAGACGGTTTAACTTGCCAAATTAAAATAATAAAATTAATAAGACAGTCAAACTAGTCAATTGGTGAATAAAATAAGTGGTAAAATCTACCGTATAAATAAAGAACAATAAATAGGACACTAATAATTTATTTATATGGGAACTTTATAAAAGGAAAAACCATGGTACTTAGTTCAGTTAAATCCTTCATTATAAAAATAATGAGATTATAAATTACAATCCTCAATTTATGATTCACTCCCCCACAAATTGGCTCTTAAATAATATTTATTTTCTCCCTTTTACCTTTATACAAAAGAGAAGCTGACACACATATATTTTTCACTCACCACTCTCACAAAATTTTCCTCACCCAAAAGCTAAATCCAAAGTTCTCAATTTTTGCTCTCACATGCCCAATCACTTTACATGCACACACACACCATTTACTTGCATGCACAACATTCACTCTTGCATACATAACTCATCAATTTTTGCTCTGATGCAGCAACCATTTCTTGCAAAGTGCATGGCTTTATATCGCCATGTAAATTGGCAAATTTTCAACCTAATAAATGCCCCGAATTCAGTACAGTAAAATTTTACTTTTTATTTTTATTTTTTAATTTCAAATCTTGTGAGTCCCCACTTAATTGTGGGACCCATCCATCCATATGTCTTCGTATAGTAATATTGCCTTGCCTTAATATATGTTTACCATAATATTTTTCTCCTTCAATATAATATTAGTTTCAGGACTCCAATGAAATTTGCTACAGAAAAAGACAAAACAAGAAATTTGTATATATATATATTAAAAATTGTTGATATATATATATATATATATATATATATATATATATATATATATATATATATATATATATATATATGGGACAGAAAAAATTATAAAAAAAAAGTTCACTTATTATTTTATAAAAATTGGATAATTAAGTCATTTTTAAAAAAAATTAAAATTAAAAAATTAAAATATAATTTTAATTTTATTAAATATCTATTTCCTATTTTAATTATATTAAATTTTATTTTATCTCTAATAAAAATTGAATTAACTAAAAAATAATTCTAATTTAATTAAAAGTATGTTTCTTAGTTTAATTAAGTGACTATTTTATCTCTAACAAAAATTTTAATTTAATTGAAAGTATATTTTCTATTCTAATTAAGTTAACTTCTATTTCATATTAACTTCTATTTTATATCTAATAAAAATTAATTTAATTAAAATATAATTATAAGTATGTATCATATTTTAATTAGGTGAACTTCTATTTTATATCTAATAAAATAAAATAAATTTAAATTAATTAAAATATAATTCTAATTTATTGAAAGTATATTTTCTATTCCAATTAGGTTAAGTTCTATTTTATCTTTAATAAAAATGAAATTAATTAACATATAATTCTAATTTAATTGAAAGTATGTTTCCTATTTTAATTATGTTAGTTTATATTTTATCTCAAACAAAATTGAATTAATTAAAATTTTTAGCGATAATTTTGTTTATATATATTTTATTAATTAGGTCTGTTTATATTTAATCTAATATAAATTAAATTAGATAATATAATTTTATAAGTCTTATTATATTCAATTAATAAGTAAATAATTAAAATAAAAATTAATAAATTCTATGAAATTTGGAAAAGTACATAATTTGTTTCAAAAGTAGACATGTTTATAAATTAAAAATTAATAAATAGAAGATAGAGAATATAATTTGTTTGAAAGTATATTTTCTATAAGTAAAGTAGTATAATTATCGTTTTTAGATATTTTTATAAAATTTAACAAAAAAATTTAAATTAAATTAATTAATATTTATCATTTAATTATTAGTTGAACATAAAAATTACATTATATTAATTTTTATGTAAATAAAAGTATTAATATTAAAAATATTGAAAAAATATAGTGTCATAACTAAAATAAAAAAATTTACTAAAATTGTAAAAAATTATAAGTTTAATGGGGTTGCAATATTTAAATTTTATATAAAGAAAATATAAATTTTATTATTTTTAAATTTTTGATTAACAAATAATAAATAATTTTTTATTATCTTATGACTAATTTTGTCCATAGTATTTTTTTTTATATGAAATCAGTTGTAGAGTTGAGAAAAATTTATTATAAAAAACATTGAAGTAATATCATATAATTATTTAAACAAAAGATCTATAAAAATTGTAATGAATTATAGCTATTTTAAGTTACTATCAAATTGTTATATAAATAAATAGCACTGTTATTATTTCTAAAATATTATAATAATAATAATAATAATAATAATAATAATAATAATAATAATAATATTATTATTATTATTATTATTATTATTATTATTATTATTATTATTTTAACCAATGAGTTATTTTATAATTTCAACCAGTTCTGTTTTCTCTTTTCTTTCATTTCAAAAGGAACCATTTTGATTTGCTAGAGGGCTATTCTTGTAACTCTTGCAACACTTAATTGGCATTAGACATTCTATACTGCATATGTGCAAAGTGGCTTGCTGTAGCACATATGAGCTTTATCTAGGCTGTTAATAATTTTGGTAGACCGCCATTGAACCTCTTGGTACCATATTTATCTTTAAGAAACGTGTCTTAATATTTGGAGATTACAAAGACTTAGCTTGAAAGGTCAACCTTGTTAAAGTTTATCCAGTGATGAGACTGGTATTTCCAAGAACATTTGGAACAAGAACAGCCTCATTATCAGAAGCCTATATATGATAAGGTGTTTTCAAATTAATATATATCAACTTCTTAAAAATTGTGTCTGGTCAATTGTGTCGCCCTAATTTAGCCACTTGTGTGCTTAATCCATCCATACTCCTCCTTCAGGTTTCAACACTTGCAGCTAAATTTCCAGAGATCAAAATCTATAAAAGCTGTGATTTATTGCCTGCAGGTTGGGCTCCTGTGGGTTTATGTGTTTTCCCTTGGATTCTCAAGTGTATTTGGAGTTTCTGTGAGTAAGATCTCTGATATGTCAACTCCTATAAGAGTTTGATTAAATTTTTATTAGGCATTCTTTATTAATGCTGAGTTGGAAAAGATTTTTAGCTGAATGTGAGGGTGGCAGAGGAGATTAAGAATTTTTTTAAAATTTGCACCCTTGGAGTTGGCACTGGATATGAAGCTTAGAAATCCAATTTTAACTCTTCAAATAGTGAAGTCATGCGATAAAGAATTAAAGTCACATACAGAGGATTTGGAGATGTGCGGAATTATAATTGATGGTACAAGCAATGGACAAGGTGATGTTTTTAAGGGGCCAATTCCTAAGGCATGTCTGCTGTTGAATAATTTGTACCGCACCCGTATACAATCTTAATGTCTTTGCCAAGAATCGTTAAATTAATCAAGTGATAAAACTCTAACTCCTAATGAAACCCTTAAATAACTCATACTTAAAAACTTTTGTTACAAAGAATTAAAAGTCATTTAATGAAAACCTAATATCAACTAAGTCAATTTTAAGTTGAAATAAAACTACATTTGAATATACCAAGCTTTCACTTGATAAAATTCACACAGTCCTTTTAAGAACCAAAGAAAAGAATCAACCTTTCAAGTATTAATATTAATAAAAAAGAAAATAACAACTTTTGTATACAGCCTTAAAGTGTCTATTTATACTCTAAAATAAAACAGAACAAGAAATTTCCAAAAATAGCAAAACAAGAAACTCTAAAACCCTAAAAAAAAAAAAGAACATGCCTTTTGTCCTTTCATTGCACATGGCTAAGTTCAAAAAAATAGACGGTCGTGTGAAACAAAAGAATTTGCACTTGATTTGCTCACTCCTGGGCACAGCCATGTCAACAAGACATATTCTCAGGCATGACCATGTCAAATAGCACATACAATTGTGTTTGCCTTCAGATCTTTAATTCATTAGAAACTAAACTCAAGTATAATCGTGTCGATCCTTACACACAACCATGTCAGGATCCACAATATTTACTCGAATTTGCTTCAAATCAGGCACAACCATCTTTCCAAATTGCACAACCATGCGTAGCCCTTGAACTTGAATTAAATGAATAAGTTTAAGCTCTCCATCATCTTAAACCTTAACCTTATGTGATTGCAATAATCTGAATTTTTATAAATTATAAAATTAAATTTTTATGATTTGTAGTGTTAATAATTATTTTATTAAATTATAACATATAATTATTAGTGAAATTAAATTTGAATTTTTGGTGTTGAATATTAATTTAATATTATTATTTATGTAAATTATTGATTAATTGTTAGTGTATAATTAATTTGGGGATATTAATTTTTTTAATTTAAAAGTTATTATTTATTTTATATTGTATTAATATATATATATATATATATATAGAAGTTTTTTTTTCCCTTCCCTCTTTTTTCCTTCCTTTTCTTTTCTCTTCTCTTCTCCTGCACTTCTCGACACCGACACCATCATCGACACCACCAGCCACCGCCAGCCACTGTTTGGCGCCGTTGCCACCATAACACATCGATGCTGACAACAGCAACACCACCTTCCCCTTCTTCCTTTCCCTTCTCCTCTCTCGGTGACTGGATCTTCTTCCTTTTGCTGGCGACGTTTCCGGTCACCTCAAGCCGAGCTTGATAGCTCGTTCTCTTTATATCAAAGTGGCTTCATTTCCTGTCCCTCAATTCATCCGATCCGAGCCTCTAATGTCTTCAATTTTAGGTAAACTCGAGGTTACCTAATTTTTGTTAATTAGTCAATTTTGTGTTAAATTTGGTTGAATTATGTTAAATTGACTTTAGATTATTGTTGTAAAGGTTATGAGCTTTCCAAATATATGTTTAGATTTAATTTTGGAGATTATTTTTGAAATGACACTATTCTAGGCTTAGATTACTGTTTTGGCACTATTTTGAGCTCAGGAAAGTTCTATTTTTAATAAATTTTACTGATTATTTTAAGCAAGTTTTGTGAAGGAAGTTTATTGAAATTATGTGTAGAATTTTTATCATGAATTTTTGAATGTTTATGTGAAAAATGAATTTTTGGAAAATTAGTAATTTTTATATTTTAGTTGAAATTATTATTAATTATTATGTTTTAGACAGTTTTTGAGTAATAAATAGCATTAAAATAATTTTTATAATTTATTTCCTATTTTTAGCCAATTACTAGTAATTTCCGAAAAAATATATGAATAATGATTTTATTCAATATTTTTAAGTTTAAATAAGTTTTTGGTTATTTTTATTATATTTTAGTAATTTAAATAATTAATTGTAATTAATGCTATTTAATTGCAAAATTAGAAGAATGGATTTTATTAATATAATTTAATTACAAATTAGAATTTTATTATTTATTTTGGAAATAAATATCTTTTATACTTTTATTATGTAAATAAATTGATTTGTGATATTTAAATGAATTTTTATGATTTTTATGAATTATTGGAATTTATATTATTTTATTATTATGGATTGTGTTGGTTCTCGGTTGGGCAATACTTATAGTTCGAGAGCTCAATCCGAGAAGTTAAACTTTGTGGATATTTTGAAGTGTGTGATGTTCGTTTTACAAAAGAGACTCTGTTGAATTTTTGGTAGATTTCTCATAAAATGTAACATTGAGTCGGTCCTAAATTTTGAGTTTTAGTTGAGTCATTTCATAACATCGAGTTGTTTTCTAGAAATTCTAGATGTATAAAATTAGAAATTTAATTCTATTATTATTATTATTAATATTTTCCTTAGTTGCATCGTGGGCTAGACCTACTGGACCGGGCCAGATGAACTAGAATAGAGGAGCGTGCTCAAACTGTGAATTATTATTATATGTATGCATGACATATAGAGATCATTGTTAGCATCCATACTTTGATAATATGAATTTAATATATTAGTTTGCAATAAATTTTATTTATTTATTTTATTATTATTATTATTATTATATATGCACATATATGTGATTTCATATATGTAAATGTGAATATTAATTTTTATTATTGGATGTTGTGCACATTTAATATATGAATTTAATTATTTTTATTTATGATAAATGTTTTGGAGAATTGTCGTCGAACATGCCACCAAATGGGTCACATTAGGACTATTGCGCAATAATACGCTAGATGCTAGGCTATAAATTTTTTTTTGAACTGAGATGTGGATGAATGATTATTGAAATTATGGATAAGGTGTGTGATTGTGGATCCTCGGTTGACCTGCAGTGTACTCGGGGCTAGTCATACTGGTAGTGGGATTGCGGATCCTCGGTTCAACTTTTTGTGTACTCGGGGTCAATCCACTGCCAAAGTTGGATAAAGGAAATATTTTTGGAGTTTATGGAAAACATGTTGGCTAGTGAAATACAATGATCCAATTTGTGGAATATTTTAGGGTTCTACTCCAATCCTCCACCTAAATATTATAGCATTTATTTATTTATCGAAAAATGTGATTTTGAGCATTTGTATGAAATGCATGTATAAAAATAAATAAATATTATTATACTGATATTTGAATTTCTTTGTCCTTAGATTGCATGCATATATATAATAATAATTCACTCAGTGAGGTCTGAGCCCCTTCAAATATTTTTTTTCAGGATTCTTCCCATCAGACCTCCCATACTAGTTCTCTTCGCCGGACCCTTTCCTCTCTAGTTGCTCTATGTACATTTTAAATTACACTTTCCTTGTATTGCTAGATGTTGCAGTAGTATTTCTTACACTATTCAAAATACAACTACTAATAATAACAATATATATATATATATATTTCCTTTTGATTTAAAAAGTTTTAATTTTGAGTAATATTTATATTTATATTTTATCGAGTTTTTATTTTAAGGCTTGCTACAGGTTTCAGATTCTTATGAATTCTCATTCCCTAGCGTCGGTTATGAGTCCCAAGTTTGGGTTGTGACAGTAACTCTTATGATTCTTGAAAATATGGATTTCATTAAACCTTCTAAAGTATCTTTAAATCTTTTAGCTTTAGTCCTTGTAATTGGTCTTGTATACTTGACTGAATCATCACGATCATTTTGCTTGATGCTTACTTAGTTTGCAATAGTGGTGATGATAGTAGTGGTGGTAGGGAAAGATGCGGTGGTGGAGATAGTGGAGGTTATGCTAGTGGTGGTGGTGCTGTAGCCACTATGACATGAGGCTGTGGTGGTGGTAGTGGTGGCAAATGTTATGATGGTGGTGGAGGTAGGGGGTGGTGATGGTAGTGGAGATTATGGTGGTAGTGGTGATAAAAGAGGTTGTGGTGGTTGAGGAGGCAATAATAATGTCAAAATATTAATTTGAAAGCCTTTTTACAATTTGGATATTTTAGAAATAGTTTTTCCAACTTTCTAAATCAGAAAATATCACAATTGAACAATAAGTTCTATTATCTAGTTTTCTTGAATTTTTTTTGGAAAAGAAGCATTGTTATCCAAAATTAGACAGAGCCTTAGCCTATTTAGTTTTGAAAAATATTTTATGTTTTGCCTTTCTAGTTCATTTTCTTTATTTTCCAGTTTTCCATTTTTCAAAATAGAAAATAGAAAACAAAAAAAATATATTTATTTGTTAGGACCTGTTTAGTTTTAGAAAACAAGGCATGTGTTCTAGAAAGCTTTTCTAAGAAAACTGGAAAATAAAAGTTGTTGTTTAGTTATTATATTTTCTAACTTCAGAAAACCGAAAAACTATTTTTCAAAATTTCCAAATTATACAAGACTTTAGAAAACTAATAAAAGATGTTTTATAAATTTTTCAATTAATGTTTTAATATTTACTACAGCTTTCTCAACCAACATTACCACCACCACCACCACCACCACCACCACCAACACCACCATTACCTCCACCTCCACCACCACCACCACTGCTACCTCCACCTCCACCTCCACCTCCACCTCCACCACCATGATGTCCACCTCCACCACCTCCACCACCACCACCACCACCATGTCCACCTCCACCAACACCACCATCACCACCTCCACAACCACCACTACCATTACATTCTCATGACTTTGAATTAAAATTAATTAAATATGCATGATTTAAATGTTTTTATAGAATAAATAATTTTAGATTAAACATTATTATTTGAATCACAATTATTATTATTATTATTATTATATTTAAAAATTATTATAATAAATTTCATTAAAAAATTATAAGAATATGAAAAATTGTGAAATAAAAAATAACAAACCAAGTGTTTTATACTCTTCTGTTTCTTATTTTGGAAAATAGAAAACTAGAAAATAAGGAAAAGGAAAAGAAAATTGGAAAAGGAAAATAGAAAATATTTTCCAAAACTAAATAGTTAACTTTTCATTTTACAGTTTTTCATGTTTTCATAATTTTTACTTGTAATAAAATTTACTACAATAACTTTTCAATTAATATATTAATTATTATTTCAATTCATATGATAATATTTAATATTAAATCTATCTGTTTGATAAAAAAATTTAAAGCATATGCATTTTATTAATTTTAATAAATTAACTTATGTAACAAAGACATTTCAAGTTAAATGTACAATCACACAATAATTATATCTTATACATTTAAATGTAAAGGGTATAATTTATTATTTGGTTAAATATTTGCCAAATATTTTCTATAGCAAATACAGTATCTAAACTTGAATCGTAAGTAACATCTGGTCGTGAAAACATTAATGGTTGGTTCAAAGCCTATTGTACTTTCCTTTTAATCTCTCAATTCCAAATCTTTCCCCAATTACCAAAAATAGCTTATCATCAATTTAAAGCCAATCACTAGGTTTAAATACATGTATATGATTCGGATCTTTTTTAACTTGTTCACATAAAATTGATAGAAATGCATTTTCATTATTTCATACTAATCTTTAGGATCTTCACTATTTGCATTCTTTCCCCATCTATATACGTTAAGATAAGAAACATGTTCATCAAAATAATAACTAATAACTTAAAAATCAATATAACAATTAGAAATATAAAAAATATACTAAAAATATTGTTTATAATTTAAAGAAAGTAATAAGGTGCATGTTATATAGAAAAATATATGATAATTTAAACATTTGAATAAAGTGGATCATATTTCTCTTTTAAGATAATGAAGTTCTCTAGGTACCCCTTTGCCACCTAACAAAAAAAGTCTAATTCTATTTTTTTGGCTTGAAAGTGAAATTTAGTTACATTTGTCATATGTGAAAGTCCTATAGAAAAGTCTAGTTCTCTTGAAAATTTTTTTTCGGGAAAACAAGCATTGTTTTCCAAAATTAGATAGAACCTTGGCTTGTGTCGTTTTTTAAAACATTTTATGTTTTCCCTTTCTAGTTTTCTTTTCATTTTCTTTATTTTTCAGTTTTCCATTTTTCAAAATAGAAAACAGAAAACAGAAAATAGAAAATCATATTTATTTGTTAAGACCTATTTAGTTTTGGAAAACAAGGCATGTTTTCTAGAAAGCCTTTTCAAGAAAATTGGAAAATAGAAGTTGTTGTTTAGTCATGATATTGTCTAACTTTAGAAAACTGGAAAACTATTTTCCAAATTTTCCAAATTATACAAGACTTTAGGAAACTAATAAAAGATGTTTTCTAAATTTTTCAATGAATATTTTAACATTTACTACAACTTTCTCAACTAACATTACCACCACCACCACCACTACTACCTCCACCTCCACCACCACCATCACTACCTCTGTCTCCACCCCCACCACCACCAACCTCCATGACCACCTCCTCCTCCACCTCCACCACCACCAACCTCCATGACCACCTCCTCCTCCTCCACCACCACCACCTCCACCTCCACCTCCACCAACCTCCACCACCACCACCATCTCCACCTCCACCATTACCAACCTCCACCACCACCACCACCTCCTCTACAATCACCACTTCCATTACATTCTTATGACTTTGAATAAACATTAATTAAATATGCATGATTTAAATTTTTATAAAATAAATAAATTTAAGATTAATAATAATAATAATAATAATAATAATAATAATAATAATAATAATTATTATTATTATTATTATTATTATTATTATTATTATTATTATATTTAAAATTATTATAATCAATTTCATTAAAAAATTATAAGAATATGAAAAATTATGAAATAAAAAATAACTAACAAATTGTTTTATATTCTTCTGTTTCCTAGTTTGGAAAATAGAAACTAGAAAATAAGGAAAAGGAAAATAGAAAATATTTTTGAAAACTAAACAATTAACTTTTCATTTTACAGTTTTTTATGTTTTCATAATTTTTACTTGTAATGAAATTTACTACAATAACTTTTTAGTTAATATATTAATTATTATTGAAAAAGCCCTAGAGGGGGAGGGAATAGGGCTATTAAATAAAAATTGGAATTAAAAATAATTGTTTGCAAGAATTGAAAGAATGCTGAGATAAGAATAAGGAACACAATGATTTAAGGAGTTCTAATTTAGTTACAATCCTACATTTGCACCTAACTTGTCCCCAAGTTAGGATTTTCAATCATCCATAATCTTATTCATAAGATTGAGATTACAAAAAAGTTTTATGGCTCACTCTTGTAGCCATACAAAATGAGTTTTTAAGGCTCACTCAAAAAACCAAATCCTAAGTGTTTCAATGGACAACACTTAAACCAATTCCTTTAGAAATAAATCTCACTTCCCTACTAATCTATCCCATGATTTAAGATGAAGAGAAATTCTATTTCTAACACACAACCAACTCTCATAAGATTTATAAACAAAGAGTGAATATTTGAGAATTTGAGAGCTTTAATGAATGTTAAGATATATAATGATAATAAGTAAAAAAAAATGTCTTAAATTTCATTCAATTTTAGAGGTGTTTATATAGATAAACACTTAAAAATATAGCTGTTGGAGGTGCAAATAATGTGTCCAATGTCTGTATTTTGAATTATTAAAAGTAATGCTGTCAGATAGCTGTGCACGATTTGAAACCGTGATTGGCTACTAGAAATGTTCAAATTTGCCTACACTTTCTTTATAAAGGTTGTAGATATTTGACTTAGCTTTACATGTCATTTTGAATCACCTCAATTGAACTTCTGTATCTTAAGATATTACTGAAATACTAAGAGTTATGCAATCTAAAATGGCATACTACTGTTAGACAACTATACACGAGTTGAAATCATGATTTTCTATTGGAGACATTTGAATTTGCATATTATTTCTTATAAAAGTTTTAGATATTTTACTTAGCTTTCCATATTATTTTGAATCGCCTCAATTCGGCTTCTTTAGCTCTAAATATTGCTAAAATACTAAGAGATGTGCAATATAAAATGGTAGTTGTATATGTTGGCTTTGACTCAATATTTTCATATCCAAATGAACTCATATTTTGACAAGTAAGTTCAATTCAAAAAGTTCAAGATGTCTACTTTAAATGTGAAGAAGATAACTCTCTCATTATAAAGCTCTAAGGATGTCAAAAGCCTATTTGAATCTCAAAGGTCGAATTAGCCCAAGATATTCATACTTCATTTTAACTTCCAATAGAGTCCTAACTTATACACACTTAAATAAACAAATTAAATGCTTAAAATTAAGTTTGTTAAGATCAAAATTAAGATTGATTATTGTTAAGGTCAATAATTATTGTGATTCTTATGAATATTAACTTTATTTGTTTCATAAAAAATTTAAATCATACACATTTTATAAATTTTAATAAATTAACTTATGTAACAAAGGAATTTCAAGTTAAATGTATAATTAAACAATAATTATATCTTATACATTTAAATGTAAAGGGTATAATTTATTATTTAGTTAAACATTTGCCAAATATTTTTTATAGCAAATATAGTATCTGAACTTGAATCATAAGTAACACCTGGTTGTGAAAAACATTAATGGTTGGTTCAAAGTCTATTGTACTTTCCTTTTAATCTCTCAACTCCAAATCTTTCCCCAAGTATCAAAAATAGCTTATAATTCATTTCAAGCAAATCACTAGGTTTAAATTCATGTGTACCATTTGGATCTTTTTTAACTCATTCACATAAAATTGATAGAAATGCATTTTCGTTATGTTCATACTAATCTTTAGCATCTTCACTATTTGCATTCTTTTCCCATCTATATACATCAATATAAGAAATATGATCATTAAAATAATAAATATTAACTTAAAAATCAATATAATAATTACGATTATAAAAAGTATACTAAAAATATTTTATATAATTTAAAGAAAGTAATAAGGTGCATGTTATATATAAAAATATAAGACAATTAGGTACATAAAATAAATAAATAAATAAATAAATAAATAAAAAATATATATATACTGATACTACCACTATAATCTCTTCGGGCGTCAGGCGAATAGATACTGTAAATATTGCCACTATAACCTCTTTAGGTGTCAAGTGAATAGACTCATACTACCACTATAACCTCTTCGGGTGTCAGGTAAATAAATACTATAAATATTACCACTATAACCTCTTCGGGTGTCAAGCAAACAAGTAGACATTACCATTATAACTTCTTTGGATGTCAGCCGATCAGATAGATACTGCCACTATAACCTCTTTAGGTGTCAGGAGAATAGATAAATACTGCTACTATAACCTTTTTAAGTGTTAGGCGAACATATTATTATGATCATTGTGATTGATGTATTATGTCTTTCTCTTTTAGTCTTGGTCGGTGATGATATAGCAATAATGATGACATCACTTGTTGTATTATAGATGTTATTTTGATAATTTTGAGCAGGATATCCTTTTGGTGATTCTCCCCATTTTTCTTCTTCTAAGAGGTGCTGAGTTTTTAAAAGTGGTGAGGTAGTACGCATTGTCTTTAGAAAAATGTAGTCCACATCAGTGTACTTTTGTATGAGTTCAGTGCATGTTTTATGCTTAAATGGAGGTTTGGACCAAAGAAAAAAGTGTGCATAGTCTCAGAGTGTTCGTATAACTGTACAGGAGCACATAGAGAAGGGAAGTGTGTGTGGTTACACGTGGCCATGCACTGGTCATGTGCCTAGCGCATGGCCACATGCCTCCCCCTCTCTGGTCTATTTAAGAAATGCATTTTTGAGGTTTGAGGAAGCTTCTTTTGGCCTTCTCTGAGTGTTTTTCATCTTTTCTTGACCCTTTTTTTGAGTTTCGAGTGTTTTCTACTCTATTTTTACTTCTAAATTTTTACTTTTCTTTGTATAAGATGGAGTTTCCTGAGGGTTTGGAGGATATCTTTTTGGACTTCGAGGGTAACTTTACAAAGGCCACTAGAGCTAGGACTTTAACTATAGGGACCATTACTGATGGTCCGTTTGGCACTCAGGGTCCTCAGCCATCTAGGCTTTCTAAAGAAAACCTGATTCCCATGGTTCACAGTCTAGGGGCTCATGGTTGGGCTTGTCATCATTGATAGGTAGGTCTTCCTTTATCCTCTCTCTTTTATTTAGTTATCTAGGCTACTTTATTATTTGTTAACTTTTTATATATTTGCCATTCTTTTAACTGAGGTTGCCATAGCTATAGTTCTATAGCTTTTACTGTGACTGTTAATCCATAATTTTATTATGAGTGCTGGTAACCTAATAGCTTTTGCTTTATTTTTAATTTTGATTGTCTACTAGTGCTTGCCATGATGCTTTTCTTTTCGGTTCTTGTTATCATCCTGGTCCTGTTAAATAACAGAGAAAAAGATGTGTCAATATTTATTGTTTGTGTAAATTCTTAATAGTGTACTTATTATTTATAGCCTCGTAGGTCTATTACTGCGTTGCCTGGTAGCTCCAATAGGGTTAGAACATACTATCAGGGTCTTCCATTATGTGTGAAATAAATGGTTGTAGGAAAGGGTTTTGATGAGATTATTGCTGCGCTTTCTTATGAATCATATGCATCGAGTCAGATTGCTATATATGGGTTGACTAAGTGGTGGATGGACATGACACATACTTTTCACTTGTCCATTGGGGAGATGACTATCACTCCTTTAGACTTTGTCACTATCACGGGCTTGAACTTTTTTAGGGAGCCTATTCCCTTCAGTGAGGAGGAGTATTCTTCTACGGTGGTAAGGAGGTACCTTACCATGGAGTTTCTTATGATGCCTCATTATTCGTACCTCGCTCATTACACTGAGTTTGTCTCCACCATGTGGATAATGTATGATGTTGATCTTGTTTCTACGGAGCAGCTAGCTCATTGCTTCTTATTTTATTTGTTGATTGGTATCATCTTCCTGAATCCTTTGGGTACATGTAGTTTGTAGTTGTTGCCTATCTTGAGAGATCTGGATAGCTTATTGAGGTATTGCTAGGGTACTGCTAATTTCACTTACATGTTCTTGGGTTTGGATACAGCATGTCGAGAAGGCTTGAGGATTTATGGATGTTTATTTATGCTAGATGTGAGTGATAGTTCTTGTATTCATCCTTTTACTCTTTATCTTTTGCTTATTTTTTCCTAATTTTCTGAGTTATGATTTGACAGATCTAAGCTTATGAGTTTTGGGTTCTTCTTCAAACGACTGTTAAGCATCTTTTAGAGGATGGTTTTCCTCATTACCCTAGCTGGATTAGGAAGACCACTGATTTAATTGAGGATTACATTGTGGCCCTGGACTATATGAGTAGGTTGTCACTTGGATAGGTATGCTCAATTCTTGTTGTGTTGGTTGCTTTGTCTTCTTAGGATTCTTCATTCATTTTTTTCCCTTTAAGCAGATTCCCCTTCACTAGTGGGTGACAAGCTCAGATTGGTTAACAGAGATGGTAACTACACAATAGCTGAAAGAGAGATGAGTGCTACTCCTTAGCCTTACTAACAAACTATGGTATTTAGGTGAGTGACTCCATCATTAGTGGTATAGTCTATTTATGAGGAGAGTTCTTATTCCTCCTACTAGTGACATGTTATGGAGTTATAGGCTTAATACGGATGAGCTCGCTATTGCCATGATAGGACACCCTTCTAAGAGTCTCCTTAATGGTGCATTATCTCTTTAGGCTGATGTATTGATCTCACAACTGATTAATGCTGTGGCTGGTGGCTTTGTTCGTCCACCTTCACCTTCTTAGGTGGACGGGGCTTGTCCTTTAGATTTGAGGACTGGGCCATCACACGAATCATTGAGAGTTACTTCCTTTGATCTGGTTAGGTTTTTATTTCTATTTTGTACAAGCATGTAACAAACTTTGTTAGTAATAAGCCGTAATTGACATGTTTATGGGGACTTACCTATGATGATGAGGATCTCATCAGAAGATATCAGGATCTAATTTCGAGGAGGCTAAGGGCACGTTCTATATTGAGGCGACTGCCCATGCTAGCGGTATGGCTTCTAGTGGTGCCATTCTTGGGTACTTGGTGATTTGATCATCCTTAGTTTTATCTGGGATGGACATCTTTGGCAGAGGAGTGTATCTTGATTTGCCTCATCCTGACTTTCCTTAATCAAATATTGTTCCTTTTGACACTTTCCATGTTTATGCTTTATCTTACTTATTTGCTTATTTTTTTTATAGATCCCTATCTCTTTTGGCCAGTACTAGTATAATGTTGCAGGGAGTGCACAACAGCACTCTATGGAGTTCATGAGCAATAAGAGGGTATGCCTTTTTTATTGTACTTATTTATTTATGTACATGCTTTATGTATGCATGTATGATATGCAATTCTTATGTAATGCAGGCTGAACATCTCCATGCTAGTCGTGAGTGGGAGTAGGAGCATGTAGCTTATCATGATTGTATCGGTGAGTTAGAGTCACGGTTGGCATCCTTCACAATGAATGATGAGGAGCTTGGATCAGATGATGGGGATGCTTAAACGGGATCGATTGCTTGCTTTTGATGGCAGCCATGACCAATGTAGTTATTTTAGGAGCTAGGTGTGGGGCCTTTGGCTTTATGGTTGCTTTGTTGTATCATTTTCTTGAGGTCATGGAATCTGGGTGTTATATTTGGGCATTTTCCCGCATGTATTTGTATGATATATGTATGGTGATGACTGTAGTATATATGCTTCTTGGCATTGCTATGCCTGGTGATGTTTGCCATTGCTATTGTCTATCTCTTTTATTTTTTTCCCTCATTTACCAAAGGTGTCTCATTTTGGAGCTTTTTATGCTTAATTGATTTTTTTTCTTTTTCCCTCTTTTGCCTAGGGTGTCTCCTTTTGGAGCTCTTCACATCTAATTGGGCTTTTTTTTTATAGGGGCTTCAATGATAATGGCTGATCTTGAGGATAAAGTTCAAAGAAGATAGCAAGAACTATGGTCATGTAATGAAAGAAAATGCAAAGCATGTTTGATGCAATTTATGATGATAAAATGCGTTGTACTTTTTAAAGACATTTTGCATAAATTGGCAAATCCTTCTCATTTCATTGAAATCATTTAAGAAAAGCATAAGTGCATTCATACAAATTTTGAACTTGAGGTTACCCCTGTCCCTAACTAGCCTTCTCAAGTTTTCTAATTAGGTATTTTCTCTCTTTCCTTAATTTTTGCATGAGCAGCCACTTTTAGGTTTTCAACTCAGCAATTTTTTTCCCTAGACATAGTACTTCTTTAAGCGGTCTATATTGATAGGTTCATAGAATTCATTACCTTCAAATCCATCAGCTTGGCTGTGCCTTTTGATAGGACATGTTTGACCAGGTACGGGCCTTCCCAGTTTAGTCTAAATTTCCCTCTAGGGTCTAGAATGTTCTACCTTGCTTGCTTTAACATCTAGTCTCCTACTTTCACACTCTTATGTTTCACCTTTCTGTTAAAGGTTTTAGCTAGCTAAGCCTGATACAACTATATGTGGTATAGAGCCTTGAGTCTTTGACTATCTAGGAGAGTGAGATTATCATGCCTCTACTGGGCCTATTGTACTTTTAAAAATTCATATTTGATTGCTACCTGAAGAGACTTGATTTTTATTTCAACTAGAAGTACTATTTTTAACTCGTACACTAGTGAGAAATGAGTTGCTCTTGTTGAAGTTCTGATTGTTGTTCAGTATCCCTACACAACATATGGCAATTTATCTATCCAATCTTAGTAAGTCTGAGTCATCTTTAACAAGATCTTCTTGATGTTCGTATTATAGCTTCGACATCCCTATTTGCTTGTGGTAGGTAAGGAGAAGATTTTTGATGTTCCACCTTATAACTCCTTAGTAGTTCTCTAACTTCCCCTTGGAATTGAACATCGTTGTCAGAGATGTTGTGATGGGGTATCCCATATCAATAGAACATATTTCTTTTAATGAACTTAGCCACTTGCTTGGCTCCTATCCTTGTGAATGATTATGCTTTGACCCACTTTATGAGGTAATCCACTACTATTAAGATGAACCTATGTTCGTTCGAGGCTATCGAGTGGATTTCCCTTATTATATCTAGTCCCATAGTGTGTAATTCTATTAAGGGAAGGTGGTTGACATTCTTGAGGATTTGAAACTTGTGTCATTCCTTTACAAATTTGATATGGTCTTCTATCATCATCATTTAGAAGAACCCTTGTTTAATTAGCTTCTTAGTTAGGATTGCTCCATTCATATGTGGACCACAAACACCTTTGGGTACTTCTTTTATTGCTCTTGTAGCTTTAGTTTCATCTATGCATTGAAGTTGTAACCCGTCTAAAGTTCTTATGTATAACACAGCCTAGTGCAATGTGAATTTTGATGCTAATCATTGAATGATTGCCTTATATTTTTCACTTACTTGATCAGGATATGCTTGTTCCTTCAGATATCTCTGGATGTCGTAGAACTAGGGTTTTTTAGTTGTTTCTATCTTTGCTACTTTGCACAGTGTTGTTCTAATCTGAGTAGGAT
Organism: Mallotus nudiflorus; assembly: GCA_947683625.1. Lineage (NCBI taxonomy): Eukaryota > Viridiplantae > Streptophyta > Magnoliopsida > Malpighiales > Euphorbiaceae > Mallotus > Mallotus nudiflorus. Next base: position 3,053,159 of record CANTUR010000002.1, read on the forward strand.
TAAAGGTTTCATGGGCATCTTGGATGGTCCTTCCCACATTAATGCTAGGGAAGCAAGTGCATATGCCACCTGATTGTGGTTTTGGGGAGATGAATGAATTTGCATTTTTGGAAGGACATGGTGGGCAACTTCAAGTGATCTAGGTAAGGCCTTAGTTGTCGTTCTTTTAATTCCTACTCTTCTGTGGCATGTTTTATTACTAGCATGTAACATCTAGGGCTATTAGTGCTTCTATTCCGAGTGCATATGCCTCATTTTTGTTTTATTATTTGTGACTCTGAACTCAATTTTTGGCAATTGGTACCACTTTACCTTCTAGAGATTGTAATATGACATCCACTCTTGCACCAAACTAATTAACTGCTTTGTCAAAATACATCTGCCATCCTTGAATCTTGATGGTTGAACTAAAGTCGTCTGGGAAGTCTAGTTGAATTTCTTTTGAGTCTAAAAGGGGATTAAGAGCTAGAAATTCAGCCATTGCTCTCTCCTTTACTACCTTCTTAGTAAGGTATTGTACATCAAATTTTGTCAATAAAATGAGCCACTTGGCAAGTTTTCCTGCCAGGGAGGGAGCTTCATAGAGGTACTTCATTGGATCCATTCTAGACACAACTTGGATTTTGTAGGATTAAAAGTAATGTCTAAACTTCTTCATTGCCCATACCATTGCCTAGCATATTTGCTAGACCTGGCTGTACTTTTCCTCATATGGCAACATCTTTTTACTTAAGTAGTAGACTGCATGTTCTGCTTTTGTTTCTCCCTCTTGGGCTAATATTGCACCGATTACATTTCCTTCGATAGTCAGATACAAGGTTAAAGGTGTCTATAGTTTAGGTAGTTTCATAACCAGTGGGTTAGTTATGTATTTTATGATATTATCGAATGCTAATTGACACTGCTCGTTCCACTCAACTGTCTAATATTTTTTGAGTAGCTTGAAGATTGGTTCGCACACTACTATTAACTTGGCAATGAATATGCTAATGAGTTGTAGTTTCCCTAGAAACCCTCTGATTTCATTTTTTATTTTTGACATTGGCATCTCTTTGACAACTTTTGGTTAGTCTGGATCCATTTCAATCCCATTATGACTTACAAGATACCCCAGCATCTTTCTTGACGTGACCTTGAATACACATTTCTCCATATTAAGCCTGAGACTGTACTTCTCAACTCTTTTGAGGAACTTTTCGAGATCGGACGAGTGTGCTTCCATGGTTTTTGACTTGACCATCATATCATCGACATACAGTTCTACTTCTTTGTGTATCATGTCATGGAACATTGTAGTTGCCATTCTCTGGTAAGTTGCTCCCACATTCTTCAAACTGAAGGGCATTACTTTGTACTAATAAGTGCCCCATTCTGTTATGAAAGTTGTCTTTGCTTTGTCAATGATGGCCATTAGGATATGATTTTACTTAGAGAATCCATCCATAAAGGAGTACATTACACATGTGGTGGCGCTGTCAACCAGTATATCTATGTTAGGTAGTGGGAAATCATCTTTCGGGTAGGCCTTGTTTAGATCTCTATAGTCGACACAGATTTTAACCCTTCTATCTTTCTTTGGTACTGGCACCACATTTCCTAACCATTTCAGATAGTCTACTACCTCTATAAATTTTGCCTTGACTTGCTTCTCGATGTCTTCTTTCACTAGTTAGGCCCATTTTGGTCTGAGCCTTTTCAGTTTCTGCTTTACTAGTTTGCACTGTCTTTAGTGGGGATGAAGTGCTGAGCAATGCCTCTGTCAATACTAGGCATATTGTCATATGTCTAAGCAAACACTTTTGAATATTTTATTAATATTTTTTCAATTTCTCTCCTCTCTTCAGGGGTAAGATCTTTTGAAATATGCAAAATGCATGGTTCAGACTCCATGCCAATGTTAAATGATTCAGTGCATATGGAATGAATGTCAAATATGCTAGTGTTTTAATCAATGCAATGAACACTACCATCAGGAAAGACATCAAACAAGTAAGCAAAATCTAATTTCATTGCATTAACTCTAAAGTTCATTACATCATCAGTTTCAAACAAAGAAAAAGTGCATGAATTAAGGAAGCAAACTTTCTCTGGATCAGTTGCTTAATAGATAGTTTTGCCCTTTGGATGACCCACTATTTGTACGTCTCATCAATAACATTGTCCCCATTATTAGCAGTAAAATGGTGGATGATTCTCTTCTCCCATGTCATTCTAAAGTGATCCATAAACCTTTGTTGTATCCTACCACTAAAGAAATCTTCAATCTCAGAAGGTACGCGTTGTTTCTTGCCAAACTATCTCTTTATGTAATATCCCGAGTTTTTAAATATTTTTATACTGCATCGGGATATGCAATGTTAATAATTTTTGTATATATATCTTTGATATTTTATGAGTTTGTTATTTAATTAAAACTAATTTTTATTGTTTATATTATTTTAAGTATTTTACGTAAAATTTTCCATGGAATTTTATTTTCGGGGAAATTGACACGTGAATAATTTAATATTAATTATTTTAAATAGAATTACATATTTGCATGAGTCCATGCATGATTTTAATTATCGTATTAATATATATACATATACATGCATATGTATATATATATACATATTTAATAATTAGGGTTTATTTTAATTAAGTATATATTATATAGTTGTATTAAATTAAAATGTATTATATATATGTGTATATGTATATAAATATGGCCATATGCTAATCTCCATGGATAGTGAGAGTTCCGCCCCCGATTGGAATCTTCATAGTTAGGTGTCAGATACTTATGACTGCATCTGCTTCATAGAGCGTTGGTTATCCTATGATTCCATTGTATGCAAGTGGGAGATCCACCACATTGAACAGAGTTTTAATAACTTTCGTTTCTTCATCGTCTTGATTTCCAAATTCCATATTTAACTCCACAATTCCCATTAGCTGTATAGTTCCTTCGTAGAAGCTTATAATGGGATTTTGGATGGCTTTAGGTTGGTGATGAAGCCTCCCATTGCTTTGTAAGTATTCCAAGACAATGCATTAATGGTGCTTCCATTGTCAACCAATAACCTCTTCACCAATAATTGTTAATGTATGCATTTATCACCAAGGCATCATAATGGGGATGACGAACATGCAAACCATCTTCTGAATTAAATACTATCTCTATTTTTTTTGAAGGCTGGCCCTTTTCAACGGCTCTGTTTAGGTTTCTTCTCAGTATTTTCTCCACCAATAATCATGTTAATAACACCAGCTGGCTCATTCTAAGCTTTCTTTGCTTCTGGCCTATCTCGCACATGAGCTTCTGGGTTCCTACTCCCTCTAGATGTGTCTGTGAAATTTTTGAGTTTACTATTATGTACTAGTATTTCTATGGAATTCTTTAATTCTCTACAGGCCTCAGTGTCGTGCCTATACTCTCGGTGATACTAGCAATAATTTCCCCTATTTTGTGTGGATCTCTAGCTTGGGCTTATTTTGCTTGCTAGGGTAATTCCTACATCATTATGTCTAACCCATATAAGGATTCTGGATCTAAAGATATTTAGAGGTGTGTATCTATTTGCATCCCTGTCAAATCTTTCTACCGTGTTTTTGAAATTTTTTTTGGAAAGCTTGCTCGTTTGGATCTTGATCTTTCATCTTTGGTTGGTGGTTTTTCCTTTTCCTTTCAAATCCTTCTATCTTTATCCATCTTTATCATTTTTACCGCCATAGCCATTATCTTCATAAAAGTGTCAGGTTCCTTTATCATTATCTTATCTTTGAGCTTTTTGAGTCTAGTGCCATTTTTCAAAGCTTCTATAGCAACTTTATCTATAAGGTTTTTGATCTGCATGTCTACCTTATTGAATTGATTGAGACAGCTTTGTATGGACTCATTGACCTCTTGTTGGCACATCCAAAGATCGTTGATGTTTTTGGCAAGGGGATGTTAGTAACGAACCTGGTATGGAACTTTTCTGCCAAATCCTCAAAAGAGGTGATAGAGTTCTCTAGGAGTCTATGAAACCATTTTTAGGCATTCTTTGTAAGTGTGCTTAGGAAGACCCTACACATGATTCCATCGTTCATGTTCTGGAGCAACATTCTTATTCTAAACACAAATATGTGGTTGACGGGATCTCCGGTCCCATCATACTGATCTAGTTATGGGATTCTACACTTGGTAAGGATCTTTGTTTGGGCTATCCTTCTTATGAATGGCATTCTACCTTCCATAATATATTCATCTTCCTTCCTTGGTCTCGTACGGGCTTTATGTATAACTTCTTCTATCTTCTGAGTTAACTTTGAGTCATCGAGAGCTAGAATTATTGAATTACATTCCACTTTCGGTACTTTACTATTTCCCTTGTTCACCTCGAGTATCTCTGGAGGTGTCATGTTGTTGTTTATGTGAGCCAGCCTAGGGTTGCCACTTTGAGTTAAAGTGTTCAACTATTGTTACATTAGGGCTATCTGAGCTTGGATATTTTGTATCATGACTTCCTTATTGGTTTGGGTGAGGTTGATTGTTTGGGTTACAGTGTTAGGTTTAGCGTAGTTACAGCTGGTGTATCTATTAGGCTTAGAAAAGGTATGGAAGGTATTGGACGATGATGGTGTTACAATGGAGCATAATATGGAAAGTCAGTGCCCGAAGCCGGCCAGCCCTAGGTATTTCGAAAAGGTAAGTGCGTATTTTTGAATGAAGGTATGACATATTGGAAAGTTGCTCGAAGCACTGCTATTGGGAGAGGTGTTGACAGATTAATTGGAGGAATAGGAGCCGAGAGGTTAATGTGAGTTTCAGGAGTTGAGATTGGTAGTGGGTAGGAATTCATGGTGTTAATGTCTTAACTTAGCAGATATACGAATGGCTTTTTTCCAAGAGTTCCCACAAACGATGCCACTTGATAACTTATTTCCGGAACTTTTGAGCTTAGGATCCTACAAATGACCAATAAAGGGCAAGGTGAGAGGTGGGCAGGATCCCTACAAAAACTCTGATGCTTAAGTCAAAAAATAGAGAGAGAATCTAGAGAGAGAAAGCAAGAACAATTAGAATATGAGAGAATATGATGAATGAGAATGAGGGATATGAGGTCCTATTTATAGTGATACTTAGACTTGAAAAAAATAGGATTCCTCTTGAGATAAGAATTCTAAACCAAATAGGAAAGTATTTCTTCTTCATCTAGGAACCTTCTTGTGGTAAGGTCATTTTCTCTAATGGATTCGGTTGTCTTATCTTTCTGATAAACCCTGTTCATGAATTAAAGTTCTTTAATTAAACATGAATATATATATGCGGTATCAATAATAATAATAATAATAATATATTAAATTAAAATAATCATAATAATGTTAAAATAAAAAAATAAAAAAATTATGATGAATTATTATAATTATGATCTTATTTTTAATATTATTATAAATAATTAACCATAATCATTATATTTTTAATTATAATAAACAAATCCACATGCAGGTGCATTTGGCATCAATAAAAAATGAGGCCACCTTAAAATTACTCACGTGCACAGTGCACTGATGCTTCAGCTTCACAGTTAGTCTTCAGTTCTCCAATTTAATTAAAATTGATTTGCATGGCCACTTTTATCTCTACTTCTTAAATCCCTTTCCAACAAAAGAGGAAACACCCACTTCTTCCAATTAGTAATTAATTAATTGATGTCTAACACATTATCAAGGAAAAATTAATTGATGTCTATTTTCTAAGGAAAAATAATTATCCTCAATTATGACCTGTGTTTAGTCAAGAAATAATTATCAAAATTTAGTTAGAAATTCTAACTTAAAATAAATTAAAATTAATCACTTATGATTACTTGTAGCTGAAATTTTCCTTACAATTATTCAAGTCCTTTTAACTAATTTAACCTCAATTTAGATATTTCATATAATTGTGATTTTTTTAATGAAGTTTTAGTTAAAAATTAAAAATTTATAAATTGTAACATTAAAATTTAAAAAACAAAATTGAAGAATAAATTTTTATAAAAGAAATTAAAATATTAATTTAAATTTTAAAAGCTCATATTTTAATGATGTAATATAAAACTTAAAACAATTTAAAAAAATAAAATCTATTTTAAAAAGATATTTTTTTATGAATATTAAAAATTAAATTGAACTCTCTTAAATACAATATAACAAAATATATAATTTATTTGAAATAAATTTTATAAAATATTCATTTGAATTAAATACATTTCATTAACAAATTCATTTGAAAATAAAATGAAATTTTTTATGAAGAAAAGGAATTAGACAATGTAAAAATTTCCATGATGATCAAGATCAAGTGCTTGAAAAAAGTTTTTTTCTTTTAATTAAATTCTTTAAGACTTAATCAAGATATATGAATGTCTCAACTACGATATTTTTCTTTTAACCATCAACCAATGGTCCTGCAGCCCCTCTTAACTTGAACCATGGAAGATGCAATAACGCTGGAATTGAATTATAGTCAGAATGCTCAACAATCAAAATGCAGTGCCTTCTATTAAACATTAATCTAATGATTCATGCTATTAACAAGAACAAAAAAAATGGGATAACTTTACAGCAAAATAAATCAAAACTGAAAGCGTAGAGCAACAAAAACAATTAACTAGAAAACATAAAATCTGTGTTGTCAGTGGCCAAAGGCTTCACATTCAATGCTGATGTAGCATTAGTGTACTCCTCCCCTGTTTTCCCTCTCTGTTCATTCTTCTCAGGTTCATAGTTTTGAAGATCATATAAATACTGATCAATGCTGGATAAAATTCCTGCACCATCTTCATCAAGCATTAAATCCCAGTTATCCTCGTATGTCACAATCTGGTTCAAATTCTCTTCCTCTGTTGTTTCTGATTTGTCCACCACAGTAGATAACGTTAGACTGGCCTCTGGTTCTTGCTTTCCAAGTTTGATTTCGGACTGAATCTTGTTCCTCTTTCTGGGTGCAGATTTGGTTCTTTCCTTAGTTTGATTTCTTCTTCTTTTCCTCGTCTTCTTCACCTCCTCCTCCTCTGCCTCCGCCTCCATACGATCAGCTCGGCTATTTTTTCGCAATCTACAAAGCACCCAGTTGGGACTTTCATCAGGAAGACTATACTCATGCATTATCCAACGTCCGTTTTGTTCAGGAACTGTTGGGTTTTCATACCGAAATCGTTTCTTGATTGCTTGCAAAAGTATCCCAGTATCCTCGCCACTGCTATTCAGGATTCCATACTGAAACGGCTCTCCCCTGTCCTCTCCGCTCCATGTTCCGGCACGGCCAGCACCCACATTCCGATCATACCGTTTAGAATCATTGCCATTCTTCTTTTTCAGCATAGTGAAGAAGTAGAGATCGTCGTTACGGGTTAGGGATTCACCTCCATGCCTCTCCCAAACACTCCAGGGTTCTTCTTCGCTATACAAATTGCATACTCTGATTAAAGAAAAATCAGCAGGCGAAAGGGTGCCATTAATTTTGCCGTAAAGAAAATGGCAGAACAACTCTGAGTCCTTAGGACTGAATCTTAAACCAGACAACAGCAGCGAGAGAGGTTTTTGATGCATTATTGTTTAAGACTCAGGCGATTCTTGATTCTTAGCATACATTTTCTTTTCTTAATTAATGCTTGCACATTTATATAACGGAAAGAAACTATGTATGGCGGTGATTTTAGGTTTGATTTAGGAAGAGTCCAATTCAGTATAGGAAAAAAAAAAGATTTAGGAAGAATCCAAATCTTTGGTAAATTCATTTGATTTTTTTTTTAATTTCTTTATAGTTTGACAAATTAAACTAACATTAAAATAATGTAGGTTACAAAAATATATATATTTATTTTTGAAAAAATAATTTTTTTAGTACAAATTACAAAATACAAAATTTATACAACTTAACTAGTAGAATGATTTATTAATTGAAATTGTTTACGCAAATTATACAAAATTGGAATAATTAAATGCAGGTAGCTATATGCTTTTGTGTGTGTATGGATAAATATAATTTACTTAATTCCAACATATAAACATAGATTTACATTTTTAATTGGAAAACTAAAATTCAGTAAATTGATGGGAATTGAACTTGGACCCCTGTACTGGCTAAAACGTTTTGTTTTGCTAAAGTTATATTTTTATTTTTTATTTTTATTTTTTAATTTCTATATTTTGTACTAATTATATGTCTTCTTATTTAAATTTTTATGTTTATATTAGTGAGTTATTAATTTTTTTGTGGATAAATTATTACATGCATTCTGTTTATTGCATAAATATATTGACATGTTTTTCATATTATTAAATTAAAATGTTTTAATTTTAAGTTTTAAAAGAGTAAATAGAATTAACTTTGATTAAATATCAAATGTATTAAACGTGAACTCTTACGCTTTCAAATATCACATGCATGTTTGGCCTTTCCACTTCAACTATATGTCTAGGCTTGAGGATTCAGTGGCTTTGGTTACTAGAAGCTAGTAGTTATTCCCTGATAATTGCTAATTGAGTAAATATATAACTTTTTTAAAAAAAAATATTTATAGTTGATATATAATTTATTAATATTAAATATTTTATAAAATCATGGCATAATTTATATTTTGCTCCCTGTACTTTTGTTTTTTCTCAATTTACCCCCTCCATTTTTATTTATATAGATTGAGTTCTCGGCAGTTTTATTTTTATTCATATTAAACCTATATACCTTTATTAACCCCTTCAATAAATATAACTCTGAAAATTTTAATCAACTATGTTATAATTTAATTATTTATATTTTATTTTTAATATGAAGATTATAAAAATATTATTAAGTACCAAATACTTTTATTAAATTTAAATGTAAATTATATAATTGTAATTTATTGGTCAACAAAAATTGTATCTAATATTATAAAAATAAAAATTTAAGCAAGATTCTACTAAATTTTATTTTAGCAGAATAATCTAATAGAGTTTTGCTTAAGTTTTTATTTTATAATATTAGATACAAATTTTGTTAACCAATTAATTGTAATTACATAAATTAAATTTAAATAAAATAGTCTTTTTATAATCTTTAATTAAAAATAAAATATAAGTAATTAAATTATAACATATTTGATGAAAATTTTATAATTATATTTATTGAAGGGATTAATCTTATTAAAATAAAAGTAGAAGGACTTAATGTTCACAAAAATAAAAGTATAAGTAAAAGTGAAGTAAATCAAGAAAAAATAAAAGTGAGGTAAATTAAAAAAAAATAAAAGTGCAAGAACTCAATATATATAAATAAAAGTAAAAGAGATAAATTAAGAAAAAAATAAAAATGCATAAGGTAAAATATGGGTTATTCCTAAAATCATTTAATAGTTTCTTATGTTTATATATTTAATAACTGTGATATATGTTAATTAAGATTTAAAAAATTTTAAAATATCACGTTTACTATTATTTATTACTTATTTGTTCAAAATATATATCAAAATATGTTTAATATTTTTTATAAATATCCATAAATTTTGAACATTAGAAAAAATATATTTAAATATAGAAATTATATAACAATATTTCTAATATTTTTTCTTTCAAAAAATCATCTAATACATATAGATAGTGAAATATAAATAAAAATATACTAATATAGTAAGATTGTATGTCTTTTAAAAAAACAAAAAATTAATTAAAAAATATAAAGAAAATAAGTAACACTATAAAAATATAAAAAAATACACATATATTTATCTGAATTTGATTTAAACAGTAAGGATAATTAAATAATTATATTTAAATAGATAAAATAATGAAGTAATTATAGTTAAATAAATGAGATATTTTTATGAAAATTTCCTAATTTTGACCGATATGAACAGTAGTTAAGAGATATACTAGTGCTATTTAAGAAATATATATAATTAAATCCTATTTTGTAAGTATATGAAAAGTGACCAATTATCAACTGGATCGAAACAATTATGTCAAACGCCCCCAAACTCCTTGTAAAATGCCAGGTGACATATGAAGAAATGATTAATTTAAACTATTTTATATGATAGCAACAATGTAAAAGATAAAATATATATTTTAGAAAAGATACATTGTATTTATTTATTATTATTATTTTATGAACATATTTAAAACAATTAATTGATAACTAGTTATAAAAATAACTATAATTAATTGATTAATAGTTAAAATATTAGGATACATCTATTAAAGAATCCTAACCTTTTATTAAACTTGCGAATAAACCCTACTAAAATATTTGAATAAATATAATTACAAATTACAAATTTATTAAAACTATTAGAATTAATTTCATAAAATAAATAATACAAATAAGTGTGAAATTCAATATTTTATTATTAATAAAATATTTTTAAATATTCAAAATTTCATAAAAATATAAAACATGATTTAGCATATATTTTAAAATTTAAAAATTCTAAAAATGTACTAAAAAAAGGAGAAACTATTATTGTTAAGTAGTGAAATTGTTTTTGAGATTACTACGACTCCAATTTGATAAAATTAAAACTAAAACTAATTTATAACAAACAAAAAACTTATTTTTTATTTTTGTATTTATGTTTTTTATTATAAAAATGTTCTTATTTATACTTTTATGATAAAAAAAATATGGAAAAATTCAAAAATATAAAAAATATATGAAAAATTTTGAAAACATAAAAAATATATGAAAAGTTCAATAATATATAGTAAGAAATATTTTATAATAAAATACATAAATAAACAAATATAAAATTTTTTGTTATAAATTAGTTTCAGTTTTGATTTTATCAAATTGTAGAAAAAATAATCTCAAAAATGATTTCATAGTTATTAATAATAATTTCTCCTTTTTTATTACATTTTTCAATTTTCATATTTTCTTAATTTTAAAATATATATTAAGTTATATCATCTAAACTTCTATTTAGGATCTGTTTCACCCATGAGCTAACAGAGAGTCAGGAGCGCACTATAAACATAATTTGATGTGCTAAATATTTGCTAAGATGGAATGACAACTCAAAAAAATTAATGAATTAAATATAGTTTTACCTATTGTGAAAAGTGTAAAATTATTAACTAACCATAAATCCCTAATTTTACCTAAAGCAACTTTCAAATCCCTAATTGCAACTTTTGAATCTTTAACTACTTTGTTCATCAAATCAAGTGAAAGCCCACAAAAGGAATCTCTGAGACACTAAAATCTTTAGACACAACTAAGAATAATATTCATTCAAAAATCCATTTGAGAAGACACTATTTTCTTTCAATTCTTGTGTAAAACGAGCTTTTTAGATGACTAGGTAAGCTTTGGAGTCAAAGAAAAGGAAAGTTAGGACAAAAACAGGAAAAAGTGCAAGATGCTTTTTCATTTGGAGAAAGGTAAAAACTTGCCCTTTCTTATTGTTCTATAATGGTGATAATTGTTATGGGTTTTTTTTCGTTATTAAGTAAAAAAAAAAATTAGTTTATGTTTTTTTTTGAATGAAAAATATCATAGATTAAATAGAAATGTTAGCATAAGTGTTAAAAAGCTCAAGAAGCTCAAGATGTACATTAAAACAACTGTTATAAAAGATCAACTAGGACTCATTCCTAGTTAACTAATCTGCTACTTTATTTATAGATCTATATATGTGCACTAATTTTATATGCTGAGCTTTTTTTAACATCTCATTGACTTCTTCTTCCAGCATTGCAACTTCCCAATAAATATTTTGAGCTTCATTGGTACATAATTGGATAGCTTGAAGATAATCAGACTCAACTTGTATTAGGATTCGAGGGATTTGTTTTGTAAATTTCACTACTTCTCTCATGGCTACCATCTCTACTTAGAGGGCTAAGTGGCAACACAAATGACTTAATTTGAACTTGATTATCAAAATCCATGCAAACAAAATCAATTTGTCCATAATTTTTCTTGGATCTGAAAGAAGTATCCAATTTATTTTCCATGAGCGTTCTTAGGAGCTTGCCATCTCATCTCTGTGGGAACTTTGTGAAGATGAGCCTGTAGCATTTGAATAGTATTTGGCTCTTGCATATTGGCTTGAAAACTGACTGAACATTGATTTATTTTCTTTATTTTGACCTGTGGGTTCTCAAAATAAAGACGATAATAAAATGACATAATTTAAATAAAGATAAAAAGCACAGATAAATTAAAATCCAACACAAACTTAGATAATATATATAATAATATTCTTTAGTACACGTTCTTCATACATATGACAATTCAAAATACATCATAATAATTAACTAATCCATTACTACTACAATGTTCTGGATTTAAAATACACAAATGGTAATAATATCTATTAGATAAACCTACAAAAAATAGTCAGAGAAGAAGAAACCCGGTGTAGAGTAGGTTGACAGACAGGCGACTCCTGAGATCCTAAAAAATAATTGAGGAGAGTCAGACCTCACTGAGTAAGTTAATAAAAGAAATTTATATAGTACAAAAACCTCATTTAAAATATATTTATGAAAGTAAAAAGTTCATAATTTATCATTTAAACTATTTAGTTTTATCGAAATCCTCTTTTACCGAAATAAAGTATTTTAAAATCATAACAGTAATAACCATAGTTTTTAAATTATTTTATTTTAAAATGAGATATGGAGTATTGATAAATTCAAAGTTATATTTGATTATTTGATTATTTTGTGGTTAATATTTATTATTTTATATTAAATTATAATTTTCTACATAAATATTTATTTCAAAACTTATTATTTTAGAAATTAATTCACATTATATTTACTACTTTGAAAAGAATTATTTTAATAATATTATTTAAGCACTAATGTTATTTTATTGATTGACTTAAATTTGAGTATTATTTTATTATTTAATTATTTCATAATATTGTTTATTTTTTTATCATCATCATTATTAATATTATTATTATTATTATTATTATTAAACTACATTATTTTGCATGGTTAGTTTATGTGAGTATATTTTTATGTGGTGGAGATTTGTTTACATAAAGTATTATTATTATAATATAAAGTTTTATTAATATAATATATATATATGCACACATGCATGCATGCAAGACCCATACATACTCATGCATTCACTAACAAACACACTGCACAGAGAAAAAAAAAGAGAGTATCGTGAGCAAAGGAAGAAACAAACACAGGAGACTTTATCTCCTTCCTTCCTTGCACTGTCCGACTTTTATACTGTCACTGTGCCTCCATCACTTCCGGCCACCGTTTCTCAAGCTTCCGGTCTCTAATGACTCTCTAGGCTCCGGTGAGCATGAATCTAAGCTTAGTTTAAGCTTTAAACTTCATTTTTTTGAGTTTTGTTGATTTTTAGTTTATGGAACTTTGGGGTTTTTGAATTTTTTTAAGCTTGATCTTGATGAATCTTGAAAACTCCTTTCACAAACTTTGTTTCTGGAAGCTTAATCTACATGCTGTAATTTTTTTAGAATTTTTGGAATTTATTTTAATTTTTGTGAATTTTTGATTATTTTATTATTATTTTCTAATTTTCGAAAATTAATTAATTAAATTATAAAATTGTGTTTTATGGTGATTATAGGAGTTGAAATGAATTATAGAAATTTATTTGTAATTTTTGTGAATTTTTATGTATTTATTTGGAATTTATTAAGTTTATGTAATTTTGAAAAATAGGGTTAATTATGTGTTTAATTGAAATAAATTGGTAAATGGAGTATATTTATTGATATTATTGAATTATATGTTGAGAAATTAATTTTTGAGTAATTATATAATTTTTGGTGAATTTTTGAACATTTATAGTGAATATATATATATAGGGGTATTTTGGTAATTTTACACTAAATTGGTTAAAAATGTAATTAAATTGGTTTTAATAGCTATTTAGGGCATAAAAATGATTTCTGAAAATTTTTAGTATTTTTAACTAATTAAAACTATTTTTCGTAAATTATTTTCAAATTATATATAATATACTATTTTTCTAAATAAATGGGTTTTTATTGATTTTTAGTATGTTTTAGGGTTAATTATGTAATTTGGATTTATAAAATGTATTTTTATTATATAAAGGGCATTCTCGGTATTTTATAAATATTCTGTGAATTGTGAACCTCGGTCGGTGAATCGTAGTTTGGAGTCCGACCGAGGGATTTTAATTGTAATCCTGTGTTTATTCCGAAGTGTATTTCTTTGCAGGACCGGCTCTACTCTTTGAGTAGAGAGATGTCCGTTTTACAGGGGAGGTTCTGCCGGATTTTTGATAGAATTCTTGTAAAACGTGATGTCCGGTCAAATTCCTATTCTAAATCTGTGTCTAAAATTCTAGATTGAGTCTTTATAATTTTCATTAAATTTATTCTGATTTCATATTGTCATTTGTTTATCTAGCTGCGCCGAGACCGGGGCCTAACGGATCAGGCCCGCCGAGTTTGTCTCGTGGAGCGCTAACATGTGAGTTATTATACTGTATATATATGCACTGCATATAGGGTGCATTATTTAGATTTTTCATTTTCATTGTATGTTTTAAAAAAAAATGAATGATTTAAATTATAATATTTTTGGTATATCTAGGGTTGCATTCTTTTATATATATGCATATTAAATAATTATGCATGTTAGTTTGATATATGCATATTAAACAATTAGGTTTAGGTTTAATACATTTGAGTAAGATACACATGTTTTAAAATGTACACTTAGACATAATTATTTTATTAAATGATTAGTATACTTTAGGTATAGTTTCAGTAGATTTTAGGTTTATTCTTAAATAATTGCATGTTAAATTATTAACCTACACTTAAATTATTTTTAAGTTTATTTTTGGTATATTTTTTATTTATTCCCGAATAAATAAATGTTTTATTATTAAATTAAATCTAACACATTAGTGGTATATTTAGAGTTTATTTCTGATATATGCATGCTAGATAATTAGGTTTATTTTTAGTATATTTGTGAATATATGTTAAACACAAACACATATTTAAATGAATATTTATACATAAATGGTTTATTAAATGATTTGAGTACTTAGAGTATATCTTTTGCATATTTAAATATATTTTTAAGATAATGCATGTTATATTATTGTTACTCATCTAAATTGTTTTTAACTATATTAATGATTTATCTTTAGTTTATTTCATATTTTATTTGACTATATATATATATATACCTGAAATATACTGGGTATATTTTAGGTATATTTTTGATATATATATATGGTTGGTTTTACTATTATGAATATTGTTCTACATTAATTATTTTTCGAATAAATGATTTATTCGAAGTGAAGGATATTAATAGAACGTGTTTCCTAGTGGGCAGCACTAGGACCGTGTACGTACCGGTACGATAGATAATGATTGAGTGAGAGTTAAAATTGGGTGATTATAATTGATTTAATTGATTTGACTAAGATTAATGGTATGTTAGATAGTGTGATTGTTGGAGCTCGGTTGACCAAGTGTCTCGGGGCCAATCACACTGACAGTCAGACTGCTGAAGCTCGGTTGACTTAGTGTCTCGGGGCCAGTCTACTGTCCATAAGTGAATTGAATGATCTATTGGGTTGATTGAGATGTGAGGTGATGGATAGTGTGATTGCTGGAGCTCGGTTGACCAAGTGTCTCGGGGCCAATCACACTGATAGCCAGACTGCTGGAGCTCGGTCGACTTAGTGTCTCGGGGCCAGTCTGCTGTCCAGATTGGAATAAGTGTTCTATTTGGAATCAAGTGAGCCTGTATGGCTAGAGTGATGATGGGATTGTTTGAGGTTGTTATTATTTAGGGTTCTATGGATCCTTCATGAATTAAAACAAACATTTTCTACATTTAGTATATTTATAAAAGCAGAGTTTGGCATTCGTGTGAAATGTGTGTATATACATATATATATATAAGAATGCCTGATTGTTATGGTTTAGTTTGCATGTATATATAGTATAATAATTCACTCAGTGAGGTCTGACCCCCCTCAATTATTTTTTTCAGGAGATTCTATATCGTCAGACCTTAGTTGTAGAGTTCCTCACCGGTGTTCTTCAGTCCTGGCTGTTTTATGCAAATGTATATTCTGAACTTTGAATTGTGTTCTAGAAACTGCAGTAGTAGTGTCATTATATTGGAAGTGTATTATTTTGTTTGGATATTAAATACTCTGAGAATTTGTATTTGAACATTGTACGAATATGTATTCATTTATAAAAGGATTTGGAGTATTTATTTTATATATTGATTCAGAAAAATTTTAATTTGGTCGTACTTTTATATAATTATTGTATGATTTTATTTTCTAAGGCTTGCTACGGGTTCCGGATTTGAAAGAATTCCCGTTCCCTAGCGCCGGTCATGACTCCTAGTTTGGGTCGTGACAATAACATACTTTATAAAATACAATAAGCTTCATTAAATCAAATTTATAAGAAAACTAGGTAGAACCCTAGTCCACAAATCTAATAGCCTTTCGGCTCTCTTATAACCCAAGGACTGCCGGTTACCGAGAGCAAAACATCAACCGAGCTACTAGCCACAGTCAATTTACTTAAACCAATATTTACTGGTGGTTCTCGAGAGCAAAACATCACCGAGCTATTGGCCCTAGTAATATATGAATCACACTCGAGAGCAAAGCATCACCGAGCCTTATAACGACTAACACTCACTCTCAATCCTACCGATGTACACACGGTCTTGATGAAACCTATCAAGTAACCCGTTCTACCGTAGTTTCTTTTAAAACAAATAAATGAATAAATAAATAAATAAACAAGGAAGATTACAATAAAATAAAATTCACTAATCATGTGAAAACTTAATATAAACATGCTAATATAACCATACACATTTTCCTATACACAATTCAATTATTAACTTACATTTGGAATATGCTCCTCTACACATTTGCGCTTAACCTCGACCAGTTGACTCAGCTAGAGACGCGACTAAAGAGAATAAATAAATAAAAATGGAATTCCTAAAAATTATAGATTTCTAAGGAAAGACTCGACTAAAGAAATACGACTCTACTAAAATAGACCCGATGTCACGTTTTATGAGAAATCTACTAAAAATTTGACAGAGTTTTCTCTGTAAAACAGACATCTCTCTACATGAAGTAGAGCCAACCCTACACAGAAAAACACTTTAAAAAATCATAAATGCTCACCACCTCGGGTTGGGACCCTAAACTATACAATTCTCAACCGAGGATCACAATTCACAATAAAAGCAATATTTAATAATAATAATATACTAAAAATCATCAAAATCCATAATCATCAATAATAAACCACAATATAATTTATTTATATAATAAAAAAATTAAAGATAATTATTTTTTCAAATTAGTTAATAAAATCTCAATAAATTATATAATATTAATAAAAATCAAAATTTTTGATTATTCAAAATTAAATAGTCAAATTCACAATTAATTATCCAAATAGTCTAAATATATAACAAAAATAGTTAAAAACTCATTTAATCACACAAATAGTATATAAATTTATTATTTGAATATATTCTCAAAAATTATTATTAATTAGTTATAAATATTAAATAATTCATAAAAATTATTTTAATACCATTTATTATTCCAAAATCACTTAAAACATACTAATTAACCATAATTTTAATTAAAACACAAAGTTTACCAATTAATCCAAAAATTACATAATACTACATATTTTTCAAAAATTAACCAAAATTACTAAAAATTATTTTCTCGTTTCCAAAGCTAATAATTTAAATTAACTATACTAATTTAACATAATTTCTATAAAAAACATATAAAACACATAATTAATAAAAATTCATTTAAATTATTAAAAATACAATAATTATGCATAATTCAAATAAATTCAGAAAAATAAACTAAAAATATATTTAGGAAGCTAAAGATCCATATAACAACATTTCCAAAAGGATTTATCAAGAATCAAACACAATCAAGCTAAAAAAAATACCTAAATAGACATAAACTAAAATTGAAAAAAAAAACTCACAAATGAAGAGGTTTAAGCTTGAACCAAACTTAGAAATAGCTTCCCTGGAGCTCAAGGAGTCCAAAGAGACTGAAAATGCAAGCTAAGGTGGTCGAATTCTTGTCAGAGCTGTTGTAGCTCACCTATAGATTCTGGCAAATACATAGGGCTAGGCAGCGATGGAAGGAAGAAGAAGGGAGGGGAGGTGATGGTGAGCTCATGGTGGTCCGGTGGTGTCTGTCAGCGGCACTAGAATTGGTTGGTGGAGCTTGCAGAGACAAAAATGGCGGAAGTAAGAAAAAAAAGAAGAAGAAAAAAAAGAAAAAGAAGAAAGAGAAAAGGAAAAGTGGGGAGGTTGACCTGAAAATCAAAAGCTAACTATATATATATAAATACACACACACACACACACACACACACACACACACAACACATGCAAAATATAACAATAATACTAACAACAACAACAACAACAACAACAATAATAATAATATTAACTACTTCCAAATAAAATCCTCTATGTAACAAAATATTTAAAATAAAATAATGAAATATATATATATATATATATTATTAATACTACATATCTCAAAATATATTTAATAATTTTTAAAAAAAGTTCATTACAACCAAAAACACTTGCATGCCAAATATGTTTTGCTCTATCACACTGAAATAACAAGTGCTCAACCGATTCATATTCCTTACCAAATTTAATAGTTGTGATCTTTATTTTATTTAGAAACTATTATGTTTTTTAATAATATTTTCTTTTTTTTTTTATTATAGGATGGTGGACAGATATGTTACAGCCAAATAGCATTTTGGGGGCACATTTTTTTGGCTACCATAACCTAAATATTTTAGTGGTGAATTTACAAAAGAATTTACGAACTATGATAAGTTCAATGTGCCTAAACTAATGTGGTATATTAGGTATTTTGGGTATATACAGTAGAAATATATTATAAGGAAAGACAGGGAGGTGTATATGTTTCTTTAGTTATAGCTTTAATCATATTAAATGTAATTAAAAACTTCAAAGATGGGGATATTGTGGACCTGTATGTATCTCATATGGTAGATGTGCCTATCATTAATATAGATAGTAACTCTAAAGTACATGACAACATTACCATAGTAACTGAACTGGCTCAGCTGTTGATGAGGTAGTTAGTATTGATAGTGGGGAAATACTTTTGCATGAGTTAGTTGAATCAAAATTTGTGGTGGGCAATGTGAATGACATTGAAGATGAGTTAGATGATGGTAGTGAAGACAATAAAGAGGAGTTAGATGAGGGTGATGAGGTTGTAAATGCTAAACATGCAATTGGAGTTGGGGGTGCTAAGATTAAGGTTGAGGTTGGCAGTGATAATAATGATGAACTAAGGACAATTAAAGAAAGAGCTAGAAAAACAACGATTAGGCATAATGAATGAATTTACGCTTGAGTTACTTACTCCCAGATATAATCATGTCAATAAGACACATAGTTGTGTTGCCAAAACACCTTCTCAGACATGACCATGTCAAATAGCACACATAATTGTGTCTGCCTTCAGATCTTCAATCGGTCAGAAACCAAACTTAAGCATAGTTGTGTTAATCTGACATAGCAGAAGCTTATAGTAAATAAGGATAATTATTTAAAATTTATTGATTAAAAAAGAACATTAGAAATTTAACTTTTTATAACCTATTGATGAAAAAAAAACTAGGAAATAGGCACTAATTTTATTGATTTGTATGAATACCAAAATTGGAAAAATGAGTTATGTATTATAAATTATGAAAAGTTGTCTTTCAAATAGAATAATATGAATAAATAGTGTTTAAAACAAAATCCTAAAAGAAAAGGGCAAAAAGGCCAAACAAAAAAAACTAAATATATAAAAACCAAACACAAAGCTTTAAAGGCTAAAAAGAAGCTTTTGAACAGTTGAATTTAGGCCTAAAATTGGGTTGTGATGAGTATATCCCGTCGTTTGTATAGATCTCTGAATAAGTTTCATTTTAATATGTTGTGGGCCCCGTAACTAAATCGATGTCAAAATGTTATGACTTTTTGAAGCACTATTGTGTACTTTAGCCTTTATAATAATATCTAAATATAGCATGAACTATAGAGCTATTTGGTTCGCATCATAATCCTTACACACAACTGTGTCTCCAAATTACACAACCTTGTGCAACCTTTGAACTTGACTTAAATGAACAAGTTTGAGCTCTTGTAAGCACCTAATTTTGGGATAATTGAGTGTGGATGTGATAGAGGATTCGAATGATGAAAATTTATTACAAATAGGTCTGTGGTGATTGATTTATCAATCTCAAGGCTTAATTGCATTTTTAAGGACTTAATCATAAAGTTTTCTTTAGGGACCTAATTGAAACGTTTTGACTCTTTCAAGGGTCATTCGGCAATTAAAAGCTAAAAAAAGGAAAAGATTATCGATTGGAATTATGTAATTCCAATTGGAAATACATATTTTTGATTGGAAATATGTAATTCTGACCGAAATAACAGATTTCCAATAAAAAATATAGAACTCTAATCAGAATTCTATATTTCCAATTGAAAATCTATAATTCCAATTAGAATTATATATTTTTTTATCAAAAATCTATAATTTTGATCAGAATTATATATTTCCAATCAAAAATCTATAATTCCAATCAGAATTGTACAACAACAATTTTCGTCTGAATTTTTTTCAATTTTGAAAATATTTTTCTTGATTTTTGATGGGATAAAAATTATTAATTTTAAAAAATAAAATAAAGATAATCCTGATAAATGATTTATTAGGTTGTTTTGAAAATAATTTTTTTTTTAAAAATAAAATCTTGATCTCTTGTGATTATCAAATCACATGAGGTTAGCCACCTCATGGTTTATAAAAAGGGGCATTTTTAATGAAAGAGGAGGGCTTTTTGGCTAATAAAAAAAATCATAGAATAGAAAAAAGACTCAAAAAAAAAAAGCTTTTGAACACAGAATCAAAATTCACCTGGAGGTTTCCTTTCACATTCTTTTCCTTCAAAAAAAAGTTCTAAAAAGAGCAGTAAGCTTGAAAGATCAAATCAAATCTACATACTCTATTTAACATGGTGAATGAAGCTTTCTGAGGAGCAAATCAATATTGCATCACATCATAGTCATTCCTTCTTTATTTTTATTTTCTTTATTTATTTATTTTATTTTAATTTATTTATTTCTTTTGTTTCATCTAATTTTCTCTTGATTCTAACTTTATTTCCTTTGTGTTTTTTATGCCAATGGCTATGGTGGGAGCAATATAAAGGAATGATTGAATCGATATTAAACCCATGAAGATCCATGGAATGTCATGGATTAATCCTATATTAATCCCACGTAGATTTTAGGTTTTTTTTTGTGTTTTTTTATTATTCTATTTTTTATTTATTTGGTTTATTGGGCTGCGTATTTAATTAATTTTAATTTTTTGTGCATAGGACTTTTAATAGCCTCAATAGTGCAAATAATTAATATTTATTTTTCTGTATTAAAATTATTGAGTAAATTAGGTTTAATTTGGTAAAACCCTAATAAAATCAATGGTGGCTTTAGATTAATTTAGGTTGCATGTAATTAAAATTAGGGTTAAAAATCACTAAATGTATGTTTTTTTATTCATTATTTGCTTTATTTTATTATTTGGGTTTGTCTGTATGTTTTTATTCATTTTAGGCCCCAAACCCACGTTTAGTTTCTAACTCATTAATTAATAGGTTTTTAAAATTGGATTTAGATTTAATTAACTTTAAAATCAATTTAGGCCCATTAGGATTAATTTAGTCTTAGGCTCACTTTTTAGCTCTTAAAATTAATTTAGCTATAGCCCAGTCCAGTAAAGCATTTTTTTCCTTTTCTTTAAAATAAATAGACTTATGATCATTTTATTTCATTTAATATTAATTAGAATTAGGCCCACTAATCCGTCCACTTCAATCCAAATCAATTGTCCATAAAATCAATAGGTTTAAGCCCACTTTTTAGAATTAAAACAAGTAAACTTAGGCTCATTAATTAACTTAAAATGTAGGCCCACCTTTAGCTTCATTTCACTTGTAAATAAAACATGTAGATTTAGCCCATTTAATTGAAATTAATGTAGATTAGACTAATTTAGGGATGTTGCATTTTATGAATGCATTGTTTATGTGCTTTTTTCATTACTAGTTGCCTTGGAGTTAAATGTATGTGTAGATGACGGGGTTTAGCGTGCACCTAAGATCTTAGCAAGAATAACACTATTTGAGCTCAAGGCTCTAGTGTGGAGATGAGGAGTCGCCACTCAGGGTAATAATTGGCACAAATTGAAAAATGGTGGTACTCAATTCTTTAAAAGAAAGCCAGCACCATAACCAAGAGATTATGAGTACGAAATACTAACTTCTTTCAGTCTCATGTTCTTTTAGAATTACTTTATGAATTACTATTTTATCCTTTATTTATATGAAATTTTATATAAACCATTAAAAAAAATCAACTCTAGACAAACTAGTCATGAAATATATAAGTAAATAATGCATTTATCACAATCCCTAAGTTAGTCTAATCTACATTAATTTTAATTAAATGAGCTAAATATACATGTTTTGATTTGCAAGTGAGTCTAAAGACTAATGGGTCTAATTCTTTTTTTAATTAAATGATCCTAAGTTTATTTATTTTAATTCTAAAAATGGGCCTAGATCTACAAATTATGAAGTATTTGTATATCACAATCCCTAAGTTAGTCTAATTTACATTGATTTTAATTAAATGGGCTAAATATACATGTTTTAATTTGCAAGTGAGTCTAAAGACTAATGGGCCTAATTCCTTTTAATTAAATGATCTTAAGTCTATTTATTTTAATTCTAAAAATGGGCATAGTTCTACAAATTATGAAGTATGTAATTTAGTGGGTCTAATTCTATATGTTTTAATTCTAAAGTGATCTTAAATCTACAAATAATGGAAAATGCTTAAATAAAATGGGCTAAGTCTAAATTAATTAAATTAAATTTGGTGAGTCTATGTCTAAATTAACTAAATGAGCTTAAATGATCTCTACCATAAATCTAGTTAATTTTAAGCCTAATATGCATTTTACTTAATTAAACCTAAGAAAACCTAAATTTATTTAAATGGGTTAAAGCTTAATGTGGGCTTAGGGCCCAAAACACATAAATACAAATAAACAAGCCCAAAAATAACAAAAATATCAAAACAAACAAATGAAAGATCAAACAATTAATTAATCTATCCTAAAACCCTAATTTAATTAAAGTGACTATAAACAAATAAAATAAAATAATCAATCAAGCCAATTAATTTTACCAACTTAAATCTAATTCAATTTTAATTAATCAACCTAATGATTTCTATAGCCATTAGTTTTAATTAATTACCGAATGAAAACCCTAATTTTACTAACCAATTACTTAAAATAAAATACACAAGCACGCACATCAAATTTCATTATTCCTACTATTGGAGTTATTACAATGAACTATTGAAAATAATAAAAAAGAAAAAGAATTAATACAATCCAAAAAAATAAATAAAAATAAGACAACAATAATAAAAAAAAAACCTAGAAACTACATTTAGCTACAAGGTTCCATCCATGGCATTCCATGGACCTCTATGGATTTGGACCTTCAAGTATCATCATCATGTAATCCCCTCCATAATCACCATCACAAAAGGGTAAAACAATGATTAATGAATAAAATTATAATAAAAATTAAATTAAATTGAAATTCAATAAAATCCAAAATAATAATAATAAAAAAGAATAAAAGAAAGTAGAGAGATGCGAATGCTTTATGGATGCTGAATGAATTGCTCCTCAGACTAGTAAGATCACCAATATTTTTTAGTAGACCTTCAAAACTTATTATTATTCTTTTAAAAAATCTCCAACGAATAAATTATTAAGAATTTTTTGTGTACTACCTAAAGAAAATTCTAAAGATACTTAGGAAGAAGAGAGCCAACATTGTAGAAAAGAATGCTGAGGATTGAGAATTGAGTTTCTTCCTCTTTCTAGGAGCCTAAGCCCTCTTTTTCTATGAAAAGACAAAAAAAAAACCTAGGTCCCATGTATTAAAGAGTTCCAATTTTAAAAGAATTTTATTTCTTGAAAAATTAGATAAATCCCAAAAATAAATTTAAGAAAAAAATTTTAGCTAATCAAAATTCAGGAAAAATATTTTTATTTTCTGTAAAAATACAAAAAACAGACGGAAAACATGTAATTCCGACCGAAATTGTATAATTCTAATTGAAATTCTATAATTTCAATTTTTTAACTTTTAATTATAAAAAGCACCTTAAAGAAATTAAAATTTTCAATTAGGTCTTAAAAATATTACAATTAAGTCCTTAAAAAACCAATGAAACGCTTTTTGAAAATGTATTTAAACTTTTGAGGTTTCAAACTTCAAGCGTTGAAGACTTACTTATAACATTTTCATTATTGGAGTCCTTTGTCGCATCCATATTTTATTATCCCAAAATTGAGTGTTTACAGTATGCTAAATTAGGGTTTAAATGAAATGGCATGTAATAGGAAATAAAGTAATAATTAATAAACTGATTCTAAATGAACACAAGATTGAAAGAAATTAGTATTTCGTATCCAAAATCTTTTAGTTGTGGTGCTAACTCTTTTTATCACTTCCAAATTGTCCCAGTTATTACCTTAGGTGGTGACTCCTCATCTCTATGCTATGTCTTTATGATATAGTAGTGTCTTCTCTAGAGTCTTGAGCTTAAACAATGTCGTGGTTGCTAAAATCTTAAACACCTGCTAAATCTTACAGTCTATAGTAATGACTCCACTAGGGTAAGAGATACTGATTCTACTTATATTCTTTAGAATTATTTTATTAATTATTATTGCATTCATTTGCATGTCCTAATTAATCGATGGCATTGGTTTATGATTCCATGATTTCACTAGCTTCATGGAGTTATAGATTGGTTAACCATCACTCTTAGCCTTAACTCGGTTCAAGAGAGATTATTGGGCCCATCTAACAAGAGTCTGTAACCTAATTCCTAAAGGGGGGTAGTCTTCTCTTGAGTTTGCAAAGGGTGTCGGGCCCCTTTAACCTTGGCCTATAAGTCAAGTCCTATAGGAGGCCATCTTACTAAAGGAACCTTAACTTTTCATTGAACTTAACCACATATAATGGCCTAGTTATTTCCTTTAGGATTTACCCAAATTGCTTGTGATTGTTGCCATAAGGTATTTCTATTTATAAAAGCCCAAGCTTATACTTTTGGAGCCCATTTGGGCTAATAAATATTGGGCTATACCTTTATACTTAGAAATGTTATTCTATTCTTTTACTACTTTGAGAGATATGGCATTCACGTCGGTTCTTGATATCCCCTGTTGATATTAAGGCTAAGAAAAAAAATCCTAGGAAAAGAGACTCACCATTGAACTCGTGTATAGGAGGAATAAGGTTGGAAGGATGTATGTTATACACTTGACTTGTTGCTTGTATACTTGACTCGCTACTTATTACTTGTATAGCACATGCATCATATATACATGCACTATGTGCATTTCATGCATTATACCAATACTTCATTTTTTTCAGCCATCATAGATTCATTCGGGTCTTCCTATGTTTAGAAATGGAGAGGTAGCAGGCTAGAGAGAACCATTTTGAGTTTGAATTCAATAGTTAAAGAGATTCTTCACATACTGGAAAAGAGTCCTATTAACCCACTTAGCTTAAAAGCACTACCAGCACTAACTAGTCACTTAATTGAAGAAATGTAACAATAATAGAGAGGAAATTGGTGCACAAATAACCTGAGGGCTATAATTCAAAATGAACTGAGACAAGCTTTAGCTAGGTTAGCACCACCTCCTACAGTTGCATATGTACGTGTTGTTGTCATACCACCTATTGTTATTGTCCCACCTATTATAGATGATCCACCTATTAACAATGACAATGCTAGGGAACCATAACTGAATGTTGCTAGGAATTTACTTGTTATAGAAATGAAATTTGAGGATGTTGAGAACTACACTATAAAGAGAGCTAAAAAAGAATCACTTAAGCTAGTTTAGGAACTTAAGTCCAAGCATATGCAAGCACTAACTCAAAAAATGTCCAAGATGGATGAGCTGATGAGAGTGTAAGGCATAGGCTACCCATTTAACTTTGATGATGTGCTAGATAAATTCAAAATGCTTTAGCTATAGAAATTTAATGGTATTAAGGACCCGAGAACACATCTTTACTATTATTCAATTGCCTTGAACACTATCAAAGCTCCTTTAGTAATGGTCACTAGACTATTTATGCTATCTTTAGAAGGCATAGAAGTGAACTAGTATCAAAGGCTGGAAAGTCATACTCGAGTTGACTGTAGAGTGTTGTCTAATGCTTTCTTAAAGCAGTGTGACTACAATACCAAGCCAGAGGCATCTATCAGAGACTTAGAATTTTTAAATTTCTTGACAAGGTTTATGAATAAGGCATATTTAATAAAGAAAAAGCCAACTAAGAAAGATCAAGTAGGGATGATTACTTGGGATATATTACCAAATCTGGTTGAAAGGTTGTAGAGGATGAATCCTAAAATGTCTGCAGACTTAAATGATAGATTGTGAGCTATTGAGAATGAGAAAAAGGAAAACATAAGAAGTGTAATGAAAAGGAATTACCAAACTAGGGGTGCATAATAAGGAAGCATTAGCTAGGCTATGGAAGTACATACAGTTTAAACACTGAGGATATTCTCTAAATTTAACCAACCTTTGTCTAAAGTCCTAGACCTCCTAATACAAAAAGGCTTGCTTTGACTGTTAACCTTTTCCAAACTACTAAACCCAAATGTCCCTAGCTATGATCTAAAAAATTACTGTAAATTCCATCATGTCATTGGACACTCCATAAACACCTATATTCACCTCAAAAATGAAATTCAAAACCTCATAGATGTTGGAAGAATCATAGACCTACAAAACCCAAGCATAAAAAATAGCCCTTTCCTAAACTACCAAATTATACCTTCCCCAACCACCATGATAATCAACTCAGGAGTTAGTGAGGACAAAGTACTAAGCTCCTTTGAGGACCTATACCTTAAAAATAATGAGAAATCTCTTAATATTCCTAAAGATGTGGAAAGAGTAGAAGATTTTTTAGGACAGCCCTCAGGCAAGTTTGACTATAAGGTGTTTTACACTAAACCACCTTCTTTTGATATACCCATTGAGTTAATTATGCCTACAGGATGGGGTGATGAGTTTAATGATGAGAAGATACTCGACAAGGAAGAAACATGCATAGTTGGAAAGAAAGCAAAGCCACTAAAGGAAAGTTTTGTTAAAGAAGGACATTGGAAGTCTTACTTCAATGTAAAGGAACCTGTCAATATGCCCGATGTGGATGTTCTTGAGAATGATATCTCTAAGGAATAAATCATTTAGAACCTAGTGCACGATAACAAGGATGAGGAAATGCAAGAATAGCCACTAGGTCAGCCACTTAAATGATAGCCACCATGAGATATAGCATCCCTAGCATTTAAAATAGAAAATAATTCTCTTGTTATTTTCTTTTAATAACATTATTGTTTCTTTACAATTTTTTTTATTGATCAATGATATGAATTCTGATCATGCTTACTTATGTAATGTGCATCCTAATGCTACTGTGCATTATGATATTGATCGCATATATACATTTGACATAAATTTAATTCAATTAGATTCATTTAGCATAGGCATAAATGTAAATTTAAAGAACATTCACATATCACATCATATAACTTCTAAAAAGTGAAAAAAGAGAAAGAACAAAGAGAGAGAAAAAAAGGAAAAGAATAATAAGGTAAAATTAAAGAGAAAATTTAGCACTGGCTGATAGCAGGAGTTATATCATGTGATGTAATAAATGTTCTCATTTTTGTCCTAATGGATGACTAAAATTGAATTTGAATTTTTTGTTCAAATATTGCATATTCATCTTTATCATACCGCATAAGTATCTGAATGAAAAGACAATACATAAGGCTAAATCAGAGCTATGAGATCACTTTTTTTAGCTATGTTTTCTCTTCTTATTCTGCTTATAAGTATATTATCCCTTTATACCTAAGGAATTCATGTGGCTCAATGACTCACATTGCAACTCTTGTCTTATAACTATCATAAATTGTTGCATCAGCATCAAGCTTTATGTTCTACTCAAGAATTATTTGAAGCTATAAATTTTTCATCTTGTCAAGAAAATCTTGCCTTAAGAGATGGCCCTCAAAATTAGTAATAATAGTGATGATGGATTAAGGATGACCATACTAATCGTGAAGATGTGACATAAAAAAGAAGGTTGAAGATGTAACCAAAATAAGAGAACATAATGATTACACAAGTTAATGAATACATGTTTCAACTTCTAATATGAAAAAGTCTAGTTCAGTATCAAGAACTCTCTTCAGTTAGTTCACTCACTCCTCTGCATCTTTAATATACGAGACTGCAACTATTAAGGTTAGTAAGATAAAGGGGTTAATAGGAGTAATGAATAAATAAAGAAAATAAGACTGCAAAAATAACATTAATGAATCCAGTCATAATAAGATGCATTAGTTTGGCTTTATTCTCCATGATCCTAGTATCATCATCTCTATAAAAAACTGGGAGAAAAATTATCAAACTCTGGGGGCAAAATAAAATTCGGGGGCAAAATTGCAGAATAATAAATATGCATTTGAGGATGGAATGCCGAAATACAAGAGTCAACAAACAAATACTAGGGTAAAAAGAAGGAAATTACAACCAACAGCTAATAGCTCAATAATATAGCATAGCCTAATCATTTATTTGACAAACTGTATCAAAAGCTCTAACATTAGAAGTACCAACAGTGAAGCAGTCAATGCTCAAACCTATAGGCTATTGATGAGACAATAGGTCCAGTATACCAATGATACATTCGTTGGCCCTAAAAGGTCCAACATACCAATGATACATTCGTCGGCCCTAAAATGCTCAAACCTAAAGGTCCAGTATACTAATGATACATTCATCGTCCCTAAAAAAGAAGAATGCACTCAATACTTAAAATGAATGCACTCTGAAAAATTATTTGATCATGAAATATGATCTCTAACTCCTGAAACTTTTCTGCATGAGATATTAAGAAGAGGAATGAAGCCCTTTACTATAGCAGTAATGGAATGGCAGAAATATAAACGCAGCCTAAAGCCACAACTTCAATAGTGGAGTATCATGATCCTGTGATCAAAGACATCATCATTGCAATCAAAAGGGAAGAATGAAGAAGAATAACATTGCATTTTGATAAAATCTCTTCACTTACAAATAGACCATACTAACTTATGGTATTTTGTGTAGGGAAAAATAAAAAAGAATAAAAAAGGGGAAAAGAACTGATACATTAATAAGAATGGGCAAGATAGCAAATGCCAAACACTTATCAAAATAATCAAGGGAAGTAACAAAACTCTATTTCCTTAGATTCTGTAATAAAGTACAATCCTAATAATAAAATCCATAAATTGAAAGTAAATTCATCCACTTTACAGGATCATGTATGAAATTTTATCTTATGAACTTTGATCTTAGTGGATTTCTTTTATTAGCCTTGCAGAATTCAGATGTTCAGTTAACAACTTTATGTTGAAAGTTTATAAAACCCTAATCAATCTAATGTTTGCTTTGCACCCAAACGAGGGGAAAAATATGCAAAAATAAAATTTATGGACTTGCAGTATAAATTGCTTGAATTTTAAAATATCATTTTAATCTTTTGAATGATAAAATGTGCATATAATCTACTATAATGCTTAGAAATGAGTACAAGTACAAAATTCCTTAACGATATCCATACTGAGTAATACGAGAAAGGTGGGGGAATACTAAGAGGAGCAAAATAAGAACAAGCATAACCTACTTTAATGCTTTGAAATGAGTAAGAGTATCAGCATGAACCTTTGGCGGTATCCACGCTTAATAATATAAGAAAGGCAGGGAAATACTAAAAGAGGATCACATCAAAAGCTGCTCTATTTACTCTAATGCTCTTTAAGAGTATAAGTATCCAAAAGACCTTTCCAATGGTGTCCATGCTGAGGAATATTGGAAAGGCAGGGGAATACTTAGATAAAGAAGAAAAGCACAAAAATAACTTAAAGATTGTTTTAATACTCAAAATTTGATTTATTTATGCTTAAATTCCATGAGTTTTGTTTAGCAAATTCTCTCTGAAATTTGATGTGGAAGTAAGCTTTCACTTGGTAAAAAATATGCTCTTAATATAAGAAGATTAATGATACCTCTAACTCTTGCGAATTACAAATAAATGATAGTCATAAAAATCAAAATTAGTTAGATTCGTTGAGTGCATGTTATATCCTAATAAAGTAATGAATTTTCTCATAAATTTAAAAAAAAATAAAAAAGAGTACTTTTTATAACAATTATCATGCTGAAACTAACTTCAACAAGTCTTCAGGAACAACAAGTCCAAAAGAAGATAAACTCAATATGTGGAATTAGCATTAGCGACAACAAGTTAATCAAAGTCGGTAAGCAATAAAGGTGGTTGATTAGAGTCAATCAGCAAAAATTTAAAGACAAATGGCTAAAAATTCCAATAAGATAACACAGTTGATCAACACAAAATCTCAAAATCCTAGTCAACATGAAATTCTAATATAATGTATGTTGCATACATTGCACTTCATCTCAGTTATATGCCACACAGTAGCTATAACACAATTTTAAAATTCACCTTGTTATATGCTACACAGTAGCTATAACATAGTTTTTGAATTCACTTTGTTATATGCTACACAATAGTTATAACAAAAATTCTAAATAATCATAATTTACTAGACACTACATAGTAGTTATAGCATAGTATTAAATTATGATTAGCTAGACACTATATAGTAGTTATAGTACACTTTTTATCTAACTTGCTAGACACTACATAGTAGTTATAGTCCATTATCAAATCACTTTTGCTAGAAAATCCATGGGAATTATAGCACATTTCAAATCAATTTGCTAGATGCCCCACAAGACCTATAGCATATTTGTCTTCAGCTATACACTACATAGTAGTTATAACATATTTTCGCTAAATGTTCCATAGGAAATATAGCTAAACTTTCAGTCACAATTACTAGACATTCCATAGGAACTATAATACAATTTTCTAGACACTACACAGTAGTTATAACATATTTTTGCTAAATGCTCCATAGGAAATATAGCAAAACTTTCAGTCATAGTTAGTAGACGTTCCACAGGAACTATAGTACAATTAGCTTGACACTACACAATAGTTATAACATATTATCATAGGATGTCCCATAGGGAATATAGTGAAAATCATGATCTCTAGATATCCCACAGGGAATATAGTGAAAATCACTTGCTAAATGTCCTATAAGGAATTTAGCAAAATGCACCGAATGCAGTGTCAATCATTATTCACTGAACACAGTGATAGCATCATCACTATATGTTCTATAGGAACTATAAGTTATTTTTAAAATGCACTGAATGCAGTGTCAATCGCCATTCAATGAACACAATGATAGCTTCACCGCTATATATTCCATAG
Source organism: Mallotus nudiflorus (assembly GCA_947683625.1). Classification (NCBI taxonomy): domain Eukaryota; kingdom Viridiplantae; phylum Streptophyta; class Magnoliopsida; order Malpighiales; family Euphorbiaceae; genus Mallotus; species Mallotus nudiflorus. Next base: position 3,084,775 of record CANTUR010000002.1, read on the forward strand.
GAACTATAACTTATTTTTAAAATCCACTGAATGCAGTGTCAATCGCCATTCATTGAACATAGTGATAGTATCACTACCATATGTTCCATAGGAACAATAGCTTATTTTCAAAATGCACTGAACATAATGTTAATCACTAAACATAGTGATAGCATTATAACTAAAAATTTCACAGGAATTCTAGTATTCCTTAAATCGTATTCAACATTGCATAGTATTATGTATAGTCATGGTGCATTAGTAAGTGTTTTAACTCTTTGCTTTGAAATTGTGTGCTTATTCGCTTTGCCATAATTTTTCAAGTAAATAGCGACAAAGGGGGGCAACTATAAGCACCGAATTTTAAGATAGTTCAATGTGGATGCAATATAGAACTCTAATGAAGAAAATTTGTTACAAATAGGTCTGTGGTTATGGATTTATCAATCTCAAGGCTTAATTGTATTTTTAAGGACTTAATTATAATGTTTTCTTTGGGGACCTAATTGAAAAGTTTTGACTCTTTCAAAGGTCATTCGATAATTAAAAGCTAAAAAAAGAGAGGAAAGATTACCGATAAAAAATATGTAATTCCAACCAGACTAACAAATTTCTAATGGGAAATATAGAACTTCGATCAGAATTCTATATTTTCTATTGAATCTATAATTTCGATCAGAATTATATATTTTCGATTGCAAATCTATAATTCCAATTAGAATTATATATTTCCGATTGGAATTATATATTTCCAATCGAAAATTTATAATTCTAAATAGAATTGTATAGTACCAGTTTTCGTTCAAATTTTTTTAAGTTTGAAAATATTTTTCTTGATATTTGATGGGATAAAAATTAATAATTTTAAAAATAAAATATAAAGACAATCCTGATAAATGATTTATCAGGTTGTTTTGAAAATAATTTTTTTTTAAAATAAAATCTTGATCTCCTGTGATTATTAAATCATAGGAGGTTAGCTACCTCTTGATTTAGAAAAAGGAACATTTTAAATGTAAGTGGGGGGCTTTTTGGCTAAAAAAAAAATCATAGAATGGAAAAAGACTTGAAAAAAAAAAAGCTTTTGAATGTAGAATCAAAATTCTCCCCGAGGTTTCCTTGCACATTCTTTTCCTTCAATAAAAAAAGTTCTAAAAAGAGCAGTAAGCCTGAGAGATCAAAATCAAATCTACAAACTTTATTTAACACAGTGAATAAAGCTTTCTGAGGAGCAAATCAATACTGCATCACAACATACTCATCCCTTCTTTATTTTTATTTTCTTTATTTCTTTCTTTATTTTAATTTATTTTTTTCTTTTATTTTATCTAATTTGCTCTTGATTCTAACTTTATTTCCTTTATGTTTTTTTTTTATGTCAATGGCTATAGTGGGAGAAATATGAAGGAATGATTGAATGGGTATCAAACCTATGAACATCCATGGAAAGCCATGGATTAATCCTGTATCAATCCCATGTAGATTTTAGGTTTTTTTAATGTTTTTTTATTATCCTATTTTTTATTTATTTGGTTTATTGGGCTGTGTATTTAATTAATTTTAATTCTTTGTGAGTAGGAATTGTAATAGCCCCAATAGTGGAAAAATTGAATATTTATTTTTCTATATTAAAATTAATTAATAAATTATGTTCAATTTGGTAAAACCCTAATAAAATCAATGGTGGCTTTAGATTAATTTAGTTGCATGTAATTAAAATTAGGGCTAGACATAACTGAATGTATGTTTTTTATTCATTATTTGCTTTATTTTATTATTTGGGTTTGTTTGTATATTTTTATTCATTTTGGGCCTCAAGCCATGTTTAGGTTCTAACTCATTAATTAATAGGTTTTTCAAATTGGATTTAGATTTAATTAACTTTAAAATCAATTTAGGCCCATTATGATTAATTTAGACTTACACCCATTTTTTAGCTATTAAAATTAATTTAGATATAGCTCAATCTAGTAAAGCATTTTTTTTCCTTTTCTTTATTTAAATAAACCTAGGATCATTTTATTTCAATTAAAATTAATTAGAATTAGGCCCACTAATGCATCCAATTCAATCCAAATCAATTGTCTATAAAATCAATAGGTTTAAACCCACTTTTTAGAATTAAAACAAGTAAACTTAGGCTCTTTAATTAACTTAAAATATATGCCCACCTTTAGCTTTATTTCATTTATAAATAAAACATGTAGATTTAATCCATTTAATTAAAAATTAATGTAGATTAGACTAATTTAGGGATGTTACATTTTAGAGTTAAATGGATTAGAGTTAAATGTATGCTAAATTAGGGTTTAAACGAAAATACATGTAAATAGGGAATAAGTTAATAATTAATAAGCTAGTTCTAAATGAAAACAAGACTGAAAGAAGTTAGTATTCAGTATCCAGGATCTCCTAGTTATGGTGCTAACTCTCTTTTAAAGAATTGAGTTATCACCACCTTTGAATTGTCCTAGTTATTACCGTGGGTGGCAACTCCTTATCTCTACGCTATGTCTTTGTATATAGTAGTGTGTTGTCTAGAGCCTTAAGCTCAAATAATATCACAGTTGCTAAAATCTTGGACGCACGCTAAACCCTACCATCTATAGCTCTATATGATCTTAGACTTTAACTTTATGTGACTCTTATGATTATTGACAATATGGACTTCACTAAACCTTATAAAGCATTTTAAATCTTTTAGCTTTAGTCCTTATAATTGGTCTTTCATACTTGAGAGAATCATCACGATCATCTTGCTTGATGCTTACTTGGTTTGCAATAGTGGTGGTGATGGTGCTGGTAGTAGGGAAAATTATGATGGTGGAGATATTGGAGGTTATGATGGTGGTGGTGGTACTGCAGCCACCATGTTAGGAGGCTTTAGTGGTGTTAGTGGTGTTGGATGTTATTATAGTGGTGGTGGTAGGGGGCAGTGGTGGTGACAACGGAGGTTATAGTGGTAGTGGTGATAACAAAGGTTGTGGTGGTTGATGAGACCATGGTAATGTCAAAATATTAATTGAAAAACTTGAAAAATATCTTTTTATTAATTTTTTTACATCCTTTTATAATTTTAAAATTTTATAAAATAGTTTTCTAGATTTATAAATTAGAAAATATCACAAATAAACAATAAATACTATTTTTCAGTTTTTTGAAAAAAATTTGGAAAAACAAGCCTCATTTTCCAAAATGAAAGGTTATTTAGTTTTCGAAAACATTTTTCATTTTTTCCAATTTTCTTTTTCATTTTTTTCTAGTTTTGAAGAGAGAGGGTGTAATTGAAGTTGATAACTTGATAATGCTAAATGAAAAATTGGATGCTTTATCCATGAGGATGGAAAAAATGAGTGTTAATGCAATTTCTAACTTGTCTTCTTCTTGTGAATTATGTCAGGGTGGTCATCCAACCAATAATGTTAAATGATGCAAGGAATGTTAATGGAGAATATAAACCATGTGAACAACTTCAAGGGGCAATAGAACTAAGTGCATGGGAACACCTACAATTCCATTTAGAGAAATCATCCTAATTTCTCTAAGAGGAATTAAGAAAATAACTAGTGGAGGCCACAAGCACTATGAGGATTTGGAAGGTAGAATGCACAACATCACTAACCTAATTTTTAGTATGAAAAAGGTTCATATTCAAGGACTTCTTTGGAGAGCAAGTTGGAGAAGTTCATGGATGTCATGTCGACAAAAATCAACCAAAATAATGAAGCTATAACGAGGTTAAAGGGCATATTTGAGAAAATGTATCAAGACACGCAACTTATTTTCAAAAATCATTCTTCCTCTATCCATAATTTAGAGGTGCAAATGGGGAAATTGGCAAACTTTTGTCAATGAGAAATTAAGGTTCCTTGCCAAGCAATACTAAAAAAAATCTAAAAGAGCAGTTGAAGGCTATTACCTAAAGAAGTGGAATAGAGATTCAAACCCTAAAAACAACTGTGGAATATGAGAAGGAGAAGACAAAAGAAGAGGAGAAGGAACAAGAAGATAAGTGGGTTAAAGTGGCAGAGGATAAAAATGTGGAGAAACCAACACCACCACCAGTGAAGCCTTATAAACCTCCAGTTTTATAACCTCAAAGGTTGAAGAAACAAGAGCATAATCAGCAATTTGCAAAATTCTTGGAGAGGTTTAAGGCACTCCACATCAATATGCCTTTTGTGGAATGTCTTTCTCAGATGCCAAAATATGCCAAGTTTCTAAAGGAGCTGATTTCCAATAAAAAAAAAGTTATAGGAGTTTAAGACATTTACACTCACAAAGGAGTATAGTACAATCATCTCAAATAAACTTCCTTTGAAAAGGAAGCATCTAGGGAGTCTTATTATTTCATGTTCTATTTGAAATTTAAATTTTCAAAGAGTTTTATATGATTCAAAAACTTCAATTAATCTTATGCCTTTATCTAGTTATAGGAAATTAAGGCTAGGAGAAGCAAACCCCAAAAATATCAGATTGCAACTTATAAATAGGACAGTGAAAGAACTAGAAGGCATAGTGGAACATGTGGTAGTAAGGGCTAGAAAATTCATTTTTCCAGTTGATTTTATAGTCCTTAACTTTAAAGAGGATGAGGAGGTTCCAATAATCCTTGGTATGCCTTTTATTTACATTGCAAGAGCAATCATTGATGTTTATAGTTGAACTCTCACATTGAGAGTAGGGGAAGAAAGCTGTAAGTTTAACATTTATCAAAGCATGAAATACCCTTATGATGAGGATTTTTGTATAAGAGTAGATGTTATTGATGAATGTGTGAATGAAGTCTAATGATGGAGGTTGGAAAAATCTACGGAGATTGAAAATATTGAGAAGTATTTTCAGGTACAATCCTCTCAAGATGAAGTACACCTCAAACACCAACCCCATATACCATAAATAAAATTACCAAACACTGAACCCACACCACCCTTAACTATTAAACCACTAAAATTAGACTTGAAACCTTTACCCTAATATTTGAGGTACATTTTTCTAGGAGAAGATCAAACACTATGTGTGATTATATCTTTTAAATTGAATAAAGATCAAGAGGATTTGCTAGTAGACATGCTAAAGAGGAGAGTAAAAGCAATTGGTTGGTAAATTTTTGACATTAAGGGCATAAGTCCATCTTATTGCATGCACAAGATCTTGATGGAGGAAGGACATAAGCCAACCATTGAAAGGCAAAGAAGGTTTAATCCAAACATGCAAGAAGTACTAAAAAAATAAGTAGTCAAGCTTCTTATTGCAAGGATCATTTACCTGATATCAGATAATTCTTGGGTGAGCCCAATTCAGTGTGTACTAAAGAAGGGTGAAATTACAATTGTAAAAAAAAAAGGAAAGGGAGTTGATTCCTCTAAGAGTTATAAGTGGATGGAGGGTGTGCATTGATTATAGAAAGTTGAATTCATCCACAAGAAATTACCACTTCCCATTACCTTTCATTGATCAAATGTTAGAGCAAATAGTAGGACATGGTTTATATTATTTTTTGGATGGGTACTCAGAATACAATCAGATTGCAATGACTCTAGAAGATCAAGAGAAAACCACTTTTACATGTCCTTATGGCACATTTGCATATAGGAGGATGCCATTTAGATTATGTAATGCTCCTACGACATTCCAAAGATGTATGATTGCTATATTTGTAGATTTGGTAGAGGAGATCATGGATGTTTTAATGGATGATTCTTTTATCTATGGAAACTTATTTAAAGTATGTTTAAACAATCTAGAGCAAGTTCTTACACAATGTGAAGAAACATACTTGGTGCTAAATCAAGAAAAGTGTCATTTAATGGCAGATGAAGGAATCATTCTAGGAGATAGAATTTCAGCTCAAGGGATTAAAGTTGATAAAGCAAAGGTGGAGATAATTAAGAGCTGTAGTACCATATAAATGTGAAGGGAGTTAGGAGTTTTCTTGGCCATACAGGCTTCTATAGGCAATTCATTAAGGATTTTTCAAAAATCTCTAAACTCCTCTGTAAGTTGTTTGAGAAAGATTCACCTTTTGATTTTATTAATGATTGTAAATTGGCTTTTGATAGGTTGAAGGAAGCCCTTATCTAAGCTCCAATAGTGATAGCACCAGATTGGAGTCTACTATTCAAGTTGATGTGTGATGTGAGTGATCACACAATAGGAGCTATGCTTGGTTAAAGGAAGGAGAACAAACTACATGTGATATACTATGCAAGCCAAACATTGACTGATTCACAACTAAACTATGCTTCTATAGAAAAGGAGATGTTGGCAGTCATTTTTACTTTTGACAAGTTTAGATCATATCTCCTTGGCTCTAAGGTTATTATATACATAGATCATACAACTTTGAAGTACCTAATGAACAAGAAAGATTCCAATCCAAGGCTCATAAGATGGGTATTGTTGTTGTAAGAGTTTGACATTGAGATTAGAGACAAAAAGGGATCTAAAAATGTAGTAGTTGATAATTTGTTGAGGCTAGACAAAGAGCAAGAGGAAAGGAATAGTCAAGAACCTATCAACAAACTATTTCTATATAAGATGCTTTTGGCCATATGGATCATGGGTGCTCCTTAGTTTGCTGACATAGCAAATTTTTTGTTAAGTGGAGAAGTGCTGGAAGAGTTCACTCCTTAATAAAAGAAGAAGTTGATTCATGATTCCAAATTTTACATTTGGGATGAACCATTTTTATGGAAATTACATAATGATGGTATGGTGAGGAGATGTGTAGCAAGTGAAGAAGTTAGGTCAATATTGCAACATTGTTATGGAATGGTCAATGGTGGAAATTTTCAACCATATAGAACAACTGCTAAGGTTCTTAAAGCAAGGTTCTATTAGCCTACACTTTTTCAAGATGTAAGAGACTTTGTGATTCATTGTGATCCATGTCAAAGGAGTGGCAACATTTTAAAGAATGATGAAATGCTTCAATCTGGAATTTTTGAGGTTCAAAAATATTTGACGTATGGGGCATTGACTTCATGGGGCCATTTCCTTCGTCATAGGGTAACAAGTACATTCTTGTTTGAGTGGACTATGTTTCCAAATGGGTAGAGGCCCAATCATGCTCAGCAAATGATGTAAAAGTTATTTATAAGTTTTTAAAGAAGTTCTTCTCTTAATTTGGTATGCCTAGAGTAATCATAAATGATAAGGGAACACATTTTTGCAATAAAAACATAGAAACCTTATTGGCTCATTATGAAGTGAAGAAAAAAGTAGCTACACCTTATTAGTCTTAAATGAGTGGACAAGTTGAACTGAGCAATAAGGAGCTGAAGAAAATTTTGGAAAGAACAGTGAGTGGGTCAAGAAAAGAATGGGCAAGGAAGCTTGATAATTGTTTCTAGGCATATAAAATAACCTATAAAACACCTATTGTGGTGTCTCCTTTTAGGTTAGTTTATGGGAAAGCATGTCATCTTCCTATTGAACTTGAACACAGGGCTTATTAGGCGATGAAAGCTTTGAATTTTGACTTCAACTAGGCAACTGAAAAGAGATTGTTATAGCTAAGTGAGCCTTAAGAGATTAGAGAAGTTGCCTATGAGAATTTAAGAAGTTATAAGGAACACACAAAAAGAAGGCACGATGCAAAAGTAAAGTAAAAAAGTTTAAGGAAGGTGATCAAGTGTTGCTTTTCAATTTAAGGCTCAGATAATTTCCATGAAAATTAAAGAGTAGATGGTGAAGACCATTTACAATGACTCAATCATACCATCATGGACGTGTAGAATTATGCTACACCAGAGGAGACAAATTCAAAGTGAATGGGCAGAGATTGAAGCTATACCATGGAGGCACATTGGAGAATTTCTGTTAAGTTGCATACTTGAGGGAGTCAACTACGTGATCAATATGGCAGTCTAGTGCATGGACCCTTGAAAAATTGCTTCTTTGGGGCTCAACCAAGATTGTTTTTATTTGGTTTTATTTTAATCATTTCTTTTATGCTTTTGTAATTTTATTATAGTTTTAATCTTTGTTTTCTTTTATGATTTCAAGAAGTGAGGAAATGAGGAGCTCTAGCAGAGGTTTTGTAAGTTAAATTTGTGTGGAATATTAGTTGATATGATGTGTAAGTCATTTATGTGATACCTTATATGCAAAATTGTGATTGATACTTTGATTGGTGAATTGGTCAAGTTGAAGACCCTGTGGTACAACCATGTGACATGATTATTGTTCTTTACTATTAATACTTACATTTAGGCATGGCCATATGCATTTTGCACACAACCATGCCCATGTTAAGGTTAAAATTTTGCAACAAAGCATAGTCATGCATATTTTATGCATAGTTATGTGCCTAACAAGCTTAAAACCTATAACCAGGCATGGCCATGTGCCTATCATCAATAAATAATATGCCAATAGGTTGCACAGCCATGCGCCCTAACATGCATGGTCGTGTGTCTCCTACTATACATGACGTGCACTCACTTTTAAGTGGAGTCCCTCCACTTTCCTAACATTCCCCACTTCTTAAACACCTAAGGTTTCTATCCATAACCACCTTTACCAGTTCTCAAACCTTAGCATTCATCAATTCCCATAACCTTTCCCTCTTCCCAAACTCTAAAACTCCTAAATTTTAACTACCTTTTCTAATTCTCATCACCCTACCTCTTCCATTTAAACACCAACCACTCTTCCAATTCCTCAAATCTTCTTATTATTCACTCATTCTTCTCTATTAGCACTTTTTTTAACTCTGTATTTCCTTCATACCACCATAGAAAGAGAGTAAAGGAAGAAAAGCATTACAAAGAAGATATCTGCTCGTCCTCCTATAAGAGCAAGGCTTGGTGGAAGCTCTAACAACCCACGTGGTGATAATAAAGAACGAACGATAAAACCCTTTCTTAGTTAAAATTTTTTTAGGCATGACGGGCATAAGAATAAATTTAAGCAAATGATGAATAGGAAGATTGTCCTTAATAGATATGTTGGTGCTTCAACTTTAAAGATGAGGTAATGATGCATGTCAATAGGATGGGTTAGGGTGAATTTGTATGCAAAGTCCCACTTATACTAGTCCTACTTATGAGTTTTTCTTTTCATTTAGCTTGTATGAACAAAATCTTATGCTCAAGTTTCAATTGGGAAATAAAGAACACAATTTAGGCTTATTTGAAATTAATGATGTGTTTCATTTTCCTAAGGATCAAAATGCTAAAGTTGAGTATGATAGAGATGTTTTTTGGAGGAAAATAACTGAGGAAAGCACATGTTTCTATGAGGCTAGGGTAGCAAAAGAATCCTACATTTGATCTCCCGCTTTGAAGTATTTGCATAGGCTCATGGTCCATTCTTTATTTCTAAGGAAAGAAGAAGATTCGATGGTTACCAACACTACTAAACATTCTGTATTGTATGGTCAATAATAGGAAACTTGATATTTGTCATGCTTTAGCTAAAAAATTAAGGGATGTAGCTACAAAAGTAATTGGGGCTATCAAAATAGGAGGACTAGTGACCACCATAGTTACTCACTTAGGCTTTGACACTAAACATATGCCATATGAGAAGTTTAAGGGCCATTTCTTTATTGACATTAACATGATGGAAGCTATGGGTTTAGTTCATGTGGACCAAAAAGGAAGAGCATTCCTTACCCAACCTATTTTGCTAGAGGAGCCACAAGAAAAGGAGGAGGAGGAAGATAAAAAAGCTACCCTAAATGCAACCATAGAAAGCTTGGATAACTTAGAACTTCAAGTGGGAATAGTTGATTCAAATGTTGGTGAGTTGGATACAATGGCACACTGATTGGACTTTATAATGATAGGAATGAATCAAAATGTGAATTTAATCAACCATAATCTCATGGCATTCTTTAATGCCCAAAATTTTGTTCCTCTACACTATCTGCCCATTTATAATGAAACTGAAGAGGAAGAAGATGGCTCCTCTTCCAAGGATGAAGGAGAAGGGTGAAAACTTTATTTCAAATTATTGTCTCATTATAGCTTGAACAATGTTAATTTAAGTTGTTTTTGATATTATGTTTTGTGGACTAATGCATTTAAGTTTCATTTGTTAAGTTTTATTATGTTTGTTTGAATTGTTAAAGTTTGTTTTATTTTAGTTTAAATTGTTTTAGGATTTTATTTTATTAATGTTAATTTTCCCTTATTTCATGTTTAATTTTCCTTTTATATGGATGACATGAGTTTAGGATACTTATTCTATAAAAATTGATGGCAATTATATTGATAAAAGTTAAACAAGACAGTTTCTCATGTTCAGATCATGTTTCAAGGACATTCATGTGCCTTTAGAGCTCTAAATTTATGAACCAAGCATGGTCATGCACCTCTAAGTGCACAACCATGTGACTTGATGAGCTTAAAATTGTCAAAACATGGCACACGGTCATGTGCCCTGACACACATGGTCGTGCGCCTTGATGAACATGGCCATTCAATTTTTATTTCTCATTTTGCTTATCATATGCTCATGCAATGAGAATATTACACATTTTAAGTGTGGGGGAGAGATTAAAATTTTTGAATTTTAAAATTTTTAATTTTGTTTGTTAATTTTTATTTTATTTTATTTTCCTTATTATTTAAGGATTATAAGAGAGCTTAATTTCCTATTTGGTTCCTAATTCCTATTTGATAAAAGGAAACTTTGACTTGATAATCTTTATTTTTTCTTTTTGTAAAAATTACATATTAGTTCCTTTCCTTTTTGTTTTAGGAATAGAATTCTTTATAGCCCTTTTTCTTACTTAAACCCTATTATTCTTGTGTTTTATTTTTGTTCTTGTTATTTTTCTCTTTTACTATTCTTTCAGAGACATTAACTTTGTTATGATGGCTAGAGCAAAGACATTATATCAAGGAAAGAGGCTTAGTAATAGCAAAGGTAAGTCCAAAGACATAAGGGATGATTATGAAGCTTTCTTTGCCATTTATTGGGAAAATGAAGGTAATAGATTCTGCTCCTTAGTTAAAAGAAATTTCAGCAAGCCAAAATATTTTGATGATGAGGTACTTTTGTATATGGGGATTAAAGGAACCATAGACATGTTTTGTAAGAAATTAGGGTGGTCTAAACTAGCTATAGCCCAACATGACATGTTCTTTGAGCTTACAATAGAATTTTATACTACATTTAAAATTCTAAATGAGAATCAAGGGGTCTTTGCATCTAGGTTCTTTGGAAAAGAATACTATTTTAACTACAAAATAATATCTAATATCTTTGGTTTTCCTAAAGGAGCTATTTATCAACCTCTATTGGATTATAATATGAGTAGTTTTTAGCATCAAATTAGTAGGGGTGATAGAGTTTGTGAAGGCCAAGTAATGAGCAATAGGTTAATTAAAGATCACTTATATTTAATTATGCAAAAGTTCATGTCACACACCATTTTTAGTAGAAAAGACAACACTAGGGTTTCTTTAGATGAGTTATTTATGTTTTCTTGCTTGAAAATTAACATAAAAGTGTGTAGCATATACTTTGTTTTGTGTTCTATGTGGCATGTTGTGTAGGCTAGGAAAGCATTGTTGTCATTAGGGTATATTATAACTAGTTTAGCATTGTATTTTACTCCATATGAATTTTCCAAACATCAATTAGAGCCCCTAGAATCTGAATTCCTTGATGAAGACTACCTTATTTAAGCTAAAATTATCACAACACTTAATGAGCTTCATGATGTCACTTCAAGAAGATGCTACTTGTTATGCCAAACGATAATGTAACATGGTGAAGTCCTTTTACCTCCTAGCACTATGGAGGAAGAAGCTAATGGAAGTGAAAGCCAAGCAAGGAAGAGAGGGAGCACCGAAGGATAGAGTGAAGGAATCATGAAAAAAATCAAGGAGCTTATGGACGTCTCTGACAATAGGATTGGGAATATGATCATAGACTTGTCTCTTGAGATGGAGAAATTTGCGAGACATTGCAAAGTGAGGGCTAAAAGGTTGTAAGCCCAAATTCATGAAATCTTTTACATACTTCCTCAACGCAAAGGGTCTAACATGATTAATGAGGCAGTAAGAGATCTTATTATTATTCCCTTCACTTCCCCACTAAGTGCATCAAAATGAGGGAAGCACATTATTCTTTGGTTTTTTTAAAATTTCTTTATATGTTTGTGTGTTTGTTTTACTTTAAAAGTCATACATGTTTTGGTTTAATTTTGGAGTTGTTCATGCATTACTATCACACTTGGATTGTTGCAATCTATTCACATATAGAGTCTTGTTCACTAAAGTTTAGTTTTCTTAAAGAAATGCTCTAATCTTCCTTTAATGATTTGTTTGGGACTTTTTAAATTAGGAGAAGTAATTTATGATTAGGAATTTTTACATTTTAATGAACTTAATGCTAAATTTTCTATTGAACAAATGCATTTAGGTTCTTAATGCTTAAGAAAAATGTTTGTAAGTTGGAATTTAAGTCTAACCTTAGTATGGTTAAATTCTCATGCATTTTGGTTTATTTTCATTTAAAAAAAAAAGATGGAGCGTAAAATGCACTTATTAGGAGCAAAATTTAAAAAGAATCTCTTTAAATGCTCCTTTTACTCCAATGCTCTTTTTAGAGTACGAGTATCCAAAGAGCCCTTTTTGGAGGTATCCACACGGAGTAGTACAAGAAATGTGGGGGATACTGAGATTGGAAAAACTTTGATTGAATAAAAGTTTTAAAACCTTATATGTGTTGAATTTTTAACTTCCTAAGTTTTAAAGTGATTCCTACTTGCTTTCATTTTTCTTGAATGTCAATTATTTACTTTCATGATTTCAATAGAAAAGTATGCTCTTCACATGGTAACAATGCATTCTTGACCTCAGATTACTATCTTAATTTTGATTTTTTAAACTTTTTATTATAGGAATATTAAGGTAGTTAGTCAAGTTAAGACTAAGCAATAAGCATGATTCTTTAGGTGAATATGGTGTGTTTGAGCTTTGCTTGAGGACAAGTTAACATTCAAGTTTAGGGGAATTTGATGGGTATGAGAAATGTATTATTTTGAGCACTCAATGTGTTAGAATTAGGTATCATTCTAGTTCCATTTGTTATCTTTTGTTTAAATGTTTATGTTTTATGATTTGAGTTTATGTTTACTTTTAGTATTTTGGGTTACTTTTGGTTGTTTTTATGCATTTAGGTGTTCAAAGAACAATGATGGAATAAGGCATAGGACTTTTGAAGGCTATGGATGTGTCCAAAGAGCATTCAAGGCAAAATCTAGCAAGTTTGAGACTTAGAAGAGATGCATGGCCATGTGCATTTTGCATGTTAAAATCCTAGGATAGCCTAACCACATAGACAAGCATTTGAATAAAATGGATCATATTTTTAAGATGATAAAGTGCTTTAGGTAGCCCTTTGGTACCTAACAGAGAAGTATAGTTCTAGTTTTTGACTTAAAATTGAAATTTAGGTACATTTGTCATTTTTTTAAAATAAAGTTTCATTTCCTAAAAGTTCAATTTGGCCAAAAAGACCTTTTTTGACAATGTAACCCAATACTTACCCAAAATGGGTCACCTAATCAATATTCTATCTTTCAATAAAGCATGAGGTACACAAGTGATGAAAAGTGCATTAATTGAACTAAAAAATAGATTTTGTAAACATTATCATCAAATTAATAAAATAATCAAGGATCATCACTACAAAGTCACAACACAAACCCTAAGGACATATGACCAGCAATAGAGAATGGGAAAGCAAGAAGTTTCCGAAACTCGTAGTAAGCATTGGAAAATTTTTTCATAACAAAATATTATCCAACTTAACAAATCTAACAAAAATTTGGCAAAATTTCCTTTGTACTAAGAATAAATCCAAAACCTGTATAATCCAAATAACACTCCCAATAATAATATATCAACCACAACTTCTCTAAAATTACCATAGTAACCAACATCTCAACTCAAATATCTCAATATATATATTATAACACAATACAAATACCAACACAACACAATAACAATTATTCCTTTAAGCTACTGTGGTGTCTAAATTAATTAAACTAATCCATATACATTAATGACATTACAATAACCTACATAAAGCAGCAAGTGAAAAATAAGTTCGATGCAGAGAAAAAGAGTTAACAGTTGACTCCTAAGATTCTGAAAAATACTTGAGGGGAGTGAGACCTCACCGAGTGAATTAATAATATAAAATGCAATGTTGATTTTAAAAATACTAATTTAAAACCAATAAATTCAGAAAATAGATAAATATTTTAAAATCATTTATTTTATTTAAAATTAGTTTTATAAAAATATATTTCCAATATTCATAAATCTATTTATTCAAAACTCCTCACTTAAAATTAATATAAAATAAAATCTTTAGCAGAAATCATGGTAGAACTATAAACCTCAAAATCTATTAGCCTTTTAGCTCTCTTAAGTACAAATGACTGCCAGTCTTAGAGAGCAAGCTCAACTAGGGTCTAGCCATAATCGATCTCTTACTCCAAGTGTTTACTGGTGCCCAAAGAGCAAGCTCGACCAGGGCTCAACTACAAACATACATCCACCTAGAGAGCAAAGCTCGACCAGGGCTCAACTACAAACATACATCCACCTAGAGAGCAAAGCTCGACCAGGGCTCCTAATCCATAATGAACATCTACCCAGAGAGTAAAGCTCAATCAAGGCTTACAATTCATAATATAATTGGCTCACACATTAATTCAATATTTATGCGCACACAGTCCTGGTGACACCCATCAGGTAGCATGTTCTATCACTTTCTTTAAAACATGCTTATTTCATAAATGAAATAAATAAAAGAAATCAAGCTAAAGCGTTTTTAAAATCCTAAATAATGATAAAATAAGTAAGCATGCTTATAGGCAAAGTTCATAAGCATGATCAAACAAATACTTAATTAAATTATTATCTTTATCGCATAAAAATTCTCATTTTATATAATTTCAACAAAGATTTTATAAAATTAACTCATAAGTGGTGTGCGTTGGCTGACGTATTCTCGGCTACCTCAACTCGACATCTTCTACTCTTGAACTCTCTAACATAATAGATATTAAAAATATGCTTATAAATATAAATAAATCTATAATAGTTTTCTCAAAATTCTAGAAAAATTAATAAAATCAAAGAATTATTAAAATTGACATGAAAATACCTTAAACATATCATTTGAGGCTAAAAGAATTATTTTTATAAGCTAAAAAAATTTAAATGGAAATTATTAAGTTTCCACCGAAACCCTTTCAAAAATTTTTATTCAAAATCTATGAGGAATTAGCCTAATCTCCAGTTACGAAAATTAATGCTTATAATTTATACAATATATTAAAAATAAAATCATAATATTTTGGCTAGATAATATTTCTCACTAGAATTCGATTGGGACTTGTTGAATTTCTCATCAGAAAATCATACTTACACAAACCACTAATACCAAAATGATCACAACACTAAGAAAGACTTAGAAATAGCCTCAAACACTATAAACAACTACCAAACTAATAGATCAGAGAGAAAATGTAAATTTACCAATAAAGCTCTGACTAAACACCAAAGAACAATACCCAGACTTATGGTTTGGTCTCTATGGACTCTTGAAAACAAGATGAGTCCAATGATGATGGTTGCACCAATTGCACTTCACCTAAAATGGTGGTTTGGACGTTGAAAGTTCAAGCCAAAACAGTCAAGGTAAATTGATAAAATTCGGGTCAATTTTCATTACTTAAAAATCATAGACATGTATGGTTCAAATTTCATGGCCAATAGAGGTTATTTGGCTAGTGAATGGAGAAGGAGACGGAGAAGTTTTCGGTGCTACAGTGAACGCTAGGAGAGAGTTCAGGGTTCTCTATGCATTTTCTCACATATGTAAAGAGGAGATGGAAGATTACCACTTTGATACTTGTGATTTGGTAAAATTTCTATTTGGTCCTCCCACTTTTAAAGCCTAGCAATTATCTAAGTTAATCCCTTTTACATTGGAAAGTTGCTAGCAAATATCTATATTAACACCATATCACAAATCAACAACCATCCAGCAACCCAAAAACAACCTAATAACAACAGTATCACATTTTTGTTTATTTAATTAAATATGATTTATTACAAGTGATTATTTATGATTATGAACTAATTTGGTTTGGGTAACCAAAGTTTTGGGCTTGAGAGGCCACAAACATAACAAAAGGTAGCATCTATTTTCGGTGGGTGGTGGTGGTGGTAATTATGGGTATTTTACAGGTGGTGGAATTGGTGGGTCTGCACTTATATAAGGAGGAAGATACGTCCTCTACTATGCAATAAGAGAAAAACATCTAAGAGGAAGAGAGAAATAGAATTTTTTTAAGGGAGAACAAGAAATTAGAAAATAGAGATATAGAAATTACATATAATTTTGTTTTATTTAATTTTTTTATTTTTAATCTATATGTGTTGTACACGCTCAATGAAGAAATATAAATTGGGTTTAAGTGACCCATTTTGGGTAAATATTAGGTTACATTGTAAAAAAATAAAAGGTCAGTTTGGGCCAACTTGAACTTTTGTGAAAAGTTTAATAGGCAAATCATATATATATATATATATATATATAGTGTTTGTCATATTTTTCCTAGAGATACAATTAATGACTAAGAGCCTTGATTTTGGAGGTACATTTGTCATTTGTGAAAGTTCTATAGAAAAGGACTAATTAAACAATACTATCACCTTTTCTCTATACTAACTTTTATATATTATCATTATGAAGGATATAAACAAAATGACACTGCCATTAATCCTTTTTTTCTTGGCCAAAACACTGCCATCAATCTATTATCTTCTAATTACATTTTTATTGAATACAATGCCCATGAATAAAGAAAATGATAATGCCCATGAATAAACAAAATAGCATTTTTATATAATATAGTTCCCATCCATGAATAAATAAAATGACATTTTTATAGAATATAGTGCCCATGAATACACAAAATAACCATGGACTTTTTGGCTAAAGAAAATCAAAGTAAAAGAATAGATGATGCAAACACATGCACATTAGAGTCACAATAGATATGCAACATAGAGGATTGAACATAGCTTTAAATATTACATGCTTTTTTAGAACTTTAACTAAGAAAGATTAACGACAGATCTAGGAGAAAAAGAACAATGGTAAAAATTGTCTTGTGATAGCTACTAAGGAAAGCTACCCAGAAAATCAATTGAAGGAGGAAGCAAGACCAATAGATAATATAGTAGCAAAAAAGATGATAGAAAATAAAATGGTAAGTCAGCATATACTATAATTTATTTTGATTTTCTTCTAGAGTCTTCTTTTCTATAAAATTGAATCATGTTGTAATACCCTAAAATTTTATTTAAAGTAATTTTTGAATTTGTTAGTAATAAATAATTTTAAATATATATATATATATATATATATATATATATATATATATATATATATATATATATATATATATATATATATATATATATATATATATATATATATATATATATATATATATATAAGAATGTAGAACTTACTAAGAAGAAAAACCCGAAACCACCCAACACCCAAATAGTTGCTACCCCCTCTCCGTCTGTCACCATCACTGCAGTTTTCCCTACTCCCTCCAGCATGTCTCAGTCCCCGAAGAAGCCATCACCGTCTTCAGCAACCTCCTCATTCTCTTCTCTTCCTCCGGTTGCTTTCTTCCTCTCGGTCTAAAGCTTCCTCACCTCTACCGGAGCTAGATCGGTGCCACCATTGCTCCCTCAGCCTTCCTCACCTCCTCAGGCATCAGTCGATGCCAAGCCTCGCCTTTGCCATCCATTTTCGACGTTGGAAAGTGAGGTTGAAGGAGAGTTGTGTATAGTTATTTTCTAGTTGTTTCTGGGTTGTAATCTGGTTGCCTGAGTTGATTTATGTGTTAATCTTTAATTATTTCAAGTTAGATGATGAATTTTGCTAAGTTAGAGGTTTAAATCTAATTTTTGTATATTATTTTGATTTTTCCTAATTTTATAGAATTTTATTTGATTTTTATTTGATTTTATTTAATTTTTCTTTGAGTTAATTAGTGATTAGAGTAAATTATTGTTAATTATTTTTAGTATATTGATTTTATTTAAAATTATAGAAAATTATTGAGTTAATTGTGAATTTTGTGAATTTTGGGGTATTTTATTAATATTTTATTAATTTCAAAAATTAATTTTTAAAAATTAGGAAATTTTGATAATTGGTAGTATTATTAGGTGTTATTAATTTTAGAACTTAAATTATGGTTTTTGTGATTTTTATACTACTTTTATAATTATTTTAAGTTTATGTCAAATGTGGATAATTAGGTTAAAATTATATTTTGGAAGAAATCATTAGTTAATTATATGTTTTTAATTATATTAAGAAGTTTAATGTTGAGAAAATAATTTTTAGGTTTTTGTATAAATTTTAAATTAATTTTTAGGTACTTGTATAAATTTTAGGGAATTTTTGAGTAATAATAATATATTATGTAAATTTATGTATTATAGGGGTAAAAACATAATTTTGTGTTAATTATAATTAAATAATAAATTGTGGTTGGTTTTAATAATAATTAAGGAATATAAAAGGATTTTTGCAACTTATTTACTATTTTAGACTAATTAACACTAGTTTTCAAAAATTAATTTTTAATAATATATTAGGTATTATTTTGAATATTATGTGTATTTTTTCTATTATATGGGTAAATATGTAATTTTATGTTTATTATAGTTAAATATATATTTTAATTGGTTTTATTAATATTTAAGAGGTTTAGAAGATTTTTATAAATTTATAGGTATTTTTAATTAAGTAAAGTTAATTTTGAATATTGTTTCCAAATATTATATATATATATATATATATATATATATATATATATATATATATATATGTTTGTGAAATTTTGTTTTTTAAGTTTTAAGGAGAGATGATTTTCTAAGTTATGGATATTTATATGTAATATGTATTTTTGGGAAATAAATGATTTAATTTTGTGATGTTTTGGTTGAGTTGTGATCTCAGTCAGGGTTAAGTGTAGTTCTGGAAGCCTGACTCGAGTGTGAATGTTTGTAAATACTAGAAGTGTATTTTCTATGTAGGAATGGCTCTACCTAGGGTAGAGAGATGTCGGTTTTACAGAGGAGACTCTACCAAAGTTTTGATAGATTTTCTCGTAAAATGTGATATCTTCCTTAAATTCCTAGCGTTAATTAGGGTTTTTCTCTATCTATCGAATCTTATCCGGTCTTCCTCGAGTTAGTCTAGAATTTTATTATTTCTACTAAGGACCGCACCATGGAGAGTGTGATAGAGGAGGCCTGTCTGATTAAGAGGCGACACATCTGCCAGGGCACCATGTTGGATCCTTATATGGTTAGTGGTAATGGATATGGGGTAGCTCCCGGGTACCAGCAGCCAACATTTAATATTGGTAGCACGAGTCATTAGGCTACAGGTAGTTCACAGCATAGTGGTAGAAGGTCCAGGACTCACTGAGTTGGTCGACATGGTTATGCCATGAATAGGAGAAGTGTATGAGGTCACAGATTAAGTATTGGAGTCAGCAACAGTGGTAGTGGGCAGAGCTCCGGACAGAGTAGTTCTAAGTCTGGAGCCAGTGCATGTGCGAGTTGTGATCGATTCCATCAGGGCCCGTGTCATTTGTTGTCAGACGCTTGCTTCAGATGTGGATAGGTTAGTCACCTTGCCAGAGCTTGTCCTTACTCCGAATATCAGCCATAATATGCTCAGGGTTCATCTTCATCAGTGGCTCAGCCTTTCTATCCGATGTCACAGCAATACAGAGCACCAGTACAGCCAAAACAGAGACCGCCATAACTTATAGGCCAACAAGGCTGAGGTTCAGTTAGTAGGCCTAGTGGTCGTGGGTTTATGTAGCCTTCGACATCTTAGCAGGTAGGTCATGGCCAAGCATGATTTTTCACTCTGACACCGCAGGATGCTCAGACTTCTAATGCAGTGGTTGTAGGTATTCTCTCAGTTTGTGCATGTGATGCTAGAGTATTGTTTGACCTTGGCACCTCGCATTCATTCATATCCCTTGTGTTTACTTCGAGAATTGAGTGGCAGCCTTCCAGGTTGTCCTTTCCTCTATCTGTATTAACTCCTCTTAATGACGAGTTGGAGACAGATATTTTCTTTCCTTGGTGTCCAGTGTCAGTTGATGGTGGAGAATTATTGGCGGACTTGGTGTTGCTTAATGTGTTGGAATTTGATGTCATTTTGGGATGGATTGGTTGTCGAGGTATTATGCTTCGATGAATTATCAAGAGAAAGAAGTGGTGTTCAGAATTCCGAATGAAGAAGAGTTATGTTTTAAAGGTAAAAAGAGCTCCATGCCTCGTAATCACATTTCTGCCATTACAGCCCAAAAGATGCTTAGAAGGGGTTGTCAAGGTTATTTGGCAGTAGCAAGAGATGTTGAAATAGAGAATGGGGCAATCGAACAGGTGCCAGTGGTGTGTGAATTTCTGGATGTCTTTCCAGAAGAATTACTAGGATTACCACTAGACAGGGAGATAGAGTTCTGTATCGATGTCATACCTAGTACAGATCCTATTTCTATACCACCCTACAGATTGGCACCAACTGAATTATAGAAGCTGAAGGAGCAGTTATAGGAGTTGCTCGATAAGGGTTTCATAAGACCCAGTACATTGCCTTGGGGTGCTCCGATGTTGTTTGTGAAGAAGAAGGATGGTAGCCTTCGACTTTGTATTGATTACATGCAGTTGAACAAGGTCACCATTAAGAACAAGTATCCACTTTCGATGATCGATGATTTGTTCGATTAGCATTAAGGTGCTACGTGCTTCTCTAAAATAGACTTGAGATCTGGGTATCACCAGTTGAGGATCAGAAGTGGTGATGAGCCCAAAATAACATTTCGAACGAGATATGGCCATCATGAGTTCCTAGTAATGTCCTTTGGGTTGACTAATGCTCCAGCAGCCTTTATGGACTTAATGAATTGGGTGTTCAGGCCATACCTGGACCAATTTGTAATAGTCTTCATTGATGACATCTTGGTTTATTCCAAGAGTGAAGCTAAGCATGTTATGCATTTGAGAATGGTGCTTCAGACTTTAAGGGAGCATAGGTTGTATGCCAAGTTTTCGAAGTGCGAGTTTTGGTTGAATCAGGTGGCATTTTTAGGCCATATGGTTTCTAAGGATGGCATACAAGTGGACCCTAAGAAGATAGAAGCTATCAAAGAATGGTCGAGGCTAACTACAGTCAGAGAAGTACAGAGTTTCTTGGGTCTAGCAAGCTACTACAGGAGATTTATGAAGGACTTCTCCAAAATTGCTGCACCTTTGACAAGAATGACCCATAAGAGTGTTAAGTTTGTGTGGACAGACAGATGTGAAGAGCACTTCCAATTACTAAAGGATTTATTGACGTCAGCTTGAATTCTGACTTTGCCCTCTGGAAATGAAGGGTATACAGTGTATTGTGATGCTTCCAGAGTAGATGTGTTGATGCAAAATGGATAAGTAATTGCTTATGCTTTGAGACAGCTGAAGAAGCATGAGCAAAACTATCCTACTCATGACTTGGAGATGGCAGCTGTTGTGTTTGCTTTGAAGATATTGAGGCATTACTTGTATGGGGTTACATGTGAGATATACACCGATCATAAGAGCTTGAAGTATATCTTCCAGCAAAGGGACTTGAAATTGAGGCAGAGAAGATGGATGGAACTTCTTAAGGAATATGATTGTTCCATTTTGTACTATTCAGGCAAGGCGAATGTTGTTGCTGATGCCTTGAGTAGGACGTCAGCGGCAGTATTGCCTATATCAGCATAGAAAGGAGGCCTATTATCAAGGAGTTGCATAGATTAATTAATCAAGGGTTGTATTTAAAAGTTATTAAAAAGTGTCTTTTAGCTCAATTCAGGGTACGATCAGTATACTTGGATCGAGTTAAGGCAGCTTAGATATAGAGACCTGCAGTTGTAGAGGATTATGTATAAAGTGCAACAAGGGCAGTCAAGAGACTTAATGGTTGACAGAGAAGGTGTATTGCGACTAGGCACTAGGATTTATGTGCCAGATGTTGACGACTTTAGGAAGGAAATCATGGAAGAGACACATTTTTCTGCTTATAGTATTCATCCAGGTTCTACCAAGATGTATCATGACTTGAAAGATACATATTGGTGGAATGGAATGAAGAAGGATATTACAAAGTTTGTGTTTAAATGCCTGACTTATCAGCAAGTGAAGCTTGAACATCAGAGACCCTCGGGATTGTTGCAACCTATGCCAATTCCCGAATGGAAATGGGACATGATAGCCATGGACTTTATGACTGGATTACCTTGGACTATAGGAGGTTATGATGCTATATAGGTGATTGTTGACAGGCTAACTAAGTCAGCACACTTTCTACCAATAAAGAAGACTTTATGTCAATAGGATTGTTTGTCTACATGGAGTACTAGTGAGTATAGTGTTGACAGAGGAGCCACATTCACTTCAGTCTTTTGGCAAGAATTACACAAGGCTTTGGGCACTAGATTAGATTTCAGTACGGCCTTCCATCCTCAGACAGATGGTCAATCAAAAAGGACCATCCAGACGTTAGAAGATATGCTGAGGATGTGTGTGATGGATTTTGGAGGACAGTAGGATTCACACTTACCATTGATGAGTTTGCTTACAATAATAGCTATCATGCTAGCATTGAGATGGCTCCATATGAGGCACTGTATGGTAGGAAGTGCATATCACCATTATCTTGGGAGATTGGTGAGAGGCAGTTAATAGGTCCAAAGTTGGTACAGGTGACTTCAGAGAAAGTCCCTATCATATAGCAGAGATTGAAGACAGCCTTCAGTAGATAGAAGAGCTATGCTAACCCTAGGAGAAAGGATGTATCCTTTATGGTTAGAGACATGGTATTCCTGAAGGTGTCTCCAATGAAAGGAGTCATGAGATTTGGTAAGAAGGGTAAGCTAGCTCCTAGATATATTAGACCGTTTGAGATTCTGTCCAGAGTGGGTGAAGTAGCGTATAGGTTGGTGTTACCATCAAAACTATCGAGAATCCATCATGTATTCCATATGTCTATGTTGAGGAAATACATTCCTGATCCATCTCACGTTCTGCAACCTCAAGCTGTAGAGCTTAGCGATGATCTGACCTACGAGGAGTATCCAATGGCGATTGTAGATCACCAAATTCAACAGTTGCGGACTAAGGAGATACCGATGGTGAAGGTGCTATGGAGTAACCATTCTACTAAGCATTGCACTTGGGAAACTGAAGCTAAGATGCGAGTTTATTTCCCGTATCTCTTTCCCTCTTAGCTTTGTAATTCCTCTTTTCTTGAATTTGGGGATGAATTCTTATAAGGAGGGAAAACTGTAATACCCTAAAATTCTATTTAAAGTAATTTTTGAATTTGTTAGTAATAAATAATTTTAAATTATATTATACAATTGTTACTTATCTAGTTATTTAATTTATATATATTTATGTTAACATTATTTTAAAGTTTTATTATTTGATATAAGTATTATATTTGGGTAAACATATATATGTATGTATGTATGTATGTATATATATATGTGTGTGTGTGTGTGTGTGTGTGTGTGTGTGAATATACGTATATAGTACGTAAACTTGGGATTTTATATGTATAAATACATATATAGATATATGTATATATATACATGTTATATTATATGATTATAATATAAAGTAAGATTATATATATATATATATATATATATATATATATATATAAAGAATGTAGAACTTACCAAGAAGAAAAACCCGAAACCACCCAACACCCAAACAGCTGTTGCCCCCTCTCCGTCCATCACTATCACTGCCATTTTCCCTCTCCCTCTGGCATGTCTCAGTCCCCGGAGAAGCCATCATCGCCGTCAGTAACCTCCTCCTTCTCTTCTCTTCCTCCGGTTGCTTTCTTCCTCTCGGTCTGAAGCTTCCTCACCTATGTCGGAGCTAGATCGATGCCATCATTGCTCCCTTAGCCTTCCTCACCTCCTCAGACGTCGATCGACGCCAAGCCTCGCCTCTACCGTCCATTTCCATCGTTGGAAAATGAGGTTGAAGGTGAGTTGCGCAAAGTTGTTTTCTGGTTGTTTCTAGGTTGTTTTCTAGTTGTCTGAGTTGATTTATGTGTTAATCTTTAATTATTTTAAGTTAGATGATGAATTCTGCTAAGTTAGAGGTTTAAATCTAATTTTTGTATATTATTTTGATTTTTTGCTAATTTTACAAAATTTTATTTTATTTAATTTATTTTTTCTTTGAGTTAATTAGTGATTAGAGTAAATTATTATTAATTATTTTTTGTATATTGATTTTATTTAAGATTATAGAAAATTATTGAGTTCGTTGTGAATTTTGGGGTATTTTATTAATATTTTATTAATTTCAAAAATTAATTGTTAAAAATTAGGAAATTTTGATAATTGGTAGTATTAATAGGTGTTATTAATTTTAGAACTTAAATTATGGTTTTTGTGATTTTTATACTATTTTTATAATTATTTTAAGTTTATGTCAAATGTGGATAATTAGGTTAAAATTATATTTTGGAAGAAATCATTAGTTAATTTTATGTTTTTAATTATATTAAGAAGTTTAATGTTGAGAAAATAATTTTTAGGTATTTGTATAATTTTTAGGGAATTTTTGAGTAACAATAATATATTATGTAAATTTATGTAGTATATGGGTAAAAACATAATTTTGTGTTAATTATAATTAAATAATAAATTGTGGTTGGTTTTAATAATAATTAAAGAATTTAAAAGGATTTTTACAAATTATTTACTATTTTAGACTAATTAACACTAGTTTTCGAAAATTAATTTTTAATAATATATTAGGTATTATTTTGAATATTATGTGTATTTTTTTTATTATATGGGTAAATATGTAATTTGATGCTTATTATAGTTAAATATATATATTTTAATTGGTTTTATTAATATTTAAGAGGTTTAGAGGATTTTTATAAATTTATAGGTGTTTTTAATTAAGTAAAGTTAATTTTGAATATTGTTTCCAAATATATATATATATATATATATATATATATATATATATATATATATATATATATGTTTGTGAAATTTTTTTTTAAGCTTTAAGGAGAGATGATTTCTAAGTTATGGATATTTATATGTAATATGTATTTTTGGGAAATAAATGATTTAATTTTGTAATGTTTTAGTTGAGTTGTGATCTCGATCAGGGCTAAGTATAGTTCTAAAAGCCCAACTCGAGTGTGAATGTCTGTGAATACTAGAAGTGTATTTTCTATGCAAGAATGGCTCTACCTAGGGTAGAGAGATGTCTATTTTATAGAGGAGACTCTGCTGAAATTTCGATAGATTTTCTCATAAAACGTGACATCTTCCGTAAATTCCTAGTGTTAATTAAGGTTTTTCCTTATATATCGAATCTTATCCGGTCTTCCTCGAGTCAGTCTAGAATTTCATTATTTATGTTGATTTTCAATTTTAATTCCATAGACATGTTTTTAAAATAGGTATGTTATTTTTGTTCTAAAGAATACTGAAGCGGGAGCTGTTGGATTAAGGCAGACGCGCGGTCGTTAGCCTTCTTGCTCGTCCTCTAAGTTGATAAATTGATATGTGCGTGTGTTTTATTTAAAGATGTGTGCGCTCATATTTTTAGTATTCATTATATGATTTATTTAATTTAAATGCTGCTATTTATGATTTAAGTGCTGTTTTTTATTTAAATTTAGTTTTGAGAAATTTTGGTAGAACGGGCTACCTAGTGGGTTTTACCAAGACTGTGTGCATATGGTAGAGATTGAGAGATGGATCTGATATATGTATGACTTGTGGATATAAACTGGGACGGGTGCCTCGGTGGAAGCCTTTCCTCTCGGGGATTGCTAGTGATTGAAAAGTTAATAATGGACTGGGATGGGTGCCTTGGTGGATGCGTTAGCTCTTGGGGACCTCCAGTGCCATGTGTTTGGATTAAGTGGATGACTGCAGCTTAGTGCCTCAATTGATGCCTTTGTTCTTGGGGACCAGCAGTCTATATGGATTAAGTAGGCCTAGTTGGCTATTTAGAAATTTGGGTTTAGGGTTCTACCGAGATTTTTCAAAAGCTATATATATATATATATATATATATATATATATATATATATATATATATATATATACATTATAAATTATTTTCACTATATCTATATGATTTTCAAAAAGGGTTTTCAAGCCATATAACTCTTTTTATTAACTTACTCAGTAAGGTCTGATTCCTCTCAATCTATTTTTTTTCATGAGTTTAGGAGTTCGACCTCAGACCGCCTCTACGCCAGATTTCTTCATCACTGGCTATATTATGTAGGTTATTGTGAGATGTACTATTATAGTGACTCTAGCATACTGTAGTAGTGTGTGTACTATGATTTTATATAACTTAAATATACTTATGTATTGGAGTTTTAATGAATCACGTTTATGTATAATGTTAAAGATTGATTTATGATATTTGATGATGAAGAACATTTTATAATGTGCACGATTATGTTTATTGTTAGAAAAATCAGTTTGATGATGTGTTTTTGTATGAAGTAAATTTTTAAATTTAAAGGTTTTATTTTTCTTTTCATAAAGACTTACTACGAGTTTCGGGGGGCCTTATGCCTTCTTATTCCCTAGTGTCGGTCACGTGCCTTCGGGTTTGGATCGTGATACATGTATCTAAAATATAATAATTATGTAAGGAAATTGAAAGACCAGTGTAAATGAGACAATTGATAAATAGATAAGCAAATGATAAATAAATTAGCATAGAAAAAGGAACAATGAAGAATCTATCAGCATAAAATTTTTTAAAACATGCTAATTCATTTGGAAAACATCTTTTATTAGTTTTTCAATACTAGTTAGAGTTTAGAAAATTTGGAAAACAATTTTTTAAATTCAATATATAATAATTTAATAACAATTAAGTTTGTTCCCTTAGCACCACGTATAGAATTTGCAATGAGAACAATTGCACATGCATATGCATTTTGTACCAATGAGAAATGAGGTTATTTGCCATTTTATGGTAAAAAATAAAATTATTTTCCTTTTTATGCTACTTTTGAAATTAATTTCCTTTTTGTGGTACTTTTTTTTCTTAAAAAACCAATTATGCCATTAAGAATGGCAGAATGGAAAAATGACAAAAGTCATCTCACCTATTTTACTAGTCAAAATGGCATAATGGACGTTTAATTAAGAAAAAAAAAAGCGACACTGCCATTGCAAATGGAAAGATGGCACTAACAATAACACAGTACAAAGGCCACAAACACACAAAACACAAATGCCACAAACACACATAAAAAAAATTAATAATAAAAATTATGATCAATTATTATAAAAAAAATTATGATCAATCAGATATGGAGATTGAAGCCCTTTAAGTGCAAATCAAGCAAACCAAGACCGATCGGTTTGACATTGATGAGCTGAGCACTTTCTCCATTGGTGACTTGCCACCAAAGTTTAGAATGCATGAAGTTCCTAAGTTTAAGGGTGTGGGTGTAAGACTCAATTGAAGCAATACAAAGCCCTCATGAGCATCCGTAAGCTCACTAATGAGCAAATTTGGGGTCTTTTTCTACTTTTCATTAGAAGAAGGGGCAGCTGCTTATTGGTATCATAGATTAGAAAAGAGTGTGAAGTTGGATTGGAAGGAAATGGTGAGCCAGTTCCTCAAGCACTCATAGCTACAATACCGAATTGGAAGTAACTTACCTAGACCTTGAAGCTACTAAATAAAATAAAGGGGAAACTTTCATGGATTTTATGACTAGATGAAGGGAAAAGGTAGGAAGAATGCGGAATGCGCCAGATATCCAAGAAAAAATAAGGATGCTAGTCAACAACTCCTTGTCAGCTATACAAGAAAAGATAGCTTCCCATTTACATCATTTAAAGACCTGCATGCTTCAGCTGAGTCCTTGATTGGTGACAAGAAAACCTATTTAAATAAAGATAATACCCGAAATGGGGCATTCTGTAAAATAACTTATTCTATCAAATTTAGAAAAGTTTGCGTTTTCTCAGGAATTTTTCTTGCAATTCCATTTCGTTTCCTAAGTGAGAGTTCAATCGTGCCATTCTTTCATTTTCCCCATCTTTTTTGTTACAGCTGAAAATCCCTTCCTATCAGAGATGGCAAAGTTGTAAAGTTGCATTTTCTCGGGATAAGCTGTTCTTGTTCTTTTTTCATAAGCAAATGCGACAATCTGGTGGTATAGTGAGCTCTCTCTCTGGATTAAGCTTCAATCATTGATAGAGAGGAATCACCTAGCCTAGCATTAGACTAGACTAGCTAGCCCTCCTTTTCTTCCACTTATGTATTTCTGGCCTGGATAGTTCTTAGTGAGGGGCGGCTTCCTTCTCGATTGATTCTTCGGAAAATGGCTCTCCAAGGTGGGCATCTTTATTTTATTAGCTATGTTTCATAGCTTTGCTCCGGGAAGGAGACTTGCCTGATCAGATGCGGGATTACCTGTTGATGCGGTATATGAGGTCTTTACTTTTCTTGTTTGAGAATGAGTTATTAGCCTTACAGAAGGAGCTGCACATCTATCATTTCATGATGGCTCTCCCGCTGTTGGTAGTTAAGTTGTACTTAGGGAGATAGGATTAAGATTAGGAGGTTACTACTATATAGGTAATTAATTGTATAAAAGCTACTCTTTCACCCTAGGCTTCTTACTTGGCCAAATTGAATTCCCGAGTTCACATTCTTCTCTCCTTACTATAAGTAGGCAAAGCCTTCCCCTTAAGTGAAAGAAGGAATATGGAGCAATAGAGTTGGTAGAGCCAGTAAGAATATTTCTTCTATATGGCCTTTTTCTTAGCGAGAGATGCCGTGTAACCCGAGCGCTTAGAGTAGGTAGCTGAGGTATAGCTAATTTCTCCGTCTCAAGACCCCCTTTCCTAGCTTAGTGCTCTGTACTAACAGAAAGACGACTATGGATGCTTTGTAGCGAAAACATTTCTATAATAAAAAGAGATAACGTCGTAGAGACACTGCTAATAACTTAGTAGTAATATAAGTAGTAGAATATAATCAGAAGGACTGGACTTTCTTTCCCGGTGTGTGTCCCAGCTTTCTCACACACTAATGATGCCAATTTCAATTTGATCTGCGATGCGATCACCATAAACAATGTGGCATACAGCCCCAAGAGTGAAATTCTTACCCCCTTTCAATTGTTAATAATGTATGTTGCAAGCTAGCCCTCCTCTAGTACGCATTCAATCTTGAGCATGAAAGTCCCATTTTTATCTTAGAAGGATTTTGATTAGAGCTGAAACCCGACATTGAGATAAAGGCGAGATCTTAATAGGCTGACTTAGCTTAAAGGAAATGCGAGTGACGAGTAAGAGGGCCAATGAACGGGCTTAATCATTTCCCGTTCCATAAGGGCAGAGCTCTCTCTTCTATTGATCCCAAAAGAGCGCTTCCTCCTCGTACATTTCTATTAGATGCTTGAATGTTGGAGAATCAACTTCCGCACCTTAATAGCTAAAGGCTGGAGCTATTCTTTTCTTTTCACACATTTCGTATACAGAACCCTATTCTTCTTTGTTTTTAAAAGTGGACATCAAAGGAGTAATGGTATTCAATCTAAATAAATATCTTCTTTTTTCTTGTGGGAGTCTGTATAAGTCAGTGGTAGATAGCAAAATCGAGTTTTAGTTCTCCTTGCTATCGGTACAGGTGAGTTTCCCTTCAAGCCAAGTCAGAGCCAGTTGCTTTTCCTGGTCCTTTCGAAGTAGATATTCCCTAGGACCTTAGGATAACTTTCATCGGTCTTCTACTTGGCATTCCTTCTTTCAATAGTCTTAGAGCTAGGATAGGAGTTAAATGGAGAAGTAACTAGATCTCCATAGCTTTTAGATTCTTTCACTCCTAAATCAAGAGGCTAAACCCTCACCTCTCTTCTATTCTAATTGTTGCGGGTTCTGAATGGACCCCTATCCATCATGGGCTAGCAGGTCTCCCCCCATGATCCGAACCACTTTTTTATAGCACAAGTGGCATAGGCCCACCCCAAGATCCTTTCATCTTGGAACTTGATGATCAAAAGGATTGAGGAGTAATGGAAGAGAGGCTGGCTTAGAACTTGGGCTAAACTGCACTGATGCTTCTGCTTCACAACTACTCTTCAGTTCTCCAATTTAATTAAAAATTAATTTGCATGGCCACTTTTATCTCTACTTCTCAAATCCTTTTCCAACAAAAGAGGAAACACCCACTTCTTCTAATTAATAATTAATTAATTGATGTCTAACACATTATCAATTTAGTAGTGTTTTCTTGGAATTTTTTTTAAAAAATAGACAATATTTTTTAAAACTAAATAGCTCTCCTTAGTTTCACATTTTCTTTTTTCTTTTTTCTTTTTTTTTTTAGTGGGGGGAGAAACTATTTTTAGCTTGACAAATGGCAATACTCTTGTCAATGTATCAAAATAAATAGAATGCAAGTTTTAATATAAAATGAATGATGCATTTCTTGAGATTTTGTTTTGTAGAATTTTCGATTTTTAATTGCTTAGAATCTTCATAGTATATCCTCAATTATGACCTGTGTATAGACAAGAAAGAATTATCAAAATTAGTTAGAAATTCTAACTTAAAATAAATTAAAATTGATTACTTATGATTACTTGTAGCTGAAATTTTCCTTACAATTATCCAAGTCCTTTTAACTAATTAACCTCAATTTAGATATTTCATATAATTGTGATTTTTTTAATGAAGTTTTAGTTAAAAATTAAAAAATTGTAAATTGTAACATTAAAATTAAAAAAACAAAATTAAAGAATAAATTTTTAAAACAGAAATTAAAATATTAATTTAAATTTTAAAAGCTCACATTTTAATGATGTAATATAAAACTTAAAACAATTTTAAAAAATAAAATTTATTTTAAAAAGGTATTTTTTATTGATATTAAAATTTAAATTTAATTCTCTCAAATACAATATAACAAAATATATAATTTATTTAAAATAAATTTTATAAAATGTTCATTTCAATCAAATATATTTAATTGATAAATTCATAAACCCTACAATTAACCGTATCTTTGACTCCAAAAGCACAAACACTATAAAATTATCAATTTAGTGATGTTTTCTTGGAAAAATTTTCTAAAAAATAGACAATATTTTATTATTATTATTATTATTATTATTATTATTATTATTATTATTATTAAAACTAAATAGCTCTCCTTAGTTTCACTTTTTCTTTTCTTTTTTTGAGTGGAGGGAGAAACTATTTTTAGCTTGACAAATGGCAATAAAAGTATGCAATTTTTGTTGAATGGTTCGTTAATACTCTTGTCAATGTATCAAAATAAATAGAATGCAAGTTTTAATATAAAAAAGGAATTAGACAATGTAAAAATTGCCACGATGATCAAGATCAAGTGCTTGAAAAAAGTTTTTTTTTTTTTTTTTTTATTAAATAGTTTAAGACTTGATCAAGATATATGAATGTCTCAACTAAGATATTTTTCTTTTAATATATTTATTATTAAATAATAAAAAATTATCAAAATAACCATTAATGCAAGAAGTGGTTGATTCTTGAAATAAAAACAACCTTAAATCATTTAATTCATAAACTCAACAATTAACCGTATCTTTGACTCCAAAAGCACAAGCACTATAACAAACCCATGTCGTAATGCTCTAAAATGGTTAACCATCAACCAATGGTCCTGCAGCCCCTCTTAACTTGATCCATGGAAGATGCAATAACGCTGGAATTGAATTATAGTCAGAATGCTCAACAATCAAAATGCAGTGCCTTCTATTAAACATTAATCTAATGATTCATGCTATTAACAAGAACAAAAAAAATGGGATAACTTTACAGCAAAATAATTCAAAACTGAAAGCGTAGAGCAACAAAAACAATTAACTAGAAAACATAAAATCTGTGTTGTCAGTGGCCAAAGGCTTCACATTCAATGCTGATGTAGCATCAGTGTACTCCTCCCCTGTTTTCCCTCTCTGTTCATTCTTCTCAGGTTCATAGTTTTGAAGATCATATAAATACTGATCAATGCTGGATAAAACTCCTGCACCATCTTCATCAAGCATTAAATCCCAGTTATCCTCGTATGTCACAATCTGGTTCAAATTCTCTTCCTCTGTTGTTTCTGATTTGTCCACCACAGTAGATAACGTTAGACTGGCCTCTGGTTCTTGCTTTCCAAGTTTGATTTCGGACTGAATCTTGTTCCTCTTTCTGGGTGCAGATTTGGTTCTTTCCTTAGTTTGATTTCTTCTTCTTTTCCTCGTCTTCTTCACCTCCTCCTCCTCTGCCTCCGCCTCCATACGATCAGCTCGGCTATTTTTTCGCAATCTACAAAGCACCCAGTTGGGACTTTCATCAGGAAGACTATACTCATGCATTATCCAACGTCCGTTTTGTTCAGGAACTGTTGGGTTTTCATACCGAAATCGCTTCTTGATTGCTTGCAAAAGTATCCCAGTATCCTCGCCACTGCTATTCAGGATTCCAAACTGAAACGGCTCTCCCCTGTCCTCTCCGCTCCATGTTCCGGCACGGCCAGCACCCACATTCCGATCATACCGTTTAGAATCATTGCCATTCTTCTTTTTCAGCATAGTGAAGAAGTAGAGATCGTTGTTACGGGTTAGGGATTCACCTCCATGCCTCTCCCAAACACTCCAGGGTTCTTCTTCGCCATACAAATTGCATACTCTGATTAAAGAAAAATCAGCAGGCGAAAGGGTGCCATTAATTTTGCCGTAAAGAAAATGGCAGAACAACTCTGAGTCCTTAGGACTGAATCTTAAACCAGACAACAGCAGCGAGAGAGGGTTTTGATGCATTATTGTTTAAGACTCAGGCGATTCTTGATTCTTAGCATACATTTTCTTTTCTTAATTAATGCTTGCACATTTATATAACGGAAAGAAACTATGTATGGCGGTGATTTTAGGTTTGATTTAGGAAGAATCCAATTCAGTATAGGAAAAAAAAAAAAAAGATTTAGGAAGAATCCAAATCTTTGGTAAATTCATTTGATATTTTTTTTTAAATTTCTTTATAGTTTAACAAATTAAAATAACATTAAAATAATGTAGGTTACAAAAATATATATATTTATTTTTGAAAAAATAATTTTTTTAGTACAAATTACAAAATACAAAATACAAACTTTATACAACTTAACTAGTAGAATGATTTATTAATTGAAATTGTTTACGCAAATTATACAAAATTGGAATAATTACACATTTATTAAATGCAGGTAGCTATATGCTTTTGTGTGTGTATGGATAAATATAATTTACTTAATTCCAACATAAAAACATAGATTTACATTTTTAATTGGAAAACTAAAATTCTGTAAATTGATGGGAATTGAACTTGGACCCCTGTACTGGCTAAAAAGTTTTGTTTTGCTAAAGTTATATTTTTAGTTTTTATTTTAATTTTTTAATTTCTATATTTTGTACTAATTATATGCCTTCTTATTTAAATTTTTATGTTTATATTAGTGAGTTATTAATTTTTTTCTGGATAAATTATTACATGCATTCTGTTTATTGCATAAATATATTGACACGTTTTTCATATTATTAAATTAAAATGTTTTAATTTTAAGTTTTAAAAGAGTAAATAGAATTAACTTTGATTAAATATCAAATGTATTAAAGGTGAACTCTTACGCTTAAAAATATCACATGCATGTTTGGCCTTTCCACTTCAACTATATGTCTAGGCTTGAGGATTCAGTGGCTTTGGTGACTAGAAGCTAGTAGTTATTCCCTGATAATTGCTAATTGAGTAAATATATAACTTTTTTTTTAAATATTTATAGTTGATATAAAATTTATTAATATTAAATATTTTATAAAATCATGGAATAACTTATATTTTGCTCCTTGTATTTTTATTTTTTTCTCAATTTACCCCTTCCATTTTTATTTGTATAGATTGAGTTCTCGCACTTTTATTTTTATTCATATTAAACATTTATACTTTTATTAACTCCTTTATTATTAAAATCCATGCAAACAAAACCAATTTATCTAGAATTTTTCTTTGCTTTGAAAGAAGTATCCAATTTATTTTCCATGAGCGTTCTATAGGAGCTTGCCATCTCATCTCTGTGGGAACTTGGTGAAGATGAGCCTGTAGCATTTGAATAGTATTTGGCTATTGCATATTGGCTTGAAAACTGACCCAACATTGATTTATTTTCTTTATTTTGACCTGTGGGTTCTCAAAATCCTTTTTAAATTCAACTTAGTTTCTGGCTTTCCAAGTAAACTAGCACATTTCTGCAGCTAAATTCATTAATTGAGCTTGATTAACATTCTACAACATCCTCCATAAGGCCCCCCACTAATTCATAAAAGAGTGAAAACTATTTTCATTCGAGACATTACTTTGTCATGACCCGAACCCAAAAAGGGGCATGTGATCGGCATTAGGAAATGAGAATACATAAAGTATCAGAAACCCATAGTAAGCCTTAATGAAATTTTAATAAAATAAAGACGATAATAAAATGACATAATTTAAATAAAGATAAAAAGTACAAATGAATTAAAATCCAACGCAAACTTAGATAATATATATAATAATATTTTTTTAGTACACATTCTTTATACATATGACAATTCAAAATACATCATAATAATTAACCAATCCATTACTACTGTGATGTTCTAGATTTAAAATACACATATGGTAATAATATCTATTAGATAAACCTACATAAAACAGTCAGAGAAAAAGAAACCTGACGTAAAGTAGGCTGACAAACAGGCGACTCCTGAGATCCTGAAAAATAATTGAGAAGAGTTAGACCTCACTGAGTAAGTCAATAAAAAAAATTTATATAGTACAAAAACCTCATTTAAAATATATTTATGAAAGTAAAAAAGTTTATAATTTATCATTTAAACTATTTAGTTTTATCGAAATCCTCTTTTACTAAAATAAAGTATTTTAAAATCATAACATACTTTATAAAATACAATAAGCTTCATTAAATCAAATTTATAAGAAAACTAGGTAGAACCCTAGTCCATAAATCTAATAGCCTTTCGGCTCTCTTATAACCCAAGGACTGTCGGTTACCGAGAACAAAACATCAACTGAACTACCAGCCACAGTCAATTTACTTAAACCAATATTTACTGGTAGTTCCCGAGAGCAAAACATCACCGAGCTATTGGCCCTAGTAATATATGAATCACACCCGAGAGCAAAGCATCATCTAGCCTTATAACCACGAACACTCATTCTCAATCCTACTAGTGCTCATCAAGTAACCCGTTCTACCGTAGTTTCTTTTAAAATAAATAAATAAAAATAAACAATGAAGATTACAATAAAATAAAATTCACTAATCATGTGAAAAACTTAATATAAACATGCTAATATAACCATATACATTTTCCTATACACAATTCAATTATTAACTTACACTTGGAATGCGCTCCTCTATACAGTTGCGCTCAACCTCAACCTCAACCAGTCAACTCGACTAGAGATGTGGCTAAAGAGAAAAAATAAATAAAAATGGAATTCCTAAAAATTGTAGATTTCTGAGGAAAGACTCGACTAAAGAAATACAACTCTACTAAAATAGACCCAATCTCACGTTTTATGAGAAATCTACCAAAAATTCAATAGAGTTTCCTCTGTAAAATGGACATCTCTCTACATGAAGTAGAGTCAACCCTGCACAGAAAATACTTCAAAAATCACAAATGCTCACCATCTCGGGTTGGGACCCCAAACTACACAATTCTCAACCAAAGATCACAATTCACAATAAAAGCAATATTTAATAATAATAATAATAATATACTAAAAATCTTCAAAATCCATAATCATCAACAATAAACCACAATATAATTTATTTAAATAATAAAAAAATTAAAGCTAATTATTTTTTCAAATTAATTAATAAAATCTCAATAAATTACATAATATTAATAAAAATAAAAAAATTTTATTATTCAAAATTAAATAGTCAAATTCACAATTAATTATCCAAATAGTCTAAATATATAATAAAAATAGTTAAAAACTCATTTAATCACACAAATAATATATAAATTTATTATTTGAATATATTTTCAAAAATTATTATTAATTAGTTATAAATATTAAATAATTCATAAAAATTATTTTAATACCATTTATTATTCCAAAATCACTTAAAACATACTAATTAACCATAATTTTAATTAAAACACAAAGTTTACCAATTAATCCAAAAATTACATAATACTAAATATTATTCAAAAATTAACCAAAATTACAAAAAATTATTTTCTCGTTTCTAAATCTAATAATTTAAATTAGCTGTACTAATTTAACATAATTTCTATACAACACATATAAAAAACATAATTAATAAAAATTCATTTAAATTTTTAAAAATACAATAATTATGCATAATTCAAATAAATTCAGAAAAATAAACTAAAAATATATTTAGGAAGCTAAAGATCCAAATAACAACATTTACAAAAGGATTTATCAAGAATCAAACACAATCAAGCTAAAAAAACTTAAATAGACATAAACTAAAATTAAAAAAAAAATCACAAATGAAGAGGTTTAAACTTGAACCAAACTTAGAAATGGCTTCCCTGGAGCTCAAGGAGTCCAAAGAGACCAGAAATGCAAGCTAAGGTGGTCGGATTCTTGTTGGATCTACTGTAGCTCACCCATAGATTCTAGCAAATACAGGGTGCTAGGCAGCGACAGAAGGAAGGAAGAAGGGAGGGGAGGTGATGGCGAGCTCATGGTGGTCCGATGGTGTTTGTCAACGGCACTAGAATTGGTTGGTGGAGCTTGCAGAGAAAACAATGGCGGAAGTAAGAAAAAAAAAAGAAGAAGAAGAAGAAGAAAGAAAAAGAAGAAAGAGAAAAGGAAAAGTGGGGAGGTTGACTGGAAAATCAAAAGCTAACTATATATATATATATACACACCCACGCACACACACAACACATGCACAATATAACAATAATACTAACAACAATAATAATAACAATAACAAATAATAATAATAATAATAATAATAATAATAATAATAATAATAATAATAATAATAATAATAACTACTTCCAAA
Organism: Mallotus nudiflorus; assembly: GCA_947683625.1. Lineage (NCBI taxonomy): Eukaryota > Viridiplantae > Streptophyta > Magnoliopsida > Malpighiales > Euphorbiaceae > Mallotus > Mallotus nudiflorus. The sequence continues at coordinate 3,121,977 of CANTUR010000002.1, forward strand.
TAAAATCCTCTATGTAACAAAATATTTAAAATAAAATAATTAAATAATATTCATAAATAAATAAATAAATAAATATATATATATATATATATATATATATTAATAATTTTTTTAAAAAGGTCATTATTGTAATATCCCGTGTTTTTAAAATATTTTTACACAGTACCGGGATATACAGTGTCAATAATTTCTGTATTTTATATGATATTTTTATGAGTTAATATGTATTTTAAAATCTATTTTAATTACGGTATATTATTTTCAATGTTTTACGTAAAATTTTCCCGGGACTTGCATTTTCGGGGAAATTTTCACGTAAACGATTTATTATTAATTATATTAGATGTATTTACGGACTTGCATGAACTCATACATATTTTTAAATTATTAAATAAAGTCGGTGTGTGTATATTTATTTAATTAGGGTTTATTATTTCCCTAATATTTTATTAAGTATTTAATTATTTTAATTGTTATTTAATTAATTTTATTTGGTAAAAATTATTAAAATATTAATAATTTTATGTGTGTGGTGTATATTTGATGTGTGTAATTTAATATTATTTTAATATATAGTATAATATATATATATATATACATATATACATCAAAAATCAAAAAATTTGCAAATTACCAAATTGCCCCCGACATTTTCTTCTTCTTCTCCTTCCCACGCCCGACGACCACCACCCACCTCCACCGTCTGCAACTGCCGTTCCTTCACCGTCGGTGTGCCTCTCGGCTTGCCACCGTCGCCTCCAGCCGTTTCCCGCCGCCAGCAGCTCCCTTTCCCGGCGCCGGCGAGCTAGTTTTCCATTTTTGGCCGAAACTTGATCCTCCGTCGTTTCTCCCTCTTCCGGCCACCGTTTTCAACACCGCCGGTCTCTTTCTTCTCCTTGAGCTCCGGTGAGTGTGATTCTAGCTTTGGTTTGAGCTAAAATGGTCTAGAATTGCTTAGTTTTCGATTTGTCAATTTCGGCCTATTAGGGTTTTCGATTTTTTTGAGCTTCGAATTTGATGATTCATGGAAACTTCCTTCACAAATATTGTTCCTAGTAGCTTAATATACATGTATGAATTTTTGTAGAATTTTTGGAGATTGTTTGGATTTTTGGGTATTTTTGAATATTTTAATATTATTTTCTAATTTTCGGAAATTAATTATTTAAATTATGAAATTGGAGTTTATGGTTAAATTGGGTGTTGAAATGAATTATAGGAATTTATTTGTAATTTTTATGAATTTCTAAGTATTTATTTTTAATTATTGAAGTTTAGGTGATTTTGGAAAATTAGGTTAATTGTGTTTTAAATTGAATTTAATTGGTTAATTGAGTTTAAATATTGATATTATTGATAAATATGTTTAGAAAATTAATTTTGGATAATTGTATGATTTTTGGTGAATTTTTGAAGTAAATTAAGTATATTTATATATATAGGGGTATTTTGGTAATTTTACCCTAAATTGTCTAAAAATGTAATTTAATTGGTTTTAATATTTATTTAAGGTATAAAAATGATTTCTACAAATTATTTAGTATTTTTAACTAATTAAAACTATTTTTCGGGAATTATTTTCAATTATATATATAATATACGGTTTTACTAATAAAATGAGTTTTTATCGGTTTTTACAGTGTTTTAAGGTTAATTATGTAATTTTTACCTATAAAATGTATTTCTGTGATTTAAGGATATGTTCGGTATATCTGGAATCATTCTGTGCTTGTGGACCCCGGTCGGTGGACTGTAGTTTGGAGTCCGACCGTGGGATTTTGATTGTGTTGAGCTTGTATTTCGAAGTGTATTTCTTTGCAGGGTCGGCTCTACTCTTTTGAGTAGAGAGATGTCCGTTTTACAGGGGAGGTTCTGCCGAATTTTCGATAGAATTCTCGTAAAACGTGATGTCCAGTCGAACCCTAATTCTGTTTTCGTATTTTAATACTCTAGATTGAATTCTAGGATTTCTATTAGGGTTACTCTGATATCGGTTATTTATTTCTTGTTTAGTTGCGCCGAGACCGAGGGCTAGTGGACCAGGCCCGTCGGACCTGTCTCGTGGGGCGCATTAGGTGAGTTACTATATTATATATATATGCTTAGGATGCATGATTTTGAAAATGCATGTTTTATTTTGACTGAATATGCATAAATAATGTGATTTATATTCAAGTATATTTTTGGTATATAATAAATTATATACATGTTTTGTTAATAAAATATATTTAAAATGTTTTTAAATATATTTTTAGTTTAATTCATGATTTGATTGGATTTATTTGACATATATATATTCAAAATATACCTGGTTTATGTTTGGTATATTTTCGGTATATATATGGTTTATATTGTTGTTTCATTTACATTCATGCATCATTTATTGTGAATGAATGATTTATATTATTAATGAAGGATATCAATAGAACGTGCTACCTAGTGGGCAGCACTAGGACCGAGTACGTACCGATACGCCTATAGTTTTAGGCTATATACTAACTATTTTGTGGATATTGATTTGATTATGATTATTTGATATGTGTGAGATGTGATTTGGGTGTGATTGCTGGAGCTCGGTTGACCAAGTGTCTCGGGGCCAATCACACTGGCAGTCAGACTGCTGGAGCTCGGTTGACTTAGTGTCTCGGGGCCAGTCTACTGTCCAAATGGATTAAGTGGATATATTTGGATAAGTGAGCCTGTATGGCCAGAGTGTTGTTTAACACTATTTTTGAGGTTGCGATATTCTAGGGTTCTATGTGATCCTTCATAAACTGTGATTTTCAGATAAAGTATATAAAAATGATTTTTCTGCATCTGTATGAATTTGCCTGTATATATACATATTATATATATACTGTTGACTGTATGCATTATCACTTAGTGTGTATGTATATATATTATAGTAATTCACTCAGTGAGGTCTGACTCCCCTCCGTTGACTATTTTTCAGGAGAGTCAACTTCTTCAGACCTTAGTAGCAGGTCGATACGCCGGATTTCTTCCGCCCCGGCTTCTTTATGTAAATTGTCTACTTGAGTCTTATTTATTTTATCTAGACACTGCAGTAGTTGTGAATTACAGTATTGGATTTCGTGTATTTTGTTTTAAAGGAGATATATTATGTTAAAACTGGATGGTATTAAAGAGATTTTATGTATGGGATGAGATTTTTATTTATATCCAGTTGATATGGATAATATTATGATATTATGATTTTTATTTTCCGCTGCATATTATATTGTTACTGTTATGATGGCATGATTTATTTATTTTTTTTAGGCTTGCTACGGGTTCCGGATTCGAAAGAATTCCCGTTCCCTAGCGCCGGTCATGGCCCCTGTTTTGGGTCGTGACAATTATAACTAAAAACACTTGCATGCCAAATATGTTTTGCTCTATCATACAAAAATAACAAGTGCTCAGCCGATTCAAATTCTTCACCAAATTTAATTGTTGTGGTCTTTATTTTATTTAGAAACTATTATGTTTTTTAATAATATTTTTTTTATTATAAGATGGTGGACAGATATGTTACAGCCAAATAGCATTTTGGGGGCATATTTTTTTGGCTACCATAACCTAAATATTTTAGTGGTGAATTTACAAAAGAAATTATGAACAATGATAAGTTCAATGTGCCTAAACTAATATGGTATATTAGGTATTTTGGGTATATATCTACAGTAGAAATATATTATAAGGAAAGACAAGGAGGTGCATATGTTTCTTTAGTTATAGTTGCAATCATATTAAATGTAATTAAAAATTTCAAAGATGGGGATATTGTGGACCTGTATGTATCTCATATGGTAGATGTGCCTATCATTAATATATATAGTAACTCTAGAGTACATGACAACATTACCATAGTAAATGAACTGGCTCAGTTGTTGATGAGGTAGTTAGTATTGATAGTGGGGAAATACTTTTGAATGAGTTAGTTGAATCAAAATTTGTGGTGGGCAATGTGAATGACATTGAAGATGAGTTAGATGATGGTAGTGAAGACAATAAAGAGGAGTTAGATGAGGGTGATGAGGTTGTAAATGCTAAACATGCAATTGGAGTTGGGTTGTAATGAGTATATCCCGTCATTTATATAGATCTCTGAATAAGTTTCATTTTAATATGTTGTGGGCCTTGTAACTAAATCTGTGTCAAAATGTTATGACTTTTTGAAGCACTATTGTGTACTTTAGCCTTTATAATAATATCTAAATGTAGCATGAACTATAGAGCTATTTGGTTTGCATCATAATCCTTACACACAACTGTGTATACACAACCTTGTGCAACCTTTGAACTTGACTTAAATGAACAAGTTTAAGCTCTTGTAAGCACCTAATTTTAGGATAATTGAGTGTGGATGAGATAGAGGATTCCAATGATGAAAATTTATTACAAATAGGTCTGTGGTTATTGATTTATCAATCTCAAGGCTTAATTGCATTTTTAAGGACTTAATCATAAAGTTTTCTTTAGGGACCTAATTGAAACATTTTGACTATTTCAAGGGTCATTTGGCAATTAAAAACTAAAAAAAGGGAAAGATTACTGATTGAAATTATGTAATTCCAACTGAAATAACAGATTTCCAGTAAAAAATATAGAACTCCAATCAGAATTCTAAAATTCCAATTAGAATTATATATTTTCAATTAAAAATCTATAATTCTGATCAGAATTATATATTTCCAATCGAAAATCTATAATTCCAATCGGAATTGTACAACAATAGTTTTAGTCTAAATATTTTTCAATTTTGAAAATATTTTTCTTGATTTTTGATGGGATAAAAATTAATAATTTTAAAAAATAAAATAAAAAGATAATCTTGATAAATGATTTATCAGGTTGTTTTGAAAATATTTTTTTAAAAAAAATAAAATCTTGATCTCCTGTGATTATCAAATCACATGAGGTTAGCCACCTCATGGTTTATAAAAAGGGAGATTTTTAACGTAAGAGGAGGGCTTTTTGGCTAAAAAAATCACAGAACGAAAAAAAGACTAAAAAAAAAAGCTTTTGAACGCAGAATCAAAATTCTCCTAGAGGGTTTCCTTTCACATTCTTTTCCTTCAAAAAAAAGTTCTAAAAAGAGCAGTAAGCTTGAAAGATCAAAATCAAATCTACATACTCTATTTAACATGGTGAACGAAGCTTTCTGAGGAGCAAATCAATATTGCATCACATCATAGTCATCCCTTCTTTATTTTTATTTTCTTTATTTATTTCTTTTGTTTCATTTAATTTGCTCTTGATTCTAACTTTATTTCCTTTGTGTTTTTTATGCCAATGGCTGTGGTGGGAGCAATATGAAGGAATGATTGAATCGATATTAAACCCATGAAGATCCATGGAATGCCATGGATTAATCCTATATTAATCCCATGTAGATTTTAGATTTTTTTTTTGTGTTTTTTTATTATTCTATTTTTTATTTATTTGGTTTATTGGGCTATGTATTTAATTAATTTTAATTTTTTGTGCGTAGGACTTGTAATAGCCTCAATAGTGCGAATAATGAATATTTATTTTCCTGTATTAAAATTATTGAGTAAATTAGGTTTAATTGGTAAAACCCTAATAAAATCAATGGTGACTTTAGATTAATTTAGGTTGCATGTTGTATTAATTGAATAAAGTAATTTTATATTTGAATTGTTAATAAATACTTTTAGATTATATTATATTATTGTTAATTATTTTGTTAATTATCATTATTTAAGAAATGATATATATTATTACTATTATTATTGTTATTGTTATTATTTTTATTATTGCTATTTTAAATTATATTAAATTTTATGGCTATGTATGTGTTTCCATGTACATGCACATATACAATATTATAAATATATATATATATATATATATATATATATATATATATATATATATATATGTGTGTGTGTGTGTGTGTGTGTGTGTGTGTGTGTGTGTGTGTGTGTGTGTATGTTCCTACTTATATATATATGCACATATATAAATAATTTAGGTTAAATATTATTTAGGTGGGTGTGTGCATTAAAATAATTTGTGAATATATATATGTGCATGTAGTATATGTATATATATATATATATATATATATATATATATTTGTTTATTTAAAGGTTAGAATATAATGTATATTTTATATATATATATACATATATGTATATAGGTTAGATTGATAGGAGAGCCCCGAAAAATCCCTCATCTCACTGTTTTCTTCCTCTCCTCACTCACCATCCTCACTGACTCTCCCCTCATCGTGCCATCTTCATCACTGCCAGAGAACCTGCGCTCGCCATCCTCACCGAGCTGTCTGCTGTTGCTGTTCCTCTTTTCCTTCTTCTTCTTCTCTTCACAGGTGCTGCCTCCCTGCTGTGATTTGCTGCTTCCTCAGCCTCCCTCTCCGATGACAGCGAGCCCCTCATTTCTTCTCTGTTTCTGCAGCTTGAAGGTGAGTAATGCTCACCTGATTTCCTCCTTTCCTTCCTTGATCTTGAGTTTTTTTTTATAGATTATCTAGTTAAATGGTGTTGTTAGTGTATAATGAGGTTGATGTTGTTCATTTAGAATTTTTGGGGAATTATTTAATTTTTTCCAGAATTTTATTTGAATTTTTTTGTCATTTTAATTACTTGATTCTATTATATTCTTAAGTGTAATTAGTGATTAGAGTAAGTATAGTTAATTGTTTTTGAGTTTATTAATTTTATTTAAGGTTTTAGAATTTTTTTTTGTGTGTTAATTAGAGGATAATGTAAATTTTAGGTATTTAATTAGCAATTATGTTAATTTTTAAAAAATTATGGTTAAAAATTATGAGATTTTAATAATTGAGGTTATTAGTGAATGTTATTAATTTTAGAACTAAAATTATAATGTTTGTGATTTTTATACTATTTTTATAGATATTGTTGAGTTTATGCCAAATTTTATTTTTTAGGTTAAATAATATTTTTGGGAGAGAATTTGTTGGTTGATTAAATGTTTTAATTATATTAGGAAGATTTATTTTGAGAAAATAAATTTTTCGCACGATTAAATAATTTTAAGGAATTATTTTTAGTATTAATAGCACATTATGTAATTTATGTATTTTAGGGGTAAAAATGTAATTTTACGCTAAATATAGTTATATATATATTTTAATTAGTTTTATTAATATTTAAGGGGTTTAGACAATTTTTATAAATTAATTGGTATTTTTACCTAAGTAGTGTAAATTTTGAATATTGAATCCCAAATATTATATATATATATATATATATATATATATATATTTATATATATATATATATATATATATATATATATATATATATATACATTTTAATGGATTTTAAATTATGGTATAATTATATTTTGACGAAGGAATACAAATTTAGTTGTTAATTTTGAATAATTGATATTTTATATATTTTTGTCTATTTTTAGTATATGTGTATGTGAAATATGTGTTTGAGAAATAAATGTTATTAATTCTCGATATTTTATTGAGTTGTGATCTCGGTCGGGGCAAAATGTAGTTTTGGGAGCCCGACTCGAGTGTGGGTGTCTGTGATTATTAGAAGTGCATTTTCTATGCAGGTCTGGCTCTACCTTTGGTAGAGAGATGTCCGTTTTATAGGGGAGACTTTGTCGAAATTTTGGTAGATTTTCTCGTAAAATGTGATATTCGTAAATTCTACCGTTAGTTAGGTTATATCCTGTCTATCGAGTCTTGCCTGTTTTCCTCGAGTCAGCTTGGAATTTCATTGTTTTGTTGATTGTTGATTTCAATTCCATAGTCATGTTTGAAAGGTCGATTTGTTATTGTTTCTTTTAGAGCATTTCGGAGCGGAAGCCGTGAGATCGAGGCAGACGCGTGGTCGTCAGCCTTCGCATTCATCCTATAAGTTGATAGAATGATCTATGCATGTGTTTTAATTAACAATGTGTGTGCTCATATTTTAATATTAATTATATGGTTTATTTAATTTAATGCTATTATTTAATATTTAAACGCATTTTATTTAGTTAAAATCGATTTTAAGAAATTTTGGTAGAATGGGCTACCTGGTGGGCTTCACCAGGACTATGTGCACATGGTAGAGATTGAGAGATGGATTCGTAATATATATGATTAGTGAATATTAAACTGGGACGGGTGCCTCGATTGAAGTCTTTGCTCTCGGGGACCGCCAGTGATTGAAAGGTTAATAATGGATTGGGATGGGTGCCTCGGTCGATGCCTTTGCTCTCAGGGATGAGTGCCATATATTTGGATTAAGTGGATGGCTACGACTTGGTGCCTCGGTTGATGCCTTTGCTCTCGGGGATCGGTAGTCTAGTTAGAATAAGTGGGCCCAGTTGGCCATTTAGATTTTTGGGTTTAGGGTTCTACCGAGATTTTTCAAAAGCTATAAATATATATACCATAAATTATTTTTACTATAAACATATAGTTTTCAAAAAGGTTTTCAAACCATACAACTCTTTTTATTGACTTACTCAGTGAGGTCTGATTCCCCTCAATTTATTTTTTTTTCAGGAGCTTGGGAGTTTGACCTCAGACTACCTCCACACCGGGTTTCTTCTTCACCGGCTATTTTATGTAGGTCATTGTAAGCTATACTATTGCATTATTCTAGGTTGCTGTAGTAGTATATGTACTAAGGATTTGTATGGTTTAAACATAATTGTGTAATTTGTTTGTGTAAACCACGTTTATGTATAAAGATTTAAATTTGATTTATAACATGAGATGTTGAAGCACATTCTAATTAAGCACTTTGAATTTGTATATTTTGAGAAAAAAAATCAGTTTGATAATATGTTCTGTTATTAATTAAAGTTTAAAATTGGAAGGTTTTAGTTTTCTTTTCTTTTAGGCTTACTACGGGTTTCGGGGGCCTTATGCCTACCCATTCCCTAGTGCCGGTCACGTGCCCTCGGGTTCGGGTCATGACACATGTAATTAAAATTAGGGTTAAAAATCACTGAATGTATGTTTTTTATTCATTATTTGCTTTATTTTATTAGTTGGGTTTGTCTGTATGTTTTTATTCATTTTAGGCCCCAAGTCCACGTTTAGTTTCTAACTCATTAATTAATAAGTTTTTCAAATTGGACTTAGATTTAATTAACTTTAAAATCAATTTAGGCCCATTAAGATTAATTTAGACTTAGGCTCACTTTTTAGCTCTTAAAATTAATTTAGCTATAGCCTAGTCCAGTAAAGCATTTTTTTTCCTTTTCTTTAAAATAAATAGACTTAGGATCATTTTATTTCATTTAATATTAATTAGAATTAGGCCCACTAATCCATCCAATTCAATCCAAATCAATTGTCCATAAAATCAATAGGTTTAAGCCCACTTTTTAGAATTAAAACAAGTAAACTTAGGCTCATTAATTAACTTAAAATGTAGGCCCACCTTTAGCTTCATTTCACTTGTAAATAAAACATGTAGATTTAGCCCATTTAATTGAAATTAATGTAAATTAGACTAATTTAGGGACGTTGTATTTTATGAATGCATTGTTTATGTGTTTTTTTCATGACTAGTTGCCTTGAAGTTAAATGTATGCGTAGACGATGGGGTTTAGCGTGCGCGCAAGATCTTAGCAAGCATGACACTGTTTGAGCTTAGGGCTCTAGAGAACACACTAACCACTATCACAAAGACATGCCGTAGAGATGAAGAGTCCCACTCAGGGTAATAATTGGCATAAATTGAAAAATGGTGGTACTCAATTCCCTAAAAGAAAGCCAGCACCATAACCAAGAGATTATGAGTATGAAATACTAACTTCTTTCAGTCTTATGTTCTTTTAGAATTACTTTATGAATTACTATTTTATCCTTTATTTACATGTAATTTTATATAAACCCTTAAAAAATAATCAACTCCAAATAAACTAGTCATGAAATATATAAGTAAACAATGCATTCATCACAATCCCTAAGTTAGTCTAATCTACATTGATTTTAATTAAATGGGCTAAATATACACGTTTTAATTTGCAAGTGAGTCTAAAGACTAATGGGCCTAATTCCTTTTAATTAAATGATCCTAAGTTTATTTATTTTAATTCTAAAAATGGGTCTAGATCTAAAAATTATGAAGTATTTGTATATCACAATCCCTAAGTTAGTCTAATGCACATTGATTTTAATTAAATGGGCTAAATATACATGTTTTAATTTGCAAGTGAGTCTAAAGACTAATGGACCTAACTCCTTTTAATTAAATGATCTTAAGTCTATTTATTTTAATTCTAAAAATGGGCCTAGTTCTACAAATTATGAAGTATTTAATTTAGTGGGTTTAATTCTACATGTTTTAATTCTAAAGTGATCTTAAATCTACAAATTATGGAAAATGCTTAAATTAAATGGGCTAAGTCTAAATTAATTAAATTAAATTTGGTGGGCCTATGTATAAATTAACTAAATGGGCTTAAATTATCTCTACCATAAATCTAGTTAATTATGGACCTAAAACGCATTTTAATTAATTAAACCTAAGAAAACCTAAATTTATTTAAATGGGTTAAAGCTTAATGTGGACTTAGGGCCCAAAACACATAAATACAAATAAACAAGCCCAAAAATAATAAAAATATCAAAACAAACAAATGAAAGATCAAATAATTAATTAAATATATTCTAAAACCCTAATTTAATTAAAGTGACTATAAACAAATAAAATAAAATAATCAATCAAGCCAATTAATTTTACCAGCTTAAATCTAATTCAATTTTAATTAATCAACCTAATGATTTCTATAGCCATTAGTTTTAATTGATTACCGAATGAAAACCCTAATTTTACTAACCAATTACTTAAAATAAAACACATAAGCACACACACCAAATTTCATTATTCCCACTATTGGAGCTATTATAATGAACTATTGAGAATAATAAAAAAGAAGAAGAATTAATACAATCCAAAAAATAAATAAAAATAAGACAACAATTTAAAAAAAAAAACCTAGAAACTACATTTAGCTACAAGGTTCCATCCATGGCATTCTATGGACCTCTATGGATTTGGTCCTCCAAGTATTATCATCATGTAATCCCCTCCACAATCACCATCACAAAATGGTAAAACAATGATTAGTGAATAAAATTATAACAAAAATTAAAGTAAATTGAAATTCAATAAAATCCAAAATAATAATAATAAAAAAGAATCAAAGAAAGTAGAGAGATGCTAATGCTTTATGGATGATGAATGAATTGCTCCTCATACTAGTAAGATGACCATTATTTTTTAGTAGACCTTCAAAACTTATTATTATTCTTCTAAAAAATCTCCAACGAATAAATTACCAAGAATTTTTTGTGCACTGCCTAATGAAAGGTCTAAAGATACTTAGGAAGAAGAGAGCTAAAATTGCAGAAAAGAATGTTGAGGATTGAGAATTGAGTTTCTTCCTCTTTCCAGGAGCCTAAGCCCTCTTTTTATACCAAAAAAAAAACCTAGGTCCTACGTATTAAAGAGTTCCAATTTTAAAAGAACTTTATTTCTTGAAGAATTAGATAAATCCTAAAAATAAATTTAAGAAAAAAATTTTAGCTAATCAAAATTCAGGAAAAATATTTTTATTTTTTGTAAAAACACAAAAAACAGACAAAAAACATGTAATTCCAACTAGAATTGCATAATTCTGATCAAAATTGTGTAATTCCGATCAAAATTCTATAATTTTAATTTTTTAACTTTTAATTATAAAAAACACTTGAAAGAAATTAAAAATTTCAATTAGGTCTTAAAAAGTATTACAATTAAGTCGTTAAAAAACCAATGAAATGCTTTTTGAAAATGTATTTAAACTTTTGAGGTTTCAAACTTCAAGTGTTAAAGACTTACTTATAACATTTTCATCATTGGAGTCCTTTGTCACATCCATATTTTATTATCCTAAAATTGGGTGTTTACAGTATGCTAAATTAAGGTTTAAATGAAATGGCATGTAATAGGAAATAAAGTAATAATTAATAAATTGATTCTAAATGAACACAAGACTAAACGAAATTAGTATGTGGTATCCAAAATCTTCTAGTTGTGGTGCTAACTCTTTTTACCACTTTCAAATTGTCCCAGTTATTACCTTGGGTGATGACTCCTCATCTCTATGCTATGTCTTTATGATATAGTAGTGTATTCTTTAGAGTCTTGAGCTTAAGCAGTGTCGCAGTTGCTAAAATCTTAGACATGCGCGAAATCTTGCCATTTATAGTAATGACTCCACTGGGGATAAGAGATACTGATTCTACTTATATTCTTTATAGTTATTTTATTAATTATTATTGCATTCATTTGCATGTCCCAATTAATCGATGGCATTGGTTTATGATTCTATGATTTAACTAGCTTCATGGAGTTATAGATTGGCTAACCATCACTCTTAGCCTTAACTCAATTCAAGAGAGATTATCGGGCCCATCTGACAAGAGTTTGTAACCCAAGTCCTAAAAGGGGGTTATCTTCTCTTGAGTTTGCAAAGGGTGTCGGGCCCCTCTGACCTTGGCTTGTAACTCAAGTCCTATAGGAGGGCATCTTGCTAAGGGAACCTTAACTTTTCGTTGAACTTAACCACATATAATGGTCTGGTTATTTCCTTTAGGATTTACCCAACTTGCTTGTGATTGTTGCCATGAGGTATTTCTATTTATAAAAGCCCAAGCCTACACTTTTAAAGCCCATTTAGGATAATAAATATTGGGCTATACCTTTATACTTAGAAATGTTGTTTCTACGCTTTTACTAATTTAAGAGGTATGACATTCACGTCAGTTCTTGATATCCCCTGTTGATATTAAGGCCAAGAAAAAAAATCCTAGGAAACGAGACTCATTATTGAACTCATGTATGAGAGGAATAAAGTTGGAAGGATGTATGTTATACACTTGACTTGTTGCTTGTATATTTGATTTGCTACTTATTACTTGCTATATAGCACATGCATCATATATAAATGCATTATGTGCATTTCATGCATTATACTAATACTTCATTTTTTCAGCCATCATAGATTCATTCGGGTCTTCCTATGTTTGGAAACGGAGAGGTAGCAGGCTAGAGAGAACCATTTTGAGTCTGAATTCAATAGTTAAAGAGATCCTTCACATATTGGAAAAGAGTCCTATTAACCCACTTAGCTTAGAAACACTACCAGCACTAACTAGTCACTCAATTGAAGAAATGTAACAATAATAGAGAGGAAATTGGTCCACAAATAACTTAAGGGCTATGATTCAAAATGAACTAAAACAAACTTTAGCTGGGTTAGCACCACCTCCTATAGTTGCACATGTATATGCTGTTGTCATACCACCTGTTGTTACCGTCACACCTATTATGGATGATCCACCTATTAATAATGACAATTCTAGGGAACCATAACTAAATGTTTCTAGGAATTTATCTACTATATAAATGAAATTTAAGGATGTTGAAAACTACACTATAAAGAGAACTAAAAAAGAATCACTTAAGCTGGTTTAGGAACTTAAGTCCAAGCATATGCAAGCATTGACTCAAAAAATGTCCAAGATGGATGAGCTGATAAGAGTGCAAGGCATAGGCTACCCATTTAACTTTGATGATGTGCTAGATAAATTCAAATGCTTTAGCTGTATAAATTTAATAGTACTAAGGACCCAAGAACACATCTTTACTATTATTCAATTGCCTTGAACACTATTAAAGCTCCTTTAGTAATGGTCACTAGACTATTTATGCTCTCTTTAGAAGGCATAGTAGTGAACTGGTATCAAAGGCTAGAAAGTCATACTCCAGTTGACTGTAGAGTGTTGTCTAATGCTTTCTTAAAGCAGTGTGACTATAATACCAAGCCAGAGGTGTCTATCAGAGACTTAGAATTTTTAAATTTCTTGACAAGGTTCATGAACAAAGTAGATTTAATAAAGAAAAAGCCAACTAAGAAAGATTAAGTGGGGATGATTACTTGGGATGTATTACCAAATCTGGTTGAAAGGTTGTAGAAGATGAATCCTAAGACGTCTGTAGACTTAAATGATAGATTGTAAGCTATTGAGAATGAGAAAAAGGAAAACATAAGAAGTGTAATGAAAAGGAATTACCAAACTAGGGGTACACAGTAAGGAAGCATTAGCTAGGCTGTGGAAGTACATACAATTCAAATACCGAGGAGATTCTTTAAATTTAACCAAGCTTTGTCTAATTTCATAAACCTCCTAATACAAAAAGGCTTGCTTTGACCATTAACCTTTTCCAAACTACCAAACCCAAATGTCCCTGGTTATGATCCAAACAGTTGCTGTAAATTCCATCAAGTCATTGGACACTCCACAAACACTTGTATTCACCTCAAAAATGAAATTCAAAACCTCATAAATGTTGGAAGAATCATTGACCTATAAAACCTAAGCATAAAAAATAGCCCTTTCCTAAACTACTAAAATATACCTTCCCCAACCACCATGATAATCAACTCAGGAGTTAGTGAGGACAAAGTACTAAGCTCGTTTAAGGACCCAGACCTTAAAACTAATGAGAAATCTCCTAATATTCCCGAAGATGTTGAAAGAGTAGAAGATTTTTTAGGACAGCCCTCAGGCAAGTTTGACTATAAGGTGTTTTACACTAAACTGCCTTCTTTTGATATGCCCATTGAGTCAATTGTGCCTACAAGATAGGCTGATGAGTTTAATGATGAGAAGCTGCTTGACAATGAAGAAACATGCATAGTTGGAAAGAAAGCAAAGCCACTAAAGGAGAGTTTTGTTAAAGAAGGACATTGGAAGTCTTACCTCAATGCAAAGGAACCTATTAATATGCCCAATGTGGATGTTCTTGGGAATGATATCTCTAAGGAATAAATCATTTAGAACCTAGTGCACGATAACAAGGATGAGGAAATGCAAGAATAGTCACTAGGTCAGCCACTTGAATGATAGCCACCATGAGATATAACATCCCTAGCATTTAAAATAAAAAATAATTCTCTTATTATTTTCTTTAAATAACATTATTGTTTCTTTAGAATTTTTTTTATTGATCGATGATATGAATTCTGATCATGCTTACTTATGTAATGTGCATCCTAATGCTACTATGCATTATGATATCGATCGCATCTATACGTTTGACATAAATTCAATTCAATTAGATTCATTTAGCATAAGCACAAATGTAAATTTAAAGAAAATTCACATATCACATCATATAAATTCTAAAAAGTGAAAAAAGAGAAAGAACAAAGAGAGAGAAAAAAAGGAAAAGAATAGTAAGGTAAAATTAAAGAGAAAATTTAGGACTGGCTGATAGCAGGAGTTGTATCATGTGATGTAATGAATGTTCTCAATTTTGTCCTAATGAATGACTAAAATTGAATTTGAAATTTTTTTTCAAATATTGCATATTCATCTTTATCATACCGCATAAGTATCTGAATGGAAAGACAATATATAAGGCTAAATTAGAGCTATGAGATCACTTTTTTTAGCTATGTTTTCTCTTCTTATTCTGCTTATAAGTATATTATCCCCTTATACCTAGGGAATTTATATGGCTCAATGACTCACATTGCAACTCTTATCTTGTAACTATCATCAGTTATTGCATCAGCATCAAGCTTTATGTTCTATTCAAGAATCGTTTGAAGCTATAAATTTTTCATCTTGTCAAGAAAATCTTGCCTTAAGAGATAGCCCTTAAAATCAGTAATAACAGTGATGATGGATTAGGGATGACCATACTAATGATGAAGATGTGACATAAAAAGGAAGGTTGAAGATGTAACCAAAATAAGAGAACTTAATGATTACACAAGTTAATGAATACATGTTTCAACTTCTAATATGAAAAAGTCTAGTTCAGTATCAAGAACTCTCTTTAGTCAGTTCACTCACTCCTCTGCATTTTTAATATACGAGACTATAACTATTAAGGTTAGTAAAATAAAGGGGTTAATAGGAGTAACGAATAAATGAAAAAAAGAAGACTGCAAACATAACATTGATGAATCCAATCATAATAAGATGCATTAGTTTGGCTCTATTCTCCATGATCTTAGTATCATCATCTCTATCAGAAATTGGGAGAAAAATTATCAAACTTTGGGGGCAAAACAAAATTCGAGGGCAAAATTGCAAAATAATAAATATGCATTTGAGGATGGAATGCTGAAATACAAGAGTCAACAAACAAATATTAGGGGGAAAAAGAAGGAAATTACAACCAATAGCTAATAGCTCAATAATATAACATAGCCTAATAATTTATTTGACAAACTGTATTAAAAGCTCTAACATTAGAAGTACCAACAGTGAAGCATTCAATGCTCAAACCTATAGGCTATTAATGAGACAATAGGTCCAACATACCAATGATACATTCGTCAGCCCTAAAAGGTCCAGCATACCAATGATACATTCATTGGCCCTAAAATGCTCAAACTTAAAGGTCCAGTTTACTAATGATACATTCATTAGCCCTAAAAAGGAAGAATGCACTCAATACTTAAAATGAATGCACTCCGAAAAATTATTTGATCATGAAATATGATCTCTAACTCCTGAACCTTTTTTGCATGAGATATTAAGAAGAGGAATGAAGCCCTCTACTATAGTAGTAATGGAATGGCAGAAATACAAACGTAGCCTAAAGCCACAACTTCAATAGTGGAATATCATGACCATGTGATCAAAGACATCATCATCACAATCAAAAGGGAAGAATGAAAAAGAATAACATTGCATTTTGATAAAATCTCTTCACTTAAAAATAGACCATACTAACTTATGGTATTTTGTGCAGGGAAAAATAAAAGAGAATAAAGAAGGGGAAAAGAACTGATACATTAATAAGAATTGGCAAGATAGAAAATGTCAAACACTTATCAAAATAATCAAGGGAAGTAACAAAACTCTATTTCCTTAGATTCTGTAATAATGCACAATCCTAATAATAAAATCCATAAATTAAAAGTAACTTCATCCACTTTACGGGATCATGTATGAAAATTTATCTTATGAACTTTGATCTTAGTGGATTCCTTTTATTAGCCTTGCAGAATTCAGATGTTCAATTAACAACTCTGTGTTGAAAGTTTCTAAAACCCTAATCAATCTAATGTTTGCTTTGCACCCAAACGAGGGGAAGAATATGCAAAAACAAAATCTATGGACTTTTAGTATAAATTGCTTGAATTTTAAAGTATCATTTCAATCTTTTGAATGATAAAATGTGCATATAATCTACTCTAATGCTTAGAAATGAGTACAAGTACAAAATTCCTTAACGATATCCACACTGAGTAATATGAGAAAGGCGGAGGAATACTAAGAGGAGAAATAAAATAAGAGCAAGCATAACCTACTCTAATGCTCAGAAATGAGTAAGAGTATTAACATGAACCTTTGGCGGTATCCACGCTCAATAATATAAGAAAGGCAGGGAAATACTAAGACAGGATCACATCAAAAGCTGCTCTATTTACTCTAATGCTCTATAAGAGTATGAATATCCAAAGGACCTTTCCAATAATATCTACGCTAAGTAATATCAAAAAGGCAGGAGAATACTTAGTTAAAGAAGAAAAGCACAAAAATAACTTAAAGACTGTTTTAATACTCAAAATTTGATTTATTTATGCTCAAATTCCATGAGTGTTGTTTAGCAAATTCTCTCTGAAATTTGATGTGGAAGTAAGCTTTCACTTGGTAAAAAATATGCTCTTAATATAAGAAGATTAATGATACCTCTAACTCTTGTGAATTACAAATAAATGATAGTCATGAAAATTAAAATTAGTGAGATTCGTTGAGTGCATGTTATATCCTAATAAAGTAATGAATTTTCTCATAAATTTAAAAAAATAAAAAAGAGTACTTTTTATAACAATTATCATGCTGAAACTAACTTCATCAAGTCCAGAAGAAGATAAACTCAACATATGGAATTAGCAATAGTGACAAGTTAATCAAAGTCCGTAAGCAACAAAGGTGGTTTATTAGAGTCAATCAGCAAAAGTTCAAAGACAAATAGCTAAAAATTCCAATAAGATAGCACAGTTGATCAACACAAAATCTCAAAATCCTAGTCAACATGAAATTCTAATATAATGTATGCATTTTGCATAAATTGCACTTTATCTCAGTTATATGCCACACAATAGCTATAACACATTTTCAGATTCACCTTGTTATATGCTACGCAGTAGCTATAATATAGTTTTTGAATTCACTTTGTTATATGCTACACAATAGTTATAACAAAAATTCTAAATGATCACAATTTACTAAACACTATACAGTAGTTATAGCATAGTATTAAATTATGATTAACTAGACACTATATAGTAGTTATGGTACACTTTTTATCTAACTTGCTAGACACTACACAGTAGTTATAGTCCATTATCAAATTACTTTTGCTAGACAATCTATGGGAATTATAGCACATTTCAAACCAATTTGCTAAATGCCCTACAAGACCTATAGCATATTTGTCTTTAGATATACACTACAGAGTAGTTATAACATATTTTCGCTAAATGTTCCATAGGAAATATAGCTAAACTTTAAGTCATGGTTACTAGACATTCCATAGGAATTATAGTACAATTTGCTAGACACTACACAATAGTTATAGCATATTTTTGATAAATGTTCCATAGGAAATATAGCAAAACTTTTAGTCACAGTTACTAGACGTTCCACAAGAACTATAGTACAATTAGCTTGACACTACACAGTAGTTATAACATATTATCATAAGATGTCCCACAAGGAATATAGTGAAAATCATGATCACTAGACATCCCACAGGGAATATAGCGAAAATCACTTGTTAAATGTCCCATAGGGAATTTAGCAAAATGCACCGAATGCAGTGTCAATCACTATTCACTAAACATAGTGATAGCATCATCACTATATGTTCCATAGGTACTATAGGTTATTTTTAAAATGCACTGAATGCAGTGTCAATCACCATTCATTAAACACAATGATAGCATCATCGCCATATGTTCTATAGGAACTATAACTTATTTTTAAAATCCACTGAATGCAGTGTCAATCGCCATTCATTGAACATAGTGATAGTATCACTGCCATATGTTCCATAGGAACTATAACTTATTTTCAAAATGCACTGAACATAGTGATAGCATCATAACTAAAAATTTCACAGGAATTCTAGTGTTCCTTAAATCGTATTCAACATTGCATAGTATTATGTATAGTCATAGTGCATAGGTAAGTGTTTTAACTCTTTGCTTTGAAATTGTGTGCTTATTCGCTTGCCATAATTTGTCAAGTAAACAACGATAAAGGGGGCCAACTATAAGCACCCAATTTTAAGATAGTTCAATGTGGATGCAATATAGAACTCTAATGATGGAAATTTGTTACAAATAGGTATGTGGTTATGGATTTATCAATCTCAAGGCTTAAATGCATTTTTAAGGACTTAATATAAAGTTTTCTTTGTGGACCTAATTGAAAAGTTTTGACTCTTTCAAAGGTCATTCGATAATTAAAAGCTAAAAAAAAGAGGAAAGATTACCGATAAAAAATATGTAATTCCAACCAGACTAATAGATTTCTAATGGGAAATATAGAACTTCGATCGGAATTCTATATTTTTTATTGAATCTATAATTTCGATCAGAATTATATATTTTCGATTGGAAATCTATAATTCCAATTAGAATTATATATTTTCAATTGGAATTATATATTTATGATTGGAATTATATATTTCCAATTGAAAATTTATAATTCTAAACGGAATTGTATAGTACCAGTTTTCGTTCAATTTTTTTTTAAGTTCAAAAATATTTTTTTTTAATTTTTGATGGGATAAAAATAAAATATAAAGACAATCTTGATAAATAATTTATCAAGTTTTTTTGAAAACATTTTTTTTAAAAAAAATAAAATCTTGATCTCCTGTGATTATTAAATCATAGGAGGTGAGCCACCTCTTGATTTAGAAAAAGGAACATTTTAAATGTAAGTGGGGGGGCTTTTTGGCTAAAAAAAAAATCACATAACGGAAAAAGACTTGAAAAAAAAAGCTTTTGAATGTAGAATCAAAATTCTCCTCGAGGTTTCCTTGCACATTCTTTTCCTTCAACAAAAAAAGTTCTAAAAAGAGCAGTAAGCCTGAGAGATCAAAATTGAATCTACAAACTTTATTTAACATAGTGAATAAAGCTTTTTGAGGAGCAAATCAATACTGCATCACAACATACTCATCCTTCTTTATTTTTATTTTCTTTATTTCTTTCTTTATTTTAATTTATTTATTTCTTTTATTTTATCTAATTTGATCTTGATTCTAACTTTATTTCCTTTATGTTTTTTTTTATGTCAATGGCTATTGTGGGATCAATATGAAGGAATGATTGAATCGGTATCAAACCTATGAACATCCATGGAAAGCCATGGATTAATCCTGTATCAATCCCACGTTGATTTTAGGTTTTTTTAATGTTTTTTTATTATCCTATTTTTTATTTATTTGGTTTATTGGGCTGTGTATTTAATTAATTTTAATTCTTTGTGAGTAGGAATTGTAATAGCCCTAATAGCGAGAATAATGAATATTTATTTTTCTATATTAAAATTAATTAATAAATTAGGTTCAATTTGTTAAAACCCTAATAAAATCAATGGTTGGTTTAGATTAATTTAGTTGCATGTAATTAAAATTAGGGTTAGACATAACTGAATGTATGTTTTTGATTCATTATTTGCTTTATTTTATTATTTGGGTTTGTTTGTATATTTTTATTCATTTTGGGCCTCATGCCCACGTTTAGGTTCTAACTCATTAATTAATAGGTTTTTCAAATTGGATTTAGATTTAATTAACTTTAAAATCAATTTAGGGCCATTATGATTAATTTAGACTTAGACCTATTTTTTAGTTATTAAAATTAATTTAGATATAGCTCAGTCTAGTAAACCATTTTTTTTCCTTTTCTTTAATTAAATAAACTTAGGATCATTTTATTTCATTTAAAATTAATTAGAATTAGGCCCAATAATGCATCCAATTCAATCCAAATCAATTGTCTATAAAATCAATAGGTTTAAACCCACTTTTTAGAATTAAAACAAGTAAACTTAGGCTCATTAATTAACTTAAAATATATGCCCACCTTTAGCTTTGTTTCACTTGTAAATAAAACATGTAGATTTAATCCATTTAATTAAAAATAATGTAGATTAGACTAATTTAGGGATGTTGCATTTTATGAATGCATTGTTTATGTGTTTTTTTTCATAACTAGTTTCTTTAGAGTAAAATGTATGCTAAATTAGGGTTTAAATGAAAATACATGTAAATAGGGAATAAGTTAATAATTAATAAGCTAGTTCTAAATGAACACAAGACTGAAAGAAGTTAGTATTCCGTATCCAGAATCTCCTGGTTGTGAGAGAATTGAATTATTACCACCTTTGAATTGTCCTAGTTATTACCGTGGGTGGCAACTCCTCATCTCTACGCTATGTCTTTATATATAGTAGTGTGTTGTCTAGAGCTTTGAGCTCAAACAATGTCGCAGTTGCTAAAATCTTGAATGCATGCTAAACCCCGCCATTTATAGCTCTACATGATCTTAGACTTGAACTTTATGTGACTCTTGTGATTCTTGACAATATGGACTTCACTAAACCCTATAAAGCATTTTAAATCTTTTATCTTTAGTCCTTATAATTGGTCTTTCATACTTGAGATAATCATCACGATCATCTTGTTTGATGCTTACTTGGTTTGCAATAGTGGTGGTGATGGTGATGGTAGTAAGGAAAATTATGATGGTGGAGATATTGGAGGTTATGATGGTGGTGGTGGTACTGCAGCCACCATGTTAGGAGGCTTTGGTGGTGTTAGTGGCGTTGGACGTTATGATGATAGTGGCGGTAGGGGGCAGTGGTGGCGACAACGGAGGTTATAGTGGTAGTGGTGGTAACAAAGGTTATGGTGGTTGATGAGACCATGGCAATGTCAAAATATTAATTGAAAAACTTGAAAATTTTCTTTTTATTAATTTTTTTTACATCCTTTTATAATTTGAGCATTTTATAAAATAGTTTTCTAGCTTTCTAAATTAGAAAATATCACAAATAAATAATAAATACTATTTTTTAGTTTTTTGAAAAAAAAATTTGGAAAAACAAGCCTCGTTTTCCAAAATTAAAGGTTATTTAGTTTTTGAAAACATTTTTCATTTTTTTCCAATTTTCTTTTTCATTTTTTTTCTAGGTTTCAATTTTCCAAAATAGAAAAAAAATCATATTTATGTTAACTTCTCATTTTCCAATTTTTCTAGTTTTTATAATTTTTATTTTCTTAATGAAATTTACTAGAATAACTTTTTTGTTAATATATTAATTGTTATTATGATTTATATAATTCTATTTAATATTTAAATAAGATTTAAAAAATCAATATTAAATATATTTGTTTGATAAAAAAAATTAAATCATGCACATTTTATTAATTTCAATAAATTAACTTATGTAATAAAGAAATTTCAAGTTAAATGTACAATCACACAATAATTACATCTTATACATTTAAACATAAAAGATATAATTTATTACCTAGTTAAACATTTGCCAAACATTTTATGCAGCAAAATACAGTGTTTGAACTTAAATCATAAGTAACACATGTGTGCTCTAATAGTTCTTAAAACCATCGATGTTTGATTCAAAGCCTATTGTACTTTGATGAATGTGAGAAATGCATTATTTTGAGCACTTAAGGTGTTAGAATTAGGTATCATTCTAGTTGCATTTATTATCTTTTGTTAAGTTTTTCTTTAGTTTAAATGTTTGTGTTGCATTTTTTGAGTTCATGTTTACTTTTAGTATTTTGGGTTACTTTTGGTTGTTTTTATGCATTTAGGTTTTCAAAGAATAATGATGGAATAAGGCATATGACTTTTGAAGGCTATGGAAGTGTCCAAGGAGCATTCAAGGCAAAATCTAGTAAGTTTGAGGCTTAGAAGTGACACATGGCCATGTGCATTTTGCATATCGACATGCTTGATTGAAAGTTGGACACAAAGCCATGCAAAATCACATGCATGGCCATGCCTGATTACATAATTCTTATGAAGATAGGCACACAAAAGTGTTCCTAAGCACACATGGTTGTGTGCCTTGCTGGCAGCTTTTTGAAATTTGAAATTTAAAGCTTTGAAAAGAGCGATTTTATGGATTTTTGGAAAAGGAAACTTATGAAGAGTTTGGAGGCTAGGGTTTTAAGTATGTGTAGCCTCCATGAACACAAAATTAGAAACCATTTTTCTTATTCTACATTTTTTTAGAAGTTTTTATCTTTCTTTTTATCATCAAAGACTAGGCTTATTTATGTTGGTTTTTGAGATTGAGGAACAAGGATTAAAGAACAATAGCCTTCCACTATTAAGGGAATTTTCTAAATAGTTATTATTATTCATTTCTATTTTGATTAATGATGATGTTTTATTTTATTTTATTCATCTTCTTTGTCTTTTATTACCAACATGAGTGGTTAAGTTCTTATTAAGGTTCTTATATGAATTCAACCATGTAACAATTGCAATTAAACCTAAGCCATTAATCTCAATCCATTGGTTGTTATCGAACTTAATGTCTTCATAGGATTGATCACCCTTTGATTGAATCTATATAATGAAACTTGATTGAGAGATAAGTTCCATTATATCCAAATAAAAACACATTAAATGATTTCTTAGTTGAGAGACATTAAAACAAATAATATTGATTAAGGGCTAAAGCTTTAAAATAGGTTAACCAACACTTAGTAAGTGAGAGCTATAAATCTAAGATGTTAATTTATTTGGTTAAATGTAGGCTTGTCTGACAGGAAAACCTAGGATTCCTTAGATACCTTTAAATTGGATTAAGGTTAGGTATGACTTAGGTACTAATTAATCTTTAGAAAAGGTTAAATTGATAATAAGGACCCTAGCTTTTTAAATTGATTATTAGTTATTGCATATTTCCTTTATTTAATTTTAGCTAATTTTAAAACACCAATTTTCATTGTTTAAACAAACAAAGCACAATTAGCATTACAATACTCAATTTGTAATCTCTATGGGATCGATATTTAATTACTACTTATAAGATTCCATATACTTGTGGATTATGCATCAAGTTTTTGGCACTATTGTTAGGGATTGCCAAAATTGATATTATTGAGAATTTTGTATTGTTTGATTTAGACTTTCTTTTAGTGATTATTTGCATGGTTTTTTAAGGATTTAAGTAGTGATGCACACAAAACTTGGTATATGCAGATGAGGAGTGTAGTTAATACCACTTGATATAGAGCAAGAGAGGATAATTTATAGAAGGAGGAGACAGACTAGTAACATAATGAGCAGAAGAGAAGAGGAAAGAGAGCCACCTCCAGTTGGATGAGTAGCGCACAATCGGCAAAATGGAAAAAATGGGAAAAATGGCCAAAGAACTATGAAGGACTTTGTGAGTCCCAATATCCAAGGTGATCAAAATCCAATTATGAGACTGACGGTAGTAGTAAACAACTTTGAAATCAAACCCACTATGATCCAGATGATCCAAAATTCATAATTCAATGGATTGCCACATGAGGATCCAATTGGTCACATGACCCAGTTTTTGGAACATTGCTCAACCTTTAAGATGAACAAAGTGTAGCCCGAAGCAATTCAATTGATCCTTTTTCCATTTTTATTAATGGATAGGGCAAAGAGGTAGTTCATAAGCCTGCCACTAAACTCCTTAACTACATGGTAAGATATTTACATAACTTTCTTAAATAAGTATTTCCCACCAGCTAAAGCGTTGAAGACCATGAATGAAATTAACTCTTTTTACTAAAGAGAGGATGAGAGCTTCTAATAATGTTGGACAGATTCAAAGATCTTTAAAGATAGTGTCCACCACAGTTAATTCCTTCATGGGATTTGGTGCAGTCTTTATATAAAGGAGTCAATCTAGTCAGAGTAAACAAAGATGCATCTGCTGGAGGAACTATTATGTTAAAGACACCTAAAGATGCTTTGGAGCTTTTTAAGGAGATGACTAATACATGAAGCCTTTGGTCTAATGAGAGGGCTATTTTAAAGAGAGAGGGAGCAATTAAAGTTGATAACTTGATAATGCTAAATGCAAAATTGGATGCTTTATCCATGAGGATGGAAAAAATGAGTGTTAATGTAATTTTTAACTTGTCTTCTTCTTGTGAATTATGTCAGGGTGGTCATCTAACCATTAATGTTAAATGATGCAAGGACTATCAATGGAGAATATAAACCATATGAACAACTTCAAGGGGCAACATAACTAAGTGCATAGGAACACTTACAAATCCAGTTAGAGAAATCATCTTAATTTCTCTAAGAGGAATTAAGAAAATAACTAGTGGAGGCCATAAGCACTACCTGGATTTGGAAGGTAGAATGCACAACATCACCAACCTAATTTTTAATATGAAAAAGGTTCATATTCAAGGACTTCTTTGGAGAGCAAGTTGGAGAAGTTCATGGATGCCATATCGACAAAAATTAACCAACAAAATGAAGCTACAAAGAGGTTATAGGGCATATTTGAGCAAATGTATCAAGACACTCAACTTGTTTTCAAAAATCATTCTTCCTCTATCTATAATTTAGAGGTGCAAATGGGGAAATTGGCAAACTCTTTGTCAATGAGAAATTAAGGTTCCTTGCCAAGCAATACTAAAAAAAAATCTAAAAGAGTAGTTGAAGGCTATTACCTTGAGAAGTGGAACAGAGATTCAAACCCTAAAAACAACTATGGAATATGAGAAGGAGAAGATAGAAGAAGAGGAGAAGGAATAAGAAGATGAGTGGGTTAAAGTGCCAATGGAAAAAGAATAAGAACTTGAGGATAAAAGTATGGAGAAACCAACACCACCACCAGTGAAGCCTTATAAACCTCCAGTTTTATAACCTGAAAGGTTGAAGAAACAAGAGCATAATCAACAATATGCAAAATTCTTGGAGAGGTTTAAGGCACTCCACATTAATATGCCTCTTGTGGAATGTCTTTCTCAGATGCCAAAATATGCCAAGTTTCTAAAAGAGTTGATTTCTAATAAAAAGAAGTTACAGGAGTTTAAGACATTTACACTCATAAAGGAGTGTAGTACAATCATCTTGAATAAACTTCCTTTGAAAAAGAAGCATCCAAGGAGTCTTATTATTCCATATTCTATTTGAAATTTAAATTTTCAAAGAGTTTTATATGATTCAAAAGCTTTAATTAATCTTATGCCTTTATCTAGTTATAGGAAATTACGGCTAGGAGAAGCAAACCCCACAAATATCAGATTGCAACTTACAAACAGGACAGTGAAAGAACTAGAAGGCAGAGTGGAACATGTGTTAGTAAGGGCTAGAAAATTCACTTTTCTAGTTGATTTTATAGTCCTTAACTTTAAAGAGGATGAGGAGGTTCCAATAATCCTTAGTATGCCTTTTGTTTACATTGCAAGAGCAATCATTGATGTTTATGGTTGAACTCTCACATTGAGAGTAGGGGAAGAAAGCTGTAAGTTTAACATTTATCAAAGCATGAAATACCCTTATGATGAGGATTTTTGTATAAGAGTATATGTTATTGATGAATGTGTGAATGAAGTCTAATAATGGAGGTAGAAAAAATCTATGGAGATTGAAAATATTGAGAAGTGTTTTCAGGTACAATCCTCTCAAGATGAAGTACACCTCAAACATCAACCCCATATACCATAAATGAAATTACTAAACACTGAACCCACACCACCCTTAACTATTAAACCATCAAAATTAGACTTGAAACCTTTACCCTAATATTTGAGGTACACTTTTCTAGGAGAAGATCAAACACTATATGTGATTATATCCTCTAAATTGAATAAAGATCAAGAGGATTTGCTAGTGGACATGCTAAAGAGGAGAGTAAAAGCAATTGGTTGGTAAATTTCTAACATTAAGGGCATAAGTCCATCTTATTGCATGCACAAGATCTTGATGGAGGAAGGACATAAGCCAACCATTGAAAGGCAGAGAAGGTTTAATCCAAACATACAAGAAGTACTGAAAAAATATATAGTTAAGCTTTTTGTTGTAAGGACCATTTACCTGATATCAGATAATTCTTGGGTGAGCCCAATTCGGTGTATACTAAAGAAGGGTGAAATTACAATTGCAAAAAATAAGGAAGGGGAGTTGATTCCTCTAAGAGTAATAAGTGGATGGAGGGTGTGCATTGATTATAGAAAGTTGAATTCATCCACAAGATATTACCACTTCCCATTACCTTTCATTGATCAAATGTTATAGCAAATAGGAGGACATGGTTTATATTATTTTTTGGATGGGTACTCAGAGTACAATCAGATTGCAATGACTCTAGAAGATCAAGAGAAAACCACTTTTACATGTCCTTATGACACATTTGAATATAGGAGGATGCCATTTAGATTATGTAATGCTCTTACGACATTCTAGAGATGTATAATTGCTATATTTGTAGATTTGGTAGAGGAGATCATGGATGTTTTAATGGATGATTCTTTTGTCTATGGAAACTCATTTGAAGGATGTTTAAACAATCTAGAGCAAGTTCTTGCACGATGTGAAGAAACATACTTGGTGCTAAATCATGAAAAGTGTCATTTCATGGCAAATGAAGGAATCATTCTAGCATATAAAATTTCAGCTCAAGGGATTAAAGTTGATAAAGCAAGGGTGGAGATAATTAAGAAGCTGTAGTAACCCATAAATGCGAAGGGAGTTAGGAGTTTTCTTGGCCATACAGGCTTCTATAGGCAATTCATTCAGGATTTTTCAAAAATCTCTAAACTCCTCTGTAAGTTGTTTGAGAAAGATTCACCTTTTGATTTTATTAATTGTCACGACCTAAACTAGGAGTCATGACTGGTGCTAGCGAATGGGAACTCTTTCAAATTCGGAACCCATAGCAAGCCTTAGAAAATAAAATCATGCAATAAATAAATAAAAACTATGATAGAATTAAAAAAAATTTTGAATCAATAAATAAAATAATTACTTCAAATCCTTTCATAAATAAATATATTCATACAATGTTCAGATACAACTCTTTGAGCATTAAATATCAAAACAAAATAATACTCTTCTAATACAATAACACTACTACTACAGTTTCTAGAATACAATCAGAGTTCAAAATATACATTTACATAAAATAGCCGGGACGAAAGAACACTAGCGAAGAACTCTACTATTAAGGTCTGACAATATAGGATCTCCTAAAAAAAATAATTGAGTGGGGTCAGACCTTACTGAGTGAATTATTATACTATATATACATGCAATCTAAACCATATTCAATCATAAATTCATATATATATATGTATATACACGCATTTCACACAAATGTCAAACTCTGCTTTTATGAATATACTGAATGAGAAAACATTTATTTTAATTCATGAAGGATCAATTAGAACCCTAATAATCACAACCTCAATCGACCACATCACTCTAGCCATATGGCTCACTTAATTCCAAGTAGAACACTTATTCCAATTTGGATAGTAGACTGGCCCCGAAACACTAAGTTAACTGAGCTTCCGCAATTTGACTGTCAGTGTGATTAGCCCTAAGACATTTGGTCAACCAAGCTCCAGCAATCACACTCTCAATCACATCACATCTCAATCAAATCAATATATCACTTATTTCATTATGGACAATAGACTGGCCCCGAGACACTAAGTCAATCGAGATCCGACAGTCTGACTGTCAGTGTGATTGGCCTCGAGACACTTGGTCAACCGAGCTCCAGCAATCACACTCTTAATCATACCATTAATATTAATTAAATTAATCAAATCAACTATAATCACCATAATTAATTCTCACTCAATAATTAATTCTCAACTATAATCACCATAATCAAATCAACTATGATCACCATAATTAATTCTCAACCCTGATATATCGCATTGGTATGTACACAGTTCTACTGTTGCCCACTAGGTAGCACATTCTATTAATATCCTTCATTTAAAATAATCTATACATCCGAAAAATAAATAATATAGAATGACATTCATAATAGTAAATAAACCATATATATACCAAAAATATACCTACAATATACCTAGTATATTTCGGGTATATATATATGTCAAATAAAACACGAAATATACTAAAGATAAACCATTAATATAATTTAAAACAACTAAGTGTGTATCAATAATATAACATGCATTTACTTAAAAATATACCTAAATATACAAAAGATATACCTTAAGTACACAAATCATTTAATAAAACAATTATGCATAAATATTCATTTAAAACATGTATATGTACTAAAACATGCATTTAGGTTTGACATATATTCACAAATATACCAAAATAACCTAATTTTCTAGCATGCATATATCACAAATAAACCCTAAGTATACCACTAATATGATAGGTTTAAATCAATAATAAAACATGCATTTATTTGGAAATATATTCAAAATATACCAAAAATATACTTAAAAACAATTTAAGCGTAAGTCAATAATATGACATGCAATTATTTAAGAATGAACCTAAAATATACTAAAAATATACCTAAAGTATACTAATCATTCAATAAAATAATTATGACCAAATATACATTTAAAACATGTATATATACTAAAATGTATTAAACATAAAATTAATTATTTAACATGCATATATATAAAAATATAAACCCTAGATATACCAAAAATATTATAATTTAAATCACTTTTAAAAACATATAATAAAAATGAAAAACCCTAAGTGATGCATCCTATATGCAATGCATATATATACAGTATAATAACTCACATATTAGCGCTCCACGAGACAAACTCGATGGGACTGATCCGTTAGGCCTCGGTCTTGGCGCAGCTAGAAAAATAAAATAACAACCATCAAAATAAATTCTAACTCTACGCTTTTAGAATTACTATAGAAAGACTCAATTAAAAATTCAAAACTAGACTCAGACCGGTTGTCACATTTTATGAGAAATCTACCAAAATTTCAGCAGAGTTTCCTCTGTAAAACGGACATCTCCTTACAAAATTAGGGCCGATCCTGCATAGAAAACACATTTCGAATACAAAATTCTCCTAACTCCTCGGTTGGGATCCCAAACTACAATTTTTCCCGACCAAGGTCCACAATTCACCACAAAATACAATAAAATATACATAAATTCAAAAAATACTAAAAATGCCCCTTTAAATATCAAAATATGGCAATTTAAACATTAAAAAACATTAAAAATAATTATTTTACCAGTAATTACTTAAAAACCCTAATAATAATATAATATAAGTAAAAATTGATATTTCTCGAAAAATACACCAATATCAATAAAAATTCATTTTATAAATCCAAATTACCTAATTAATCCATAAACATAATAAAAGTTACTAAAAACCCATTTATTTACAAAAATAACATATTATATATAATTTGAAAATAATTTTTGAAAAATAGTATTAATTAGTTAAAAATTAGTAAATAATTTATAAAAATCATTTTTATACTTCAAATAATTATTAAGACCAATTTAACTTAATATTTAACTAAAATGACTACCAAATTACCAAAATACCCCTAATATATAAAAATTCACATAATATACTAAAAATACTCAAAAATTCAATAAAAATAATATAAATACTCAAAAATTATTTTCTCAACATATTATTCAATAAAATCAAATCAATTATTTTTAACAAAACACATATTTAACCTAAATTTCCAAAAATCACATAAACTAAAAATAATTATAAAAATTACACAAAAAATCACAAAAATTATAAATTAATTACTAAAATTAATATCAACCACCAATAACACCAAAAATCACAATTTCAAAATTTATTTAATTAATTTATGAAAATAATAAAATAATAAAAAATTCACAAAAATCAAAATAATTTCTAAAAATCACATAAAAATTCATGGGGGTAGCTTGATCTAGGGGGATCAACTTTTGTTGAGGAACTTTGTGTGAATCAACCAAATCAACCATTAACACCCAAAAAAAAATTGAAACCCTAAAGAACCATAAACTAAAAATTAAAAAAAAACTCATAAATGGCCAGATTAAAGCTCAAAAGGAGCTTAGAGTCTTCTTGGCCAGAGCTAGGGGAGCTCAACGACACTAGAAATGCAAAGAACAGCAATCGGACGAAGGAGGAATGATGCTGGAAGCTTCTGTCAACCCTACTACTGTTTCTGCTTGTCAACGCCGCCGTAGAAGAAAGAGGAGGATGGCAGAGTGATTGGCTGATGGAGGGTGGTCTGGTGAGTTGAACAGAGAGGCACACCACTGGTAGGGCTTAAACAGCAAAGTGATGGAGGGTGACACTTTGGGTAGTTTTACCGGGGGGGACGGGGGGGGGGGGGGGAGGGGGGGGAAGAGGAAGGTTATGTGTATGTGTTTTTGATATATTATATGTATATATATTACTTTATACTAAAAACCTTATAATATAATATCATTATATATTAACTCCCCACAAATAAATATATATATATATATATACATATACTTTACTCACTCATGTACAACAAACATTCACACATATACACATAACACACACACACACACACTTACATTAAACCTTAATGTAATATGAAATATAAAACATAAAATAATAATACATAAGGTAATATATAAATATAATACATACAATAACAACTCAAATAATGAAATAATTTATTAAAATATTAATATTAAAATATTAAGCACCAAATTAAACATTAATAGAATAATCTTTCCCGAAATAATGAACTTAAATACATATATTTACGTAGAAAATGTTAATTAAATGTAAAACAATAACGATAAAAATTCATAAAATAATAAACTAATAAAATATAGTTTTAAAAATTATTAGCACTGCATAACCTGTTTTAAAATAAAATAATCTAAAAACTTGGGTTATTACAGTCTCCCCTCCTTATAAAAATTCATCCCCGAATTCAAAGAAAAGAATATTGCAAGGATCAAGAAGGGAAAGAGATACGAGTAAGAAGCTCGTATCTCAACTTCAGTCTCCCAGATAAGCTCTTCCATACAAGCCTCATATGGTGTTATTCTAATACTACCATGGTAGTTGTTATTATAAGCGAATTCTACAAGTGACAAATAATCAACCCAGCTACCTCCCAAATCCAAAACACACATCTTCAACATATGTTTCAGTGTTTGGATCGTCCTCTTAGACTGACCATCTATCTGAGGATGAAAAGCAGTACTGAAATCCAACCAGGTGCTCATCGCTCCCAGCATCTTCTATCAAAATCAAGAGGTAAATGTTGTACCTCTACCACATAACAGACATAGGCATTTCACGCAAGCACACAACGTGCTTCATATACAGTTTAGCCAACTTAGCTACTAAATAAGTGGCTTCCACTGGTAGAAAATTAGCTGTCTTAGTTAATCTATCTATAGTCACCCAGATAGAATTATATTCATTCTTTGAACGAGGTAACCAACCACAAAAATCATAGCAATTCTCTCTCATTTCCACTCAAAGTTCAAAAGAGATTGAAGCTTCCCAAAAGGCTTCTGATGCTCAGTTTTCACATGCTGGCAAGTTAAATACTTAGAAATATAATCAGCCACATCCTTCTTCAATCTATCCCACTAGTACTGATCCTTAATACTATGGTACATTTTGGTAACATCTAGATGTACACTGTAAGCTCATTTTGTAGCTTATATAGAATCTCTTTTCTCAAATTCCAACATCAACCCTATTTAATTAACTTATGCATCTCTTTTCAAGAGATCCTTATATGATGAAATGCCATGATGACATGCTATGATGAATGTTATAATGAAATGTCGTGATGAAATGTTATAATAAGATGCTATGATGATATGATGAAATACTGTAATGATATAAGATCTTATCCTCTAAAATTCAAGTAACCCTCGAATCTATGGTCTTCTTCCATAACTGAAAAACTATTCTAACAAACATTTGACCACATAACTTCACATTCTTCTAAGTCAGGTGGGTTATAGGAGCTGCAATTCTAGAGAATTCTGTTCAGATCTCCTATAATACCTAGCTAAACCTAGAAAATTTACAAATCTCGATAGCTGTAGTCAGTCTAGGCCACTCATATACTACTTCGATCCTTTGTGGATCAATTTGAATATTATCTTTAGATGCTACATGTCCAAGAAAAATAACACTCTCCCCCCATAGATCACACTTCATGAATTCAGTATAAAGCTGACATTCTCTTAGTGTCTGTAGTACAGTCCTCAAGTGATATACGTGCCCTTTCATTCACCTCGAATATGCTAGTATACCATCAATAAAGACTACTACAAACTGATCCATAACTAATGATAACCTGACTTCAAATCAATCTTAAGAAAGAACTATGCACCTTGAAGTTGATCATATAGATTATTTATCCTCGGAAGAGGATACTCATTCAGTTCTATGTAATTAATACACAGTCTGGGTGTATCATCCTTCTTCTTCTCCATCAAGACTAGTGCACCCTAAGGAGAAACACAAGGTCTGACAAAACCCTTGTCTAACAAATCTTGTAATTGCTTTGATAGCTCTACAAAAGCCATTCTATAGGGCTACGTCAAAATAGGAGTTATATCAGGAACCACATCGATACAGAATTCAATTTCTGTGAGGTAGTAAACATGGCAACTCATCATGAAAAATATCAGGAAACTCACAGACAATTGGAACATCTGTGAGAGATAACTTCTCCACTGAAGTATCCCTAACTAGAGCCAAGTATCCCCGACAACCCTTCCTCAATATCTTTTTAGTAGTGATGGTGGATATAAGATTCTGAGGTGTATAACTTTTGCCACTAACAAATCTAAATTATTTTTCATCAGGAATTTTGAAAATCACCTCTTTACTTCGATAATCAACCACTTTATAGTGCTGAAATAAACAATCCATTCTCCACATTACACCAAAATCCATTACACCTAAAAGACTAAATTCACGAATAACTCTCTGAATCCTAGTTCTCGGTTCGGATGCCAATATATATCAAACTTAATTCAGTAATAAATAGTTCTACTAGTCTCCTTTTATACTGTATCACATCTTCAGCATGATGTAACAGATTGAAGAGTTTATAGGTATTCTTCTTAATTGATTACTTTTCTCTTACTCTGCACAATAATAGCCACAGGTGATTATCCTTCCTTGAAAATGGATGGAAATATCTTAGAAATCACTCTTTAGACTCTAACCATATGCTGTAGTCAGAACTGATAGCTTCACCATCAAGAGTACAAGAGTGTTTTGTCTTTATTAGACATCTTCCAATTCCTTCATCAAAGCATACTCAAACAACCATCAAACTTAGCTAAATGCCCATAAGCTCTCATTAATATTAGCTATCCTAGCCACAATTGCTGCTTGCTGGAGTTCAAAAGGATATTTGTACCTCTTATAATGACTATCTCAACCTTTGAGTTACAGTTGCCTCTGACCTACCCTTATAATAGATAGGTGTAGTAGGGCTGAAACTATAACCATAACCTCAACTTGAAAAGACTAATTACCAATATCATCTCTGCAAACAAAAAAATTCACATTCACCATGCTGAAAAGACATGGAAAATCAACAGGATTCAGAATATAGAATATATGCAGAATTAATGTATCTCGAGTTCTCGGCTGAAATAGAAATTACATTTGTTGTACAATCAAAACTGCACCCAATGAAACTCCTGTCGCATGAGCAGCATCAATGCAACATAGAGCCACTGGCTCTATATTTTGTTATTTTCGCTGTCTACAGCGATCATCAGACCTTCTAAGTCCATCTCTACCCCTATGCCTAACAGGCTGCACAGGGGGTAGAACCTCATGCTTATCTATCATCAATCTCATTGACCAATGGAGCGACTCACGCTCACGACAATCAGAAAAGAGCAAAAATAAAATAAGTAATTCAAATAATCATAAGCATCAACAGACACCCTAACGGTTACGTGGAATTCCTAATGCAAGGAAGACTTTTCAAAGACATGACCAAACCTAATTTAACTGTAGTAGTTCCAAAGAAAAAATAGCACTGAAAACTAGGGCCATAACTCACATAACTAAGGCCCTGACACAGAGCCACGCTCTGATACCAACTTTGTCACGACCTAAACTAGGAGTCATGACCGGCGCTAAGGAACGAGAATTCTTTCGAATCCGAAACCCATAGTAAGCCTTAGAAAATAAAATCATGCAATAAATAAATAAAGAGTATGACAGAATTAAAAAAATTTTTAATCAATAAATAAAATAATTACTCCAAATCCTTTCATAAATAAATATATTCATACAATGTTCAGATATAACTCTTTGAGTATTAAATATCAAAACAAAATAATACTCTTCTCATACAATAACACTACTACTACAGTTTCTAGAATACAATTAGAGTTCAAAATATACATTTATATAAAATAGCCGGGACAGAAGAATATCGACGAGGAACTCTACTACTAAGGTTTAACGATATAGGGTCTCCTGAAAAAATAATTGAGGGGGGTTAGACCTCACTGAGTGAATTATTATACTATATATACATGCAATCTAAACCACATTCAATCATACATTCATATATATATGTAAATACATGCATTTCACACAAATGTCAAACTCTGCTTTTATAAATATACTGAATGTAGAAAACATTTATTTTAATTCATGAAGGATCAATTAGAACCCTAATAATCGCAACCTCAATAGACCATATCACTCTAGCCATATGGCTCACTTAATTCCAAATAGAACACTTATTCTAATTTGGACAGTAGACTGGCCCTAAAACACTAAGTCAACTGAGCTACCGCAGTCTAATTGTCAGTGTGATTGGCCTCGAGACACTTGGTCAACCGAGCTCCAGCAATCACACTCTCAATCACATCACATCTCAATCAAATTAATATATCACTTATTTCATTATGGACAGTAGACTGGCCTCGAGACACTAAGTCAACCGAGCTCTGACAATCTGACTAGCAGTGTGATTGGCCCCGAGATACTTGGTCAACCGAGCTCCAGCAATCACACTCTCAATTATACCATTAATCTTAATTAAATTAATCAAATCAACTATAATCACCATTATTAATTCTCACTCAACTCTGATCTATCGCATCGGTACGTACACGGTCCTAGTGCTGCCCACTAGGTAGCACGTTCTATTGATATCCTTCATTTAAAATAATCTATACATCTAGAAAATAAATAATATAGAATGACATTCATAATAGTAAAATAAACCATATATATACCAGAAATATACGTAGTATATTTTGGGTATATATATATGTCAAATAAAACACGAAATATACTAAAGATAAACCATTAATATAATTTAAAACAACTAAGTGTGTATCAATAATATAACATGCATTTACTTAAAAATATACCTAAATATACAAAAGATATACCCTAAGTACACAAATCATTTAATAAAACAATTATGCATAAATATTCATTTCAAACATGTATATGTACTAAAACATGTATTTAGGTTTGACATATATTCACAAATATACCAAAATAACCTAATTTTTCTAGCATGCATATATCACAAATAAACCCTAAGTATACCACTAATATGTTAGGTTTAAAAATCAATAATAAAACATGCATTTATTTGGAAATATATTCAACATATACCAAAAATATACTTAAAAACAAATTTAAGTGTAAGTCAATAATATGACATGCAATTATTTAAGAACAAACCTAAAATATACTAAAAATATACCTAAAGTATACTAATCATTCAATAAAATAATTATGACCAAATATACATTTAAAACATGTATATATACTAAAATGTATTAAACATAAACCTAATTATTTAACGTGGATATATCAAAATAACATGCATAATTATTTAACATGCATATATATAAAAATATAAACCCTAGATATACCAAAAATATTATAATTTAAATCACTTTTAAAAACATATAATAAAAATGAAAAACCCTAAGTGATGCATCCTATATGCAATGCATATATATACAGTATAATAACTCACATATTAGCGCTCCACGAGACAAACTCGGCGGGCCTAATCCGTTAGGCCTCGGTCTCAGTGATGCTAGAAAAATAAAATAACAACCATTAGAATAAATTCTAACTCTACGCTTTTAGAATTACTATGGAAAGACTCAATCAAAAATTCAAAACTAGACTCGAACCGGTTATCACATTTTACGAGAAATCTACCAAAATTTTGACAAAGTTTTCTCTGTAAAACGGACATCTCCCTACAAAAGTAGGGCCGATCCTGCATAAAAAACACACTTCAAATACAAAATTCTCCCAACTCCTCAGTCGGGATCCCAAACTATAATTTTTCCCAACCGAGGTCCACAATTCACCACAAAATACAATAAAATATACATAAATTCAACAAATACTAAAAATGCCCCTTTAAGTATCAAAATATGGTAATTTAAATATTAAAAAACATTAAAAATAATTATTTTATCCGTAATTACTTAAAAATCCTAATAATAATATAATATAAGTAATAATCGATATTTCTCGAAAAATACACCAATATCAATAAAATTCATTTTATAAATCTAAATTACCTAATTAATCCATAAACATACTAAAAGTTACTAAAAACCCATTTATTTACAAAAATAACATATTATATATAATTTAAAAATAATTTTTGAAAAATAGTATTAATTAGTTAAAAATTAGTAAATAATTTATAAAAATCATTTTTGTACTTCAAATAATTATTAAGACCAATTTAACTTAATATTTAACTAAAATGACTACCAAATTATCAAAATACCCTTAATATATAAAAATTCACATAATATACTAAAAATACTCAAAAATTCAATAAAAATAATATAAATACTCAAAAAAAATTTTCTCAACATATTATTCAATAAAATCAACAAATATACCTGATTAATCAATTATTTTTAACGAAACACATATTTAACATAAATTTTCAAAATCACAAAAATTATAACTTAATTACTAAAATTAATATCAACCACCAATAACACCAAAAATCACAATTTCACAATTTATTTAATTAATTTTTGAAAATAATAAAATAATAATAAAGTAATAAAAAATTCCCAAAAATCAAAATAATTTCTAAAAATCACACAAAAATTCATGGGGGTAGCTTGAGCTAGGGGGATTAACTTTTGTTAAGGAACTTTATGTGAATCAACCATTAACACCCAAAAAAAAATTGAAACCCTAAAGAACCATAAACTAAAAATTAAGAAAAAAATCACAAATGGCCAGATTAGAGCTCAAAAGGAGCTTAGAGCCTTCTTGGCCGGAGCTAAGGGAGCTCAATGACACTGAAAATGCAAAGAACAACGATCAGACGAAGGAGGAACGACACCGGAAGCTTTTGTCAACCCTGCTACTATATCTGCTTGTCAACGCCGCCGGAGAAGAAAGAGGAGGATGGCGGAGTAGATGGCTGATGGAGGGTGGTCCGGTGAGCTCAACAGAGAGGCACACCACTGGTAGGGGCTTGGACGGTAGCGCGATGGAGGGTGACGGCTTGGGTAGTTTTACCGGGGGGGGGGGGGGGGGGGGGAGAAGAGGAAGGTTATATGTATGTGTTTTTGATATATTATATGTATGTATATTACTTTATACTAAAAACCTTATAATATAATATCATTATATATTAACTCCCTAGAAATAAATATATATATATACATATACTTTACTCACTCATACATAACAAACACTCACACATAAACATATAACACACACACACACATACATTAAACCTTTATGTAATATTAAATATAACACATAAAATAATAATATATAAGGTAATATATAAATATAATACATACAATAATAACACAAATAATGAAATAATTTATTAAAATATTAAGCACCAAATTAAACATTAATAAAATAATCTTTCCCGAAATAATGAACTTAAATACATATATTTACGTAGAAAATGTTAATTAAACATAAAATAATAACAATAAAAATTCACAAAATAATAAAATATAGTTTTAAAAATTATTAGCACTGCATAACCCGTTTTAAAATAAAATAATCTAAAAACTCGGGTTATTGCATTAATGATTGTAAATTGGCTTTTGATAGGTTGAAGGAAGCCCTTATCTAAGCTCCAATAGTGATAGCACCAGATTGGAGTCTACTATTCAAGTTGATGTGTGATGTGAGTGATCACATAATAGGAGCTGTGCTTGGTTAAAGGAAGGAGAACAAACTACATGTGATATACTATGCAAGCCAAACATTGACTGATTCACAGTTGAACTATGCTTCTATAGAGAAGGAGATGTTGGCAGTCATTTTTACTTTTGACAAGTTTAGATGATATCTCCTTGGCTCTAAGGTTATTGTTACATAGATCATAT
Source organism: Mallotus nudiflorus (assembly GCA_947683625.1). Classification (NCBI taxonomy): domain Eukaryota; kingdom Viridiplantae; phylum Streptophyta; class Magnoliopsida; order Malpighiales; family Euphorbiaceae; genus Mallotus; species Mallotus nudiflorus. The sequence continues at coordinate 3,161,440 of CANTUR010000002.1, forward strand.
AGCTTTGAAGTACCTAATGAACAAGAAAGATTCCAATCCAAGGCTCATAAGATGGGTGTTGTTGTTGTAAGAGTTTGACATTGAGATTAGAGATAAAAAGGGATCTAAAAATGTAGTAGTTGATCATTTGTCAAGGCTGGACAAAGAGCAAGAGGAAGGGAATGGTCAAGAACCTATCAATGAACTATTTCTATATGAGATGCTTTTGGCCATATGGATAATGGGTGCACCTTGGTTTGCTGACATAGCAAATTTTTTGTTAAGTGGAGAAGTGCCAGAAGAGTTCACTCCTTAATAAAAAAAAAGAAGTTGATTCATGATTCCAAATTTTACATTTGGGATGAACCATTTTTGTGGAAATTATGTAATGATGGTATAGTGAGGAGATGTGTAGCAAGTGAAGAAGTTGGGTCAATATTGCAACATTGTTATGGAATGGTCAATGGTGGACATTTTCAACCATAAAGAACAACTGGTAAGGTTCCTAAAGCAAGGTTCTATTAGCCTACACTTTTTCAAGATGAAAGAGACTTTGTGATTCATTGTGATGCATATCAAAGGAGTGGTAACATTTTAAAGAATGAAGAAATGCTTCAATCTGGAATTTTTGAGGTTCAAATATTTGACGTATGGGGCATTGACTTCATGGGGCCATTTCCTTTGTCATAGGGTAACAAGTACATTCTTGTTTGTGTGGACTATGTTTCCAAATGGGTAGAGGCCCAAGCATGCTCAACAAATGATATAAAAGTTGTTTGTAAGTTTTTAAAGAAGTTCTTCTCTCGGTTTGGTATGCCTAGAGTAATCATAAATAATAGGGGAACACATTTTTGCAATAAAAACATAGAAACCTTATTGGTTCATTATGAAGTGAAGCAAAAAGTAGCTACACCTTATCAGTCTTAAATGAGTGGAGAAGTTGAAGTGAGCAATAAGGAGTTGAAGAAAATTTTGGGAAGAACAGTGAGTGAATCAAGAAAAGAATGGGCAAGGAAGCTTGATAATTATTTCTGGGCATATAAAATAGCCTATAAAACACCTATTGTGGTGTCTCCTTTTAGGTTAATTTATGGGAAAGCATGTCATCTTCCTATTAAACTTAAACACTAGGCTTATTAGACGGTGAAAGCTTTGAATTTTGACTTCAACCAGGCAACCGAAAAGAGATTGTTATAGCTAAGTGAGCTTTAAGAGATTAGAGAAGTTACCTATGAGAATTTAAGAATTTATAAGGAACACACAAAAAGATGGCATGATGCAAAAGTAAGGTCAACAAGTTTAAGGAAGGTGATCAAGTGTTGCTTTTCAATTTGAGGCTCAGATAATTTCCATGAAAATTGAAGATTAAATGGTGAAGACCATTTACAATGACTCGATCATACCATCATGGAGGTGTAGAATTATGCTACACCAGATGAGACAAATTCAAAGTGAATGGGCAGAGATTGAAGATGTACTATGGAGGCACATTGGAGAATTTCTGTCAAGTTGCATATTTGAGGGAGTCAACTACGTAATCAACATGGGGGTCTAGTGCATGGACCTTTAAAAAGATCGCTTCTTTAGGGCTCAACTAAGATTGTTTTTGGTTTTATTTTAATCATTTCTTTTATATTTTTGTAAATTTATTATAGTTTTAATCTTTTTTTTCTTTCATGATTTCAATAAGTGAGGAAATGAGGATCTCTAGCAAAGGTTTTATAAGTTAAATTTGTATGGAATATTAGTTGATATGATGTGTAAGTCATTTATGTGATACCTTATGTGCAAAATTATGATTGATACTTTAATTGGTGAATTGGTCAAGTTGAACACCTTATGGTACAACCATGTGACTTGATTGTTGTTCTTTACTATTAATAATTACATTTAGGCATGGCCATATGCATTTCACACATAACCATGCCCATGTTAAGGTTAAAATTTTGCAACAAAGCATAGTCATGCATATTTTATGCATGGTTGTGTGCCTGACAAGCCTAAAGCCTGCAACCAGGCATGGCCATATGCAAAATATACATGGCCATATGCAAAATATACATGGCCATATGCCTATCATCAATAAATAATATGCCAGTAGGTTGCACAGCCATGTGCCCTAACATGCATGGCTGTGTGTCTCTTGCTATACATGATGTGCACTCACTTTTAAGTGGAGTCCCTCCACTTTCCTAACATTACCCAATTCTTAAACACATAAGGTTTTTATCCATGACCACCTTTCCAGTTCCTAAACCCTAGCATTCATCAATTCCCATAACCTTTCCCACTTCTTAACTTTAAAACTCCTAAATTTTAACTACCTTTTCTAATTCTCATCACCCTACCTCTTCTATTTAAACACTAACCACTCTTCCAATTCCTCAAATCTTCTTATTATTCACTCATTCTTCTCTATTAGCACTTTTTTAACTCTTTATTTCCTTCATACCACCATGGAAAGAGAGTAAAGGAAGAAGAGCATTACAAAGAAGATATATGCTCCTCCTCCTATAAGAGCAAGGCTTGGTGGAAGCTCTAACAACCTTAGTGGTGATAATAAAGAACAAATGGTAAAACCCTTTCCTAGTTAAATTTTTTTTAGGCATGAAGGGCATAAGAATAAATTTAAGCAAATGATGAATAGGAAGATTGTCCCTAATAGATATGCTAGTGCTTTAACTTTAAAGGAAATTAGATTGTTTGATAAGGCAATGATGCATGTCAATAGGATGAATTAGGGTGAATTTGTATGCAAAGTTCCACTTATACTAGTCCTACTTGTGAGTTTCTCTTTTCATTTAGCTTTGATGAACAAACTCTTATGCTCAAGTTTCAATTGGGAATTAAAGAACACAATTTAGGCTTATTTGAAATTAATGATTTGTTTCATTTTCCTAAGGATCAAAATGCTAAAGTTGAGTATGATAGAGATGTTTTTTGGAGGGAAATAACCGAGGAAAGCAGATTTTTCTATGAGGTTAAGGTAGCAAAAGAATCCTATATTTGATCTTCTGCTTTGAAGTATTTGCATAGGCTCATGGTCCATTCTTTATTTCTAAGGAAAGAAGGAGGATCTATGGTTACCAACACTGCTAAACATTCTCTATTGTATGGTCAATAATAGGAAACTTGATATTTGTCATGCTTTAGCCAAAAAATTGAGGGATGTAGCTACAAAAGTAATTGAGGCTATCAAAGTAGGAGGACTAGTGACCACCATAGTTACTCACTTAGGCTCTGACACTAAACATATGCCACATGAGAAGTTCAAGGGCCATTTCTTTATTGACATTAACATGATGGAAGCTATGGGTTTAGTTCTTGTGGACTAAAGAGGAAGAGCATTCCTTACACAACTTGTTCTGCTGGAGGAGCCATAAGAAGAGGAGGAGGAGGAGGAAGATAAAAAAAGCTACCCTTAATGCAGCCATGGAAAGCTTGGACAACTTGGAACTTCAAATAGGAATAGTTGATTCAAATGTTGGTGAGTTAGATACAATGGCACACTGATTGGACCTTATAATGATAGGAATGAATCAAAATGTGAATTTGATCAACTATAATCTCATGGCATTCTTTAATGCCCAAAATTTTGTTTCTCCACACTATCTACCCATTTATGATGAACCTGAAGAGGAAGAAGATGACTCCTCTTCCAAGGATGAAGGAGAAGAGTGAAGAATTTTTTTCAAATTATTGTCTCATTATAGCTTGAACAATGTTAATTTAAATTATTTTTGATATTATGTTTTATGGACTAATGCGTTTAAGTTTTATTTATTAAGTTTTATTATGTTTGTTTAAATTGTTAAAGTTTATTTTATTTTAGTTTAAATTTTTTTAGGATTTTTTTTATTAATGTTAATTGTCCCTTAATTCATGTTTAATTTTTCTCTCATATGGATGACATGAGTTTAGGATACTTATTCTATAAAAATTAATGGCAATTATATTGATAAAATTTAAATAAGATAGTTTCTCATGTTTTGGTCATGTTTCAAGGACATTCATGTGCCTTTAGAGCTCTAAATTCATGAACCAAGCATGGTCATGCGCCTCTAAGCGCACAACCATGTGACTTGATGAGCTTAAAATTGCCAAAACATGGAACACAGTCATGTGCCCCGACACACATGGTCATGCGCCTTGATGAACATGGCCATTCAATTTTTATTTCTCATATTGCTTATCATATGCTCATGCAATGAGAACATTACACATTTTTAGTGTAGGGGAGAGATTAAAATTTTTTAATTTTAAAATTTTTAATTTTGTTTATTGATTTTTATTTTATTTTATTTTCCTCATTGGTTAGGGATTCTAAGAGAGCTTAATTTCTTATTTGGTTCCTAATTCTTATTTGATAAAAGGAAACTTTGACTTGATAATCTTTATTTTTTCTTTTCGTAAAAATTACATATTAGTTCCTTTACCTTTTGTTTTAGGAATAGAATTCTTTATAACCCTTTTTCTTACTTAAACCCTATTATTCTTGTGTTTTATTTTTTTCTTGTTATTTTTCTCTTTTGCTATTTTTTTTAGAGACATTAACATTGTTGTAATGGCTAGAGCAAAGGCATTATATCAAGGAAAGAGGCTTAGTAATAACAAAGGTAAGTCTAAAGACATAAGGGATGATTATGAAGCTTTCTTTGCCATTTATTGGGAAAAGGAAGGTAATAGATTCTGCTCCTTAGTTAAAAGAAATTTCAGCAAGCCAAAATATTTTGATGATGAGGTACTTTTGTACATGGGGAATAAAGGAACCATAAACATATTTTGTAAGAAATTAGGGTGGTCTAAACTAGCTATAACCCAACATGACATGTTCTTTGAGCTCACAATAGAATTTTACACTACATTTAAAATTCTAAATGAGAATCAAGGGGTCTTTGCATCTAGGTTCTTTGGAAGAGAATACTATTTTGACTACAAAATAATGTTTAATATCTTTGGTTTTCCTAAAGGAGCTATTTATCAACCTCTATTGGATTATAATATGAGTTTTTTTTTAGCATGAAATCAGTAGGGGTGATAGAGTTTATGAAGGCCAAGTAATGACCAAAGGGTTAATTAAAGATCACTTATATTTAATTATGCAAAAGTTCATGTCACACACCATTTTTAGTAGAAAAGGCAACACTAGGGTTTCTCTAGATGAGTTATTTTATGTTATGGTGCTTGAAAACTAACATAAAAGTGTGTAGCATATACTTTGTTTTGTGTTCTATGTGGCATGTTGTGCAGGCTAGGAAAGCATTGTTGTCATTAGGGTATATTATCACTAGTTTGGCATTGTATTTTACTCCATATGAATTTGCCAAACATCAATTGGAGCCCCTGGAATCTGAATTCCTTGATGAAGACTACCTTATTTAAGTTGAAATTATCACAACACTTAATGAGCTTCATGATGTCACTTCAAGGAGATGCTACTTGTTATGCCAAACGAAGGAATCATGAAAAAAATCAAGGAGCATATGGACGTCTCTGACAATAGGTTTGGGAATATGATCATAGACTTGTCTCTTGAGATGGAGAAATTTGAGAGACATTGTAAAGTGAGGGCTAAAAGGTTGTAAGCCCAAATTGATGAAATCTTTTACATACTTCCTCAACGCAAAAGGTCTAAAATGATTAATGAGGCAGCAAGAGATCTCATTATCATTCCCTTCGCTTCCCCACTGAGTGCATCAAAATTGAGGAAGTACATTGTTCTTTAGTTTTTTTTTTAATTTTCTTTATATGTTTATGTGTTTATTTTACTTTAAAAGTCATACAAGTTTTGGTTTAATTTTTTTGTTGCTCATGCATTACTCTCACACTTGGATTATTGCAATATATTCACATATAAAGTCTTCTTTACTAAAGTTTAGTTTTCTTGAAGAAATGCTCTAATCTTCCTTTAATGATTTTTTTAGGACTTTTTAAATTAGGAGAAGTAATTTATGATTAGGAATTTTTACATTTTAATGAACTTAATGCTTAATTTTCTATTGAACAAATGCATTTAGGTTCTTAATGCTTAAGAAAAATGTTTGTAAGTTGGAATTTGAGTCTAACCTTACCATGGTTAAATTCTCATGCATTTTGGTTTATTTTCATTTAAAAAAAAAACAAGATGGAGCGTAAAATGCACTTATTAGGAGCAAAAATTAAAAAAATCTCTGTAAATGCTCCTTTTACTCCAATGCTCTTTTTAGAGTACGAGTATCCAAAGAACCCTTTTTGGAGGTATCCACAATGCATAGCACAAGAAATGTGGGGGATACTGAGATTGGAAAAACTTTGATTGAATAAAAGTTTTAAAACCTTATATGTGTTGAATTTTTAACTTCGTAAGTTTTAGAGTGATTCCTACTTGCTTTCATTTTTCTTGAATGTCAATTATTTACTTTCATTATTTCAATAGAAAAGTATGCTCTTCACATGGTAACAATGCATTCTTGACCTAGAATTACTATCTTAATTTTGAGTTTTTAAACTTTTTATTATAGGAATATTAAGGTAGTCAGTCAAGTTAAAACTAGTTAATGAGTGTGATTCTTTAGGTAAATATGGTGTATTTGAGCTTTGCTTGAGGATAAGCAAACATTCAAGTCTGGGGGAATTTGATGAGTATGAGAAATGTATTATTTTGAGCACTCAATGTGTTAGAATTAGGTATCATTCCAATTGCATTTGTTATCTTTTGTTTAAATGTTTATGTTTTATGATTTGAGTTTATGTTTACTTTTAGTATTTTGGGTTACTTTTGGTTTTTTTTATGCATTTAGGTGTTCAAAGAACAATGATGGAATAAGGCATAGGACTTTTAAAGGCTATAGATGTGTCCAAAGAGCATTCAAGGCAAAATCTAGTAGTTTGAGGCTTAGAAGAGACGCATGGCCATGTGCATTTTGCATATGACCATGCCTGATTGAAAGTCAGACATACAGCCATGAACACCCACATGCATGGCCATGCCTGATTACTGAATTCTTATAAAGATAGGTAAATAGCCATATGTTAAACACATATGGCCATGTGCCCTGCTGGCAGCTTTTTGAAATTTGAATTAAATCTTAGAAATAAAGCACAATTAGTATTAAATAAAATACAAAATCATACAAGTAGTAATTAAATGTCGATCCTACAGAGCTATGAATCTAAGATGTTGATTTACTTGGTTAATTATAGGTTTGTCTGAAAGGAAAACTTAGGATTCCTTAGATGCCTTTAACTTGGATTAATGTTAGGTATGACTTAGGTACTAATTGATCTTTAGAAAAAGTTGAATTGATTACAAAAACCCTAGCTTTTTAAATTGACTGTTAGTTATTACATATTTCCTTTGTTTAATTTTAGTTGATTTCAAAACACCATTTTTCATTACTTAAACAAATAAAGCACAATTAGTATTACAATACTCAATTTGCAATCTTTGTGGGATCGATATTTAATTACTACTTGTATGATTTCATATACTTACGGATTACACATCATACTTTCCTTTCAATCTCTCATTTCCATATCTTTCCCCAATTATCAAAAATAGTTCATCATTCATTTCTAGCCAATCACTAGATTTAAATATATGTGTATCATTCATATCTTTTTTAACTCGTTCATATAAAATTGATAAAAATGCATTCTCATTATTTTTAGACCAATTTTTAACGTTTTCACTATTTTCATTCTTTCCCCTATATATATACATCAATATAAGAAATACGATCATTAACATAATAAATAATAATTTAAACATCAATAAAACATAATTAGGAATATAAAAAATATACTAAAAAAATATTCTTTATAATTTAAAGAAAGTAATAAGGTGCATATATATATATTGAATGAAAATCAAAATTAAAGAAATTAATGGTAGTGGTGGTATCATTAGATTTCTCAACTTTAACTTCCTAAAAAATTAGTATAAAATACTTCTTATGAATACTCACCAACTTTTAAAATAGTTAATAAAGTATCAAAATAAATGATATTAAAAAAATCAACTCTCCCTTTTAATTCCTAAATAACATTTCCTAACCTTATATCCCATAATTTAACATTCCCTAACATATTAAAAGGTCCATTATGAGATCTAGATGCCATTACTATAATTCAACTCTCTACTCACTTCAATTTAGTTGCAGGAATAGTTATGTCCATGTTAGCCTCAAAAATCTCATATTGAGCAATATCAATAACCAAAGACAAAGTATGCAAATCATATACTATAATTGCATTTGAATTCCTTATACTAGACTCAAAGCTTTTAAACAAGTTGTCTTGGCTCGACCTCATTGCCTGAACCATACAGTTAAACCAAGTAACATTTTCCTAATATAAAGTATTTCTTATAAACCTTGAAAAATGCATGGCTTCAACTGTAGTTAAATTAAGGGAAATATTTAAAAGAGAATCAATTATAGTGAAATCATTGATTTCCTCAAAATCTAATTAAAAGACATAATATTATTATAATGAGCAACATGCAGAGTGTGAAACACTATAGTAGCCATGGTAGAAGTGAAATCATGGCCATTTAACAGTCAAGTTAGAGACTTTTTTAAGGTTAAAAGCATTGAATTAAGATGGATTTAATATATAATTAATTAAAAGAAATTCAATGTTGTAAAATTTGGACTAAATAATCAAATTTTCAATATTGAAAGGTTTAGCCTTGGAAGGAAGATTACTAGTATGCAATAAAAAAAAAGCAAAATAGAGAATAATTCAAGGTCTCTATTAATGAGTTGACTCAACGAGTGATTTGGGTCCCAATATAGTGTTTGATTTTTAGTTTGAAAGATTTGGCTACCAACATTATTTGTGATGTCATAACCCAAACCCCCAAGGACACGTGACCAACCATAGAGAATGGGAAAGCAAGAAGTTTTCAAAACCCGTAGTAAGCATTAGAAAATTTTTTCATAACAAAATATTATCCAACTTAACAAATCTAACAAAAAGTTGGCAAAATTTCCTTTGTACCAAGAACAAATACAAAACCTGTATAATCCAAATAACACTCCCAATAATATATAACAACCACAATTTCTCCAAAATTACCATAATAACCAACATCTCAACTCAAATATATCAATATATATATTATAATACAATACAAAAACCAACACAGCACAATAACAATAATTCCTTTAAGCTACTGTAGTGTCTAAATTAATTAAACTAATCCATAAACATTAATGACATTACAATAACCTATATAAAGCAGCAAATGAAGAATAAGTCTGACGTAGAGAATAAGAGTTAACAGTAGACTCCTAAGATTCTGAAAAATAATTGAGGGGAGTGAGACCTCATCGAGTGAATTAATAAGATAAAATGCAATGTTGATTTTAAAAATACTAATTTAAAACCAATAAATTCAGAAAATAGATAAATATTTTAAATCATTTATTTTATTTAAAATTAGTTTTATAAAAATATATTTCCAACATTCCAAAATCTATTTATGCAAAACTCCTCATTTAAAATTAATATAAAATAAAATCTTTAGCAGAAATCGTGGTAGAACTATAAACCTCAAAATCTATTAGCCTTTTGGCTCTCTTAAGTCCAAATGACTGCCAATCCTAGAGAGTAAGCTTAACTAGGGTCTAGCCATAATCGAGCTCTTACTCCAAGTGTTTACTGGTGCCCAAAGAGCAAGCTCGACCGGGGCTCAACTACAAATATACATCCACCTAGAGAGCAAAACTCGACCAGGCCTCCTAATCCATAATGAACATCTACCCATAGAGTAAAGCTCGATCAAGGCTTACAATCCATAATATAGTCAGCTCACACATTAATTCAATATTTGTGTGCACACAGTCCTGGTGACACCCATCAGGTAGCATGTTCTATCATTTTCTCTAAAACATGCTTATTTCATAAATGAAATAAATAAAAGAAATCAAGTTAAAGCATTTTTAAAATCCTTAATAATGATAAAATAAGTAAGCATGCTTGTAGGAAAAGTTCATAAGCATGATCAAACATATACTTAATTTAATTATTATCTTTATCGCATAAAAATTCTCATTTTATATAATTGCAACAAAGATTTTATAAAATTAACTCATAAGTGGTGTGTGTTGGCTGACATATTCTCGACTACCTTAACTTGACACCTTCTGCTCTTGAACTCTCTAACATAATATATATTAAAAAATATGCTTATAAATACAAATAAATCCATAATAGTTTTCTCAAAATTCTAGAAAAATTAATAAAATCAAAGAATTATTAAAATTGACATGAAAATACCTTAAACATATCATTTGAGGCTAAAAGAATTATTTTTATAAGCTAAAACAATTTAAATGGAAATTATGAAGTTTCCACCAAAACCCTTCCAAAATTTTTTATTCAAAATCTGTGAGGAATTAGCCCAATCTCCAGTTATGAAAATTAATCCTTATAATTTATACAATATATTAAAAATAAAATCATAATCTTTTGGCTAGATAATATTCCTCAATGGAATCCGATTGGGACTTGTTGAATTTCTCATCGGAAAATCATACTTACACAAACCACTAATACCAAAATGATCACAACACTAAGAAAGACTTAGAAATAGCCTCAAACACTATAAACAACTACCAAACTAATAGATCAGAGAGAAAATGTAAATTTACCGATCAAGCTTTGACTAAACACCAAATAACAACACCTAGACTTATGGTTTGGTCTCTATGGACTCTTGACAACAAGGTAAGTCCAATGGTGATGGTTGCACTAGCTGCACTTCACCTAAAATGGTGGTTTGGACGTCAAAAGTTCAAGCCAAAACTTTCAAGGTAAATTGATGAAATTCTGGTCAATTTTCATTACTTAAAAATCATAGACATGTATGGTTCAAATTTCACGGCCAATAGAGGTTATTTAGCCAGTGAATGGAGAAGGAGAAGGGGAAGTTTGTAGTGCTACAGTGAACGCTAGGAGAGAGTTTAGGGTTCTCTATGCATTTTCTCACGTATCTGAAAAGGAGATGGAAGATTACCACTTTGATACCTATGTTTTTAGTAAAATTTCTATTTGGTCCTCCCATTTTTAAAGCCTAGCAATTATCTAAGTTAATCCCTTTTACATTGGAAAGTTGCTAACAAATATCTATGTTAACACCATACCACAAATCAACAACCATCCGGCAACCCAAAAATAACCTAATAACAACAGTAACACATTTTTGTTTATTTAATTAAATATGGTTTATTACAAGTGATTATTTATGATTGTGAACTATTTTGGTTTGGGTAACCAAAGTTTTGGGCTTGAGAGGCCACAAACATAGCAAAAGGTAGCATCTATTTTCGGTGGGTGATGGTGGTGGTAGTTATGGGTATTTTGCAGGTGGTGGAATTGGTGGGTCTGCACTTATATAAGGAGGAAGATACATCCTCTACTATGCGATAAGAGAACAACATCTAAGAGGAAGAGAGAAATTGAATTTTTTTAAGGGAGAACAAGAAATTAGAAAATAGAGATATAGAAATTACATATAATTTTGTTTCTTTTTATTTTTTTATTTTTAATCTACCTGTGTTGTACACACTCAATGGAGAAATAAAAATTGGGTTTAAGTGACCCATTTTGGGTAAATATTGGGTTACATTGTCAAAAAAGGTCAGTTTGGGCCAACTTGAACTTTTATGAAAAGTTTAATAGCCAAATCAAACTTTATATATATATATATATATATATATATATATATATATATATATATATATATATATATATATATATTGTCATTTTTTGCCTAGAGATACAATCAATGACTAAGAGCCTTGATTTTGGAGGTACATTTGTCATTTGTGAAAGTTCTATAGAAAAGGACTAATTAAACAATACTGTCACCTTTTCTCTATACTAACTTCTATATATTATCATTATGAAGGATATAAACAAAATGACACTACTATTAATCTTTTTTTTTCTTGGCCAAAACACTGTCATCAATCTATTATCTTCTAATTACATTTTTATTGAATACAGTGCCCATGAATAAACAAAATGACAATGCCCATGAATAAACAAGGTAGCGACCATGAATAAACAAAATAACATTTTTATATAATATAGTTCCCATCCATGAATAAATTAAATGACATTTTTATAGAATATAGTGCCATGAATAAACAAAATAACCATGGACTTTTTGGCTAAAGAAAATCAAGGTAAAAGAATAGACGGTGCAAACTCATGCACATTGGAGTCACAATAGATATGTAACATAGAGGATTGAACATAGCTTTAAATATTACATGCTTTTTTAGAACTTTAACTAAGAAGGATTAACGACATAGCTAGGAGAAAAAGGACAATGGTAAAAAATGTCTTGCCATAGCTATTGGGGAAAGCTACCCAGAAAATCAACTGAAGGATGAAGCAAGACCAAGAGATAATATATTAGCAAAAAAGATGATAGAAAATGAAGTGGTAAGTCGACATATACTATAATTTATTTTGATTTTCTTCTAGAGTCTTCTTTTCTATAAAACTGAATCATGTATCTAAAATATAATAATTACGTAAGGAAATTGAAAAGACCAGTGTAAGAGAGACAATTGATAAATAGATAAGCAAATAATAAATAGATCAGCATAGAAAAAGGAACAATGAAGAATCTATCAGCACATAATTTTTTAAAACATGCTAATTCAATTGGAAAACATTTTTTATTAGTTTTCCAATACTAGTTAGAGTTTAGAAAATTTGAAAAACAATTTTTTAAATTAAATATATATAATAATTTAATAACAATTAAGTTTGTTCTGTTAGCACCACATATAAAATTTGCAATGAAAACAATTGCACATGCATGTGCATTTTGTACCAATGAGAAATGGGGTTATTTGGCATTTTATGGTAAAAAATAAAATTATTTTCCTTTTTATGCCACTTTTGAAATTAATTTCCTTTTTGTGGTACTTTAAAAAAAAATAATTATGCCATTAAGAATGGCAAAATGGGAAAATGACAAAAGTCATCTCACCTATTTTACTAGTCAAAATGACATAATTGTTTAATTAAAAAAAAAAAAAGCGACACCGCCATTGGCAATGGCGGGATGGCACTAACAACAACACAGCACAAAGGACACAAACACACATTGAACTTGATATATTTTTTTATACATATTATTATTATTATTATTATTATTAATTCATCATAATAATTATAATATTAAATTTAAAAATTAAAAATTAAAAAAAACCTAGGAACACATGCGAATTCATGCACAACATAATAATAATAATAATAATAATAATAATATATTAAATTAAAATAATCATAATAATATTAAAATTAAAAAATAAAAACATTATGATCAGTTATTATGATCTTATTTTTAATATTATTATAATTAATTAACCATAATTATTATATTTTTAATTACAATAAACAAATGCACATGCATGTATATTTGGTACCAATGAGAAATGAGGCCACCTTAAAATGACTCACGTGCACAGTGCACTGATGCTTCAGCTTCACAGTTAGTCTTCAGTTCTCCGATTTAATTAAAAATTAATTTGCATGGCCACTTTTATCTGTACTTCTCAAATCCTTTTCCAACAAAAGAGGAAACACCCACTTCTTCTAATTAGTAATTAATTAAATTGATGTCTTACACATCATCAATTTAGTGATGTTTTCTTGGAAAAATTTTCTAAAAAATAGACAATATTTTATTATTATTATTATTATTATTATTATTAAAACTAAATAGCTCTCCTTAGTTTCACATTTTCTTTTTCTTTTTTTGAGTGGAGGGAGAAACTATTTTTAGCTTGACAAATGGCAATAAAAGTATGCAATTTTTGTTGAATGGTTCGTTAATACTCTTGTCAATGTATCAAAATAAATAGAATGCAAGTTTTAATATAAAAAAGGAATTAGACAATGTAAAAATTGCCACGATGATCAAGATCAAGTGCTTGAAAAAAGTTTTTTTTTTTTTTTTATTAAATACTTTAAGACTTGATCAAGATATATGAATGTCTCAACTAAGATATTTTTCTTTTAATATATTTATTATTAAATAATAAAAAATTATCAAAATAACCATTAATGCAAGAAGTGGTTGATTCTTGAAATAAAAACAACCTTAAATCATTTAATTCATAAACTCAACAATTAACCGTATCTTTGACTCCAAAAGCACAAGCACTACAACAAACCGATGTCGTAATGCTCTAAAATGGTTAACCATCAACCAATGGTCCTGCAGCCCCTCTTAACTTGAGCCATGGAAGATGCAATAACGCTGGAATTGTATTATAGTCAGAATGCTCAACAATCAAAATGCAGTGCCTTCTATTAAACATTAATCTAATGATTCATGCTATTAACAAGAACAAAAAAAATGGGATAACTTTACAGCAAAATAATTCAAAACTGAAAGCGTAGAGCAACAAAAACAATTAACTAGAAAACATAAAATCTGTGTTGTCAGTGGCCAAAGGCTTCACATTCAATGCTGATGTAGCATTAGTGTACTCCTCCCCTGTTTTCCCTCTCTGTTCATTCTTCTCAGGTTCATAGTTTTGAAGATCATATAAATACTGATCAATGCTGGATAAAACTCCTGCACCATCTTCATCAAGCATTAATTCCCAGTTATACTCGTATGTCACAATCTGGTTCAAATTCTCTTCCTCTGTTGTTTCTGATTTGTCCACCACAGTAGATAACGTTAGACTGGCCTCTTGTTCTTGCTTTCCAAGTTTGATTTCGGACTGAATCTTGTTCCTCTTTCTGGGTGCAGATTTGGTTCTTTCTTTAGTTTGATTTCTTCTTCTTTTCCTCATCTTCTTCACCTCCTCCTCCTCTGCCTCCGCCTCCATACGATCAGCTCGGCTATTTTTTCGCAATCTACAAAGCACCCAGTTGGGACTTTCATCAGGAAGACTATACTCATGCATTATCCAACGTCCGTTTAGTTCAGGAACTGTTGGGTTTTCATACCGAAATTGTTTCTTGATTGCTTGCAAAAGTATCCCAGTATCCTCGCCACTGCTATTCAGGATTCCATACTGAAACGGCTCTCCCCTGTCCTCTCCGCTCCATGTTCCGGCACGGCCAGCACCCACATTCCGATCATACCGTTTAGAATCATTGCCATTCTTCTTTTTCAGCATAGTGAAGAAGTAGAGATCGTCGTTACGGGTTAGGGATTCACCTCCATGCCTCTCCCAAACACTCCAGGGTTCTTCTTCGCCATACAAATTGCATACTCTGATTAAAGAAAAATCAGCAGGCGAAAGGGTGCCATTAAGTTTGCCGTAAAGAAAATGGCAGAACAATTCTGAGTCCTTAGGACTGAATCTTAAACCAGACAACAGCAGCGAGAGAGGGTTTTGATGCATTATTGTTTAAGACTCAGGCGATTCTTGATGCTTAGCATACATTTTCTTTTCTTACTTAATGCTTGCACATTTATATAACGGAAAAGAAACTATGTATGGCGGTGTTTTTAGGTTTGATTTAGGAAGAATCCAACTCAGTATAGGAAAAAAAAAAAAAAAGATTTACATAATCTTTGGTAAATTCATTTGATTTGATTTTTTTAATAATTTCTTTACAGTTTAACCAATTAGACAAACATTAAAATAGTGTAGGTTAGAAAAAATATATAGATTATATTTCATTAAAAAATAATTTTAATAAAATTTTTCTTAAAAAAATAAATAATTTTTTACTATAAATTACAAAATACAAAATTTATACAACTTAACTAGTAGAATGATTTTTTAATTGAAATTTTTTATGCAATTCAAACAAAATTACAACAATTACGCATTTATTAAATGCAGCTAGCTATATGCTTTTGTGTGTATGTATATTTTACTTAATTGGAACATATAAACATATATTTAAATTTACACTTTTATTAAAATAATTTACACAATTAGACACTAACTTTAAATTTTTAATTGGAAAAATAAAAGATTTGCTCCAGTTTCTGTAAATTGATGCAAGTTGAACTCGCACCACTGTACTAGCTAAAAAGTTTTGCTTTGCTAAGTTTTCACTATTATATCTTTTATTTTTAATTTTAGTTTTTACTTTTCATATTTTGTACTAATCATATATCTTCTTATTTAAATTTTTATATTTTGCCCATTTTACATTATATTTTGTTAGTGAGTTGTTAATTTTTTTTTTTGAGAAATTATTATATGCATTTTGTTTATTACTTAAAATTAGTAAAATTTTCATCATATATTGACATATTATTAATATTAGTAAATTTAAATATTATAATTTTAATTTTTAAAAGAGTAAATAGATTTAACTTTGATTAAATATGTAATAATCCATAATTATTTAAATAAAGAAAAAATTATATAAATGGTGTGCAAACTTTTCAATTTTTTTAATTTTGGTGGTTGAATTTATTTATTTTATTTTTTACAATTGAGTGTTTGAACTCCCTATTTTTTGGTCAATCAAGTGATTCCGACCAGTGAAGGCTACCTGAGTGTCCTGTCAACACGTGTGGGACCCACTTTGAGCTATGTAGTTTGCCATATCAGCACACCCTTATAAAATGTGATATCAAATGGCTAAAATGCCCTCAACTTTTATTGATTTGTATTTTAACAAAATAAAAAAAAACACACACACACACACAATCCAGGAAAGATGAACAACAACATTTGAATCAAACACATAGTACCTAAACTAAGCTCTTCTGATCCTCAATTTGCGTTAATCCAATCTTTCCAGTTTCCTTTCCATTATTAAAAAATAGAGCCTTTACTTATCACTCTCTCTTCTCTTCTTCGCTTCTCTTTTTCTTTATCTCCAAACAATGTGTTTTCTCTGCCTCTTCTTTTCTTTGCTATTAGTATAAGCATCGCAGCCTCCGGTCACATTAGCAAAAATCAACGGCGGTGAACAGCTGCGGTCAAGATACGATCGGCATTTCAAATGGAACAAACAGCATAGTTAATTTGGAACGAACAACATCAAATGGAACAACCAACACTCCAAATGCAAACCCATTACAAAAGAAGGAGGAGAAGAAAAAGGCCCAAACTGATTTGATCGAATTAATTTTTATTGAAAAAGTCTTGAAAGATGGTGATTGTAATGAAATCTTAGCCAATTGGGTATCAAAAGCAACTCTAAGATTCTTTCAAGTCGTGTCTCTATTGAGAAGGGCAATAATGATAGGTCCGATGCTTCATGCTAATGGAAATGGATTAATTAAAAAGAAATTATTTAAAGATGCATTAGAAGTGCTCACAATGGGAGAAGAGGCTTTCGCTCTTTATGATCCTAAATCTATCTAACTTGTTGACAATGTCTTGTTGCTGTAAATAGACATGGTGCGGTGCTATTTTATGCTCCATGACATTTCACTACTCTCAGTTGCAGCAGTGCGCCTAGATAAGACTATAAAAGTACTACGAACCACACTATTGCCGTCGACACCTCTCTGTTTTCTTCCATGACTGTAACACCTCCATTCTCATCTCCTCCACTCCTTTCAACTTAGCTGATCATGATGACAACATCAGCCTCTCACTCCCTAGGGATGCATTCGATCTAGTCACTCGTGCCAAGACTGCTCTTGAGCTTTTTTACCACAGTAAGGTTTATTTAGCCCACAATAACAATTCAGTTGAGCAATAATCACATGCAAAAAAGATACAAAGTGTAAATTTTTTTATTGATTTGACTTTGTGTATTTCCATTACCCTTCTTTCTTAGTTCTTTAGCCCACTCACTCTTCACTTCATTCTCAATCTCTCCTATCTGCTATATATATTTTTTGTATTTTCTGTAAGTTATAAATATTTTTGGAAATCTTACTTCCATTCTCACCTAAATCATAACAGACCCTATCAAAAACTACGTCGTCGACCCCATCAAATGACAAACCACCTATGCTTCTTTGTTTGTGACAGCAATGTGGAAAGAGTCCAACATGAAGCCCGACAGTTGAAGAACAAAAAAGATGGTTATAGGACTCTGTTTGATCATGCTACCATAATGGAGAACAAATCTATGATAATGTTACTCAATGGCTTACCAAAGCAGAGGAAGCTATTGGAGAGGATGAGCAAATTATCCACATAAAAGTACAAGTGAAGGCCAAGTGTTTCATTGGATTGTGTCCCAACTTGAAGACATGCTACCAGCTGAGCAACAGAGCTGATAAAAAAGCTTCCGCAGTTGATAAGGTTCAGAATGAAGAAGGACTTGATTCAATTTCTTCTCGTTCTCCTCCCCCTTCAATTTCAATTGAGTTGACAAGACAATATGTTTGAAGGAGCTTTTATAATGGATAGTGTTTTGAATTGAGATTTTGTTTATTGGATTTAAGATTTTTTTTTGCTGGATTAAAAGAATTTCTCAATCAAAATGTTATTGTGGTTCTTCTGTGGATTGTGTGTTTCTTTTTTTCAAGACTTTACCGAGGAAGGATGAAGTAAGAGATTAAACATTTATAGCAAATTTGATCAAGGAGATGAAGCCTTTTTGAGAATTTAGAGAAGGAGAAGGAGATGAAGATGGAGTAGTTATGGCTACAAGGGTTTGGGTTAGGCTACAGGCTAATAGAATTTTTTTTTAATTCATAATTCATGTTTCATTTAAGAGATTGAGGGCATTTTAGACAAATAATTTTTTTTGCATACATGGCAGATTACATGTAGTGAAAAATGGGTCCTATAAGTGCTAAATCAGCAGTCAAACCACCACTTAGCAGCCAGAACCACCTATTTGATACAAAAATAAAGAGTTTAAACACTCAATTGCAAAAAAAAAAAAAAAGTCCAACTACCAAAATAGCAAAAATCAAAAAGTTTGCACACCATGTGTGTAATTTTTCCTTGCTGGATGGTTGTTGATTCAAGGTATAGTGTTAACATAGTTAATTGCTAGCAACTTTCTAATATGAAAAGGATTAACTCATTTAACTCCTAGTAGTTATCTCAAGCCTCAAAGTGGAAGGACTAAATGAAATTTTTTTAAAATCACAGGGACTAAAGTGGTAATTTTTCATTCACTCTTTAGTTTATATCCATCAACAATAACAAATGCTCATATACCTCTGAACTCTTCCCCGACATACACAATAACACTTTCATCTTCTCCTTCTCCGATCACCGGCGAAATGAACTTCGATGGCCATGAAATTTTTATCATAAATCCTTCTCAACCTCCTCTATAAGTCTGCAATTTTTGTTTTATGAAAATTGACCTAGAATTGATGAGTTAAACTTTCAAAATTTTGATTTGAACTTTGGGCATTCAAATCTCCATTTTCGATAATCTTTAACGGCTATAACCATAACCATTAGACTGTGCTTATTATCAAGAGTTTAAAAAGACCAACAACGTGTTTGGGTGTGGTTGTTTAGTACCTCATTGCAGTTTGATTGGTAAGTATATGTTTTTTACCTGATCTACAAATCTGACCACTTTCTTTGAGTATTTGAATATGTTTTTAGGTTCTCCTTGATGTTGTAAACATGTGTATATATATGTCTAGTGTTAAATACATTATCTAGTAGAAAATCTGGCAAGTCCCAACCAAATTCTAGTAATGAATAATGACTAGCCTAGAAAATTGTGATTTTATTTTATTTTTTTTATAAATTATGAGGATTAATTTCCATAACTGGAGCTATATCTTATTCATTACGAATTTTGAGATAAAATTTTTGAAAGTGTTTCCATGGAAATTTCGTAATTTCCATTTAAATTATTTTAATTTATCAAAATACTTCTTTTAGGCTCAAATGATATGTTTAAGGTGTTTTTAAATTAGTTTTAATAATTCTTTGATTTTTTTTTATTTTTCTAGAATTTTTAGAAAACTATTATGGATTTATTTATATTTATAAGCATATTTTTAATATTAATTATGTTAGAGAGTTTAGGAGCAGGAGGTGCTGAGTTGAGGCAGTTGAAGGCATGTTGGCCAGCATGCACCCACTTGAGAGTTAATTTTATAAAATGTTTATTGTATTTATATAAAATGAGAATTTTTATGCAATAAAGATAATAATTAAATTAAGTATATGTTTAATCATACTTATAAACTTTTCCTACAGGCATTCTGTAAGCACCCAATTTTGGGATAGTTAAGTGTAGATGTGATAGAGGACTCCAATGATGAAAATATTATAAATAGATCTTCAACACTTAAAGTTTGAAACTTCAAAAGCCTAAATGTGTTTTCAAAAGAGTTTAATTGGTTTTTTAAGGACTTAATTGTAATATTTTAAGGACCTAATTGTTAAGTTTAAATTCTTTCAGGGTTCTTTTTATAATTAAAAGTAAAAAAGATCGAAATTACATAAAACTGATTAGAATTATGTAATTCCAATCTGAGTTACATAATCCTGGTCAGAATTGGACATGTTCCGTCTGTTTTTTATTTTTACAGTAAATAAAAATTTTATTTTTCTGAATTTTGATTGGTCAAATAATATGATAAATCTTTTTTTTGGGATTTATCTGAATTTTCAGGAAATTAAAAAGTTCTTTTAAAATCAAAACTCTATCATTGTTAAGAGAAAGTCACAATAGGATACGTCTTTTAGATAAAGTTTTTCTAGAAAAACCCAACTTAAACTCTCCTAAGGGGATCTCTCAACCTTTCTCTTTTTTTGGACTTTTTTAGAGGCTTTTCCTTTTGTTCCTACGCAGTATTCAAAAAATAATTTCTTGTGAAGTATTTGTTCTTTGAGGAAGAAGCTGTAGGCTCTTAAAAGGAGAACAACAAATATTAAAGATCCATTAAAAAGCAATAGTGATTTATACTAGTCTGATGGGCAAATCAATACTACATCCATACCATCTGTAATTTCTTCTATTTTTATTTTTTGATTCTATTAAATTTTAAATTTATTTAATTATTATTATTATGTTATTTATTCACTAATCATTGTTTTATTTTTGTTTGTGTTGGTGATTATGGAGAGGGTTACATGATGAGTTCACTTCGAGAACAAAATCCATGAAGATCAATGGAATGTCATGGATTGAATTTTGTAGCCGAATATAGTTTTTAGGTCTTTTATTTATTTATTTATTATTATTATTTTGTTTCTTGGTTTATTTTGTATTTTTTATTTAAAGTTGTATTAATTTTTATTTTCTTATTATTTTCAATAGATCATTGTAATAGTCCTAATAGTGAGAATAATGAAATTTTGTGTGTGTACTTGTTTGTTTATTTTAATTAATTGGGTAGTAAAATTAGGATTTTAATTGGGTAATTAATTGAAATTAATGGCTATAGAGACAATTAGGGTTTTGAATTAAAATTGAATTAGATTTAAGTGGATAGAATTGAGATTGCTTGTTAATTATTTTATTTATTAATAATTTGTGGCTTTAGATAAATTAGTTTTTTTAGAAGAGATAGATTAATTGATTAATTGATCTTTTTATTTGATTGTTTGGGTTTTTTTGTTTTTGAGCTTGTTTACTTTTTATGTGTTTTGAGCCCTACGCCTATGTTAGGCTCTAACCTATTTAATGAATTTTAGGTTTAGATAGTTATTTTTGGCCCATATTTTAATTAGCTCATTTCATTTAATAGGTTATTAATTAATTAGGTCTTAATTTTAATTAAAATGTATCTTTAGCCCCATAATTAATTAGAAATTAGGTTAGAGATAACTTAGACCTATTTAGTTAATCAAATATATTATCACATAGGTTAATTTAAATTAATTTAGACTTAACCCATTAAATTAAAGTCTTTTCCATAACTTGTAAATTTAATATCATCTTAGAATTGAAAACATTTAGAATTAGGCCCACTAATTTAAATACTTAATAATTTGTAGATCTAGGCCCATTTTTAGAATTAAAATAAGTAGACTTAAGTTCACTTAATTAAAATTAAATAGGAATTAGGCCCATTAGTCTTTAGGGTCACTTATAAATTAAAGCATGTAGATTTAGCCTATTTAATTAAAATCAATGTAGATTAGAGTAACTTAGGGATTATGAATTTAAATAAATGCATTGTTTACATGTATTTTTCATGACTAGTTTGACTGGAGTTAATTGTTTAAATAAGGGTTCATATGAAATTACATGTAAATAGAGGATAAGATAGTAATTCATAAAGTAATTCTAAATGAATAAAAGACTAAAAGAAGTTAGTATTCCGTATCCAGAATCTTCTAATTATGGTGTTGGCTTTCTTTTAGAGAATTGAGTACTACCATTTTTTATTTTTCCTAGTTATTATCTTGGGTGGTGACTCCCCATCTCCACGCCATGTTTTTATGAAAGTGGTTAGTGTGTTTTCTAGAGCCTTGAGCTCAAACAGTGCCGCGATTACTAAAATCTTGAACGCATTAAATCCCGCCGTCTACATATGGCTACTTATTTTATTATTGTTACAGATTTTAGAAATGCTTTAGCTTGATTTCATTTATTTATTAATTATTATTTTATTCTTGCATTCATTTTGCATGTCCCTATTAACCGATGATGTTGGTTTATGGTTCTATGATTCCACTAGCTTTATAGGATTGTAAATTAGCTAACCATCACTCTTAGCCTTAACTTAGTTTATAAGAGATTACCAGGCTCATATGACTAGAGTCTGCAACCTAAATCCTAAAGTGGGATAGTTTTCTCTCGAGTTTGCAAAGGATGCTGGGCCCTTTTGACCTTGGCCTGTGACTCAAGTCTTAAAGGAGGGCATCTTACTAAGGGAACCTTAACTTTTCCATTGGACTCAACTCATGGAGAGGCCTAGTAACTTCCTTTAGGATTACCCAAATTGCTTGTGAATGTTGCAATGAGGTATTTCTATATATAAAGGCCCAAGCCCATACTTTAGGAGCCCATTTAGGTTAATAAATATTGGGCTAATATTTTATACCTAGAAATACTATTTCTATGCTTTTATTGCTTTGAGAGATATGACATATGCATTGATTCTTAATATCCCCTGTTGATATTAAGGCCAAGATAAAAAAATCCTAGAAAAAGTGACTCACCATTGAACTCATGTGTAGGAGGAATAAGGTTGGAAGGATGTATATACACTTGACTTGTTACTTGTTGCATAGCATGTGCATAATGCATACATAGATTTATGCATTCCATGCATCATACTAACACTTTCTTTTACATCCATTATAAATTCATTCAGGTCTTCCTGTGTTTGGAAATGGATTAGTGATAGATTAGTGAGAACTTATTTGAGTCTAAAATTAATAGTTAAAGAGATCCTTCATAGTTTGGAAAGGAGTCCTATCAATCCACTCTACCTAGAAGCTGCACAAACTCTAACTAAACAAGTAGAAGAAATGGAACAACAAGAGGGAGGAAACTAGACCTTAGAGGACGTCAAATGAGCATTGATGGATGATGTGAGAGTAATGATGAAAGATGAACTAAGACAAGCTCTGGCTGGATTAATGCCACCACTTGCTATTGTACCTCCAATTGCGGCCAATCCACCTGTTGTGGGTAATCCACCTACTAATAATAACAATGCTAGGGGGCAATGTTTAAATACTGCTAGGAATATACCTACAGTGGAAATCAAATTAGAGGATTTTGAGAACTACATGGTTGAAAAGGTGAAAAGGGAATCACTTGAGTGAGTTCAAGAGCTAGAATCCAAGCAGATGAAAGCACTGACTCAGAAGATGTCCAAAATGGAAGAATTGATTAGAGGACAGGGCATCAGATTTTTTGTTTGACTTTGATGATATGATGTAATTTGAGGAAGTTAAGCTTCCCAATAAGTTCAAAATGCCACAACTGTAGAAGCTTAATGGTACTGGAGACCCAAGGATCCACCTGTGTTAGTATACAACTACTATGAGCACCACTTAGGCTCCTTTGTCTATAGTTACTAAGTTATTTGTACTATCCTTGGAGGGTATGGTTGATAATTAGTATCATAGGTTAGAGAAGTCTATCCGAACTGACTAGAGGGAATTGTATACTGATTTTCTAAAGCAATATAACTATAATACCAAGCTTGAAGTGTTTATCAAGGATTTAAAATTGACTAAACAAAAGCCTAATGGATCATTTCAGATTTCTGACTAGATTCATGAATAAGGTGTGTAATACCCTATATTTTTATTTAAATAAAGTAATTTTTGAATTTTTTAGTAATAAATAATTTAAAATTATATTATACAATTGTTACTTATCTAGCTATTTAATTGATATATATTTATGTTAATATTATTTTAGAGTTTTATTATTTGATATAAGTATTTTATTTGGGTATATGTGTGTGTGTGTGTGTGTATAGAAGAAGGAAGAAACATACCTCAAGAAAACCCAAACCAACCAACACCTCTGCCCTCCTCCCCATTCGTCACCATCACTGCCGCTGTGATGACCCTATTTTTATTGATTTCAAATTTATTGTGTGTGTTTAGTTATATATATATATATATATATATATATATATATATATATATATATATATATATATATATATCCACTGCGTCTTGCTGCTTCCACAGCCTTCATCTTCCCCATTCTTCCGGTGGCAGCAGGTCTTCCTCTCCTTCCTATGTTCTATCCAGCAAGTTGGTGAGTAGCAGCCCCTCATTTCTTCCTTTTTTCTTCTCAAATCTTTAATGTCTTCGGTGGATACTAGGGCTGTTGTAGTTGTGGTTGATGATAATGTTAGTTTTGATTTCTTTTAGGGAAACTTTGATGGATTATTTTACTTATGCAGAAATTTTTTGGTTAAAATTTCTTGATGTTGGTTGGCTATTTTTGGTAGATTTTTAATTAATTGAGGTTAAGTAGTAATTAGGTTAATTAATGTTAATTATTTGTAATGTATTGATTTTTATTTAAGATTTTAGAAATTTTGGTGTTAATTATAAATTTTGGGTATTTAATTAATATTTTTATTAATTTCGAAAATTATTGTAAAAAAAAAATTATGAAATTTTGATAATTGATATTATTATTAAATGTTATTAATTTTAGAACTTAAATTATGGTTTTTTGTGATTTTTAAACTATTTTTATAAATATTTTTGAGTTTATGTCAAATGTGAATTATTAGGTTAAATTATATATATTTTTAGAAGAAATTAGTTGTTTTTTATATGTTTTTAATTATATTAAGGAATTTATATAGAGAAAATGATTTTTAAATGTTTGTATAATTTTCCTATTAGTTGGGGTAAATATGTAATTTTGCGCTAATTATAATATATATATTTTAATTAGCTTTATTAACATTTAAGAGGTTTAGATATATATTTTTATATATGTATTAATAGATAATTTTCATTGAGTAATATTAATTGTGAGTGTTGTTTATATATATATATATATATATATATATATATATATATATATATATATGTTGGTTTGTGAAATTTTATTTTATTATTATCATTATTTTTAATCTATACTGATAGATGAATTTTTTACTATGGCTAATCATTTTTGTGATGTGTATTTTTGGGAAAATAAATGATATAATTTTTGTGATGTTCTTGTTGGATTGTGATCTCGGTCGGGGTTAAATGTAGTTCTGGAAGCCCGACTCGAGTGTGAATGTCTGCGGTTATTAGAAGTGCGTTTTCTATGCAGGTTTGGCTCTACCTTTGGTAGAGAGATGTCCGTTTTACAGTAGAGACTCTACCAAAATTTTGGTAGATTTTCTCGTAAAACGTGATATTCATAATAATTTCTACCGTAAATTAGGCTTTTTCCTGTTTATCGAGTCTTGTCTAGTCTTCCTTGAGTCAGCCTAGAATTTCACTATTTTTGTTGATTTTTGATTTTTAACTTCATGGTCATGTTTTAAAATTGATTTGTTAATTTCTTTTCTAGAGCATATCAGAGCAAAAGCCGTGAGATCGAGGCAGACGTGCGGTCGTCAGCCTTCTCATTCATCTTGTAAGTCAATAAAATGATCTGTGCATGTGTTTTATTTAAAGATGTGTGCGCTCATATTTTTAATATTATTATATGATTTATTTAATTTAATGTTGTTGTTTAAGGTTTAAAACACATTTTATTTGTTTAAAATTTGACTTTGAGAAATTTTGATAGAACGGGCTACTTGGTGGGCTTCACCAGGACTGTGTGCACATGGTAGAGATTGAGAGATGGATGCAATTATTGTATGACTGGTGGATATTAATCTGGGACGGGTGCCTCAGTGGAAGCCCATGCTCTCGGGGACCGCTAATGATTGAAAAGTTAATAATGGACTAAGATGGGTGCCTCGGTTGATGCCCTAGCTCTCGGGGACTGCCAGTGCCATATATTTGGATTAAGTGAATGACTGCGACTTGGTGCCTCGGTTGATGCCTTTGCTCTCAGGGACCGGTGGTCTAGTTAGAACAAGTAGGCCCGGTTGGCCATTTAGAACTTTGGGTTTAGGGTTTTACTGAGATTTTCCAAAAGCTATATCTATACATTATAAATTATTTTCACTATAACTATTTGGTTTTCAAAAAGGTTTTCAAACCGTACAACTCTTTTTATTGACTTACTCAATGAGGTCTGATTCCCCTCAATTTATTTTTTTTAGGAGCTTGGGAGTTCGACCTCAGATTGCCTCCACGTCAGATTTCTTCATCACCAACCATTTTATGTAGGTCATTGTAAGTTGTATTGTTGTAATATTCTAGAAAGCTGCAGTAATAACTATACTATAAATTATATAACTTAAGTATATTTATGTATTTTATTTATATGCACCACGTTTATGTATAATGATTTAAGTTTGATTTATAATATGACACTGGAGAATATTTTATTTATGTATTCAATTCTGTTTTAATTTTAGAAAAATCAGTTTGATAATGTGTTCTGCTATAAAATAAAGTGTTAAATTGTAAGGTTTTATTTTTTTTCTTTTCTTTAAGGCTCACTACAGGTTTTGGGGGCCTTATGCCTACCCATTCCCTAGTGCTGGTCACGTGCCCTCGGGTTCGGGTCGTGATAGCTGCATCCCTCTCCGTCCAGCATGTCTCAGCCTCCTAGAGAAGCCATCACCGCCACCAGCCTCTCTTTCCTCCCTCCTTTCTTCCTTTTTTCGGTGCCCTGCTTCCTATCCCTCTCGGTTTGAGCTCACCTCACCTCTGCCGGATCTAGATCGGCACTGCCATTGCTCCCTCAGCCTTCCTCACCTCCTCAGGCGTCAATCAATGCCAAGCCTCACCTTTGCCATCCATTTCCAGCGTCAAAAATTGAGGTTGAAGGTGAGTTGTGCAGAGTTGTTCTTAGGTTGTTTCTGGTTTGTTTTCTAGTTGTCTGAGTTGATTTATGTGTTAATCTTCCATTATTTTAAGTTAGATGATGAATTCTGCAAAGTTAGAGGCTTAAATCCAATTTTTGTATATTATTTTGATTTTTCTTAATTTTACAGAATTTTATTTGATTTTTCTTTGAGTTTAATTAGTGACTAGAGTAAATTATTGTTAATTATTTTTAGTATATTGATTTTATTTAATATTATAGAAAATTATTGTGTTAATTGTGAATCTTGTGAATTTTGGGTATTTTATTAATATTTTATTAATTTCAAAAATTAATTGTTAAAAAATTATGAAAAATTTTGATAATTGGTATTATTATTAAATGTTATTAATTTTAGAACTTAATTCATGGTTTTTGTGATTTTTATACTTAATTTTAAGTTTATGTCAACTGTGGATAATTAGGTTAAATTATATTTTAGAAGAAATCATTAGTTAATTTTATGTTTTTAATTATATTAAGAAGTTTAATGTAGAGAAAATAATTTTTAGGTATTTGTATAATTTTTAGAGAATTTTTGAGTAATAATAGTGTATTATGTAAGTTTTTGTATTATAGGGGTAAAAATGTAATTTTGTGTTAATTATGGTTAAATAATAAATTGTGGTTGGTTTTAATAATAATTAAGGAATTTAAAAGGATTTTTACAAATTATCTACTATTTTAGATTAATTGATGCTAATTTTTAAAAATTAATTACAAATAATATATTAGGTATTATTTTTTAAATATTATGTGTATTTTTCTATTATATGGATAAATATGTAATTTTATGCTAATTATAGTTAAATATTATATTTTAGTTGGTTTTATTAATATTTAAGAGGTTTAGAGGATTTTTTTTAAATTAATTGGTATTTTTAATTAAGTAATGTTAATTTTGAGTATTGTTTCCAAATAATATATATATATATATATATATTACTTATGGATATCTATATGTAATGTGTATTTTTGGGAAATAAATGATTTAATTTTGTGATGGTTGAGTTATGATCTCGATCGGGGCTAAATGTAGTTCTGGAAGCCCAACTCGAGTGTGAATGTCTGTGATACTAGAAGTGTATTTTCTATGCAGAAATGGCTCTACCTATGGTAGAGAGATTTCCATTTTACAAAGGAGACTTTGCCAAAATTTAGTTAGATTTTCTCGTAAAATGTGACATTTTTCGTAAATTCCTAGCATTAATTAGGGTTTTCCTTATCTATCGAGTCTTATCCCGTCTTTCTCGAGTTAATCTAGAATTTTGTTGCCTGTGTTGATTTTCAATTTTAATTCCATAGACGTGTTTTAAAATAGGTATGTTATTTTTTTCTAGAGAGTACCAGAGCGGGAGCTGCTGGATCGAGGTAGATGCGCAGTCATTAGCCTTCTCGCTCGTCATGTAAGTTGATAAATTGATCTGTGCGTGTGTTTTATCTAAAGATGTGTGCACTCATATTTTTAGCATCTATTATATGATTTATTTAATTTAAATGTTGCTAATTAAGATTTAAGTGCATTTCATTTATTTAAAATTAGTTTTGAGAAATTTTGGTAGAATGGACTACCTGGTGGGTTTCACCAGGACCGTGTGCACATGGTAGAGATTGAGAGACAGATCTGATATATGTATGATTGGTGGATATAAACTGGGATGGGTGCCTCGGTGGAAGCCTTTGTTCTCGGGGACCGCCAGTAATTAGAAAGTTAATAATGGACTGGGATGGGTGCCTCGATGGATGCCTTAGCTCTCAAGGACTACCAGTGCCATGTATTTGGATTAAGTGGATGACTGCGGTTTAGTGCCTCAGTTGATGCCTATGCTCTCAGGGACCCGGCAGTCTAGTTGGATTAAGTGGGCCCAATTGGCCATTTAGAAATTTAGGTTTAGGGTTATACCGAGATTTTTCAAAAGCTATATCCATACATTATAAATTAGTTTCACTATAACTATATAGTTTTCAAAAAGGTTTTCAAACCATACAACTCTTTTTATTAACTTACATAGTGAAGTCTGATTCCCCTCAATTTATTTTTTTTTCAGGAGCTTGGGAGTTCGACCTCAAACCACCTCTACGCTGCATTTCTTCATCACCGACTATATTATATAGGTTATTATGAGTTGTACTATAGTACTAACTCTAGCATACTACAATAGTGTGTGTACTATGAGTTTGTATAATTTAAATATACTTATGTATTGGAGTTTTAATGAATCACGTTTATGTATAATGTTAAAGATTGATTTATGATATTTGATGATGAAGAACATTTTATAATGTGCACGATTATGTTTATT
The DNA here is from genome assembly GCA_947683625.1 of Mallotus nudiflorus. Lineage (NCBI taxonomy): Eukaryota > Viridiplantae > Streptophyta > Magnoliopsida > Malpighiales > Euphorbiaceae > Mallotus > Mallotus nudiflorus. The sequence continues at coordinate 3,190,959 of CANTUR010000002.1, forward strand.
TTTAGAAAAATCAATTTGATAATAAGTTTTTATATAAAGTAAATTAATAAATTTAAAGGTCTTATTTTTCTTTTCGTAAAGGCTTACTACGGGTTTCGGGGGCCTTATGCCTTCCCATTCCCTAGTGCCAGTCACCTGCCCTCGGGTTTGGGTCATGACAAGGTGGGATTAATGAAAGATAAGCTAGCTAAAAAGGATCAGGTTAGGATGATTGTTCAAAATGTGTCACCTAATTTGGTTGAAAGGTTTCAAATGATGAATCCTAAGACATTTATAGACCTTTATGACAATGGGTTACAAGCTCAGGAGATTGAAAGTGAGAAAAAGAAGATTACTAAAAGCACCGGAGTAAGAAACTACCCAACTGGAGGCACACAACAAGGAAGCACTAGCCGAATTATGGAAGTGCATATTGTTCAATAACCAAGAAGATTCTCAAATTTCAACTAACCTTTGTCAAAAGTCCTAGAGCACTTAATGAAAAAGGGCTTACTTTAACCTTTACCTAATCCAAACCCACCAAACCCAAATACCTTAGGCTATAAACCAAACAAGCACTACAAATTCCATCAAAACATCTAACACTCCATAGGTAATTACATCCACCTCAAACATGAAATCTAAAACCTTATAGACTTCAAAAAGATCACAGACCTTGAAAACCCAAGCACTAGAAATAATCCTTTCCCAACCTACCAAAATGTACCACCCCCAGCTACCATGTGATCAACTCAAGAGTAAGTGAGGAAGAAGTGCTAAGCTTTTTTAAGAACCTAAACCTTAAAACTAATGAGAAATCTCCTAATGCCCCTAAAAATATGGAAAAAGTATAAGAGTTATTGGGTCAGCCTTCAAACAAGTTCAACTATAAAGTGTTTTATACTAAACCACCTTCTTTTGACATAACCTTCGAGTCAATTGTGCCCATAGGATAGGGTGATGAGTTTGATGATGAGAAGCTGCTAGACAAGAAAGAAAAATGCACATTTGAGGTACATAAAGATCAAGTCATAGAGACAATTAGCAGGAAGATGTAAGAATAGTTGTTATGTTAACTGCCTGAAGGACAACCACTATGAGACTCAGCATCCCTAGCATTGAGAATAGAAAATAAATTTCTTGTTGTTTCCTTTGAATTTTAGTTTCTTTAGAACTTATTTTGTTTTATTGATTAATGATATGAATTATGATTGTGCTTACTTATATAATGTACATCCTAATGGTACTGTGCATTATGATATTGATCACATCTGCATGTTTAACATAAATTCAATTTAATTAGATTCATTCAGTATGGACACAAATGCAAATTTAAAGAACATTCATATATCATATGATGTAACTTTTGAAGATAGGAAATTTAAGAAAAAAATAAAAATAATGAAAAAAAGAAAGAATAAAAAGAGAAAAAGAAAGGAAAAAAGAACAATAAGGTAAAAATTAGAGAGAAAAAATTTAGGACTAGCTAATAGTAGGAGTTGTATCATGTGATGTAATGAATGTTCTCATTTTCACCTTAATGAATTAGTAAAATTGAATTTGAAATTTTTGTTCAAATATCACATAATCATCTTAATCATATGGCATAAGTATCTGAATGGAAGGACAATACATAATGAAAGCTCAATTAGAGCTATAAGATCACTATTTTTGTTATGCTTTCTTTTTGCCACCCCTTTATGATTTTGTTTGCAAGTTTAGTGTCCTCTTATACATAAAAAATTAAGGTGTCTCAATAAATTATGTTGTAACCCATACTTTATAGCTATCATCAATTATTGCATTAGCATCAAGCCTCATATTCTACTCAAGAGTCCTTCAAAGTGCAAGTCCAGTTGATTTTATCATCAAGACCTAGCTTCAGTCAGTTCACCCACTCCTCGTTATCTTCAATGCATGAGATTGTAACTAACAGGGTTAGTAAGTTAAAGGATTAACAACAACAGTGAATGAATTAAGTCTCTTGAAGAATAGCATGAATGAATTCAGAAGGAAACTAGGGGCAAAATGTGACTCTAAAGGCAAATTACAAGACAGTAAGTTTGCATTCAAAGAGCGAAGATGGAACACTGAAGTATAAGAGCTAGTATAAGAGATCTCAAGGCAAAAATAAGTATAAGAGCTAATACATTAGTTATCATATAGTAAAAGTAGTAACAAAAAGAAAATTTCAACAGTGCATAATTGAATCACAAGCTCTTGTGTAAAACCATAGACCCCACTTGCTAGCCTGGTCATCAATCTTATGAACTGTATCAGGAGCTCTGACATCAAAAGTACCAATAGCAAAGCATTCAATGCTCAAACCTATAAGCTGTTGATGAAGAACCTCATTCTTACACTCCAAGAACAACAATCTAGCTCTATTCTAAATGGAAGATCTATTAGGATCATGCATATCATACATAGCATCCATACACTTGCATACATTTATTATGAAATACTTGCTTTGCATAATAAAGTCTTTGAGCCTAAGAAAGATTATGCAAATAATCTACTACTAATATTAAAAATTAATGTTGTAAGAATGTAGAAAGGTAGTTAGAATGTGCACATATGAAGCATTTAAAGAAAAAGGGTAACACTATTCAAGTGAACTTAATGCTCAATGGGACTCTAAACTACAGGAGACCAATAAATCATGGGTCCATCTAGTAAGGGAATATCACCAGCAAAAGCATCATCCTAGCGACCTCAAGAGGCTAGATAGGATGCTCAAGCTCCTCAAATTCAACATCAATCCCCATAGTCTCATATGGAGCATCATCTAGAATATCTCTCCACAATAGTTAGTCTAGTGTAAGGTATGGAATATGGTGATGAGAAGGTCCAACATGTCAACAATACATTCATCGACCCTAAAAAGGGAAGAATGCACTCAAAACTTAAAATGAATGCACTCTGAAAAATTATTTGACCATGAAATAAGATCTCTAACTCCTAAACCTTTTTTTATAGGAGATGTCAATAAAAGGAATGAAGCCCTCTACTATAACATAACTGGAATGATAGAAATACAAATTCAACCCTAGGCTATAACCTCAATGGTAGAGTATCATGACCTTTGTGGCTAGAGACATTATCACCATAATCAAAAAGGAAAAACAAAAGAGAATGAAGAAAGGGAAAGGAACTGATACATCAATAAGAATGGGCCAGAGAGCAAATGCCAAACACTCATTAAGATAACAAAGGGAAGTAACATAACTCTATTTCGTTAGATTCTATAATCCCAATAATAAAATCCATAAATTGAAAGTAAATTCATCCACTTCACGAGATCATGTGCGAAAAGCCTATCTCATGACCTATGATTATAATGGCTCTTTTTTTTATTAGCCTCATGGAATTCAGATGATTAGTTAATGTCTTCATGTTGAGATTTTATAAACTCTAATCAATCTAATGCTTGTTTTACACCCAAATGAGGGGAAGAAAATGCAAAGACAAAATCTGTGGACTTTAAGTATAAATTGCTTGAATTTTAAAGTATCTTTTTAGTCTTTTGAATAGTAAATGTGCATATAATCTACTCCAATGCTCATAAGTGAGTATGAGTACAAAATTCCTTGACGGTATCCATATTGAGTAATATAAGAAAGGCAGGGGAATACTAAGAGGAGAATCAAAATAAGAGTAAGCATAATTTACTCCAATGCTAAAAAATGAGCAAGAGTATCAATGTGAATCTTTGGCGATATCCACACTGAGTAATACAAGGAAAGGCAGGGGAATACTAAAAAAGACTGTGCCAAAAATTGCTTTATTTACTCCAATGCTCTGTAAATGTATGAGTATCCAAAGGACCTTTCTAATGGTATCCATACTGAGTAATATCAAAAAGGTAGGGGAATACTTAAATAAGGAAAAAAAAGCATATTAATAACTCAAAGACTATTTTGATACTCAGAATTCGATATGTTTATGCTTAATTTTCACAAATTTTGTTTAGTAAATTCTCTCTAAAATTAGGTATAAAAGTAAGCTCTTCACTTGGTAAAAGATATGGTCTCAGCATAAGTTGGTTAATGATGCCTCTGACCTTTGTAAATAGCAAATAAAAAATAGCCATGAAAATAAAAAATAGTGAGATTCTTTGTGTGCACACTATCTCGTGAAAAAGTGATGAATTTTCTCATAAAATTTTAATATTGTAATGTACTGTTATACATTTATCATGATTGAAACTAACTTCAAAAAGTCTATAGGAATTGCAAATCCAGAAGGAAGTTCACTTAACTTATAGAGTTGATTAATACAACAAAATTAAAATTAGTCAGTCGATAAATTCTTATCAGTCAACACAGCAAAATTCAAAATCAGTTAACAAAAATTCTAATAAGTTAGTATAAAGAATTCAAAGCATTCGACTTAAATAACCAAAGATAAAAAATCACGAGTAGTTATAGACTGTAGCATCAAAGGCGAGCACTGAAAGGATTGCAGTCAATTATGGATTGCAGTATCTTGTAGCTAATCACAAGCAATTATGGATTGTAGCATCATCAACGAGCAATGAAAAGGTTGCAGCTAATCACGATTAATTACGGATTACATCATTAAAGGCGAGTAATGGAAGGGTTGTAGCTAATCATAAGCAATTATGGATTGCAGCATCATCGTCGAGCAATGGAAGGGTTATAGCTAATCGTGAGAAATTATGGATTGCAACATCATCGGTGAGCAACGAAAGGGTTACAACTAATCATGAGCAATTATGGATTGCATCATTATCGGTGAGCAATGAAAGGGTTACAGCTAATCACAAGCAATTATGGACTGCAACATCATTGGTGAGCAATGAAAGGGTTATAACTAATGCAATTATGGATTGTAGCATTATTGGTGAGCAATGAAACAGTTACAACTAATTGCGAGCAATTATGGATTACAGTATCATTTGTGAATAATGAAAGGGTTGCAACTAATCATAAGCAATTAAGGATTACAACATCATCAGTGAGTAATGAAAAGGTTGTAGCTAAGTGTGATCAATTATGGATTGCAGCATCATTGGTAAGCAATGAAAGGGTGGTAGCTAAACTGTGAACAATTATGGACTATACCAACAAGGGCTAGCAATGAAAAATCATCAATAAGTAAAGAAGATATTGCAGCTGATCAAAAGCCCTAAGTAGTTACAGACTGTGAAATCAAAAGGTAAGCAACAAGAGGGTTATAGTCAATTAAAGCTAGTAAGAAATGAAAGGTTGTAGCTAATCAAAATGATCAATAAACAATGAAAGGATTGTAACAACATCAAAATTTTTGAGTATTTACGAACCACAATGCCAAAGGTAGACAACGAAAGGGTTGTAGTTATTCAAAACTTGCCAGCAATTATAGATTACACCAACATTATGCCTACATTGAGGAATGACAAAAGCAACATCACGCAATTTAGTGTTATAGACAAAAGCTATGTAACATAGCAAGTAAGTATCCTAACTCTTTACTCAGAAATTATGTGCTTATTTGTTTTGCCATAAATTGTCAAGCTAACAGTGATAAAGGGGGCAATTATAAGCATCCAATTTCAGGATAGTTGAGTGTGGATGTGATAAAGGACTCCAATGATGAAAAGATTATAAATAGATCTTCAACACTTAAAGTTTAAAACCTTAAAAGCCTAAATGTGTTTTCATAAAAGTTTAATTGGTTTTTTAAAGACTTAAGTATAATGTTTTTTAAGGACCTAATTGATAAGTTTAAATTCTTTCAGTGGTCTTTTTATAATTAAAAGTAAAAAAAAGATCAAAATTCTATAATTCTGATTGAAATTACTTAAAACCGATCAGAATTAATAAAACCAATTGGAATTACATAATCCCAATTGGAATTGGACATGTTCCGTCTTTTTTTTACAGTAAATAAAAATTCTATTTTTTTGAATTTTGATTGGTTAAATAATATGATAAATCCTTTTTTTGGTATTTATCTGAATTTTTAGGAAATCAAAACTTCCTTTTCAAATCAAAACTCTATCATTGTGAAGAGAAAGTCACAATAGGATACACCTTTTATCTAGGGTTTTTCTATAAAAACCCAACTTAAACTCTCTTAAGGGGTTCTCTCAACCTTTCTCTTTTCTTAAACTTTTTTGGAGGCTTTTCCTTTTGTTCTTATGCAATGTTCAAAAAATATTTTCTGGTGAAGTATTTATTCTTTGGGGAAGAAGAAGTAGACTTTTGAAAGGAGAACAAAAAGTATTGAAATTCCATTAAAAAGCAATGGTGATTTATACTATTCTGAGGGGCAAATCAATATTGCATCCATACCATCTCCTCTCCTACTTTCTTCTATTTTTATTTTTTGGTTATATTAAATTTTAACTTTATTTAATTTTTATTGGTATTTTGTTTATTCGCTAATCATGTATTTATTTATTTATTGTGTTGGTGATTATGGAGAGGATTACATGATGAGTTCACTTAAAGAATAAAATCCATGAAGATCCATGGAATACCATGGATTGAATATTGTAGCCAAATATAATTTCTAGGTTATTTATTTATTTATTATTATTATTTTATTTGTTGTTTTATTTTGTATTTTTTATTTAACGTTGTATTAATTTTTATTTTCTTATTATTTTTAGTAGATCATTGTAATAACCTCAATAATGGGAATAATGAAATCTTATATGTGTGATTATGTGTTTATTTTAATTAATTGGGTAGTAAAATTAGTGTTTTAATTGGGTAATTAATTGAAATTAATGGCTATAGAGATAATTAGGGTTTTGAATTAAAATTGAATTAGATTTAAGTTGATAGAATTAGGATTGTTTGTTAACTATTTTATTTATTAATAATTTTTTGTTTAAGGTCACTTTAACTAAATTAGGTTTTCATGAATAGATAGATTAATTGATTGTTTGATCTTTTTATTTTATTGTTTTGGTATTTTTTTTATTTTTAGTCTTGTTTACTTTTTATGTGTTTTGGGCCCTAAGCCCATGTTAGACTCTAACCCATTTAATTAATTTTAGGTTTAGGTAATTCTTTTTGGCCCATCTTTTAATTACCACATTTCATTAATAGGTTATTAATTAATTAGGTCTAGATTTTAATTAAAATGCATCTTTAGGCCCAAAATTAATTAGAAATTAGGTTAGAGATAACTTAGACCCATTTAGCTAATTAGATATATGCTCACCTAGGTTAATTTAAATTAATTTAGACTTAGCCCATTAAATTAAAGTCTTTTCCATAACATGTTGATTTAATATCACCTTAGAATTAAAAACATTTAGAATTAGGCCCAGTAATTTAAATACTTCATAATTTATAGATTTAGGCCTTTAGAATTAAAATAAGTAGAATTAGGTTCACTTAATTAAAATTAAATAAGAATTAGGCCCATTAGTCTTTAGGGTCACTTGTAAATGGGCCTAATTCTTATATAGTTTGCCTGGAGTTAATTGTTTAAATAATGGTTTATATGAAATTACTTGTAAATAAAGGTTAAGATGGTAATTCATAAAGTAATTCTAAATGAACACAAGACTAAAAGAAGTTAGCATTCCATATCCAGAATCTCCTAGTTGTGGTGCTAGCTTTCTTTTAGAGAATTGAGTACTGCCATTTTTCAATTTGTCCTAGTTATTACCCTAGGTTGTGACTCCTTATCTCCATGCCATTTTTTTGTAACAGTGGTTAGTGTGTTCTTTGGAGCCCTCAGCTAAAACAGTGTTACGGTTGCTAAAATCTTGGATGCATGCTAAACCCTGTCGGCTGTAATGCTTACTTATTTTGTTACTGTTACATATTTTTGAAATGATTTAGCTTGATTTCATTTATTTATTTATTTATTTTATTTATAAAAGAAGCGTATTTTGGAGAAAATGGTAGAACATGCTACCTGGTGGGTGTCACCAGGACTGTGTGTGCACTAGTATTGAATTGATATGTGAGTCAGTTATATTATTGATAATGAGCCCTGATCGAGCATTGTTCTCTAGGTAGATGTGCATCATGGATTATGAGCCCTAGTCAAGCTTTGCTCTCTAAGCGAATGTATATTTATAGTTAAGCTCTAATCAAGCTTGCTCTTTGGGCAGAGGTATGTTTGCTGGTTAGACCTAGTCGAGCTTGCTCTCTGGGTGCTTGTAAACACTTAGAGTAAAAGATCAACTGTAGCTAGACCCTGGTTGAGCTTGCTCTTATAGACTAGTAGGCATTTGGACTTAAGAGAGTCAAAAGGCTAATAGATTTTGAGGTTTATGGTCCTACCATGATTTCTGCTAAAGATTTTATTTTATATGAATTTCAAATGAGGAGTTTTGCATAAATAGATTTATGAGTGTTGGAAAGATATTTTAATAAAATATATGATTTTGAAATATTTATCTATTTCTTGAATTTATTGGTTTTAAATAAGAGTTTTAAAAGCAACATGCATTTTATAACATTAATTCACTTAGTGAGATTTGACTCCCCTTAATTATTTTTCTAGGATCTTGGGAGTAATCCCTTAGATCTCCTTCTCTACATTAGGTTCATTATTCATTGATTGTCTTATATAGATTCTTGTAATGTTATTAATATTTGTGATATAATTTGTAGTAAATCTAGACACTGCAGTAGTATTAGAGAAATTGGTTGTTAATGTGTTTATAAAGTTATTTATATGACTTTATCATACGTATCATGTTATACTTGAGTTAAGATGTTGTTAATTATGGTGATAATAGGGTTGTTATGGTTAATGTATATCTTTGGGAGTATATTTCTTTATTTTACAAGTTTGGGTTTATTCCCGGTACAGAGGAAACTCTATTAAATTTTCATTAAATTTTTAAAGTGAGTTGATTTTATTGTAATAAATCTTTTAAGCTTACTACAAGTTTCAGAAGCTTCATGCTTTCTCATTCCTTAGCGTCGATCGCGTGTCGATGGGGTTCAGGTCATGACAAAGTTGGTATCAGAGCCATGGTTCATGTCTTGTTCTTTTAGTTATGGGTATTTGTCTTTTCTTAAACCTACTACGGTGATTAGGTGGTAATTATCACTTGATATTATCATTGCTTCTAGAATTCTGTGTACATGATAGTATCCTTATTATGTCTTAAATATTGTTTCCTTATCTTTTTAGAATGAGGCCAGCGTGGAATGCTTTAACTAAAAATGCAGCATATGATGATGTTGAGTAGTCCTTTCAAGATAAAGCTCCTCCCTTTACCCTATGATGTAGAGGAAGGTGTAGGCCTAGTGCAGTAGTAGCTCAGAGACAAGAGTTACAACCCTCTACATTATAGTAGGCAATCCACAGTTAAGCTAGAGTTTTCACCTTGACTCCTCAGGATGCTCAGGCATCCAATGCAGTTGTGGTAGGCATTCTTCTAGTATGTTATCTTAATGCTAAATTTTTAATTGATCCTGGTACATCTCATTCCTTTGTGTCACCTGTATTTGCTTCTAAGTTAGGATGGCAACCATCCAAATTGTTAGTTCCATTACCTGTAGCAACTCCCCTTAATGATTAGTTAGAGACAAATATAGTCTTTCCAACTTGTCTAGTATTGGTGGAAGGTAGAGAGTTATTAGCAGAATTAGTGTTATTAGATGTGATTAATTTTGATATGATTTTGGGAATGGATTAGTTGGCTCAACATTATGCCACATTAGATTGTTGAGAAAAGGTAGTGATTTTCAAGATTATAAATGATGTGGAATTTTAGTTTAGAGGTGATAAAAGTCCAATGCCTCATAATCTCATTTTTGCAATCATAGCTAGAAAGATGCTTAGAAGAGGTTGTCAAGGCTATCTAGCTATGGTTCGAGATACAAAGGTAGACAAAGGGGCAATTTAGAATGTACCAATTATATGTAAGTTTCATGATGTCTTTCCTAAAGAATTACCAGGCTTGCTACTTGAGAGAGAGATAGAATTCCATATTGATATTATATCTAGTACAGATCCTATCTCTATGCCACCTTATAGGATGACACCTGTAGAGTTAAAGTAACTTAGAGAGCAATTTAAAAGTTACTTGATAAGGGTTTCACCAAACCCCAGCACATCTCCTTAGGGTGCACCGGTGTTATTTATAAAGAAGAAAAATGGTAGCCTTTAACTTTGTATTGACTATAGACAGTTGAACAAAGTCACCATCAAGAACAAATATCCTCTCCAAAGAATTGATGACTTATTTCACCAATTACAAAGGGCACAATGTTTCCTTAAGATTGACTTAAGATTAGGATATCATCAATTGAGAATAAGAAGTGGTGATATACCCAAGATTGCATTTCAGATGAGATATGGCCATTATGAATTTCTGGTGATGTCCTTTGGGTTGACTATTGCCCTAATAGCTCTGATGGACTTGATGAATTAGGTGTTTAGGCCATTCTTAGACTGATTTATGATAGTGTTTATTGATGACATTTTGGTGTATTCAAGGAGTGAAGAGGAACATGCTATGCATTTGAGAATGGTGCTTCAGACTTTAAGGGAGCATCAGCTATATTCCAAATTCTCTAAGTATGACTTTTAGTTAGATCAAGTGGCATTATTAGGCCATATGGTATCCAAAGATGGCATGCAAATGGATCCTAAAAAGATTAAAGTTATTATAGAATGGCAAAGACCTACAACAGTCATAAAAGTTTTAGGTTTAGTTGGCTACTATAGGAGATTTGTAAAAGATTTCTTTAAGATTACCACACCTTTAACAAGGTTGACCCAGAAGAATGCTAAGTTTATGTAGATTGATAAATGTGAAGAGCATTTTCAAATGCTTAAAGATAGGCTGACTTCAGCTTCAGTGTCGATTTTACCTTTAGGGAACAAAGGGTATACCATATATTATGATGCTTCTGAAGTACGATTGGGTTGTGTATTAATGTATAATGGAAGAGTGGTTGCTTATGCTTCACGTCAATTAAAGAAGCATAAGCAAAACTATCCTACTCATGATTTAGAGATGGCGACAATGGTGTTTGCATTAAAGATTTAGAGGCATTACTTGTACAGTGTAACTTATGAAATATACACCAATTATAAGAGCTTGAAGTATATTTTTCAGTAAAGAGATTTGAACTTGAGACAAAGAAAATGGATAGAACTTCTGAAAAATTATGATTGCTCTATTCTGTACCATATGGGTAAAGCTAATGTTATAGCTGACACTTTAAGTAAAAAAGTCAATAGGTAGGCTTACTCACATTACCATGGAAAGGAGGCAAATCAAGGTACAATTAGTATGCCTAGAAAGAGGTAAAGCAGCCTAGAGGAGAGACCCATGGTTATAAAGAATTATGGCAGAAGTTCAACAGGACCAGTCTAAGGACTTTGCAATTAATAATGAGGGTGTATTGCACTTAGGCACTAGCCTTTATGTGCCAGATGTGGATGAGTTGAGGAAAGAGATTATGGAAGAGGTGTACTTATATGCTTATAGTTTTCATTTAGGTTCTACTAAAATGTATCATGATGTGAAATATACATATTGGTGGAACAGAATGAAAAGAGACATTGCATAATTTATATCCAAGTGTCTAACATGTCAATAGGTGAAATTAAAACACCATAGACCCTCATAGTTACTACAATAGTTACCCATTCATAAATGGAAGTGGGATATGATTGCAATGGACTTTATTTCTAGATTGCCTTTCACATCTAGTGGCTATGATTCCATATAGGTAATAGTGGATAAGTTAACCAAGTCAGCTCATATCTTGCCAATTAAGAAGACTTATACTACAGATAAGTTGGCCAAATTGTATATTAATATAATTTTCTATATATATGGTGTGCCAAAAAGTATAGTGTCTGACAAAGGAGCTATTTTTACTTTAGTCTTTTAGCAAGAATTGCACAAAGCTCTACACAAGACTTAATTTTAACACAACTTTCCATCCTCAAACTAATGGTCAATCAGAAAGTACCATTCAGACATTAGAGGATATACTGTGAAAGTGTGTTATGGATTTTGGTGGTTAATGGGATTTAAACTTGCCATTAATTGAATTTTCATATAACACCAATTATTATGTAAGTATTAAGATGGCTCCATATGAAGCATTATATGATAGGAAGTGTAGATCACCCTTGTGTTAGGAAGTTGGACAAAGACAACTATTAGGCCCAAAGTTAGTGCAAGTAACTTCAAAAAAGATTCTAACCATCCAATAAAGGTTAAAGACAACTTTTAGTAGACATAAGAGCTATGCAGATCCTAAGATGAATGATGTATCATTTTTTATGGGAGACATGGTACTTTTAAAGGTGCCACTAATAAAAGGAGTGATAAGATTTTGTTATAAGGGTAAGCTAGCTCTAAGATACATTGGACCTTTTGAGATTCGTTTGAGAGTTGGTGATGTGGCTTATAGATTGGTATTACTACTAGAGTTGTCTTGGATTCAACCTGTGTACCATGTATCTATGTTGAGGAAGTATATCTCTATTCCCTCTCACATTCTCTGACAACAAACAATGGAGCTTAATGAGGACTTTTCATATGAAAAATATCCTATGGCCATTATGGATCATCAAGTTCATTAGCTACGCATGAAAAAAATTCCTAAGGTGAAAGTGTTATTGGGCAATCACACTATAGAGGAATGTACTTAGGAGACAAAGGTGAATATACCTAGTAGATACTCTTATTTGTTTCCTTATTAATGTAAAATTCAAGGACAAATTTTCTTAAGGGGGAAGAATGTAATAACCCATAATTATTTAAATAAATAAAGATATATTATTGTTGTTATCAGGTTATTTTTGGGTTTTTGGATGGTTATTGATTTGAGGTATGGTGTTAATATAGTTAATTGCCAACAACTTTCTAGTATGAAAAGGAATAACCTATTTAATTGCTAGCAGTTTTATCAAGCCTCAAAGTGGAAGGACTACATGAAAATTTTTCTAAAAACACAAGGATCAAAGTGATAATTTTCATTATCTCTTCAGTTTATATTTGTTAGCAGCAAAAAATGCTTATAGACCCCTGAACTTTTCCATAACTTACACTGTAGCACTATCATCTTCTCCTTCTCTGATCACTGGCCATATGACCTCTAATGGTCATGAAATTTTAACCACAGATTCTTCTCAACCTCCTCTATAGGTCTATAATTTGTGTTCTGTGAAAGTTGAGCCAGAATTGATGAGTTAGATTTTCAAAGCTTTAATTTGAACTTTTGGCATTTGAAACTCCATTTTCGGCAATCTTTAATGGTTGTAACCATCACCATTGGCCTCATTTTGCTATCAAGAGTTGAAAGAGACTAACCACACATCCGGGTGTGGTTGTTTGGTACCTCATCAAAGTTTGATCGGTAAGTTTATATTTTTTACCTGATTTACAAATTCGACCACTTCTTTGAATGTTTGAATATGTTTTTAGGTTCTCCTAGATGTTGTAAACATGTGTATATATTTGTCTTATGTTAAATACATTTTCAATAAGAAAATCCAGCGAGTCCTAATCGGATTTTGGTGAGGAATAGTGACTAGCCTAGAAAATTGTGATTTTATTTTTTATAAATAGTATAAATTATGAGGATTAATTTATGTGGAACTAGTTCTAATTCATCACAAATTTTAAGATAAAAATTCTAGAAGTGTTTCGGTGGAAATTTCATAATTTCCATTTAAATTGTTGTAGCTTATCAAAAATAATTTTTTTTGCCTCAAATGATATGTTTAAGGTGTTGTCAAGATAGTTTTAATAATTCTTTGATTTTATTAATTTTTCTGGAATTTTGAGAAAACTATTATGGATTTATTTATATTTATAAGCATATTTTTTAATATTAATTATGTTAGAGAGCTCGGGAGCAGGAGGTGCCGAGTTGAGGCAGTCGAGGACACGTAAGCCAGTGTGCATCACCTGTAAGTTAATTTTATAAAATTTTTGTTGAAATAATATAAAATGAGCATTTTTATGCGATAAAGATAATAATTAAATTAAGTATATGTTTAATCATGCTTATGAACTTTGCCTACATGCATGCTTACTTATTTTATCACTATTAAGGATTTTAGAAATGCTTTAGCTTGATTTTATTTATTTATTTATTTCATTTATGAAATAAGTGTGTTTTAGAGAAAATGGTAGAACATGCTACCTGGTGGGTGTCACCAGGATTATGTGCACGCCAGTATTGAATAAATGTGTGAGCTGGCTATATTATAAATTGTGAGCCCTAGTCAAGCTTTGTTCTCTGGGCAAATGTGCCTTATGGATTATGAGCCCTGGTCGAGCTTTACTCTCTAGGCGAATGTATGTTTGTAGTTAAGCCCTAGTCGAGCTTACTCTCTGAGCAAATATATGTTTGCTTGTTGGACCCTAGCCGAGTTTGTTCTCTAAGCACCAGTAAACACTAGAGTAAGAGATCAACCGTGGCTGGACCCTGGTTGAGTTTGCTCTTAGGGATCAACAATCATTTGGACTTAAGAGAGCCAAAAGATTAATATATTTTAAGGTTTCGGGTTCTACCATAATTTATGCTAAAGATTTTATTTTATATGAATTTCAAATGAGGAGTTTTGCATGAATAGATTTATGAATGTTGGAAAGATATTTTTATAAAACTAATTTTAATAAAATAAATGATTTTTAAATATTTATCTATTTCCTAAATTATTGGTTTTAAATAAGAGTTTTAAAACCAACATGCATTTTATAACATTAATTCACTCAATTAGGTATAACTCTCCTCACTTATTTTTTCGAGATTTTGAGAGTTTTCTGTTAGATCTCATTCTCTGTGCTGGGTTTATTCTTCACCAGCTATCTTATATAAGTTCTTATAATGTTATTAATAATTGTGATATAATTTATAGTAAATCTATACACCAGAGTAGTATTGTAGGAATTGGTTGTTAATGTGTTTGTAAGGTTATTTGTATGACTTTACCATATGTATCATGTTATACTTGAGTTGAGATGTTGTTGATTATGGTGATAATAGGGTTGTTATAGTTGAAGTATATCTTTGGGAGTGTTTTTCTTTGTTTTATAGGTTGGGGTTTGTTCTCAGTACAGAGGAAACTCTGTCGGATTTTTATTAAATTTTTAAAATGAGTTGATTTTATTGTAATAAATCTTTTAGGCTTAGTACGAGTTTCAAAAGTTTATTATTTTTTCATTCTGTAGTTCCGGTCACGTGGCCTGATCTTAGGACCTGACTCACCCTCCGTGTACAAATGTTGCGGAGGTCCATGGGATTCAGGTTGGTGACAAAATATAAAATGCATAAAATGTTAATTCTAATGCTTAATAATTATTAATTAAATATCACATGCACGTTTAGTGTTTCCACTTAAACTATATGTCTAGGCTTGGGGGTTCAGTGGCTTCTGTTACTGAACTGACAAGAATTTTTGGATTTATGAAAATCCAATTGAAAATATGTGTCAAAAGAAAAAATTTGTAAAGAAACAAACAAATTGAAAAAATCATTATAGCACATATATATATATAATCATCCATGGATAAATATAAAAAAGCAAATTCAACTATCTATAAGCAAACAATCTCTGCTCACAATCAAGTAAGAGGAAAAATAGATTTATTAAATAAAAAAATAAAGCTAGAAAGAAAGAAAAAGAAGTAAAAAAAAAAAAAAGATACGTAAGTAGATAAAAAAAAATATTACAGAAAACACATTAATTTAATTGAATATTAGTTTTTTAATACTAATTAAAATTTGAAAATTTAGAAAAATAATTTTTTTAGTTTTCTAAATTAAAAATATTAGAATTAAATAATAAATTTTATTTTTTTAATAAAAATATTTTAAAAATCAATATATAATAATGTAATAACAAACAAAAATAACACTGAAGTTTGTCCCCTTAGCAACACGTGCAGAATTTGCAATAAGAACAAGTGCACGAGCATTGCATTTGGTACCAATGAGAAATGAGGCCAACTTAAAACTACTCATGTAATGTGCGTTGATCCTTCACAGCTTGTCTTCAATTCTCCAAAATTTTTTTTTAACAACAGTTGTCCAATATATATATATATATAAACAAAATTTAACAAGTTGTTAAATTTTTACTTACAAAGTTATCAAATTTAAAATTTAACAAGTGTTTTTTTCATAATTCAACATTTACTTTTAAATATTTATATGTTAAATTATTAAAATTCATAATATTTTTCTAAAAAATATAAAAAAAATCTTATTTTGTAAGACATTCTAACTCTATTATATCTTAAAATATTACTATTCATTTTTATAAAAAATTATATCTTTTATTATAACTAAAATGTTATTATTCTTCACTATTTTCTATTTTTTTATTCTATTTATTCAATTATTATTATTACTATAAATATTAAAAATATATATACACTCTTAATAAAAAATAATAAAATAAAACTGTTGCAATTAGTTTTTAATTTCTAACTTTTATATTTGCTAAATTTATAATTTTGATTTATTAAAATTATTTAATTAATTATTTTGAATATATATCCACGTAAACCACGAATTCACAACTAATTAAATATTAATTTACATGCCTACTTTTATTTCTACTTCTCATATCCCTTTCCAACAAAAGAGCAAACACCCACTTCTTCTGATTTGTAATTACTCAATTGAAGTCTAACACATTACAAATTTAGTAATGTTTTCTTAGAAAAATTTTCTAAAAAATAGGCCAATTTTAAAAAACTAAACAGAGTTTTCTTAATTTCACCTTTGTGTGCGTGTGGAGGGACAAACTATTCTTAGCTTCAGAAATGACAATAAAAGTATGCAATTTTTGTTGAACGGTTCGTTAATACTCTTGTCAATGTATCAAAACAAATAGAATGCAAGTTATAATATAAATGAATGATGCATTTTCTTGAGGTTTTGCTAAAAATGAATGATCCGTTTTCTTGAGATTTTGTTTTGTAGAATTTTCGATTCTTAATTGCTTAGAAACTTCCCAGTATATCCTCAATTATGACTTGTATTTAGTAAAGAAATAATTATCAAAATTTAATTAGAAATTCTAACTTAAAATAAATAAAAATTAATTACTTATGATTACTTGTAGTTGAAATTTTACTTACAATTTTTCAAGTCCTTTTAACTAATTTAACCTTAATTTAGATATTGCATATAATTATCATTTTTTTTAATGAAGTTTTAATTAAAACATAAAGATTTATAAATTGTAACATTAAAATTTAAAAATATAATTAAAATGTAAAATTTTAAACAGAAATTAAAGTACCAATTTTGAATTTCAAATGCTCACATTTTTAATGATGTAATAGGACATCTAAAACAATTAAAAAAATACAACTTATTTTAAAAGGGTATTTTTTTTACCAACATCAAAAATTAAATTGAATTCTCTCAAATACAATATAACTAAATATAGAATTCATTTGAAATAGATTTTATAAAATATTCATTTGAACGAAATACACTTCATTAATAAAAAAAAATTACTTAAAAATAAATTTTATTTAGAATTGAATTGAAAATAATATCAATTTTTTTATAGAATTAAACCAAATAAAAATTAAATAAGGTGTTGGAAATTTTTTTTTTTTTTTTAAATTCTCTAAGACTTGATCAAGATATATGAATGGCTCACCTACCGTATTTTTCTTTTGATATACTTATTATTAAATAATCAAAAAATATGAAAATAACCTTTAATGCAAGAAGGGATTGATTCTTGAAATAAAAATAACAAATTTTAAATCATTTAATTCATAAACTCAACAATTAATAATCAATGTTCCGTTAACTTAAAGCTTCAATTGTGTCTTCTTAGACTCCAAAAGCACAATAACACAACCCATGTTGTAATGCTCTAAAACTGTAAATTGTTTGGCCTCAAAATGATGAGAATCGGCCTAATACTTTATAATTGTTTAAATGGGTTTGTGTAAACCTTTCACAATATCACAGAAGATGGTGTGTTGAAGAACAAAGGTTTTATCACCAGCTCGGGGTGGTGATAGGGGCAAAAATAGGTTCAAGTCCCTTCTAACCTATTTGATTTGGATCCAATAGGAGGTTTGCTTCACTAAGAAATTATTGATCATTAGGATCTAGATAGTGTAGACATCGGGTTTTGCATAAAATTGCTTAGAGTAGAGTATATTGAGATTTTGTTTAAAAAATGTGTAGTCCTTGATAAAATACATTATTTAGCTTTTATAAGGTCTGGAGCCAAACCAAATATGGAAATAAAATAAAAAAAAGGCTTTCCTAAACTAAAACAAGGAAACAAATTACAAACCAACCTTCCTAAATTATGATAATGTAATTTTGGTGATTGCCTGGATCAAGGCACGTTTGAAACTTACCAAAAGTGTGCCTTGACCGATAGATAAGATTTTGACTTCTAACTAGGCCCTACAAAGTGGGTTCAGGCTCACATTAGTGAAGTAATTAGGTGTGTTTGGACCATTTTGGGCCGAAACAAATAATGCCCCCTAGGATCAGTGTCTTTAGCCCTAGCTAGTGGTCTAATTATGCTTCCCCTTTAGTCTATTCGGCCCAAATAGTGTCATTTTTGCCCAACGTGCCCAATTTTAACCAATTTTTCTATTTATTAGCTTTTAAGGGGTACCTTGGTCATTTATTATGCCTTTTCACCTTTAGTAACTACCCAAAATTACTCCCTATAAAAGGGATGGAGTCCTAATCATTTGACCCACTTATTGAAAATTTTTATTCTCTCTCTCTAATCAAAGCTTCTCTCTTTTCCCTTCGACATTTAGACACTCCAGTTCTAAGATCCCTTATCAAGGTATGTTCCTTACCTCATTCTTTCCTTATTTTAATTAGCCAATCATTCTTTTGATAGAATTATATTGCTATAGTTTGAAAACTTTGCTTACTATGGGTAAGTCAAAGAAAATAGCCTCCTCACCGATTGACGATAAGGTCGATCCCCTCACTCGTTTGGAGAGGGCCAACAACATTGTTTAGGCCTCCACTGCTATGTCAGAGGTATTATTTAGATACCTTAATTGCTATAATATTATTGCCTTAGGACCTACACCGATTGAGGACGGTAGGTGGGTAGATGAATTTATCCTCGTTGCTAGAAAAAATGATCCTCATAGGTTTAATCGGCTTAATGACATATTATTTTGGAATAAGAATATCCATATTAGGTCTTGACTGAATCCCTCAAATGAGTATTTGGTTTGGCATACCCGAATTAAAACCACCTTTTCCTCTCTATGGAAGCAAATAGATATTTATGACATCATTCTCTTTTCTAAAACTGAAATACTAATAAACAAACACCTTTTATCAGCCATGTCACTTTTCTGGTCTCGATCTAGTAATGCTTTTATATTTAGAAATGGCTTAATAATGGCCACTTTGTTATATTTAGTCACTTTATTTCGCCTTGAACCCTTTGGTGAAGATATCAGTCCTATGTTAAAGGTCGATATGTCCAAGTATGATATTTCATTTAGAAAAGAGCATGTAAGCTATGGTCCTTTCATTATCACGAACATGAAATCCACTCCCATTCCTGATAAGGCCAAACATATTGCCTTTTTATTGTATTGGCTTTGATGATTTATAGGATGCCCTAGCTTAATAAAGGTTACCAAAGAATTTCTCCCTTTAGCCATAGCTCTGGTCAATGGACAAAAATTGGAACCTAGTCCCTTTGTTCTTAGTCAATTTTACAAGGGTATGCACTCATTAGTACCTTATAAGGATAGAGATAATTTCAGGATGAAGCCTGGGCCGATACGGATTGCACAAATCTGATTCATGGCCTACTTTTAGGAACTTATGAATTAACCTCCTTAACTTGACTATAAGTCCTTAGGTTGTTATACCCTTTAGGTATCATCCTTCAATTGTAAATATACCACTTTTAGAGAATTTTATCATTTTTCTATAATACTGAAGACTTATAAGATATATGGTACTGCCCATTCATTCCTTCATGCTTTGATCCTTTATGGTTATTAGAAGATTTTTTTAGCTTTGATCTTTCTCTAGAATTCAAATTGGCTTGGGGAAGCTTTCTTATTGCTAGGGACTTACTGTTTGGGTTGGACTTAGAACCCTGGAATAATAAGTGTGGTGTTGAGGTTTATAATCCTGATTTTGTTACAAAGCACTTCGGCCTCACTCAGTCTCTTTCATGTCCAATCCTTTTCTCGTGCAATTCTCCATTTTTCACTAGGCCTATTTATAGTAAAGTAGAGTTCTATAAGAAGCTAAATGTGGTTTACATAATACTGAAAAAGAACTTACACCTAAGTCCCTTTCTCATCCGCCTATCCAAGACAAAGATGTTCATTGATTTTTAGGACACGTTATGTTTCAAACAATTCTGCTTGTCATCTGCTGAAGTGATGAACAATCAAAAATGGCAATTGACTGATGATAGAGCTTCTTCTTTTTTGTAGGGCCGCACCAAGTCTAGAGGTGAGCATATTCGAGATATTCATGCCTTTGAACATTTTTACAATTGTAAATACAACTATCGAGATAAGGTCGAGATGTAAATAAGGGTGGCCTAGGTGAAGGCCGAACTTTTATGGAAACACCGACTTGGTAGTTATGCTTCATATCTGCAGACTTGTACTAGTTATTCAATAATAATCGATTTGGATGTTTGCTCGACTTCTAAGGTTCCTACAACCCGTTTCTATATTACTAGTCCTGCTGTTTACAAACTCAGGCCACATAGTAAGGTCAGCTATACTAGTAGCTTTGTTAGTGATCCTGTAACAGTTCTGTGATCTATCCAAGCATCATCCTCTTATGCACACCCTTACCTTGCCCGATTAGGTATATTTATATCACTTGATTTTATGATAATTCTTATACACTTCTTTTTTACTCTAACTTCTACAGAGGCCATCGAGAAGCCCATAGTCATGCTCAATTAATAGCCCAAGGTGAAGAAAGCAAAGACCTCTCACTAATCTATCATGCCTACAGGTCTAAGCACTTCAAAATCAGCCTTTCATGCTGCCAAGGCCGTTCAGGTAGAGGATCTGACCATCTTTCTTACAAGAGCCAACACTACTCGGGTAAACCTAATAAATGTTTAAGCCATGGCTCTCATCTAAGATATATTAAATCATCCCTTCAAGATCACACCAACCACTGGCCCTATTAAAGCCACCTCATTGGCCCATCCTCCTTTGTCATCTTATAAGTTAGATCAAGTATGAGTGTTGTATTTTCATTACGATCTTTAATTCAAATTTTAAATTGGCCTATTATTATAAAAATCTATGGCTGATATTTTTTTTATGAACTGGAGGCTGCTCTTAACAATGACTCTGACGGAGAGGTCAACCTAAACCCCCCTCTAATTATAAGAATACTGATCCACTAACTGATGTCATGGAGGACTTGGATGAGTTGATAATGTCCGAGGTATAAAAAAGGTTAAAGTACTTGGTTGAAATCCTCGATAGCCCGACATTCTTTTTCCTTAATTAAAAGAGTCATGGTCAGGCTTTAGATCTGTTGAAGTACCTTCATGAGTGTGTACAACCATCTTTAAGGATAACCATCGGCCAAAAGCACATTATTGATAACTTATATAATAACCTTCCCTCCTTAATCACTGGCTACACTGAGGCTGACCACTTCATTGATGACCTGGCTTCCAAGGAAGAAAGGAAGCATGGCTATGACAATGAAGCCAAAGCCATTATTGAGAGCATAAGGAAAGAGAAATAGGTAGCCCTTGATGCTTCTGCCACCATGCCATCCTTACAGAAGGAAATAGCTAATCTTGATACTACTTTGGCTGATAAAAGTGTTGCTCTTTAGCATTATAGAAGGATACAACAATAAAAGGTGGAGTATGCATAAGCTCAAGGTGCAAAAATGAAGAAGTTATAACAAAAGTGAAAAAACTTGTGCCTTCAAATTAAAAAGCTCCAAGGAAGGAAAGCGTCGGCCTTGCTTGACAAGGAAAATTAGGTTAAAGCTTTGACCAAATTTTACCAAACTTTTAAGCAATTTTAAATGATCGAGGCGTGACTAATTATGAATATTTTCAATGTTTGTAAGTATTTTTTAATATATTAGCATGTAGGATGGCCTTGTTTAGTTTATAAGCTTTATTTTACTTCCTTGCTTGCATGTTTTTGCTTTTGTTAACAATCAAACTGCAAAAAGAAATAAACTGAATAGACCATTTAGCGTCATCAATCTTACCATTTTTCAGCATAATTTGATGTAAGATTCCATAATAACTTGGCATGAAACATTTTTATTGTTGTAAAGAAACATAATGAATGTTGGGCTTGAAAATAGTTAATCAGCCTAAATACAAAAAGATTGGCTTGATAACAAATACCAGCCTAGAAAATGAAGAGACTTGCCATTAAACAATCAGCTTTAACTAAAACTTGACTATATCTCTAGATCGAATTTTTTGAATGCTAACTGATCAATACCATCCCATATAGACAGGAAATATGCTTTTAAGTACTTGCCATTTATCAGCTTGACATGAGGGGAACTATCCTTATCGGCCAGGAGATAGGCGCCACCTTTTAGTACTTATGCCATAATGAAAGGGCCTTCCCAATTTGGACTCCACTTCCCTAGAGATCGGTCTTGCAGTCTGATGCGTAATACAAGTTTCCAAATTATGTCTCCTTTCTTTAAGTATTTGAATTTCACTTTTATTGTTATATGCCCTCTCGACCTTCCTCTTTTGTATAGGAATTTAGTCATAGGCCAAGAGTTGTTCTTTATCCAACTGATCCAGTTCCTATAACATGCCATTAATGTAATCCTTAGTTGATAGTTTTAAATGCAACTATCTCCTTAGTGAGGTGACTGTTAGCTCCATCAGCAACATAGCCTCATGGCCATATACTAGCTTGAATGAGGATTTATCGGTCGCCAATTTTTGACAAGTTCTTAGTGCCCAAAGTACCTCAAACAAAGTATCATGCCATATTCATGAATTATGCTCAATTGATTTTTGGATTACCATTTTTACTTCGGCCTGATCATTTCCCTAGGCATAGTATGGGGATGAGTGTAAGAGCTTGATTTTATAGTTCTTTACATAAGCCCGAATTTCCTCCCTTATGAAACTCGTGCCCTGGTTTATGGTTATAGACTTTAGAATACCAAACTAATGTATGATTTTCTTGGTGATAAATTCCATGATTGCCTGTTAATTAATGGTCTTTAGAGGACTAGCCTCTACCATTTTTTTAAATAGTCCATTGTAATAAGTATGAAGCTATGCCCCTTAGACAATGGGGGGTAAACCTTCCCAATTATGTCCATTGCCCATCCTCTAAAAGGCTAAGGTTTAATGATGGAATGTAACTCATCTGCTGGAACGTGCTAGATCGATTCATGCTTTTAGCACACTTTGCACCCTTTGGCATAATTATTGTAGTCTTTGTCCATTGTTGGCAAAAAATAGCCATATTTCCATATCAACCATTTCATCTTCCCTCCCCCCTGATGTGCTCTTACAATTCCTTTATGAACCTCGACCATGACTAGCATTGTTTCCTTAAGACCAATGCATCTTAGAAGTTCTCCAGAGACTGATCTTTTGTATAGCTCTCCATCCATTAGCAATATTTTAGTTGCCAAAATTTCAACTGAGCGTTTAGCTGATGCAATGGGTTGTTAAGATATTATGTGATCTCCATCCTGTAATTAGCCTCCAAATTAATGGTAGCAACCTATAAATGGAGATCCTTAGCTACCAATAATAACAATGAGTAGGTCAAACCAATGTTAAGATAGATTGAATCATGTCCTTGTATCTAGAGCCTGATTGTGCCAAGTCATTTGCTTCGTCATTGAATTCCCTTTCTAAGCACTAAAGACTTGGTCTTGAAAAAACTTTCATCATGTGTTGGACCTTTTTGTAATATGCCCTCAATGTGACTGATTCACACTTAATATTCTCTCGAGATTT
Source organism: Mallotus nudiflorus (assembly GCA_947683625.1). Lineage (NCBI taxonomy): Eukaryota > Viridiplantae > Streptophyta > Magnoliopsida > Malpighiales > Euphorbiaceae > Mallotus > Mallotus nudiflorus. The sequence continues at coordinate 3,214,842 of CANTUR010000002.1, forward strand.
GGTTCACAACCAATATAGAATCCCAAAAGATATTCATGTCATGGACCCCTAGCTTGGCAAGGATATCAAGTGCAATCAGAAGTGCTTTATATTCTGCTTGGTTATTAGTATAAGGAAAGTTAAGCAGGAATGATAGCTTTATCTTAATGTTGCTGGGAAATTCTATAACTACACCTACCCTTGAGCCCGATGATGCTTTTGAACCATCAAACCAAACTCTCCATTTTTTAGCCTATTATTGGATGATCGACCAAGAAGTCTACCAAAACCTGGCCTTTAATGGCTTTCTGAGTGACGTATTGTAAAGTGAACTCTGACAATGGCATAACCCGTTTATTAAGATGATTTCTATGGAATGGCCTTGAGAGTATGTACTTGATAACATCAGTCTAGCTAATCACCAACACAATGGAAGAAAGCAAATAGTATTTAAGTTTACAATATGTGAAGTATAAACAAAGCCTGAGCTTTTCGATGGCCGAATAGCTCATATCTGTATCTGTTAATGCTTGACTGAGGTAGAATATTAACCATTTGTACCCTTCCTATTCCTAGGCAAGTAAACTACCTATGGAGGCTTTTGAGGCTGAAATGTAAAAAATTAAGGGATCAGTCAACCTAGGAGCAGTCATAACTAATGGTTGAGTTATGTATGCTTTAATATGATCAAATGTATATTGATGCTCCTATGTCCATATAAACTCCTCCCTATCTTTTAGTTTTAGTAAGGGTGACCAAATTCTCAATTAGCCTAACATATTAGATATGAATCTTCTAAGGTAGTTTATTTGGTCAATTAATCATTGTAGTTCTTTTTTGGTCTTTGGCAGTGCATTTTAGATGATTGCCTTGGTCTTATTGGCATCTACTTTTACTCCTTTTCATGTACTAAGAATCCAAAAAAAAGTGCTACTGATACTCCGAATACACACTTGAGAGGGTTCATCTTAAGCTAATGGAGCCTCATTCTTTCGAATGTCTTCATTAGATAGTCTAAATATTATTCATGACTTTAGACTTGACAATCACATCATTTATATATACTTATATGAAGTCCCTAATCAATGAGTTAAAGATCTTATGCATTGCTTGCTGATATGTAGCGCTAGTATTTTTAATATCGAATGGCATTATAACCCACTCGTAACTCCTTAGTGCACCAAGACACTTAAAGGCTATTTTACTCGCATCGATCTCTTTGATTTTTATCTGATTATAGCACAAGTGACCATCCATAAGTGAGAGGATGTAATGTCCTGACGCAGTATCAATGAGCATATCGGCCATAGGCATAGGATACTCATATTTAGGGGTGGAAGGTTTAGATTTCTGAAGTCAATAAATACCTTGATTTTTTAATTCTTCTTCACCACAGGGACAATGTTCGACAACTACTAGGTGTATTGAGCTTTTATGATGAACCCTGCATCTATAAGCCTAATGATTTCATCGGCCACTAACTTCTCTATGTCCTTAGACATTCTTTTAAGAGGTTGAATATAAGGCTGATATCCAAGCTTGATTGGCAACTCATGCTCCACCAATTGACAATCAAGACTGGGCATTTCTTCATATGTCTAGGCAAAACAGTCCTTGTATTTCCTTAACAATTTTACTAGCCTTTCTTTGAGCCAAGTTTGGAGCTGATGAACATAGGCCGTTTATCAGCTTTAATTCCCATATTTATTTCCTTCAACATGTCAAGGGTTTGAACAGGACCATCTCCCAGTTTACTGGCGAGTATTTATATATCACCAACTTTCAATCGGCCAATTGGATCCTGATCTTCATCTTTGAAGATGCACTCGGCTGATTAAACTTGCCTATTAATTGAAGAGGTTTGCAACATCATCTTCAATATTGTTAATAATTGATTGATCAACTACTCCTGTTGCAATTACTGCAAGCCGATCCATTAAAATAGTGGTCTTAGATCCCTTTTTAAATATAGTAAAATAAGGCATGTACATCATGGCCTTTGCATGAAAGGCCTCTTCTCCAAATGGACTAGGATCCCCATGGATGACCTCAATATCTCCTTCAGCGTTCCAAATGAATAACATTTGGTAATGAGAGGAAGGAACATAAGCATTGGAGTGAATCCAATCCCTACCTAAAAGCACATTATAATTAGTTTTCACATCCATAACGAAGTATCCCTTTTCTGATTCATGCCTACCAACTTTAACATTCAATATAATGAACCCTTTAGGAACCCAATCATGACCTACAAAATTTTTCATTATGACATTAGTTTTCTCAAGATCTTTGAGTTCTAGCTCGATTTTCTTCAAAGTCCTAAGAGGTAGAATGTTAACTCCAACACTATTATCCACTAGAAATCTCCTTATCTCAACTCCATTATAATTAGCCTTAATATACAGTGGCTAAATATGCTTGATCATCATGATATTAGGCTATGTAATGGTTAAGGAAGCCCCCCATCCATTGTCTGGCTCCTAATCGTCAAGGGTGATAATGCCCCTATCTAAAGTAGATTTTTGGTTGAATTTTGTTTTGAACTCATTCGATGAAGTTATAACATTGATAGAAGAGCCCGAGACTTCTCCTTTTGGTGGTAATGGAGGTAGTGAGCCATCCTTGATCTTGCCTTCTTTTGTAGACCAGTACCACTGTACCTTCCCTTTGCCCTTGTCCTGTTTGTATAAGTCAAAGTTTGAGCAGGGCTTTTCTTGGGGATTAATTTTTTCACCACACACCTTCTATCATCAGTAATTCTCTTCTCATGCTCCTTCTCTCTAAGAGTCTTTTTCTTCTCAAACCTTAAAGGCCGATTAGTATCTCTCTCCCTATCTATTTGAGGCTCCTTAATGAAGTATTGGGGGCTAATGGTTCATGACTTTGCCTGGCTAATTGGCGAAGTCTCTACATTCTCATTTTTTGAGTCCTAGTCATATTGATTCTCCCATCTTTGTAAAGATACCATACCCTTTTAAAAATATCATTCTTTGGCTTATGCCTTTACCAATCCTTAGCTGCATTTGGCTTGAAAGTTTTATCATTTGGCCAATTAGGCAAATGATGTTTGAGACTTAGGGAAGTCTTCTCCCGCTCATCTCTTAGCCTTGGCCACTTTAGTGAGCGTTGGCTTTTAACATTATTCGAAGTTGTCCCCTTTGCTTCTTTTAATTGATAAGTAGAGCCTTCTCGGTCTCATTTTGCCTGTCTTAGGGACTTGTTGCTCTTTCTGTGAGTATACTTGAAAGAGTGCTAATAGGTTGGGGATGTTATTTCTTTCTCATGAGTGACTATGAAGTCCTTGCTCACTTTTAAGTCTCCTCCCTCATTTTTTATTTTTGGGAGTTTTAATTCCATTCTAATCCTTGGCTGATCAAGAGTTTATGTTTCACCCTTCCTTGCTCCAAGGACTTTCACATTGCTAGGAAAAATCATATTGTAAGGTACTCTAGGGAATATCATATTGATAGTCCGCATTAATGGCCAATATATTAAAAGGGTCCTAATAATATGTTCCTTTTGAGGAAGACCTTATTTGGTATTTTTCTCTAAGCAACCTCTCATAACTAGCATCTTGAATGGTTAACTCAAATAGGTCCTTAAAATGGTGTCCCTCAAAGTGTTCCCTTATGGAATAGTTAAGTCCCTTGATAACCATGGGAACAAATTTAGCCTCAATGATGGCTAAGATACATTGAGTCCTAAGCTTGTGAAAATGCATTACATATTGCTCCATGAAGTCTCCTGGTAACTATAAAATTATAGCTAAATAGGCTAAGGATATATCAGGTCTAGCCCTATAAAATTCAACATGGAATTTTTCCTCTAAATCTTTCTAAGTAATTATGGAATTAAAAGGTAAGTGTGTGTACCAAGTGAAGGCTAATTTAGTCAAAGAATTAATAAAGAGTCTCAGCCTCCAAAAGTCATTAGTTGATGCCTCTCCACATTGTACTATGAATTAGGCTATATGTTCAATTGAAGATTGATATTTTTCCACACCCAAAAATACTATAAATCTGGCACTTTATATCCTCTAGGAAAAGGATGCAATTTATCTATCTAGTTAGGATAGGGTTTATTATACATCGATTTAGTAATAGGTTTAAAATATATTCCCATTTTTTGAAAGTGTTTTTCAATAGGCTTTAATTAGTCATGGGTGGTTGATACTCATACTTGTAGTCATTAGTGTACTGTGCTAAATTACTATGTAGGTCTATATCTTGGCATGAGGTTAATTCAATAAATTGGCCTTGTTCATCATATTTAAACACAGTACTAGCCCAATTAGGGTTATGGCCCGTCGTTTGACCTTGATAATTGTTATCATTATAATTAATAGATCGAGCTTAATAACTTCTTTCATTATCATCGGGCCCTCTCATTATATGCATATTACCATACTGTAAGTTTTGATTATAAGATCTATGAGTATTTGAGACATACCTGGGTAGTTCCACATTTTATTTACCCTTAAGAATTGATGTCATGCAGTGCATATTGACATTGATCTCTTCTAGTTGTTAATGTGATTGCATCTAGATTGACTTATTCCATTCTAGAATTAGCCTTAAGATCAATGACATTTGTGTGATGAGGTCATTGAAGAGACTATGGTTTTCCCTGGACACCTCATCCTTGAGAAAATCCACATCTTCCCTACTAAGGATGGGTTGTCTCCCGGGTGGCAGAGCATGATTGTACTGCTCTGTGTTCTTCAGGAGTTCATTTCAACCTTGCTCCTGCACATGACCGATTGATGCATCAGTCTTATTGTTTGAAGCGGTCCTCTCACTAAAATTACTCATTATAGTAGCTTTCTACAACCTTATTTGGATAAGCATATAATAGGTCCCATTGGGCATGCCAAAAATATGTTCAGCCTCAAAATGATGAGAATCGGCCTAAACATTTTTTAATTATTTAAATGGGTTTGTGTGAGCCTTTCATAATATCACAAAGATGGTGTGTTGAAGAATAAAAGTTTTATCACCAGCTTAGGGTGATGATAGGGGTAAAAACAGGTTCAAGTCCCTTATAACCTATTTGATTTGGATCAAATAGAAGGCTTGCTTCACCAAGAAGCTATTGATCACTAGGATCTGGATAGTGTAGGTCTTGAATAAAATTGCTTAGAGCAGAGTATATTGAGTTTTTTTTTTTGAAAAATGTGACCCCTTGATAAAATACATTACTTTGGCTTTTATTGGGTATGGAGCCCAACCAAATATGGAAATAAAATAAAAAAAAAGGCTTTCTTAAACTGAAATAAAGAAATAAATTACAAACCAACCTTCCTAAATTATGATAAAGTAATTTTGCTAATTGCCTAGATCAAAGCATGTTTAAAACTTACCAAAAGTGTGCTTTGATCGATAGATAAAATTTTAACTTCTGACTGGGCCTTGTGAAGTGGGTTTAGGCTCACCTCAGTGCTCTGATTAGGCATGTTTGGGCCATTATGGGCCGATACAAACATTAATTGATGATGCACAAAAAATCTACCTTCAATGTGAGCTTGACACGTGAAAAGGAGCTATGTCTTATTTGTCACATCACACTATTTTTGACCATTTAACTTTTCAACCTTAAGAATCAAGTTAAAGTTGAATGCCACTAGAAAGAATTTCCTACTGAGGACATTAAGTCCTGATATTTAAATAGAACATTCCACTCAATTTCTGGAAATTGATATATATATATATGGAAAAATTATTACATGTATTCTGTTTGTTACATAAAATTAGTAAAATTTTCGTCATATATTAACATGTTATTAATATTAGTATATTAAAATATCATAATTTTAAGTTTTAAAAGAATAAATAGATTTAACTTGATTAAATATCGAATGCATAAAATGTCAACTCTAATGCTTAATAATTATTGATTGAATATCACATGCACATTTAGCGTTTCCACTTAAACAATATATTAGGCTTAAGGGTTCAATGGCTTCCGTTATCGAACTGACCAGAATTTTTGGATTTATGAAAATCCAACTGAAAATATATGTCAAAGGAAAGAATTTGTAAAAGAAACAAACAAATTGAAGAAATCATTATAGTACATATATAATCATCTACGGATAAATATAAGCATTCAAATTCAACTAAAAATATATAAACGCACGTATCTATAAGCGAACAATCTCTACTCACAATCAAGTAAGAGAAAAAATAAGTTTATTAAATAAAAAATGAGGCTACAAAGGAAGAAGAAGAGGCAAAAAAAAAAACGTAAGTAGATAAAAAGAACATCACAAAAAACACTAATTTAATTAACTATGTCATTACCCAAACTTGGGAGTATATGATCAGCACTAGAAAATGGAAAAGTTTAAAACTATAGAAACTCGTAGTAAGCCTTAAAAAAATGTGAAACATTTCACCTTTAAAACTTTACAATGCAATAATTAAATCATGTTGCACATTATCAAACTGATTTTTCTCAATTTAAATAAACCATACCATCATGATTCATAACATAGTAATAATCAATTATACAAAATAATATCTCAGTGCATAAATCTCAAATACATAATGTCCAAATTAAAGTATACAGTTATACAATTTCTTTACTATGATACACGGATACTATTACAAACGCAAACTATATAGACCTACATAAAATAGTCGGTAAGGAAGCTACTTGGCATAGGGAAGTAGGCCTAACGAAAGACTCTCAAACACCTGAAAAAACATAAGTTGAGAGGAGTCAGACCTCACTGAGTAAGCTAATAAAAAAAATGAATGCAGTTTGAAAATCTCCTTTAAAATAGGTTTTTATGAAAATATAATATATTTATAATATTTATTCAAATCCTTTCATATATATATATATATATATATATATATATATATATATATATATATATATATATATATATATATAAGAAAACCAAACTAGATAGAACTCTAGTCCTCAATTCTAACAGCCAATTGACTCACTTATATCCAAAACTGCCGAATTCCGAGAGTAAAGCATCACCAGGATGCACAGTCGCAGTCATGTCACTTAATCCAATATTACTAGCGGTGTACGAAAGCAAACCATCACCAGACCATTGGCCCTAGTGATTTAATAAATATAATCCAACTTTACTGGTGGTATCCATCAGCAAAGTAACACTAGACCTTTAGCCCAAGTATTTAATCAATATAATCAAATATCATATTACTGTCGGTGTCCAAGAGCAAAGCATCACTAGACCTTCGGCCCTAGTAATATAATCAATACAACCAAATATTTTACCGATGCACACATGGTCCTGATGAAACCCATTAGGTAGCCCGTTCTACTATAGTTTATTTAAAATAAATGAAAATAAATAAAAATAAAATAAACCAACTATAAATTAAGTCATGCAATATCATTTAAAGAATACCAACTTGAATCTCATAAATTAAATTAATCAAAATTTAATATGTTTTAATTTGAAAAACCCAACACATAAATCGAATATTAACTTATAAGATGAAGGTGCTCCTCTGCTACATCATGTCCGACCTCAATTTGTAGACGTGACCGGAGGGGCGACTAAAAGACAGAAAATAAAACGATTGTCAGAAAATAGGAACCCTAATTTTTAGAATTTCTAAGGAAGACTCAACTTGAACTTAGAATTCAAAACTTAGGATTAACCCAATGTCACGTTTTATGAGAAATACACTGAATATTCGATAAAGTCTCCTCTGTAAAATGGATATCTTTCTACAGAAGTTGAGTCAATCCTGCAAGCAAACACACTTCTAAACTTCACAATGTAATTTATTTAAACCTCAAAACACTAAATATAATTATTTTTCACAATAAATAATAAAAATCTCAAATAATTTATATAATTGTATAAAAATCCAATTTTTCAAATATTCAATATAAATAGTCAAATTCACATTGAAATATTCAAATAGTTTAAATATATTATAAAATTAGTTAAAACCCATTTTATCACAAAAATAGTAAATAATTTATTATTTGAATAAAATTTTCAAAAATTAGTATTAATTAGCTAAAAGTAGTAAATGATTTATAAAAATTAATTTAATACCCTATAAAATTCTAAAATCTTTTAAAATATAATATTTAACTATATTTTCAACAAAATCACACAATTAACCTATAATTCCAAAAATCACATAATATTAATAATTCCTCAAAAATTATAGAAATTCACTAAAAATTATTTTATTAATACTAAAATTACTAGCTTAAATTACTAACACTAATTAACTCAAATTTCACCCAAAATTATTAATTAGCATAATTAATAAAATATACATAATACTTAAAGTACATAAAATTAATTATTCAAAGCATCATAAATACTAAATTAATTAACTTAAATCATTTTTATACCTCCATAATTAAAATCAACTAAAATAATTTAAAATAAACTAATATATATATAGAAATCAACCCAAAAATTAACCAAACATTAAAATAAATTCTGGATAATTAAACAAATATTATTTAATTAACCAAAAATTAAAATTAAACTCAACTCATGTAGACCACTTACTCAACTAACAAAATCAATTAACCAACAACCTAAACCAACTAAAAAACTAACCACTAACCTATTAAATTCACCAAAGCTGGAAACCAAGAACAGGGGAAGGTAGAGCTGTCATTGGAAGCTGGAGTTGCTGCTGTCTCTGATGGCTGCAAGTGGCAAAAGAGCTTGGCGCTGCACGGCAGGGTTGGAAAGCTGCTATCCTCACACGAAGAAGAAGGAAGACTGGATCAAGGGCCTTCAGTGCAGAGGCAGCAAGAAGAGAGAGCAAGCTAGAGATGGTGAAGATGGCGTGGTGAGGTGATGGTGGTCCGGTGAGAAGAAGGGGCACCAAGAAAGGAAGCAAGAAAAGAAATGGAAGGAAGAAATGGGGAAGAAGAAGGAAGTGGGTGGTTTGACCAGGTGTGAGGTGCTTTTGATCTATATTATTATTATTATTATTATTATTATTATTATAATACTAAAATAAGCCACATAGAGATATGTGTGTGTGTGTGTGTATATATATATATATATATATATATACCTACCTAACACATAGCAATTATAAAATAACCCTAGTTTAAAATAATTATATATAACACTAGAAATAATAATAAGAATACTATTTAAAAATAATGACAATTAAAATAAAATAATGTACATGCATGCTAATAATAATGAGATGATGATGATGATGATGATAATAATAATAATAATAATAATAATAATAGTGACAGTAGTACTATTAATAGCTTTAGTATTTTAAATAATAGAGTTCCCAAAATATATTTATATTAATTAAAAAATATTGGTCATTAAAAAATATTAGTTTTTCAATACTAATTATAGTTTGAAAAATAATTTTTTTAGTTTCCTAAATTTAAAAATATAACAACTAAATAATAAATTTTATTTTCTAATAAAAATATTTAAAAATTCAATATATAATAATGTAATACCAATTCAGTTTATTCCCTTAGCAACACGTATAGAATTTGCAACGAGAACAATTGCATGTGCATGTGCATTTGGTACCAATAAGAAATGAGGCCAACTTAAAACTATTCATGTCATGTGCACTTATGCTTCGTAACTTGTCTTCAGTTCTCCAATTATATATATATATATATATATATATATATATATATATATATATATATAGCAGGTTTTTCACAATGTAAAAATGCATAATGCAGAAATGTTCACTATGCACGGTCTCACGCTCCAGTCACAAGCTAGACATGGAGGTTAATGCACCAAAATGCAGACAGGATTTCACAGAGTTTCTGATGTACAGGATCCTAATTCCTTAGGCAAGCACAGAGCATATGTTCTGTTATTTAAATAACTGAAAGTGAAAATTGCAGAAGATAAAAGAAAGCTTTAAAGAAAATAAATAAAAGACATTAAAACAATAGAGAACATTGAAACTTAAACTTATAAGAGTTTGTTATATAAAAAGTCCTTTATATTCCAAGTAGAGGGAGATACAATGGTTCAAATATTCAAAATGCAGGGGTTTACAAAAATCTCTTTATACATATATATATATATTTTTTGTTACTGGAGAATTACAAATTTCTTAAGAAATCTTTCAAAAAGTAGAGAGGAAGAAGGAGATAGAAGAAGTCTTTCCTAAAAATTTTCTTTTTCCCAAAATTTCTCCCCCTTCTTAGCAAGAGGAGGCTTCCTTATATAGAGGACTAAGGCCTTGTAAGCATATGGAGAACAGGACGAGTGGGGTACAGAGGAGAGTGAATTTCGGAAGGAATCAGGGTGACTTGTTTTACTACCTGCCAACTATCTTTCACAACCACCACCATGTGACTTGAAATAATTGTTGATTATTTTATCCTAATAGTGGAAAGTAGGTCCCCATCCTTGAGCAGGAACAGAGAGAAATGGGATGGTAGCTGAAGGTGGAGCCGAGTATTTGACATAGTAGTTGAATTTTCCTGAAGGCTGTCTGAGAAGGTCCCATTCATGAGAAGAATAAGTCCCTACCAAAAGGAAAATATATTAAAATACTTTTTTTTTACTTTACCCTAACTTTTGCATGGGTCGCCTTATACAAGGTTTTCAACCCATCAGGCTTATAATTACAATTACAGACATATATTTATAAAGAAAATATTTACAAATAAAGAGGTCCTATAAGCTTTTGGGCTATGGGCCTTTGGGCTTAATAGGAGAGAGAATCCCAAAACAATCATCCTCATTGTCATTACCCAAATTGACTAAAGGTTCTGAGTTTTCGGAGCTGCTGGATAGCGCTGCAGAGGAAGAGGCTTCCAACCAAAGGAGTTGCTGCATAATCTTGAAATATTCTTCTTTAGTTTTGGCAGCTGCAAAAAGGGCACTAGCATGGGACTTTTGAGCCAGAAAGGAAGTTTGTGCCAAGTTCTAAGATTCAGAAGATCCAAGGAAACCTTGTTTTGGAGCCAAGAGGAGACAGCAGATTGGGATATCTTATCTGTTTTATTATAAGAGTTCCACCATTTGACCTTGAATCTTCTCTGAAGAACTTTAATACCATTGTTAGAATGAAAGTCGAGGTACCAGTGAGTTAGGCTCGCTAAAGACTCGGCAATGGCATCAACAGCACCTCTGTTATCTCTGTTCTCAAGAACTCCATTCTCGTAGGGTAAGGAAGGTAAATTTCTTTTCAGGTTGGGAAGGTCTATAATGGGAGCAAAAAAGGTTAAAACCCTGACGAATTTCAAAGGGAAGAATATCAAGGATTGGTCCATAGTTATTCCACCATCTGGTGAACCATGCAGGAAACTCAGAAATATTAGCATGATCACTTAGGAAGAATAGCCAGGAATGGGTATTAAAATGGTTTTGGATAAAGAAGGTGTTAAACCATGCTTGTTCATATCCCCAATATGAGTATGTACGACAAAAGTCTAACTTTACTGAGAAGTTTACAGGGAAAGTTTTGGGTTTAAAGAGTTCTTGTCCCCAAGCAGATGAGTGGAGGACTTTAAGAATTTTGAAGGTTGAGTAAGAAGGTTTAGGGTATCCTTTATGGTAGAAGTGTTTGAATTCTACAGAACCAGTAACTTTCAAAATAGTTTGATAATATTCTTGGGGTTTTGAAAGATCCCAAGGTTTGAAAAACCAATTTTGAGGAAAATGATTTTGCATAGTCAAAAATGGGTCTTTACTGAAAAATCCATTTTCTATAGGCAAAATGTTTTGAATAGAATTCTTTATAAGAAAATTAGCAGAAGTTTTTAATTGTGTACAGACAACCTGTGAACTACTTGGAGTAGCCACAACTTTTAAATCTTCTTAAGAAATGGTTTTTTGAGAGGAAAAAGATTCACCTTTCTTAATTTTAGAAATAGGAAGAGGAGCCTTACCAAATATACCTTTGTCTGAAGGGATGATTGCCTGGTTTGCTTATGGAGCTGAAGGAAGAGGGATAAGAGTATTTTGGATAGCTTTAAGGAGTTCTGGGGTGTTGGAGATAGAATCAATCCATTGTTGAATCTGGGTTATTTTGTTAGAATCATTTTGATTCTTCTTGGTTTACTATATCGAACCATGATTTTATGGGTTTAAAAGTGGAGGGAAGAGCAGGATCAGGCTTGTCAGCCTTTTCTTTCTTTATTTTTTTGGGCATCTTTATCTATTTTGCAAAAATTCTCTAGTCAAAAAGTCTGGCAAAGAATTTGATTCTCCTTTTATATATTATGTATCAAAATAAAAAAATACTAAGTATAGCTTGCCATTTTGCAAAAATTTGCTTTGAAGCAATATTTTGGACATCTTTTTATAAAACATCTTTTGTAGATTTGCAATCAACACGAAGCAAAAAAATTTTATTTAGTAAATCAGATTGAAACTTTGTGATGCACATGACAATGGAAAGAATTTCTTTTTTGATGGTAGAATAGTTTTTTTAAGTATCATTCCAGTGACTTGAAGTATATTGGACTATAACTTCTTTACTATTCTGAACTTGTTTGAGAATCCCCCCGTATCTAAGATTACTAGCATCTGTTTCTACAATCTTAGGAAGACTAGGATCAGCTAAGTGGAGACAGGGAATATTAAGAATAAATTTCTTTACGTGTTGGACTGTTCTGGTATGTTCATCAGTCTAGGGAATAGGGTTCTTCTTTAGTCTATCATGTAGAGGTTTTGCTATCCTGTTTATATTGGGACAAAAATCTAATATATAATTTAGGCTTCCTAAAAACCTTTGAAGATGAGTTTTGTCAAGAATCCTATCAAGGAATTTGTTTCCAAATTCTAAGGTTCTTTCTATAGGGATAATGGTTCCACAACATACACAGTGTCCTAGGAATCTAACTCTAGTTTAGAAAAGAGATATCTTTTTCTCTGAAACAATAAGACCATTATTCTTAACAGTGCGGAAAAAAGTTTTAAGGTGCTTGAAGTGTTGTTCAATAGATTTAGAGAAGATAAGAACATCATCTATGTAAACAATACAGAATTCAGAATAGGGATTGAATATGTCATTCATTATTCTTTGAAATTCTGAAGGAGCATTCTTTAAACCAAATGGCATGACATTCCACTCGTATTGACCAAATGGGATAATAAAAGAAGTTTTGTAATGATGATCTTTATGAATTTGTATTTGCCAAAATCCTGTTTTAATATCAAACTTTGAAAATACAAAAGCAGAATGAAGTTTTTGAAGAAGATCTTTTTTGTTAGGAATAGGATACCTTATCCATTGGAGGGTTGTGTTCAGAGGTTTATAATTTATGACAAGTCTCAGAGTACCTCTTTCTATTTCAGAAGCTTTATTAACATAGAAAGCAGCACAGCTCCAAGGGGACCTGGATTTTGAGATCAATTCTTTGGACTCGAGGTCCTAGATTTCCCTTCTACAATGCTGTTCCAATTCAGCATTCATTTGAATTGGTCTAGCCTTAGTAGGGATATTTTTTTCATCAAATCCTGGTTCATAAGGCAGATCAACAATATGTCTTTTTCTATTCCAGAAATCATTTGGTAAATCAGAATAAATTTCAATTTTCATAGAATCAAGAACATAAGAAATTTTATGTTTTAAAACATCATACTTTAATTGTTGTTCAATTTTTTGAGAATAAACATTTTGCTTTAAATCATGCATATCAGTTTCTTTTCCTTTAATCAGAAGATTCATTTCATTTTTATAAACGGAGTGAGCTTTAACCAGATTGAGCTGTCTGGTTCTAGGCTTTTTAAGAAAGGGAAAAGATATGAGAACTTTATCATTTTTATAATCAATAGAATGGTGATTGAAAAAATAGGGGGTAATTGTGTTCCTAAAATCACAGTGTAATGCATGTCAGAAACAAAGAGAAAGGAAGTTTTTAATAAGAAATCACTATTTAAAACACTAGCTTCTGTTTTTCCTTCAATGTTCATTTTTGAACAGTTGGCAGAAGAAAGTGTTTCAGTGGTTTTTTCTTGAAAACATTTTGGAACAACATGATTCTTTATACAATTTAAATCAGCTTCAATATCAAACAGGGCTATAGTGTCAATATGAAAATTTTTATCAAACAAAATGGTAACCTTTATGATATATTTTCTTGAAGTGACTTTATTAAAAGCATAGAGGAAATCTATTGGAATTTTATCGAGGTTAGCTAAGGATTGAGGTTCTAGGTTCTTAGTTTCATCACTATCACTAGAGTCTTCAACAAGTTTAGTGACAAGAAACTGTATTAGATCAGAATCCTTTTGTTATTTTTCTTTAAGTTGCTTTATATCTGACTTTATGGTTTTTATCTCTCCCTAGAGTTCCTGAATTTCTCTTATTGGTCTTTTTCCTTGCTTTTGTCTTCCTAGGATGGTAGTTAGGTCATATATACCTATACTGGTGGAAGGTAGCTTTGGAGTTTTAAGCTCAGGGTCTTTTTCTAAAGTGTGCCTTAATTGTTCTAAATATTTTTTTTGAACATTAGGACCATTTATATGCTGGATGACATCTAGAATTAAGGTTTATTCTTTGGTTAGCATATTAATATGCTTCCCTGAAGAGACAGAGCAAGTATCTATATCGGAGGAAGAAGAGGAGGCTATTTTGTCTGTCTGAAGATTTTCCAAGAAATTTACAGAATTAGTTTCAAACTCAAACTCATAAGTTTCTTTAAGAAGGGCAAAAAGCTTTTCTAGGTTCTTTTCTTCTAGATTTAATTCCTGAACTTTCCTAAAGATACGACAGTACTTAGAGATATGACCCTTTTTGCCACATTTATACCAGGTAACATCTTTGAGACCAGTTTTTTGAGTTTTAGAAGAAGAGGCTTTATGTTTTGATGATTTTTATGAGGTTTTTTGTAATAAGGTTCTTCAAATTCCTTTTTCTTTGAGAATTTCATATAACTTTTGGAAAATCTCTTAGAAGAAGGTTTCAAAGACTTCTTACTACAATCACCTTTACAAGAATTGTTCTAGGTATAACTATAATCAAACTATTTATAGAAAGATCCTAATTCTTTTTTGGACCTTTTTAGTTCCCATTTTAAATGTTTTTGGAGTTTTAAGTCCTGACAGATCTTAAGACCTTCCTTCTGGGTAGTACTAATAAATTCGTCATAGGTAATCTTATCGTAGGGAATGATGTGAGATCCTGTGGACTGTCTAATGGTATTTCTAACTCTTTCTCCTAGAAGGGTAGGGAGACCTGTAAGGAATTTTTCTTTCCAGAAGGGCTTGTTAGAATCTTCTCTAAGCGTGACTCTAGTAAGGAAAGTCGATCTATATCATTGGAAATTAATTAGATTTTTGCACCTAAGATTAGACAGGAGATCAGCATTTTTATCTTTAAGATGGGAAGAATCTCCAATGAAATGGAGTGCTAT
Organism: Mallotus nudiflorus; assembly: GCA_947683625.1. Classification (NCBI taxonomy): domain Eukaryota; kingdom Viridiplantae; phylum Streptophyta; class Magnoliopsida; order Malpighiales; family Euphorbiaceae; genus Mallotus; species Mallotus nudiflorus. The sequence goes on from CANTUR010000002.1 coordinate 3,230,160, forward strand.
GGTCAATATGAGGGTAGAGACAGCATCTTGAATGGGGCTTCCTGATTGATCTATAATGGGTGTATTATCATCCTTTTTCTAGATAGCATGAAGGATATCTAGTTGTTGGGGCTTAGTGAGATGAAAATCCCACCATCCTTTCAATTGTCTAGAAAATCCAGCTATAATAAGTTATGTGATAGATTTATCAGAAGTTCCTGTTTGGGCTTTATAGGCATTAGAGGCAATAGTCATTTTTTGGAGAAGACTAAGAATTTGATATTTAGACATGCCATCGATGTTCCATTTATATATGGAATTGGCACTGAACTTAGATTGGACAAGCATGTTAGGGTGAGAACCTATTTCAAGTTCTGGCAATCTAGACTGAATATAAGCAGGATTGGAAGAATGAGGAATGATAGGCCAATGAATTTTTGCTATCTTAGGAGACTGTTCTTGAAAATCACCATCTTCATAAGAGTTTTCTATATCTTTATTGAGAACACTAATACTTCAATTAACAGACTGTGCAGAGTCGGGAATAACTTGTCCTGGGGTTCCACTAGAAGAAGGACTGACTTTACTAAGCTGTTGTTTAATGGCTTCTAGGAATTAATACCTATTACTTTTAATTTCTTATTGAGCACTGGAGGATATCTGAAAGGGTCTAAACATGGGATTTTTAAGTTTTTAAGAAGGAACAGAGACAGAAGGTTCCATAGACTTTTGGGATATGTTTTCTATCCTAGACAACTGTTTACATATGCTATTAAGGTGAGCATTAGTGAAGTTGTTTTGAACTATTATATTTTTTAGGTTCTGAGAGTCACTATCCTGAGTCTTTTTATAGGGGTTGGCATCAACACTGTCATTTCCTACAGGGATCTTTATTTGCCTAAGAGGAGGATGATCAGACTCAATTTCCTGACCATTAGCTGTTTCCCAAACACTTTTCTTCTTCCTAATAGTGACAGGCTGAAGAAATTTAAAAGGATATGAAATATTATTTTCTGATGCGTATATTTCAAACCATTCAAAAAAATAATATATTTACTTTATTCTTGTAAACAAAATCATAAAATTCCTTTTGAATGCTTTCTCTTATATGTAGGAAATTTGTAAAGAACCATATTCTTCTTTCCAAATTATAAAATGCATAAAAGTCTTTATGTAAAGATTCTTTATCAGGAAGAAATTCTTTATCTAAAACATTCAATTCATGTGCAATGTTTTCTGTTATAGCTGAAGTAGTAGGAGAAGCAGGAGGAGAAGGGGATTTAGCTTCTATTTGAGGGTCAGTGTAGACTAGTCTAGCCACATTGGTGCTATAGTCTACGTTTCTTAGTGTAGATGAAGGGAGATTAGAGGTGGAATATCTAGCTGGGATGTTATATAGTAGGTTTATGATGGGAGGTAGATTTGGATGCAGATCTTCTTGGTTTGTGAAAGGTATTTCTATAGTTCTATGAGGGTTTTGTGGTTGTTCTCTGTGGTACGGGAGATTTATTACAGAGGGTATTTAAGATAATCTTCCCAAATCAATAGATTTTGTTGATGAGGTATCTAAAAATTTAGAACTTGATGCTGCAGATCTATCAAAACTGAGTTTCACTCTACCATCTTGGAATTGGGTGATATTCTTTATTTGGGTGTTTGGAGGTTGAGGCTCAGGTTTTTCTAGTTCTGGATTTACTGTATTTTCCAAGATCCATTCCTGAGGAAGGGTTATTTGGTTCCATTGGATGGGTTTAGGGATAATGACATTGGCTTTAGTCATATCTGTTTGAAGTAGAAGTGTTTCTCCCTTTTTACTATAAAATCGACTCTTAGTGTTAAAAGTAGACATCATGACTTTATAATGAACTTTAAATATTAATGCAATTGGGATAGATCCATCATCCATTTTGTAATTATGGGTCTGGATTTGTAAAACCAAAGACTTTAAAAGATTTATATCATTAAGAGAAACAATGAAGTTTGGATAACAGTCAAATGATATAGGACCTTTACAGAGATTGGATTCTATAGTTCTTAAGAGAGAGTCTTCAAAGTTCCTAAACCTCATATATGTAAGAGCTGCAAGGATAGAAGTATTAAGACCTTCTCTATTTAGAGGTTTAATGCCAACTTGAACAAGACCCATATGGATGTAACGGAAACCTTTTGCTTTATGTTTATCTACAGAAGAGGAAGAAAGAAGCTTTATCTCATTTTTTGCTTTATTAAGTTCTATATCCTTTTCTTCAGTTTTAATAATATAGTTAGATTTGAAAAGGTTCAACCTAGGAGTCTTATAGATGTGATCTTTATGGTGTTGTGTGAGCTTAAAGTCATTTATGCATTTATCAAAGTCTTTTATAGTAATCTCATCACTGCTAACAATATTCTTTTGAATTTTAACAGAAGAGGAGGCAGAGGAAGAAGAAGAAGAAGTGGTTCTTCCAAATAGTGGATTCATGGTAGAACAAGGATTACAGATCAGAGTATACACTTATAACTCACTGGCTAAACCAACAGATTTACACCCTCTCAGGGACAAACAACCGGGACCACCTGTGACCAAAGGACTCAGTGTAAAATCTACCCAGTAAACATTGTTCTAATCAAGAAAATAGTAAATAAAAGAGACACACTCTCCCCCCAAGCTCTGATACAGGACGACCAAGGATCTAAGGGTACTGTAGCAGGTTTATCAGAATATTGGCCGTCCTGGTATCAAAGCCTGGGGGGAGAGTATGTCTCTTTTATTTACTATTTTCTTAATTAGAATAATGTTTACTGGGTAGATTTTACACTGAGTCCTTTGGTCATAAGTGGTCCCGGTTGTTTGTCCCTGAGAGGGTGTAAATCTGTTGGTTTAGCTAGTGAGTTGTAAGTGTATACTCTGATCTGTAATCCTTGTTCTACCATGAATCCACTATTTAGAAGAACCACTTCTTCTTCTTCTTCTTCCTCTGCCTCCTCTTCTGTTAAAGTTCAAAAGAATATTATTAGCAGTGATGAGATTACTATAGAAGACTTTGATAAATGCATAGATGACTTTAAGCTCACACAATACCATAAAGATCACATCTATAAGACTCCTAGGTTGAACCTTTTCAAATTTGACTATATTATTAAAACTGAAGAAAGGGATATAGAATTTAATAAAGCAAAAAATAAGATAAAACTTTTTTCTTCCTCTTCTGTAGATAAACATAAAGCAAAAGGTTTCCGTTATATCCATATTGGTCTTATTCAAGTTGGCATTAAACCCTTAAATAAAGAAGGTCTTAATACTTCTGTCCTTATAGCTCTTGGAGATATAAGGTTTAGGAACTTTGAAGACTCTCTCTTAGGAACTATAGAATCCAGTCTCTGTAAAGGTCCTATATCATTTGACTGTTATCCAAACTTCATTGTTTCTCTTAATGATATAAATCTTTTAAAGTCTTTAGTTTTAAAAATCTAGACCCATAATTACAAAATGGACGATGGATCTATCCCAATTGCATTAATATTTAAAGTTCATTATAAAGCCATGATGTCTGCTTTTAACACTAAGAGTCGATTTTATAGTAAAAAGGGAGAAACACTTATGCTTCAAACAGATATGACTAAAGCCAATGTCATTATCCCTAAACCCATCCAATGGAACCAAATAACCCTTCCTCAGGAATGGATCTTGGAAAATGCAGCAAATCCAGAACTAGATAAACCTAAGCCTTAACCTCCAAACACCCAAATAAAGAATATCACCCAGTTCCAAGATGGTAGAGTAAAACTCAATTTGATAGATCTGCAGCATCCAGTTCTAAATTTTTAGATACCTCATCAATAGAATCTATTGATTTAGGAAGATTATCTTAAATACCCTATGTAATAAATCTCCTGTACCATAGAGAACTACCACAAAACCCTAGAACTATAGAAATACCTTTCACAAACCAAGAAGATCTACATCCAAATCTACCTCCCATCATAAACCTACCATATAACATCCCAGCTAGATATTCCACCTCTGATCTTCCTTCATCTACACTAAGAAATGTAGACTATAGTACCAATGTGGCTAGACCAGTCTACACCGACCCTCAAACAGAAGCTAAATCCCCTTCTCCTCCTGCTTCTCCTATTGCTTCAACTATAACAGAAAACATTGCACATGAATTGAATGTTTTAGATAAAGAATTTCTTCCTGATAAAGAATCTTTACATAAAGTCTTTTATGCATTTTATAATTTAGAAAGAAGAACATAGTTCTTTATAAATTTCCTACATATAAGAGAAACTATTCAAAAGGAATTTTATGATTTTGTTTACAAGAATAAAGTAAATATATTGTTTTTTAAATGGTTTGAAATATACGCATCAAAAAATAATATCTCATATCCTTTTAAAGTTCTTCATCCTGTCACTATTAGGAATAAGAAAAGTGTTTGGGAAACAGGTAATGGTTAGGAAATTGAGTCTGATCATCCTCCTCTTAGGCAAATAAAGATCTATGTAGGAAATGACACTGTTGATGCCAACCCCTATAAAAAGCCTCAGGATAGTGATTCTCAAAACCTAAAAAATATAATAGTTCAAAACAACTTCACCAATGCTCACCTTAATAGCATAGGTAAACAGTTGTCTAGGATAGAAAACAGATCCTAAAAGTCTATGGAACCTTCTATCTCTGTTCCTTCTGAAAAACTTAAAAATCCTATGTTTAAACCCTTTTAGATATCCTCCATTCCTCAACAAGAAATTAAAATTAATAGCTCTGAATTCCTAGAAGCTGTTAGACAACAGCTTAGTAAAGTCAATCCTTCTTCTAGTGGAACCCTGGGACAAGTTATTCCTGACTCTGCATAGTCTGTTAATCAAAGTATTAGTGTTCTTAATAAAGATATAGAAACCTCTTCTAAAGATGGTGATTTTCAAGAACAGTCTCCTAAGATAGCAAAAATTCATTGGCCTATCATTCCTCATTCTTCCAATCCTGCTTATATTCAGTCTAGATTGCCAGAACTTGAAATAGGTTCTCACCCTAATATGCTTGTCCAATCTAAGTTTAGTTCCAATTCCATATATGAATGGAACATCGATGGCATGTCTGAATATCAGATTCTTAGTCTTCTCCAACAAATGACTATGGCCTCTAATGCCTATAAAGCCCAAACATGAACTTCTGATAGATCTGTCGCATAACTTATTATAGCTGGATTTTCTAGACAATTGAAAGGATAGTGGGATTTTCATCTCATTAAGCCCCAACAACTAGATATCCTTTATGCTATCCAGAAAAACGATGATAATGCACCCATTCTAGATCAATCAGGAAGCCCCATTCAAGATGTTGTCTCTACCCTCATATTGACCATAACACTCCATTTCATTGGAGATTCTTCCCATCTTAAAGATAAAAATGTTGATCTCCTGTCTAATCTTAAATGCAAAAATCTAAGTGATTTCCAATGGTATAGATCAACTTTCCTTACTAGAGTCATGCTCAGAGAAGATTCTAACCAGCCCTTCTGGAAAGAAAAATTCCTTGTAGGTCTCCCTACCCTGATAGGAGAAAGAGTTAGAAATACCATTAGACAGTCCACAGGATCTCACATCATTCCCTACGGTAAGCTTACCTACAGCGAACTTATCAATACTACCCAGAAGGAAGGTCTTAAGATCTATCAGGACTTAAAACTCCAAAAACATTTAAAATGGGAACTAAAAAGGTCCATAAAAGAATTAGGATCTTTCTGTAAATAGTTTGATTATAGTTATACCCAGAATAATTCTTGTAAAAGTGATTGCAGTAAGAAGTCTTTGAAACCTTCGTCTAAGAGATTTTCCAAAAATTATACGAAATTCTCAAAGAAAAAGGAATTTGAAGAACCTTATTACAAAAAACCTCATAAAAATCATCAAAACATAAAGCTTCTTCTTCTAAAACTCAGAAAACTGGTCTCAAAGATGTTACTTGGTATAAATGTGATAAAAAGGGTCATATCTCTAAGTATTGTCATATCTCTAGGAAAGTCCAGAAATTAAATCTATAAGAAAAGAACCTAGAAAAGCTTTTTGCCCTTCTTATAGAAATTTATGAGTCTGAGTCTGAAACTAATTCTGTAAATTTCTTGGAAAATCTTCAGACAAACGAAATAGCCTTCTCTTCTTCCTCTGATATAGATACTTTCTCTATCTCTTCAGGGAAGCATATTAATATGCTAACCAAAGAACAAACCTTAATTCTAGATGTCATCCAACTCATAAATGATCCTAATGTTCAGAAAAAATATCTAGAACAATTAAGGCACTCCTTAGAAAAAGACCCTGAGCTTAAAACTCCAAAGCTACCTTCCACCAGTATAGGTATGTATGACCTGACTACCATCCTAGGAAGAACAAAGCAAGGAAAAAGACCAACAGGAGAAATTCAGGAATTCCAGGGAGAGATAAAAACCATAAAGTCAGATATAAAGCAACTTAAAGAAAAATAGCAAAAGGATTCTGATATAATACAGTTTCTTGTCACTAAACTTGTTGAAGACTCTAGTGATAGTGATGAAACTAAGAACCTAGAACCTCAGTCCTTAGCTAACCTCGATAAAATTCTAATAGATTTCCTCTATGCTCTTAATAAAGTCACTTCAAGAAAATATATCATAAAGGTTACCATTGTGTTTGATAAAAATTTTCATATTGACACTATAGCTCTGTTTGATACCGGAGCTGATTTAAATTGTATAAAGAATCATGTTGTTCCAAAACGTTTTCAAGAAAAAACCACTGAAACACTTTCTTCTGCCAATAGTTCAAAAATGAACATTGAAGGAAAAACAGAAGCCAGTGTTTTAAATAGTGATTTCTTATTAAAAACTTCCTTTCTCCTTGTTTCTAACATGCATTACACTATGATTTTAGGAACACCATTCATTAAGTTAATTACCCCCTATTTTGTCAATCACCATTCTACTGATTATAAAGATGATAAAGTTCTCATATCCTTTCCCTTTCTTGAAAAGCCTAGAACTAGATAGCTCAATCTGGTTAAAGCTCACTCCATTTATAAAAATGAAATAAATCTTCTGATTAAAGGAAAAAAACTTATCTACATGATTTAAAGCAAAATGTTTATTCTCAAAAATTGAACAACAATTAAAGTCTGATGTTTTAAAATATAAAATTTCTTCTCTTTTTGATTCTATGAAAATTGAAATTTATTCTGATTTACCAAATGCTTTCCGGAATAGAAAAAGACATATTGTTGATCTGCCTTATGAACTAGGATTTGATGAAAAAAATATCCCTAGTAAGGTTAGACCAATTCAAATGAATGTTGAATTGGAACAGTACTGTAGAAGGGAAATCCAGGACCTTGAGTCCAAAGGATTGATCTCAAAATCCAGGTCCCCTTGGAGCTGTACTGCTTTCTATGTTAATAAAGCTTCTGAAATAGAAAGAGGTACTCCGAGACTTGTCATAAATTATAAACCTCTAAACACAGCCCTCTAATGGATAAGGTATCCTATTCCTAACAAAAAAGATCTTCTTCAAAAACTTCATTCTGCTTTTGTATTTTCAAAGTTTGATATGAAATCAAGATTTTGGCAAATATAAATTCATAAAGATCATCATTACAAAACTACTTTTACTATCCCATTTGGTCAATACGAGTGGAATGTCATGCCATTTGGTTTAAAGAATACTCCTTCAGAATTTCAAAGAATAATGAATGACATATTCAATCCCTATTCTGAATTATGTATTGTTTACATAGATGATGTTCATATCTTCTCTAAATCTATTAAACAACACTTCAAGCACCTTAATACTTTTTTCTGCACGGTTAAGAATAATGGTTTTGTTGTTTCAAAGAAAAAGATATCTCTTTTCCAAACTAGAGTTAGATTCCTAGGACACTATGTATGTTGTGGAACCATTGTCCCTATAGAAAGAACCTTAGAATTTGGAAACAAATTCCCTGATAGGATTCTTGACAAAACTCAGCCTCAAAGGTTTTTAGGAAGCCTAAATTATATATTAGATTTTTGTCCCAATATAAACAGGATAGCAAAAGCTCTGCATGATAGACTAAAGAAGAACCCTGTTCCCTGGACTGATGAACATACTAGAACAGTCCAACACGTAAAGAAATTTATTCTTAATATTCCCTATCTCCACTTAGTTGATCCCAATCTTCCTAAGATTGTAGAAACAGATGCTAGTGATCTTAGATACGGGGGGATTCTCAAACAAGTTCAGAATAGTAAAGAAGTTGTAGTCCAATATACTTCAGGTCACTGGAATGATACTAAAAAAAACTATTCTACCATCAAAAAAGAAATTCTTTCCATTGTCATGTGCATCACAAAGTTTCAATCTAATTTACTAAATAAAAAATTTTTTCTTCGTGTTGATTGTAAATCTGCAAAAGATGTTTTACAAAAATATGTCCAAAATATTACTTCAAAGCAAATTTTTGCAAGATGACAAGCTATACTTAGTATTTTTTATTTTGATACAAAATATATAAAGGGAGAATCAAATTCTTTGCCAGACTTTCTGACCAGAGAATTTTTGCAAAACAGATAAGATGCCTAGAAAAATAAAGAAAGAAAAGGTTGATAAGCTTGATCCTCCTCTTCCCTCCACTTCTAAACCCATAAAATCATGGTTTGATATAGTAAACCAAGACAAATCAAATGATTCTAATAAAACAACCTAGATTCAGTAATGGATTGATTCTATCTCCAACACCCCAGAACTCCTTAAAGCTATCCAAAATACTCTTATCCCTCTTCCTTCAACTCCAGAAGCAAACCAGGCAATCATCCCTTTAGACAAAGGTATACTTGGTAAGGCTCCTCTTCCCATTTCTAAAATTGAGAAAGGTGAATCTTCTTCCTCTCAAAAAACCATTTCTCAACAAGATTTAAAAGTTGTGGCTACTCCAAGTAGTTCACAGGTTGTTTGTACACAATCAAAAACTTCTTCTGATTTTCTTATAAAGAATTCTATTCAAAACATTTTGACTATAGAAAATGGATTTTTCAGTAAAGACACGTTTTTGACTATGCAAAATCATTTTCCTCCAAATTGGTTTTTCAAACCTTAGGATCTTTCAAAACCCCAAGAATATTATCAAACTATTTTGGAAGTTACTAGTTCTATAGAATTCAAACACTTCTACCATAAAGGATACCCCAAACCTTCTTACTCAACTTGTAAAATTCTTAAAGTCCTCCACCCATCTGCTTAGGGACAAGAACTCTTTAAACCCAAAACTTTCCCTGTAAACTTCTCAGTAAAGTTAGACTTCTACCATACATACTTATATTAGGATTATGAACAAGCATGGTTTAACACCTTCCTTATCCAAAACCATTTTAATACCCATTCTTGGCTATTCTTCCTAAATGATCATGCTAATATTTCTGAGTTTCTTGCATGGTTCGCCAGATGGTGGAATAACTATAGACCAATCCCTGATATTCTTCCCTCTGAAATTTGTTAGGGTTTTGACCTTTTTTGCTCCTATTATAGACCTTCCCAAACTGAAAAGAAATTTACCTTCCTTACCCTCTATTGCTCTAAATTCTTTGTCTCTTGGGTAACTCAATGGTACCTCGACTTTTGTTCTAACAATGGTATTATAGTTCTTCAGAGAAGATTCAAGGTCAAATGGTGGAACTCTTATAATAAAACAGATAAGATCTCCAAATCTGATGTCTCCTCTTGGCTCCAACAGTAAGGTTTCCTTAGATCTTCTGAATCTCAGAACTTGGCACAAACTTCCTTTTTGGCTCAAAAGTCCCATGCTAGTGCCCTCCTTGCAGCTGCCAAAACTAAAGAAGAATATTTTAAAATTATGCAGCAACTCCTTCAGTCCGAAGCTGCTTCCTCTACAGCGCTATCCAGCAACTTCAAAAACTCAGAACCTTTAGTCGATTTGGGTAATGACAATGAGGATGATTGTTTTGGGATTCTCTCTCCTATTAAGCCCAAAGGCCCATAGCCCAAAAGCTTATAGGACCTCTTTATTTGTAAATATTTTCTTTGTAAATATATGTCTGTAGTTGTAATTATAAGCCCGATGGGTTGAAAACCTTGTATAAGGCGGCCCATGCAAAAGTTAGGGTAAAGTACAAAAAAATTATTTTAATATATTTTCCTTTTGGCAGGGACTTATTCTTCTCCTGAATGGGACCTTCTCGGATAACCTTCAGGAAAATTCAACTACTATGTCAAATACTCGGCTCCACCTTCAGCTACCATCCCACTTCTCTCTGTTCCCCCTCAAGGATGGGGACCCACTTTCCACTATCAGGATAAAATAATCAACAATTATTTCAAGTCACATGGTGGTGGTTGTGAAAGATAGTTGGCAGGCAGTAAAACAAGTCACCCTGATTCCTTTCGAAATTCACTCTCCTCTGTACCTCACTCGGGGTGTTCTCCATATGCTTACAAGGCCTTCATCCTCTATATAAAGAACCCTCCTCTTGCTAAGAAGAGGGAGAACTTTTTGGAAAAAATAAAATTTTTAGGAAAGACTCCTTCTATCTCCTTCTTCCTCTTTACATTCTGAAAGATTTCTTAAGAAATTTATAATTCTCCAATAACAAAATATATATATATATATGTATAAAGAGATTTCTATAAACCCTTGCATTCTAAATATTTGAACCATTGTATCTCCCTCTACTTAGAATATAAAGGACTTTTTATATAACAAACTCTTGTAAGTTTAAGTTTCAATGTTCTCTATTGTTTTAATGTCTTTTATTTATTTTTTTTTAAAGCTTTATTTTATGTTTTGTAATTTTCACTTTCAGTTATTTAAGTAACAGAACGTATGCTCTGTGCTTGCCTAAGGAATTAGGATCCTACACATCAGAAACTCTATGAAATCCTGTTTGCATTTTGGTGAGGTAACCTCCATGTCTACCTTGTGATTGGAGCGTGAGACCGTGCATAGTGAACATTTATGCATTATGCATTTCTACATTGTGATAAACCTGCTACAGTACCCTTAGATCCTTGGCCATCCTCTATATATATATATATATATATATATTAAATGTTGGGCTAGAAAATTATTAAATTTAAAATTTAATGAGTGTCTTTTTTTATAATTCAACATTTACTTTTAAATGGGGAAAATGATATGTTCTAACAATTCTATCCTCAACTCTGGCCGATTATCAATTAAATTCTACTATAAAAGTTATTTCAATTTTTTCCTTCAACTTTATAAACTGTTTTAATTCTATCGAATTTTATTTAAAGCATCTAATTATAATTTTAAAAATTATTTTTAGGTCCCTATAAAATAAATTTGATAAGTTATTCAATTTTTTCTTCCTTTTTTAAGAAAAATAAAATTTTAAAAATATTTTTAACTTTTAATTTTATCATTTTTTGAAATAAATTTTAAAATTTTTCCATAAAATTTTAACTTCTTATGTATCAATTAGAAATAATAAGAAAAAAAAAGTAATAACTTGTAAATCAATTTATTATATAAATTAATATTTAAAAAATATAAATAAATAAAATAAACACTTTTAACTATCACTATAAATAATAATAAAATTTTAAATTTAAATTTTCTCATATTTTTCAGAAAAACTAGATATTTTTCTATATTGTTGACTAACATTTTTAGTGTCTCACAATTTTCTCTTTTTTTATCTAATACATTTTTTGTTTGACCTCTATTAGAAAAATTTTCAAATAATGTGGTTGAAAGTTGAGAAGTAAATTTTAAAATAGTTAAAATTTAAGGATTTAGTAAAAATTAATTTTTAAATTTATGTTAAGAATGATAAAAATTATAATTTAAAAATATCTTCTAACATTTTGTTTTTTATAGGAAGAAGAGGATAAAAATTTAATAAGTGTCAAATTTATTTTATAGGGACCTAAAAGTAAATTTTAAAAATTATAATTAAGTCCTTCATATAAAATTAGATATAATTGGCACAATTCATCGAGTTAAAGGAGCAAATTGAAATAATTTTCAAATTAGAATTTAATTAATAATTGACTTAAAGTTCAGAATATAACTAATGGTTTTCCCCTTTTAAATACTTATGTGTTAAATTAGTAAAATTCATAATATTTTTCTAAAAAAATATAAAAAAATCTTATTTTACAACATTTTATCTCTATTATGTCTTAAACATTACTATTTATTTCCATAAAAAAAACTATGTCTTTTATTATAATAAAACGTTATTATTCTTCACTATTTTCTATTTTTTATTTTATTTATTCAATTATTATTATTACTACAAATATTAAAAATATATATGTTCTTTATAAAAAAACAATAATAAAATAAAACTATTGCAATTACTTTTTAAATTGTCACTTTTAAATATGATTAATTTATAATTTTAATTTATTAAAAATATTTAATTAATTATTTTTAATATATATATATATATATTATTTACAATCCGCATAAAAGCACGAATTCAAAACTAGTTAAATATTAATTTTCACGCTTACTTTTATCTCTACCTCTCATATCCCTTTCCAACAAAGGAGGAAAGACCCACTTCTAATTAGTAATTAATTAATTGATCTCTAACACATTATCAATTTAGTAATGTTTTCTTAGAAAAATTTTCTAAAAAATAGGCCAATTTTTCAAAACTAAACAGACTTTTCTCAATTTCACTTTTTTTTTTTTTTTTTTAAAGTGGAGGGACAAACTATTCTTAGCTGCACAAATGGCAATAAAAGTACGCAGTTTTTGTTGAACGTTTCGTTAGTACTCTGGTCAATGTATCCAAATAAATAGAATGCAAGTTTTAACATAAATGAATGATGCATTTTCTTGAGGTTTTGTTATAAATGAATGATTCATTTCTTGAGATTTTATTTTGTAGAATTTTCGATTTTTAGTTGCTTAGAAACTTCCGAGTATATCCTCAATTATGAGTTGTATTTAGTAAAGAAATAATTATCAAAATTTAATTAAAAATTCTAACTTAAAATAAATTAAAATTAATCACTTACCATTACTTGTAGTTGAAATTTTACTTACAATTACTCAAGTCCTTTTAACTAATTTAACCTCAATTTAGATATTTCATATAATTATGATTTTTTTAATGAAGTTTTAATTAAAAATTTATAAGTTATAAATTGTAACATTCAAATTTAAAAATATAATTAAAGAATACATTTTTAAAACGAATTAAACTATCAATTTGAATTTTAAATGCTCACATTTTTAATGATGTAATATGAAATCCAAAACAATTAAAAAAATACAAAATATTTTTAAAAGGTATTTTTGACCAACATCAAAAAATTAAATTGAATTCTCTCAAATACAATATCACTAAATATAAAATTCATTCGAAATAAATTTTATAAAATATTCATTTGAACCAAATACATTTTATTAATAAAAAATTATTTAAAAATGAATGTTATTTAGAATTAATTTGAAAATAACATGAATATTTTAATGGAATTGAATCAAATAAAAAGAAAAGGAATTAAATAATGTAAAAATTAGATCATGATGATTAATATCAGGTGCTGGAAATTTTTTTTTTTAAATCTCTAAGACTTTATCAAGACAGATGAATGGCTCAACTACCGTATTTTTCTTTTGATATAGTTATTATTAAATAATTAAAAATTATGAAAATAACCTTTAATGCAAGAAGTGATTGATTCTTGAATAAAAATAACAACTCTTAAATCATTTAATTCATAAACTCTACAATTAACAATCAATGTTCCATTAGCTTTGATAACTTATTTTCGAGACTCCTTGGCTGAGCATCCTGCAAAGCACTGAACAGAGGTCAAGGTGAGAGGTGGGGGGAATCCCCACAAACACTCCGATGCCTAAGTTAGAGAGTAGAAAGCGGGTGGCTAAAAGATAGCTTGAGCATGTGTGAATGAGATGAGATGAGATGTCCTCTAATGAGGGGTATATGGTGTTATATATAGTGATACTCAAACCTGGGAGGAATAGGAATCCTTGTGGGAGAGTGTTCCTACTTCAGTTAGGATTCCTCTTTGAGATAGGTCCTTGGACGAATCTGTCTTCTCCTTTGTCCATGTGTTCCTATTTAGGGGGGTGGATGACCCCTAATTAGGTGGGAACATTCTAGATGGTATCAAGAGTCCCCCCCCCGGAGTATGCGGATATTTATGTCTGTCGCGTCCGAGTAAGATGCAGTGGTGCCTCTATACGGGTGATAAGATGCAAGTAAGCTGAGGTGGCCAGCCTTCATCGTAATAAGCAGAGCTTGGTGCCGAGTATTTTTGGTTGATTTGTCATCGAATCATAATCTGCAGAACTGGGGTATATACTCGGATCCTCGGTACTACGGAAGCGACCTGAGGGTGCCAGCTTCAGTCACTGGACTTTGTATGAGCGAGATTTAGATGCTCGGCACAGGGGTGAGAGGCTTACATGCTCGGATCCTCAGTACTACGGAAGCGACCTGAGGGTGCCAGCTTCAGTCAATGGACTTTGTATGAGTGAGAATTAAATGCTCGGCACAGGGGCGCGAGGCTTACATGCTCGGATCCTCAGTACTACGAAAGCGACCTGAGGGTGCCAACTTCAGTCATTGGACTTTGTATGAGCGAGACTTAGATGCTCGGTATAGGGGCGCAAGGCTTATATGCTCGGATCCTCAGTACTACGAAAGCGACCTGAGGGTGCCAGCTTCAGTCACTGGACTTTGTATGAGCGAGATTTAGATGCTCGGCACAGGGGCGTGAGGCTTACATGCTCGGATCCTCAGTACTACGGAAGCGACCTGAGGGTGCCACCTTCAATCACTGGACTTTATATGAGCGAGACTTAGATGCTTGGTACAGGGGCGCGAGGCTTATATGCTCGGATCCTCAGTACTACGGAAGCGAGCTGAGGGTGCCAACTTCAGTCACTGGACTTTTAATGAGCGAGATTTAGATGCTCGGCATAGGGGCGTGAGGCTTACATGCTCGGATCCTCAGTACTATGGAAGTGACCTGAGGGTTCCAGCTTCAGTCACTGGACTTTGTATGAGCGAGACTTAGATGCTCGGCCCAGGGGCACGAGGCTTACATGCTCGGATCCTCAGTACTACGAAAGCGACCTGAGGGTGCCAGCTTCAGTCACTAGACTTTGTATGAGCGAGACTTAGATGCTCGGCATAGGGGTGCGAGGCTTACATGCTTGGATCCTCAATACTACGGAAGCAACCTGAGGGTGCCAACTTCAGTCACTGGACTTTGTATGAGCGAGACTTAGATGCTCGCCATAGGGGCGCGAGGCTTACATGCTCGGATCCTCAGTACTACGGAAGTGACCTGAGGGTGCCAGCTTCAGTCATTGGACTTTGTATGGAATGGTTTGGGAGTGATGCCTGGAGCATTTCCTGATTCGCTTGATGGAGCGGCCCATTTTAAAAATGTGAGTGGGCTAATCATAGGGTGACTTCATTTCAACTCTGACTGATGCATCATTTCGTATGTCAGTGATCGAAACGCTCGTATAGCCGTCATCGCGACTCTTCGCCTAATGGGTTTTTTATGCCTAATAGGCCCTTGTTAGTCTAAAGAGGAGCGCAGTAATAATGGGGGCTGTTAATGGCGTGCTTCCAGGTCCTTCCATGTTTCTATAAATACTGTTGCGTTTGCTAACTGGCACATTTTGCTTTATTTCGCCCTTTCATTCTGTTTTTGCTGTGTTTCTACTGCATCCACCATTCTTATTCCTTCCTGCCATAACTCTCGCTTGAGGTTGCCAGGTGATTCTTTCATCATTTTTTTCCTTCTCTTTTTCACCTCTCTCCTTTATTGTCATTAGGTTTTTGTTCCCTTCTTTGATATGGCTCCTCGGGAAGAGATTAGCTCTAACCTCTTTATGTCTAATGTAGATAGTGAATTGCTAGGGTGGTACCAGTGGTGGTTTTGCATCCCTGCCGATTACACCCTCCACACCATAGATAGAAGGTTTAGGGCCCATACTCCTATATCGGGGCTAAGTAGATTAGTGGTATATTTCGACCAGTTAGAGGGGGTTTGAAATTTCCCTTGGATCCTTTTATCAAGGATTTCCTTAATAGAAATAACATAGCGCCCGGTCAGCTTCATCTGAATAGTTATCGGATACTGACTGGGTTCATCCAGCTGATGCATGAGGAGGGCAGGATTCCTGATCTAGACGTCCTCCGGTACTTGTACAGGCTGACTAGGAAGAAGGGAGAACTGATGTTCTCCCTTTCGACCGTACCCAACCATTCTCTTTTTGTTAAACTGTCGGATCTTCATAAGAAGTGGAGATACCATTTTTTTGTCGTGGAGCATCAATCGGACTTCCTGGATGTTCGGAGGATGTGGTCGGATGAGTGTCATAAAGTGATCCGTCTAGCAAAACTTTCCGATCTGGATGTGGAATTAGTTTTGCGGCTACATCTAGACAGACTCGCTGAAGCTCAATCCGCAGAGGATGCATCCCGGAGATATCTGTGGAGAGTTTGTCCAAGTCACGACCATTGCTCTAGTATGAATTTTATTTTGAGTTTTGTTTTGTCTAACTAGTCTTATCTTTTCGTCTGTAGATGGCTGACTTTTTGGATTTTGCTGGTGGTATTTCCTTAGTAGATGAGCCAGCTGCAGTGGAGGAGTGCCGGGATTATCCTTCCCCTCAAGCTGAGGCTCTCGCTGCTCCAGAGGCCATTCCTGTCGATCTAAAGGGCAAAGCAACAATGGAAGGTGAGCGGCCGGAGCGGGTTGGATGACAAAAAAGGCAGCTAATCGAAGCAGAGTCAGATGCGGAGGGGTTGGACAAAGAGATTTATGTCCAATGGCCCTGATTATCTGGTTGTCCAGATATGCGTGACTGGATATTGAAAAATATGAAGCCCCCGAGCATCTCCAACAGTCAAGTACGGGACCAGTACACTGAGTCACTGCGGTTACCCGGAGACATGCAGCGTTGGTCGGACGAGGGGCCAGACGGATTGCTCGATTCTATGATCAGTCAGTCACTGGAGGTAATGAAGTTTCTGGTTTTTGATATAACTGTTTGTGGTGGGATTTTGGCTAAATTGTTTAGTTGTTTTTGGCAGATGACTCAGGCCTTGCTGCTGGCTAAGGATCAGTACTTCTATTTGAAGAGCCAGTACAACTTAAAGGAAACGGAGGTGGGGACGATTGCCATAGATTTTGAGAAAAAACTTGATAGCGCTAAAGCAACTCTGGAGCACTGCCAGACAAGCTACGTGGAGGCTAAATCTGACGCAGAGGTGAATCAGAAGAAGGTGTCCGAGCTGGAACATAGCCAGGCTCAGCTGACAAGGAGGATTGACGAGCAGGATCTTCAGATTGTTGGACTTCACAAGAGGCTAGCTGAGCTTGAGAAATCTCATGCCGATGATAAGAAGACATATCAGAGCATGGTAAGGGGGTTTCTCAAGGCATACCGGGCAGAATGCAAAAGGATCCTGCTCTCTCAAGACTCAGGATTGGATCTGGGGGCCTTAGATCGGATAACCCCAGCCGATCTGGCAAGGCTTGCTGCAGAGGATGACGCCCGTCGAAAGCCTAGTTCCTTATCTATAAGGGAGTCTGAAGAGGTCGTTGCTACAGCTAGGTCTGGCAAGCATCCAGAGGCTGCTAATGATGCTTCCCCCTCAGTTTCCAGGACGGGGGGTCTGGGTGTAAAGATACTATAGTAGATAGGTTTTATGTATCTCTCTTTTTTTTTAATAATCAGCTGTAAAGATATTCTTGATCAATAAAGATAGTTTTCATTGAATCAAATTATGTGTTCGAATACAAGATTACTGATAATATTTTCTGAGGGAGTCTGAGTTCCAGAACCTCGGTAGTTCTTTGCCTCCTCTTTCTCTTAGTTTATATGCCCCCTTTGTTGTGCATTCTGAGATCTGATATAGACCTTCCCAATTAGGGCCTAACTTGTAGGTACCGGAGTACCCAGTCACCCGTCCTGAAATTCTTTATTGCTTTACGCAGATGGTGGTACCGAGTTATCTTTTGCCGATGTGCCTCTGCCATTACTGCTGCTTGTTCTCTTTGTTCTTCTAGTATGTTAAGGCATATTCATGCGTTGATGTTATTGACAGTGTGGTCGAGGTCTTGGCTTACCCGGCAACTTGGGGATCCCACCTCTACTGGAATTACTGCATCCATGCCATAAGTTAGTCTGAACGGCGTTTCTCCAATGGATGATCGGGGTGTGGTTCTGTATGCCCAGATTACATTGTTCAACTCTTCGACCCAATTCCCTTTCTTGTCATTGAGTCTTTTCTTCAACCCTTGCATGAGGATTCTGTTTGTGACCTCAATTTGTCTGTTCGTCTGCGAGTGAGCTACTGAGGTGAAGCGCAGTTTTATGCCAAGTTCTGAGCAGAAACTTCTAAATTTATGGTTGTCGAACTGTTTGCCATTTTCTGTAATTAAGGTGTGGGGGATGCCGAATCTGCAAATGATTTCCTTCCAGAAAAAGTGTTGTATCCGGGCTTCTGTGATGGTTGGGACTACTTCTGCTTCTACCCATTTCGTGAAATGGTCAATGGCCATGATTAAGAACTTTTTCTATAAGGTAGATAGAGGAAAAGGACCCAAGATGTCCATCCCCCACATGGCGAAAGGCCATGGGCTGCCAATGGGATGTAGAGGCCAAGAAGATTTATGGCTAAGTCGGGCATGGTGCTGGCATTGGTGACATGATTGTGGTAGCTGCTGGGAATCCTTGGACATGGTGGGCCAGTAATATCCCTGGAGCATGGCCTTTCTAGTGAGCGAATAGTGGGACTCGTGTGCACCACAGATTCCTTCATGGATTTCTCTTAGTATGTAATTTCCCTCCTCTAGGGAAACGCATTTCGACCAAGGGTGTGAGAGGAATTTTTGGTAGAGCTCCCCTCGGTGGACGGAATAGTGTGCTGCTCTGGCTTTGAGCTTCCGAGCTTACAGCTTATCTTTTGAAAGTGTGTCATGTTCAAGATATTGGATGATGGGTTGTATCCATTTCGAGACTGGTTGTGTTCTAAAAATTTCATTATCCTCTGTGCTGGGATTGGTGAGTGATTCGATGAAATCCATATCCCTAAATGTTTGACTGTTCTCGACTGCAAATTTAGCAAGGTAATCGGCCTCATGGTTGTCTTCTCTGGGAATCTGAACGATATTCTATTGGCCTCCGTCTTGCTCGATGTGTTGCAAAAGTCGCCTGGCTTTGTCTACATACTTGCCGATGCTGGCATCTTTGACTTGAAATGATCCGCTGACTTGGTTGACTACTAGTTGGGAATCCGAGTGTATAATGAGGTGTTCGGCCCTGACTTCCGCTGCTAGCTTCAACCCTATAATGAGTGCTTCATATTCAGCCGCATTGTTGGTGGCGTTATACTCTATACGGACTGCGTATTGAATATGAACTTTATGTGGTCCCCTGAGGATTATTCCTATTCCAGAACCGTGAGCTGAGGATGCTCCATCAACATAGAGCTTCCATTCTGGCATTTTGGTCAAGGTTATATCTTTCGGAGCCATTTATTGTACAAAATCCGCTAAGGCCTGTGCCTTTATTTGTTGTCGAGGTTCGTAATCAATATCGAACTTACCGAGTAAGACTGACCATTGCACTAGCCTGCCTGAAGTCTCTGGTCTCTATAATATTTTGTGCAGTGGAAAATGGGACCGGACCACGATATGATGAGCTTGGAAGTAGTGACGAAGCTTTCGAGAAGTATGAACCACAACTAAGGCTAACTTGTCTAGCATGGGGTATCAGACTTCAGGTCCTCGGAGCATCTTGCTGACATAGTAGATAGGGCTTTGCTAGCTTCCCTCTTACCTTATCAGTACTGAAGTGATGCATTCTCGGCCAATGGACAGGTATAAGTATAAGGTCTCATTCGGTATTGGACGGCTGATGAATGGTGGGGAAGATAAGAATCTTTTAATGTCTTCAAATGCTGCTTAGCAATCAGCGGACCACTGAAACTTATCGAAACTTTTGAGAGTTCGGAATAATGGTAGACATTGCCTAGCTGAGCAAGAAATAAAGCACCCCAGTGCGGTTATTCTTTCGTTTAGCTTTTGTATATCCCGGATGCTCTTTAGTGCGGCCATGTTGAGTATGGCTTCCATTTTTTCTGGGTTGGCTTCAATGCCTCGGTGGGAAATCATGAACCCCAGGAATTTGCCGACTTGAACTCCGAAGACGCATTTATCAGGATTCATCTTGATCCTGGATTGGCTTAGTAACTGGAGGACTTGATCCACGTCTGCTGGGGGGTCCTCAGAGTGTTTGCTTTTGATGATGATGTCATCCACATATACCTCCACCTTGGTCCTAATCTGGCTCTGAAGGACTTGGTTCATCATTCTTTGGTATGTGGCTCCGGCATTTTTCAGTCCGAAGGGCATCACCTTGTAGCAATATAGCCCTTCGTGTGTGATGAAGGACATTTTCTCCTGGTCATCTTTCTTCATAGGGATCTGGTGATAACCTTGGGCCGCATCCACG
This sequence comes from Mallotus nudiflorus, assembly GCA_947683625.1. Lineage (NCBI taxonomy): Eukaryota > Viridiplantae > Streptophyta > Magnoliopsida > Malpighiales > Euphorbiaceae > Mallotus > Mallotus nudiflorus. The sequence goes on from CANTUR010000002.1 coordinate 3,250,639, forward strand.
AAGCTATACAGGCCATGGCCAGTCGTGGAATCGATGAGCTGATCAATTGTCAGTAATGGGTAGCTGTCTTTGGGGCATGCCTAGTTGAGGTCGGTGTAGTCTACACACATTCTGTACTTCCCATTTTCTTTCTTGATGAGTACTACGTTTGCTACCCAGTCCGGGTGAGTAACCTCTTTAATGAATTCAGCTGCTAAAAGCTTCACTGTTTCCTCGCAATGATCTTTTGTCTTTCGTAGGCAAAAGTTCTTTTCTTCTGTGCTACTGGCTTGGCCCCTGGTTTGATATTTAGGCAGTGACAGGCAACCCGCTGGTCCACGCCGATGATCTCGGAAGCTTGAGAAGCAAAATCTTTTGAGTGTCTAATAAGGACGTTCCTTAATGTGTCTTTGATGTCTTGATTAAGGGCATTACCAATTTTCATAGATTTTCCTCCCTTGATTTGCAATGTCTCTGTGTCTTCCACCAGTTGTGGATTAGCGCCTTGCTTCTCAACTTCCCATGCTTCCAAATGAAAAGCTTCCGCCAGAGATTTCATGGTCATCTGATAGCATTGTCTGGCCATCTGTTGATCTCCCCTGATAGTAAGGGTTCCCGTTCTGACTGGGATTTTCATGGTTAATTGTCGGATGCTGGTGACTGCATCTGCTTCGTAAAGTGTCGGTCGCCCTATTATCCCATTAAAGGCTAGTGGTATGTCTACCACGTTGAATGGGTCCAAACGATTTTTATTTCCTCATCCTCTTGGTTTTCGAATTCTAGATCCAGATTGATAGTCCCCATTGGTTGCACCGTTCCTCCACAAAAACTAGTGATGGGGTTCTGGATGGTCGTTAAGTTGGTAATGGAGCCACCCATAGCTTTGTACGCATTCCAAGGTAAAACATTGATAGCACTCCCGTTATCGACCAATAGCCTTTTGACTCGATACTTATTTATGCATGTGGTTATCACCAAGGCATCACTGTGAGGGTGATGTATGGGCGAATTGTCTTCCGAGTTAAGAATGTTGTTGCTTTTGCCAGGTATCATTTTTCCTCTACTGCATTTTAATCGTTTCCCGGTGTTTTCTCCTCCCACAATCATGTTAATCGTTCTGATCGGTTCCTTCCTAGCTTTCTTTGCCTCAGCTTTATCACTGTCATGGTTTTCCATGTTTCCGCATCTCCTCAGTGCATCAATGAAATTATCAAGCTTTCCTCGCTGCACTAGTTTTTCTATGGCACTCTTCAGTTCTTTGTAGCCTTCTGTGTTATGGCCGTATTCTCTATGGTACTCGTAGTACTGGCTTCTATCATGAGTAAATCTCTGACTTGTGCTAATTCTTTTGGCTGGTGTAATGTCCACTCCATTCTGCCTGACCCACATGAGGATCCTTGATCGAGAAGTGTTGAGGGGTGTATATCTATCTGCTTCCCTATCAAACCTGTTTGCCGGAACTCTGAAATTTGTTTTTGGGAAGCTTGCTCGTCTCTGCTTTGGCCGTTCATCTCTAGTTGGTGGCCTATCTTCTTCCCGACGCATCCTCCTGTCCTCGTCCATCTTTATCGTCTGTCTCTACAATGGCCTATCGCCATTGCTTTGGCAAAGGTACTCGATTCTTTAGTCATTAATTTATCTTTTAGCTTACCGAGTCTAGTGCCATTTTTTAAAGCTTCTATGGCGACTTCATCAATGAGGTGCTCAATCTACATGGTTGTTTTATTGAAACGGTCGAGGTAACTCTGTAGAGACTCGTCAGCTTCTTGCCGGCACACCCGGAGGTCGTTGATGTTTTTTGCAGGAGGGATATTGGTGATAAATCTGATACGGAACTGCTCGACTAAGTCTTCAAAAGAAGTGACAGTATTCTCCGAGAGCCGATGAAACCATTTTTGGGCGCTTTTTGTGAGTGTACTTGGGAAGACTCTGCACATGATTCCATCGTTCACATTCTGGAGCATCATCTTTGTTCGGAAAGCAGATATATGACTAATAGGGTCTCCTGTCCCATCGTACTGATCGAGTTGTGGGATTCTGAACTTACTAGGAATCTTCGTTTGAATTATTCTGCTGACAAATGGAGTTCTGCTATCCATCACCCATTCTTCTTCCTTTCTAGGTTTAGTTCGGGCCTTGTTCATTGCTTCCTCAACCTTTTGTGCTAATTTTGAATCATCGAGAGCTGGGATGGATGAACTACACTCCCCTTCCGGTGCTTTACCCTTCCCTGTGCTTGTCCCTGGAGCCTATCAGGGTGCTGCATTATCATTATTTGGAGCTAGTTTGGTATGCTCGCTCTGTATTATAGCGCTTAGCTATTGTTGCATCAAGGTAATTTGTGCCTGAATATTTTTTATCATGGCATCTTTGCTTGCTTGGTCAAGGTCGAGTGTTTGGGTTACTGTGTTTAGGTTTGGAGTGGTTATTATTGGCATTTCTAGTAGGCTTGGAAAAGGTATTGATCGATGGTGCTGTAGCGGAGCATAATGTGGGAGATCTGTTCCCAAGGACGGGTATCTCAGAGTGTTTTCCAAAAGTAAAGACGTATGGCCGGATGTGGCCCCAACAAGTTGCAAGGTGGGTGGTGGTATTATTACTGGGAAAGGGCTTGAAAGGTCAGTCGAAAGGATGGGTGCGGAAGGATTAGTGCCGCCCTCAGGAATTTGGGCCGGAGGTGGATTGGAAGTCATGGTGAAAGTGTCTTTAGCTTAGCAAGTGAATGAATGGCTTTTCCCAAGGAGTTTCCCACAGACGGCGCCACTTGATAACTGGTTTCCAGGACTCCTTAGCTGAGCATCCTGCAAAGCACTGAACAGAGGGCAAGGTGAGAGGTTGGGGGAATCCCCACAAATACTCTGATGCCTAAGTTAGAGAGTAGAAAGTGGGTGGCTGAAAGATAGCTTGAGTATGTGTGAATAAGATGAGATGAGATGTCCTCTAATGAGGGGTATATGGTGTTATATACAGTGATACTCAAACCTGGGAGGAATAGGAATCCTTGTGGGAGAGTGTTCCTACTTCAGTTAGGATTCCTCTTTGAGGTAGTTCCTTGGACGAATCTATCTTCTCCTTTGTCCATGTGTTCCTATTTAGGAGGGTGGATGACCCCTAATTAGGTGGGAACATTCTAGATGGTATCAAGCTTAAATCTTCAACTGTGTCTAAAATTGTTAACAGAACAAAAACAAATTTAGATTAGCAAAATAAAAACAAAACTGAAAGCATAGATCAGCAAAAATAATTAACTAGAAAACATAAAATATGTGTTGTCAGTGGCCAAATGCTTCACATTCAGTGCTGGTGTAGCAGTAGTGTGCTCCCCCCCTGTTTTCACTCTCTGTCCATTCTTCTCAAGTTCATAGTTTTGAAGATCATATAAATACTGATCAATGCTGGATAAAGTACCTGGAGCTCCATCTTCATCAAGCTATAAATACTGATCAATGTTTTAATCCTTGTATGTCACATTTGGTTCAAATTCTCTTCCTCTGTTGTCTCTGACTTGTCCACAACAGTAGCTAATGTAAGATTGGCCTCTGGTTCTTGCTTTTCAAGTTTAATTTTGGACTGAATCTTGTTCCTCTTTCTAGGTCGAGATTTGGTTCTTTCCCTTGTTTGCTTTCTTCTTCTTTTCCTCATTTTTTTTGTTGGGTTTTACGATTTTATACGCAGTGGAAAAATTAAATTTTAATAACAAACCGAACCAGAATTCAAGTAATTTGATTAATTGATTAAATCTAGGATTTTTGTTTTCTTACCATAAATGTAAAAGGGGCAAGAAATATGGAAAGAAGAGAGGAGACTCGCTCCAATGACACCCTACTTCGAGCTTTTAATTTAGCAGTTCGGATTTGAGACATCTCCAAAAGAATCTGTCCTCCACAAGTTTCCACACGAATAACCCTTGATTTGAAAACAAATACTTGTGTGCTATCACTTTCTCTTGATTTCTCATAAATCAAGAATTAAAAGAAACTCTGTGTTTTATTTTCTAAAAGAGAGAAAATGAATTTGGTGGCAAAATAATGAGAGTGTATGAAATCCTAGAAAATATAACATATTTGTAATAACCCGAATATTTTTTTTAAAAATTATTTCATATAATTAAATATTGATAATTTCGGTGTTATTGATCCTTTCTATCTTATATTATTATTATTATTTTATTTTATTGAATTGGTATATCTAGTTTCAAATTTAAATATTTATTCGAGAGCTATTGATATTATTATTTTTACATCATTTTAATTTATGCACACACTTTATTATTTTAATTGTCCTAACATTATATATATATCATTAATATTGTTTATTACTATTATTTATAGTATGATTTTACCTAGTGCTAGAATTATTATTATTGTTGTATATATATATATATATATATATATATATATATATATATATATAAATAAGTATGTTTTGAGTGGGTATATATATATATACACTTGTCACGACCCGAAACAAGGGCCATGACCGGCGCTAGGGAACGAGAATTCTTTCAAATTCGGAACCTATAGCAAGCCTTAAAATAAAATAAAAACATGCAATAATAATAATAATAACATAAATACATTATTCTGCAGTGGAAGATAAAATCATAATATTAAAATAATGATCCACCAAATGAAATTAAATTGAACAACTCATCTCATATATAAATAAACTTTTAATACAAATTTCAATTCAAATATTTGAAATACATAACTCACACAAATATAATACAGAAACTCCATAACTATATACAACTACTGCAGTGTCTAGATTATAAAATAAATCTCAGATAAGCAGTTTACATAGTGAAGCCGGGGTGGAAGAAATCTGGCGTATGGGTCTGCTACTAAGGTCTGAAGACGATGAGTCTCCTAAAAAATAGTCAACGAATAGGAGTCAGACCTCACTAATTGAATTGTTATAATATATATACATGCATACTAAATGACAATGCACACAGTCAATAGTATATGTAATAAATATATATACAGGCAATACACACAGATGCAGCAAAATCCTTTTATACATATTTACTGAAAATCACTGTTTATGAAGGATCAAATAGAACCCTAAAAAATCGCAACCTCAAAAAGTGTTAGACAACACTTTAGCTATACATGCTCAATTTTTCCAAATATATATTCACTTGTTCCATTTGGACAGTAGACTGGCCCCGAGACACTAAGTCAATCGAGCTCCAGCAGTCTGATTGTCAATGTGATTGGCCCCGAGACACTTGGTCAACCGAGCTCCAACAATCACACTCCCAAATCATATCACACATCAAATCAAATCAATCCGATCAATATCTACAAATAGGTTAGTAATATAGCCTAAATGCTATCAGCGTACTGGTACGTACTCGGTCCTAGTGCTGCCTACTAGGTAGCACGTTCTATTGATATCCTTCATTAATATATAAAACATACATTCATAAAAATAAATGATACATGAATTGAAAATAAATAGCAACATAAACCATATATATACTAAAAATATACCAAAAATAAACCAAGTATATTCCGAGTATATATACGTCAAATAAATTCAATTTAATTACAAAATAAACTAGAAATAAACCATAAATATACCTAAAAACATTTTAAGTATAATTCATTAATAAAGCATGCATATAGTTTAAAATATATCAAAATATACCAAAAATAAACCTAAGTACTAACTAAATCATTTATGCATAATTTACTAAAATAATCATACATTTCTAAAAACATGCATCCTAGAACATGTATATATAAAATAACAATTCACTGTTATTGCGCTCCACGAGATGGGTATGACGAGCCTGGTTCACTAGGCCTTGGTCTCGGCGCAACTAAACAAACAAATGACAACAGAAAATCAGAATAAATCTAACGAAAATTCCTAGAAACTCAATCTGGAATACTAGACACAGAATTAGAATTAGAATTTGACCGGACATCACGTTTTATGAGCATTCTATCGAAAATCGAATAGAACCTCCCCTGTAAAATGGACATCTCTCTACTCAAAGAGTAGAGCTGATCCTGCAAAGAAACACACTTTGAACTAACATAATATTCACAACCACAATCCTTCAGTTGGACTCCACACTACAATTCACCGACCAAGGTCTATAATCCACAAAGTAATTATAAAAATACTGAAAATGCCCTTTTATAATAAAAATATATTTTATAAATCCAAATTACATAATTAACCCTAAAACATGTTGAAACTCGATAAAAACTCATTTATTTAGAAAAATCGTATAATATATATATAATTTGAAAATAATTTATGAAAAATAGTTTTAATTAGTTAAAAATACTAAATAAGTTGTGGAAATTATTTTTATACCTTAAATAAATATTAAAACCAATTTAATTACATTTTTAACCAATTTACTGTCAAATTACCAAAATACCCCTATATATATAAATTCACTAAAATTAATCAAGAATTCACCAAAAATAATATAATTACTCAAAATTAATTTTCTCAATATATAATTCAATAATATCAATAAATATACTCAATTAACCAACTAATTTCAATAAAACACATAATTAACCTAATTTTTTAAAATTACATAAACTTAATAAATTCCAAAATAAATATATAAAATTCACAAAATTACCAATAAATTTATAAAATGTATTTCAACACCTATAATTACTATAAAACACAATTTCATAATTTAATTAATTAATTTTCAAAAATTAGAAAATAATAATAAAATAATAAAAAATTCACAAAAATCAAAATAAATTCCAAAAATTCTACAAAAATTACCACATGTATATCAAGATACAAGGATCAAATTTTGTGAAGGGAGTTTTCTTGAATCAATCAAATTAAAGCTCAAAAAAATTCAAAACCCTAAATGGCCGAAATTATAAAATTGAAACCTAGGGAAATCTAGACCATTTTAATTGAAAAAAAGCTTGGAATCACACTCACCGGAGCTCAAGGAGAAGATAGAGACCAGCGGTGTAAAAAACGGTAGCCGAAATCACATCGATCGGAGCTTGGGTCGAGTTTCAGACTTTCGGCTATTTTAAGCTTCTCCAACGCCGGAAACGAGTGCTGCTGGCGGCAGAACTGGCTGGGGACAATGGTGCCACACCGGGAGGCACACCAACGTCAAGGGGAAGGCTTGGAAGATGACGGAATGGCGAGGGAGGGTGATCAGAAAAATGAGGAAGAGAAATGACATAATTTATAAATTTATCAAATTTCTAATTTTTGTATATATATATAACTTTAACTTTAATTATAATATTATATATATTATATTCCAAATAAATTGTACACCACATGATTTAAAATAATTAATATATATACATATACACATGTTAATTAAAAATAAAACTAAACTATATATAATATACATAAATAAAATTAATAAACCCTAAATGTTAAATAAATAAATAAATAAATAAATAAATAAATATATATATATATATATATATATATATATATATATATATATATATATATATATATATATATATGTATATATTTTAATGCGAAAATTAAAATAATGCATGAACTCATGCAAACTCGTAAAACTATTTAAAATAATTAATATTAAATTATTTACGTTTTAATTTCCCCAAAATTAACATTCCCGAAAAAATTTTATGTAAAGAACTTAAAATAATTAAGAATAATTAAAATAACTTAATAATTATCAAACTCATGAAAATAATCATAAATGTATACAAAAATTATTAACACTGTATATTCCGAAGCAATTTAAAAATATCTAAAAACTCGGGATATTACAACACTACTTTAACTACCTACTATATATATATATAATCCTTTTTACCAAAAAGTTGGTAAAAAGTGTCCATAAACGGGTCATCAAAAATTTTCCTTCCCTTACAAATTTTTTTCTTCTTTTCTTTCTCTCTCCCGCCATCTTCTTTTTCTTCCTGTCACTGTTCCAACTCCCTCACGCCAAGCAGCACCACACCCCACCACTAGACCACCAGACCTCACCACCGGACGACCACCAGCACCTCCCTCTTCGTCTAGATGTTGGCAGCTACTGGTGAAGGCCATCTGGAGCTGTTGAAGTCACACACAGCAGCAATAGTAGCCTTCCTTCCGCCCTTGACTCTGTTTTTGGTGAGTTGATGGGTTAAGGGTAGTAGTTTTCTGGTTGATCTTAGTTGATTTCTGGTTGATTTTAATTAGTTGTCAGGTTGATTTTTAGTTGTTTATGGCTGTTGTTAGTTGATTTTGTGTTGATTTAATGTTTTTGTTGATTTTTATTATATTTACTAATTACCCAAAATTTTATTTTAATTATGTGATTAATTTTTGAGTTGATCTATACTTATATTAGTGGATCTAAATTAATTGAGGTTAATTTTGGTTAATAGTATATCAAAATTAATTTAGATCAATTAAGTTGATTTTTATGGAATTTTTGTATATTTATTTAGGTATTTTAAGTTTTATGTATATTTTGTTAATGTGGTTAATTAATTATTTTTGGTTGAATATTTGAGTTAATAAGTGTTAGTATATTATGTTAGTAATTTTAGTAGTGATAAAATAATTTTTGATAATTTATTTAATTTTTTTTAGAAATTATTATTATTATGTAAATTTTGAAATAGTAGGTAAGTGGTGTGTTTTTGTTGATATTATAATTAAATATTATGTTTTAGTTAATTTTGAGATAAAATGTGGTGTTAAAATAATTTTTATAAATAATTTATTATTTTTAGTTAATTAATACTAACTATTTTTGAAAATTTATTCAAAATTAAATTATTTTGTTTTGTGGTTTGAATGAGTTTTTAATTAATATTATAGTATATTTATACTAGTTGGGCAATTATAGTTTGAATTTGACAATTTTATGTTGAATATTTGGAAAGTTGGATTGTTATTAATATTATATTATTATTTGAAATTTTATTAAATTATGGTGGAAAATAATTTTATTTAGTGTTTTAAAAATTAAATAAATTATATTATGATTTATTATTAATTTTTATTATTTTTGGTGATTTACTAAATTAATATTTAGTATTTGCTTATTTGTATTTTTGGTGAACGTCAGTTGGGAATTGTGTAGTTTGCGGTCCCAACTCGAAGTGTTGTGCCACTGTGTAATTTTAAAGTGTATTTATTTGCAGGATTAACTCTACTTCAATAGAGGGATGACCGTTTTACAGAGAAAACTCTGCCGAATTTTTGATAAATTTCTCATAAAATGTGACACCGGGTCAATCCTAAAATTTTTATTCTGAGTTCGAATCAAGTCTTCCTTACAAACTCTAGAAGTTAGGTTTCTATTTTCTGATTATCATTTCCTTTTTTGTCTTTTAGCTACCCCTCCGGTTGCATCTACTAGTCGAGGTCGAACACGACGTGCCAAAGGAGCACCTTTATCTTGTAAGTTAATATTTGATTTAAGTGTCGGATTTTTAATTTAAATCATATTAAATTCTTATAAATTTAATTTTATGAGATTTTAGTCAGCATTATTCATAGGATTTTCCATGATTTAATTTATAGTTGATTTATTTTATTTTATTTTTTTATTTATTGTAATTTTCATTGTTTTATTTATTTTCTTTTATTTTTTAAATAAACCACGGTTGAACGGGCTACCTGATGGGTTTCATCAGGACCGTGTGCGCACTGATAAAATATGTTATTATTTAATTATATTACTGGAGCCGAAGGTCTGGTGATGTTTTGCTCTCGGACACCGCCAATAGTATAATATTTGTTTATTTAATAAATAATGGGGCCGAAGGTCTGGTGATGCTTTGCTCTCGAACACTGCCAATATAATTTTAATTTATATTTATTAAATCATTGGGGCTAATGGTTTGGTGATGCTTTGCTCTCGGACACCACCAGTGAAATTGGATTAAAAGATATGACTGTGGTTGTGTATCCTAGTGATGCCTTGCTTTCGGGATCCAGCAGTCTTGGATATAAATGAGTCATATGATTGTTAAAAATTTATAAATCGGGTTCTACCAAATGTTTATACTGAAACTATTTAAAAAGACATTTAAATATCTATTTCTTCTCTTTTAAAAATGGATTTATTATATGTATACCAAATGGTTGGAATAAAATTATATTATATTATATTATATTTCCATAAAATTTATTTTAATGAAGTTTTCAAACCGCATTCATTCCTTTATTAACTTACTCAGTGAGGTCTGACTCCCCTCAACTTATTTTTTTCAGAAGTTTGGGAGTTTTCTATTAGGCCTACTTCTCTCCGCCATGTAGCTTCATCACTAGCTATTCTACGTAGGTCTATTTAGTTGTGTTGTATTTACTTTCGTGTACCGCAGTAGAGAAAATTGTATAACTGCATACTTTATTTGGGATTTCATGTATTTATAATTTATGTACCGAGATACTATTTTTATAACTGATGTTTATTTATTTTATGCATTGATATTATGGTTTAAATTATATTGAGAAAAATCAGTTTGATAATGTGCATTGTGATTTTATTATTTAATGTAAGGTTTCAAAGTCTAAATATTTCCGCGTTTTTATTTTAAGGCTTACTATGTGCTTCGGTAGCTTTATGCTTTCCCATTCCCTAGTGCCGGTCACATGTCCCTGGGTTCGGGTCGTGACAATATTTATAGACATTTACATTAGGGTTTTCACTTATTAAACAACCTTTTAGTAATTTCTCACTTATTTTTATTATGATTTTATTTAAAATTAAATTAGAAATAATATTCTATTTATGCAAGATAACCTTTACCTTAAATAAATAAATAAATATTTTATTTATTTATTTATGTAGAGTTTATTTGGGATTGTTAAACCAATATTCATTTTGAACTTATTAGAAATGTGTGACCCTGTAAGTTCACATGACGTTAGTAGTGGATCTTAAATCTCTATTTAGACCTACAAGTCATAAGTGGCATCTAGCAAGACATTATGACTACTCAAGTCATGTGAAGTCAATAATCCGACATAACCTAATATATAGTGAATGTTCTAGTCCCTTTTGTCACATGATATCTTGATTGAATATAAGGCATAGATTATGTCATCCTTATAGAATTCAATTATGTAATTTCTTGATTCTAAGTAAACTGAGAATGATAACTCTTTATCAATTTACTTTAGCATGGCCCTACACTTTCCTCAGTCTATCTTATCAAGGGGCCCATAGATAACTTACTCATATTAAATGAAGGACAAATTCTTTCTCAATCACTCATATTCCTCACATAACTCATTTTATACCCAACAACAACCTATATTATCATCTGATTAAAGATAATGTAAGATTGTGTCAAAATACAAAATAGTTATGTAGAAATCCATGGTGATTTTAAGGTTAGAGGACTAGGCCAATATTATTATGATGAAAATTACTTATGACAATTATCTATGTGGTATTCCTATGATGGGTTAATCCAACACTTTATTTCTCAAATAAGTACGTATTAGTTGACTTAATATCTCATTTTCACGATTAATAAAACATAATCATCAATCAATATTGTACTAGCCATAATACATTGTTATGACTAGGGATAATTTGAATAGAACTCATATTTAATCTAAGGGTTTTACTATCAAGTCACATACTTGATGACCTTAGTAAGAATTGACTATTCAAGTAATTATCATAACACAAAATGATAATGAAAAATGCCTTTTTATTAAATAAAATGACAAAGTCAAAACATGGTCATACATGATTAACCTAGTGCATATCACTAACAATCTCCCACTTGCACTAGGCCTAATCTATATTAAAACCAATACCCATGGACCTAGTATAACTCTCATGCTTAGGTTGTGGAAGATGCTTAGGTTGTGGAAGAGGCTTAGTCAATGGATCAGCAACATTATCATTTGTAGGTACTCTAAATATCTTCACATCTCCTCTCTCAATGATTTCTCGAATGAGATTATAACACCTAAGTGTGTGTTTAGATATCTAACATGATCTAGGCTCATTAGCTTGAGCTATAACTCCATTATTGTTACAATATAAGTTCACTAGATTTGATATACTAGGAATAACACCTAGTCTTGTTATGAACTTCTTGATCCCTCCTTAGCTACTTCTGAGGCAACTATATACTCAACTTCTATTGTAGAATCAGTAATGGTGTTTTTCTTAGAACTCCTCTAGCTCACTACACCTCCATTCAAATAAAACACATAACCTAACTATGGTCGAAAATCATCTTTTTCATTGGAAGCTAACATTTGTGTAACCATTTACAACTAGCTCATCTTCCTTACCACCACATAGTAAAAATGCATCCTTAGTTTTTCTCAAGTACTTAAGGATATTTTTAATTGTTGTCCATTGAATTTCACCTAGCTCTAACTAGTATGTGCTTGTTGCGCTTAAGGCATATGAAACATCAGGTCGGGTATATAACATTGCAAACATGATAGATCCAATAGTAGAAGCATATGGAATCTTACTTATGCGGTCTCACTCATCTTATGTCATAGGACACTAAGTCTTGGTGAGACTAATGCCATGTGATATTGGTAAGAATCCTCTCTTAAAGTCTTACATGTTAAACTTGTTCAATACCTTATCAATGTAAGTGCTCTGACTTAAGTCAATAAGCCTTTTAGATCTATCTATATAGATCTTGATGCCTAATATATAAGTGGCTTCACCCAAGTCTATACCATGTGTTTGTTTGAAACCCTTTTTAACCAGTTTTGCCTTAAAGGTATACATATTATCATCCATGTCTGTTTTCTTTTTAAAAACCCATTTGTGTCTAATAGTTTTTAAGCCCTCAGTTGGGTCAATCAAGGTCCAAACTTGATTATTATACATGGATTGCATTTTTTATTTTATGGCTTCTAGCCATTTCTCAGAGTCAGGACTATTTATGGCCTCATGATAGGATATAGGCTCACTTTAATCCACAATCAACACATCATTATCATCAATTATAAGATATTCGTATCTCATAGGGATTTGACATGTCCTACCATACCTCCTTAGGCCTTTTGGTACTTGTGCAGGTTCAACAGTTACTTGTTAATCTAGTTACAATTCCATACTTGGTACAATGTTATTTTGTGGGTCTTGAATTTCTTCAAGTTGGACTATGCTCCCACTAGATCCTTTGGAAATAAATTCTTTTTCCAAAAATACACCATTTCAAGCAACAAACACTTTTTTCTAAAAAACATTGTAGAAATAATATCCAATAGTTTCTTAAGGATATCCCACAAAAAGGCATTTATCATATTTAGGTGCTAGTTTGTCTGAGATTTGATGCTTCATATAAGCATCACATCCCCAAATCTTAAGAAAAGAAAAATTGGGAGGTTTTCCGGCCCACATCTCATATGGTGTCTTTTCAACTTTGTTGGAACTTTATTTAAAATGAATATAGTAGTTTCTAAAGCATATCCCCAAAAAGAGATTGAAAGATTATATTGACTCATCATTGATCGAACCATATCCAATAAAGTCTGATTTCTCTGTTCTGACACACCATTCCATTGTGGTGTACCTAAAAGAGTCAATTGTGAAATAATCCCACAATCTCTAAGATGATATATAAATTCTTGGCTTAAATATTTACCACCTCGATCAGATATTAGTATTTTAATATTTTTACCAAGTTTGTTTTGTACTTTATTCTTAAAAACTTTAAACTTTTCAAAAGATTCAGATTTATGTTTCATTAGATAGATATAACAATATCTATTAAAATCATCTATGAAAGAGATGAAGTACTGAAAACCTCCTATAGCAGTTGAGGTTAATAGTCCACATACATCTGAATGTATAAGACCCAATAAATCATTAGCTCTCTCACCTTTACCAGTAAAAGGCATTTTAGTCATTTTTTTTAGTAAATAAGATTCACATGTTTCAAATGATTCATAATCAAATGAATTCAAAAGCCCATTTTGGTGAAGCTTTGAAATGCATTTCTTATTTATATGGCCTAAACGACAATGCTAGAGATAAGTAGTGCTTAAATCATTAGATTTAAAGTTCTTTGTATTAATGTTATAGATTGACTTTTCATTAGTGTCTTCAACATTTAGAACATAAAGACCACTAGTGCATGGAGAAAATCCATAGAAAATGTTATCATGATAAATATTGCATTTATTATTCCTAATAATAAATTCAAAACCTTTCTTGTCCAAACAAGAAATAGACATAATATTCATACATATAGTAGGCACATAATAATAATTTTCTAAATTTAAAACAAGTCCACTAGACAAAGTTAACTAATAAGTCCTTATAGCTAAAGCAGCAACGCTTGCTCCATTGCCAACTCGTAGGTCCACTTCACCTCTAACGAGTGATCTACTCCTTTTTAAACCCCGTACATTAGTATAAATGTGAGATCCTGATCCAATATCTAATACCCAATAATCAGAAGTAGACAAATTAATTTCTATAACATGAATAACTAAAGAGGTAGTCATATTACCCTTATTCTTATTCAGATCATTCAAATATAGCTCACAATTTCTTTTCCAATGACCTGGCTCATTACAAAAAAAGCATATTCTCTCCTTTGGTGGCTTTGCTTGGGGTTCAGCTTTGAACTTGGGCTTAGGCTTCAATTTTGGCTTTTGAAAGCCTTTGGGAGCCTTGCCCTTGCCCTTTCTAACTTTTTTCATACCCTTTCCCTTGTTGACCATTAGAATATCCTTGGTCAAATTCTTGATATTCTTTTTAGCAGTTTTAAGCATCCTATGCAACTTTGAAATAGTTTTTTCCATACTATATATTAAAATTCATGATGAAACCATCATAAGCTTCAAGCAAAGATTAGAGAATGATATCAATAGCCAATTATTTTTCAATCTTAAGACTAGGCTTGTCCAAGTGTTTAAGATGACCCTTTATCTTGAGAACATAAGGACTGATAGAGCAGCTGGTAGTAAACTTGTAAGAGAGCAATGCCCTGATGGTATTGAATCTTTCAATTATAGCTTTCTTTTTAAACATTTCCTTGAAATGGCCTATCATAGTATAAGCCTCCATTTTCATCAATTGCTTTTGAAGCTCAAACTCCATGCATCAAGCATGAGATAAGTGACATCAACTGAATCATTGAGATGGTTACTTTAAGCATCCATTTGTGCTCTAGGAGCATTAGGAGATGGTTCCTCTATGATGGGTTGATCAAGGATATATTCCTTTCTTTCTTACCTAAGAACAATTCTTAGATTTCTGTACCAGTCAAGAAATTTAGTCCCATTTAGCTTATCCTTCTCAAAGATCAATTTCAGTGACATGGTAGGTGCAGTGTTTGATGTCATTATCTACAATAAATATATATATAGTATATTCAATTTTATTATAAAAGATGCATAATAAAACTCCCACTAAATTTTCATAAATTATAAAACCCTCAAAAATTAACAATTGAAATTTCTTAGTAGGCCAAGATCCATATTTCACCCTACTTTAAGTAAGCTTTGGCTTATCACTTAAAGTGTGGCTATTTAGGTAGGTAAAAATTTACCAATTACATCTCATGTAATTCTTGGATAATAAAATATCATGCATACTAGCACATCCTATCAAATGCCCTAGGTCCAAAACTATTTTGATAACCTAGTTAAGTCTAACCAATTCAAATATATGGATATCACCATTATCCATCTTATCTTAATTAGATGGCTTTATACATAATGCTTTGGTATAACCTATATATAGCAATATAAATCTTGATAAGTGTTGATTAATGGGAGACTTAATATTAAATGAGGGTGTAATACCCTACATATTACTTAAATAAATAGGGGTATTTTTTTTATTTATGTATTTATTTTATTTTATTTTATCAAATTATACTATAAATTGTTATTTTTCCATCATATTATATTTATTTATTTTATGATTGTTATTATCGTGATTATTATTATTATTTTCATTATCGCTATTAGTGTTATTTTAAATTATATTAAAGTTATTAGCTACATGTATGTCTATAAACAAATAAATATATGAATATATATATTTATAAATATATGCATATATGTATATTTATAAATATAGATGTAGGGTTTAATTATTATATTATATGTGTATGTATATTAGTAGGTTAAGTGTATATATGTATATAATATCTATGTATATGTATATCTAATTATATGTATGAGTATGTATAGATATATATATATATATATATATATATATATAAAGGAAACAAAAACAGAGCCAAAGCTCCTCCCTCTCCCCCATCAGCGCGACACCCTCGACCACCACCATCATTGTGCCTCCCCCACCTCCGGTTGCCATCTGCTACTTCCTCTTCCTTCTCCCTCGCCTCCAGTCACCTCCAGAGCCGTTGGAAGCCGCTGGAAGAGAGAAGCCGAGAGTTTGCTCCAAACTCACCCAAGCTTCGTCCGGCCACCATTTTCCTCCATTCCGGTGCCAATCTCCTCCCCTTGCACTGGTGAGGCTCATTCTAAGCTTTGTTTAAGCTTTGGTTATGAATTGATTGAGTTTTGGTTGATTTTCAGTTTGTGAACTCTAGGGTTTCAAATTTTTTTTTAACTTGATCTAGCTTGATTCATGTAAACTCCCTTTACAAATGTGATTCCTAGTAGCTCAATCTACCTCTAGGAATTTTTGTATAATTTTTGGAATTTATTTTGATTTTTGGTGAATTTTTGAATATTTTAATAATATTTTAGGAATTTTCAGGAATTAATTATAAAAATAATAAATAATAATAATATTTGGTATTTTGGTGTTATTATGAGTTGATATAAATTTTAGGGTAAAGAAAATAAATTTTTTAGAATATTATACAATTTTTAGGAATTTCTATACTTTATGTCAAAATTTAATAATTAAGCTAATTTCGAAAATTATGGTTAAAAATTATGGAATTTTAATAATTGAGGTTATTAGTGAATATTATAAATTTTAGAACTCAAATTATAATTTTTGAGATTTTTATACTATTTTTATAATTATATTTGAGTTTATGCCAAATTTGATTTTTTGTTTAAATAATAATTTTTGGGAGAAAATTTTTGGTTGATCAAATATTTTAATTATATTAGGGAGGTTTATTTTAAGAAAATAAATTTTTGGCATGATTAAAGAATTTTAAGGAAAATTTTTAGTATATATAGCACATTATGTAATTTATATATTCTAGGGGTAAAAATGTAATTTTACACTAAGTATGATATATAAATATATTTTAATTAGTTTATTAATATTTAAAGGGTTTAGATAAATTTTATAAATTAATTGATATAATTTCCTAAGTAGTGTAAAATCTTAAATGTCCAATTTCCAATATATATATATATATATATATTCATATAATACAATATGAAGGTTTTAATTTGGATAATAATTATATATATATATATATATATATATATTGTGGTGATGGAATACAAATTTAATTGTTCAATTTTGAATAATTGAGATTTTATATAACTTTCATTTATTCTAGTATGTATGTATGTGAAATATATATGTGAGGAATAAATATTATTAATTCTTAATATTTTATTGAGTTGTGATCTCGGTCGGGGCAAATTGTAGTTTTGGGAGCCCGACTCGAGTGTGAATGGTTGTGTATATTGGAAGTGCATTTTCTATGCAGGTCTGGCTCTACCTTTGGTAGAGAGATGTCCATTTTACAGAGGAGACTCTGTCGAAATTTCGATACATTTTCTCGTAAAATGTGATACTCGTAAAATTTCTACTGTTAGTTAGGTTAAATCCTGTCTGTCGAGTCTCGTCCGATTTTCCTCGAGTCAGTCTAGAATTTTATTATTTTGTTGATTTCTGATTTCGATTCCTTAGTCATATTTTAAAAGTCGATTCATTATTTTTCTTTTAGAGCATATCGGAGTAGAAGCTGTGAGACCGAGGCAAACGCGTGGTCGTCAGCCTTCACATTCATCCTGTAAGTCGATAAAATGATATGTGTGTGTGTTTTAATTAACAAATGTGTGCGCTCATATTTTAGTATTGATTATATGGTTTATTTAATTTAATGTTGCTATTTAAGATTTATATACATTTTATTTATTTAAAATCGATTTTGAGAAATTTTGGTAGAACGGGCTACCTGGTGGGCTTCACCAGGACTATGTGCACATGGTAGAGATTGAGAGATGGATCCGTAATATATATGATTGGTGAATGTTAAACTGGGACGGGTGCCTCGGTAGAAGCCTTAGCTCTCGGGGACCGCCAGTGATTGAAAAGTCAATAATGGACTGGGATGGGTGCCTCGATTGATGCCTTAGCTCTCGGGGACCGCCAGTGCCATATATTTGGATTAAGTGAATGGCTACAGCTTGGTGCCTCGGTTGATGCCCTTGCTCTCGGGGACCGGTAGTCTAGTTGGAATAAGTGGGCCCAATTGGCCATATAGATTGTTGGGTTTAGGGTTCTACCGAGATTTTTCAAAAGTTATAAATATATATATTAAATTATTTTCGCTATAAACATATATAGTTTTCAAAAAGGTTTTCAAACCATACAGCTCTTTTTATTGACTTACTCAGTGAGGTCTAATTCCCCTCAATTTATTTTTTCAGGAGCTTGGGAGTTTGACCTCAGACTACCTCCACGCCGGGTTTCTTCTTCACCAGCTATTTTATGTAGGTCATTGTAAGCTGTACTGTGTGTTAATCTAGGTTATTGCAGTAGTATATGTATTAAATATTTGTATGGTTTAAACATAATTATGTAATTCATTTGTGTAAACCACGCTTATGTATAAGATTTAAGTTCAATTTATAATATGAGATGTTGAAGCACATTATTATTTAAGCAGTTGAAATTGTGTATCCTGAGAAAAATTAGTTTGATAATGTGTTCTGTTTTATAGTAAAGTTTAAAATATGAATGGTTTTATTTTCTTTTCCTTTAGGCTTACTACGGGTTTCGGGGGCCTTATACTTACCCATTCCCTAGTGCCGGTCACGTGCCCTCAGGTTCGGGTCGTGACAAAGTTGGTATCAGAGCTTAAGTTTGATTAATTGTCTAAGTCTGTCTTTCTATGTAACTACTGTAGCTTTAGGATTGATAATTGTCTTGAGATGTTATTGTTTCTAATTCCGCATTGGTTTAAATATTCTTACCCCATTTTAAATTCAATTTTTCCTTGTCTTCTTTTTATAATGAGGCATGTGCGTACCAACACAAAAGTTAATCCGACCCTTAGGCTTGATGAGCAGTCTATGCACGATGAGGTTCCCCTTCCTGCTCCACATCGTAGGGGCAGAGGTAGAGGTAGAGGTCGAGCCAGGGTAGCTACAGCTGAGATTCCTGATCAGCAGCCAGTCGAGCCTGAAGCCCCAGCTGTTGACCCTACAGCCTTTGCAGTTGGACTAGCAGGGATTAATCAGGGTCTAGCAGCATTGAATCAGGTGATGCCCTTTGTATAGCAAATGCTTCAGCAAAGGAACCAGGGTATGTCAGACACTGAAGCAGCCCTTCTTTACTCTCAGATCGGTAGAGTTTCTTTCGATGGTACGGGTGATGCCTTAGACTTCATTAATGCGATTGAGGCACGCACCAGGACTAGACATACGGATTATCAGAGGATTATGATTGTGGAGTTATTGATTCAGGCAGCCGCTCAGGATTGGTTTATGCAGTCGATTCAGCCATCGATGCACGAGCTGACTTGGCTAGAATTTAAGGACCGCTTTTTGAGATTTTTCTGTCCTCCAGCCACCAGAGATGCCTACAGGTGGCAGCTACTCCATATCACTAGAGGCGATAGGTCAGTGGAGGATTACACCAGAGAGTTTAATAGGCTGTCCCGACATGCAGAGGATATCAGGAGGGACCCTTACCGTGCAGTGGAGTTGTATGTTACTGGATTGGGACCCGCTTTTATTAGTATGCGTACCGAGGACCGCACCCTGGAGAGTGTGATTGAGGAGGCCCGTTTGATTGAGAGGCGACATATCCGCCAGGGCACCATGTAGACCCTTATATGATCGGAGGCAGTGGATACGGTGTAGCTCCCGGATACCAGCAGTCAGCATTTCACATCGGCAGTTCGAGTCAGCAGGCTGCGGGTAGTTCTCAGCAGAGTGGTAGGAGGTCCAGGACTCACCGAGTTGGCCGACATGGATATGCTTCAAACAGGAGAATTGTCAGGAGTCACAAATTCGGTGCAGGAGTTAGTAGTAGCAATAGTGGGCAGAGTTCCGGGCAGAGTAGTTCTGGGTCTGGAGCCAGTGCTTGCGCAAGTTGTGGACGATTTCATCAGGGCCCGTGTCATATATTGACGGGCGCTTGCTTCAGATGTGGGCAGGTTGGACATCTTGCCAGAGCTTGTCCCCACTCCGGATACCAGCCACAGTACGTTCAGGGTTCATCTTCATCAGTGGCTCAGCCCTACTATCCGATGCCTCAGCAGTATAGAGCACCCATACAGCCACAGTAAAGATCGCCTCAGCCTATGAGTCAGTAGGGTCGAGGTTCAATTGGTAGACCTAGCGTACGTGGTTTTGCGCAGCCTTCGACTTCTCAGTAGGCAGGTCATGGTCACGCTCGAGTGTTCACTTTGACACCGTAGGATGTTCAGACTTCGAATGCAGTGGTAGCAGGTATTCTCTCAGTCTGTGCATGCGATGCTAGAGTGTTATTTGATCCCGGTGCTTCACATTCCTTTATTTCTCCTGTGTTCGCTTCGAGAATCGAGTGGCAGCCTTCTAGGTTGTCCTTTCCTCTATCTGTTTTGACTCCTTTTAGTGATGAGTTGGAGACAGATGTCTTCTTTCCTTCATGTCCGGTGATAGTTGATGGTAGAGAATTATGGGCGGACTTAGTATTGCTCGACGTATTGGAATTCGATGTCATTTTGGGCATGGATTGGTTGTCGAGGTATTATGCCTGTATAAATTATAGAGAGAAAGAAGTGGTGTTCAGAATTCTAGATGAAGAAGAATTCTGTTTCAAGGGTGAAAAGAGCTCCATGCCTCATAATCTCATTTCTGCCATTACAGCCCGGAAGATGCTTAGAAGGGGTTGTCAGGGATACTTGGCAGTGGTAAGAGATGTTGAGAAGGAGAATGTGGCAATTGAGCAAGTGCCAGTGGTGTGTGAATTTTTGGATGTCTTTCCTAAAGAATTACCAGGATTACCACCAGACAGAGAGATAGAGTTCTGTATCGACGTCATACATAGTACGGATCCTATTTCTATGCCACCTTACAGAATGGCACCAGCTGAACTACAGGAGCTAAAAGAGCAGTTGCAAGAGTTGCTTGATAAGGGTTTCATCAGACCCAGTACATCGCCTTGGGGTGCTCCGGTGTTGTTCGTGAAGAAGAAGGATGGTAGCCTTCGCCTTTGTATCGACTATAGGCAGTTGAATAAGGTCACCATCAAAAACAAGTACCCACTTCCGAGGATCGATGATCTATTTGATCAACTTCAAGGTGCGACATGCTTCTCTAAAATAGACCTGAGATCTGGGTATCATCAGTTGAGGATCAGAAGAGGTGATGAGCCCAAGATAGCCTTCCAAATAAGATATGGCCATTATGAGTTTTTAGTAATGTCCTTTGGGTTGACTAATGCTCTAGTAGCCTTTATGGACTTGATGAATCGGGTATTTAGGCCATACTTGGATCGGTTTGTGATAGTTTTCATTGATGATATCTTGGTTTATTCCAAGAGTGAGACTGAGCATGTGATGCATCTGAGAAGGGTACTTCAAACTTTAAGGGAGCACAGGTTGTATGCCAAATTGTCAAAGTGCGAGTTCTGGTTGCATCAAGTGGCATTTCTAGGCCACGTGGTTTCTCGAGATGGTATACAGGTGGACCCTAAGAAGATAGAGGCTATTATAGAGTGGTCAAGGCCGACTACAGTTAAGGAAGTATGGAGTTTCCTGGGTCTAGTAGGCTATTACAGAAGATTTGTGAAGGACTTCTCTAGAATTGCTGCACCTTTGACACGGTTGACCCAGAAGAATGTTAAGTTTGTATGGACGGACAAATGTGAAGAGCATTTTCAATTGTTGAAGAACTTGTTGACGTCGGCCCCAATTCTAACTTTACCCTCTGGGAATGAAGGTTATACAGTGTATTGTGATGCTTCCAGAGTAGGATTGGGCTATGTGTTGATGCAAAATGGCCAAGTGATTGCTTATGCTTCGAGGCAGTTGAAGAAGCACGAGCAGAACTATCCTACTCACGACTTAGAGATGGCAGCTGTGGTGTTTGCTTTGAAAATATGGAGGCATTATTTGTATGGAGTGACGTGTGAGATATACATTGATCACAAGAGCTTGAAATATATTTTCCAGTAGAAGGACTTGAATCTGAGGCAGAGGAGATGGATGGAACTCCTTAAGGATTATGACTGCTCCATTTTATACCATCCAGGTAAGGCGAATGTTGTTGCGGATGCCTTGAGTAGAAAATCAGCAGGCAGCCTTGCCCATATTAGCACGGAGAGAAGGCCCATTATCAAGGAGTTGCATGGATTAATCGATCAGGGATTACAGATGAAGGTTACCCGAAAGTGTCTTTTAGCTCAATTCAGTGTACGATCAGTATACTTGGATCGGGTTAAGGCAGCTCAGAGCAGAGACCCCCAGTTGCAGAGAATCATGTGTGAAGTGTAACAAGGGTAGTCACGGGACTTTATGATTGATAGAGAAGGTGTATTGCGGTTGGGCACTAGGATTTGTGTGCCAGATGTTGATGACTTGAGAAAGGAGATCATGGAAGAAGCACATTTTTCTGCATATAGTGTTCATCCGGGTTCTACCAAGATGTATCATAATCTAAAGGATACATATTGGTGGAATGGAATGAAGAAGGACATTGCAGAGTTTGTATCCAGGTGCCTGACTTGCCAGCAAGTAAAGCTTGAACATCAGAGACCCTCAGGACTGTTGCAACCCATGCCAATTCCTGAATGGAAATGGGATATGATAGCCATGGATTTCGTGACTGGGCT
Organism: Mallotus nudiflorus; assembly: GCA_947683625.1. NCBI lineage: Eukaryota > Viridiplantae > Streptophyta > Magnoliopsida > Malpighiales > Euphorbiaceae > Mallotus > Mallotus nudiflorus. Next base: position 3,273,557 of record CANTUR010000002.1, read on the forward strand.
ACCTCAAACTACTGGAGGTTATGACGCTATTTGGGTGATTGTTGATAGGTTGACTAAATCAGCACACTTTCTGCCTATAAAGAAGACGTACTCTACTGATAGACTGGCAAGACTTTATGTCAATAGGATTGTTTGTCTACATGGAGTACCTGTGAGCATAGTGTCGGATAGAGGAACCACCTTTACCTCAGTCTTTTGGCAAGAATTACACAAGGCCTTAGGTACCATATTGGATTTTAGTACGGCCTTCCACCCTCAGACGGATGGTCAGTCAGAGAGGACCATCCAGACGTTAGAAGATATGCTGAGGATGTGTGTAATGGATTTTGGAGGACAATGGGATTCACACTTGCCATTGATTGAGTTTGCTTATAATAACAGCTATCATGCTAGCATCGAGATGGCTCCGTATGAGGCACTATATGGTAGGAAGTGTAGATCACCTTTGTGTTGGGAGATTGGTGAGAGGCAGTTAACGGGACCAGAGTTAGTACAGATCACTTCAGAGAAAGTCCCCATTATTCAGCAGCGATTAAAGACAGCCTTTAGTAGACAGAAGAGCTACGCTGACCCTAGGAGGAAGGATGTATCCTTCATGGTTGGAGACATGGTGTTCCTGAAGGTGTCTCCAATGAAAGGAGTTATGAGATTTGGCAAGAAGGATAAGCTAGCTACCAGATACGTTGGACCGTTTGAGATTCGGTCTAGAGTAGGTGAAGTGGCGTATAGGTTGGTGTTACCACCAGAGCTATCGAGAATCCATCCTGTATTTCATATGTCCATGCTAAGAAAATACGTCCCTGATCCGTCTCACGTGTTGCAACCTCAAGCCGTAGAGCTTAGCGACGATTTGACTTACGAGGAGTACCCGGTGGCGATTGTGGATCACCAAATCCGACAGCTGCGAACTAAGGAGATACCGATGGTGAAGGTGCTATGGAGTAACCATTCCGTAAAGGATTGCACTTGGGAAACTGAAGCCGAGATGCGAGTTTCGTTCCCGTTTCTCTTTCCTTCTTAGCCTTGTAATTCCTCTTTTCTTTTTTTTCTTGAATTCGAGGACGAATTCGTATAAGGAGGGGAGATTGTAATACCCTACATATTACTTAAATAAATAGGGGTATTTTTTTATTTATGTATTTATTTTATTTTATTTTATCAAATTATACTATAAATTGTTATTTTTCCATCATATTAGATTTATTTATTTTATGATTGTTATTATCGTGATTATTATTATTATTTTCATTATTGCTATTAGTGTTATTTTAAATTATATTAAAGTTATTAGCTACATGTATGTCTATAAACAAATAAATATATGAATATATATATTTATAAATATATGCATATATGTATATTTATAAATATAGATGTAGGGTTTAATTATTATATTATATGTGTATGTATATTAGTAGGTTAAGTGTATATATGTATATAATATCTAATTATATGTATGAGTATGTATATATATATATATATATATATATATATATATATATATATATATATATATATATATATATATATATATATATATATGTATAGATGAAGGAAACAAAAACAGAGCCGAAGCTCCTCCCTCTCCCCTATTAGCGCGACGCCCTCGACCACCACCATCACTGCGCCTCCCCCACCTCCGACCGCCGTCTGCTGCTTCCTCTTCCTTCTCCCTCGCCTCCGGTCACCTGTAGAGCCGCCGGAAGCCGCTGGAAGAGAGAAGCCGAGAGTTTGCTCCAAACTCACACAAGCTTCGTTCGGCCACCATTTTCCTCCATTCTGGTGCCAATCTCCTCCCCTTGCACCGGTGAGGCTCATTCTAAGCTTTGTTTAAGCTTTGGTTATGAATTGATTGAGTTTTGGTTGATTTTCAGTTTGTGACCTCTAGGGTTTCAAATTTTTTTTAACTTGATCTAGCTTGATTCATGTAAACTCCCTTTACAAATGTGATTCCTAGTAGCTCAATCTACCTCTAGGAATTTTTGTATAATTTTTGGAATTTATTTTAATTTTTGGTGAATTTTTGAATATTTTAATAATATTTTAGGAACTTTCGGGAATTAATTATAAAAATAATAAATAATAATAATATTTGGTATTTTGGTGTTATTATGAGTTGATATAAATTTTAGGGTAAAGAAAATAAATTTTTTAGAATATTATATAATTTTTAGGAATTTCTATACTTTATGTCAAAATTTAATAATTAAGCTAATTTCGAAAATTATGGTTAAAAATTATGAAATTTTAATAATTGAGGTTATTAGTGAATATTATAAATTTTAGAACTCAAATTATAATTTTTGAGATTTTTATACTATTTTTATAATTATATTTGAGTTTATGCCAAATTTGATTTTTTGTTTAAATAATAATTTTTGGGAGAAAATTTTTGGTTGATCAAATATTTTAATTATATTAGGGAGGTTTATTTTAAGAAAATAAATTTTTGGCATGATTAAAGAATTTTAAGGAAAATTTTTAGTATATATAGCACATTATGTAATTTATATATTCTAGGGGTAAAAATGTAATTTTACACTAAGTATGATATATAAATATATTTTAATTAGTTTATTAATATTTAAAGGGTTTAGATAAATTTTATAAATTAATTGATATAATTTCCTAAGTAGTGTAAAATCTTAAATGTCCAATTTCCAATATATATATATATATATATATATATATATATATATATATATATATATATATATATATATATATATATATATATATATATATATGTATATATATATATATATATATATATATATATATATATATATATTCATATAATACAATACGAAGGTTTTAATTTGGATAATAATTATATATATATTGTGGTGATGGAATACAAATTTAATTGTTCAATTTTGAATAATTGAGATTTTATATAACTTTCATTTATTCTAGTATGTATGTATGTGAAATATATATGTGAGGAATAAATATTATTAATTCTTAATATTTTATTGAGCTGTGATCTCGGTCGGGGCAAATTGTAGTTTTGGAAGCCCGACTCGAGTGTGAATGGTTGTGTATATTGGAAGTGCATTTTCTATGCAGGTCTGGCTCTACCTTTGGTAGAGAGATGTCCGTTTTACAGAGGAGACTCTGCCGAAATTTCGATAGATTTTCTTGTAAAACGTGATACTCGTAAAATTTCTATCGTTAGTTAGGTTAAATCCTGTCTGTTGAGTCTCCTCCGATTTTCCTCGAGTCAGTTTGGAATTTTATTATTTTGTTGATTTTTTATTTCGATTCCTTAGTCATGTTTTAAAAGTCGATTCATTATTTTTCTTTTAGAGCATATCGGAGCAGAAGCTGTGAGACCGAGGCAAACGCGTGGTCGTCAGCCTTCACATTCATCCTGTAAGTCGATAGAATGATATGTGCATGTGTTTTAATTAACAAATGCGTGCGCTCATATTTTAGTATTGATTATATGGTTTATTTAATTTAATGTTGCTATTGAAGATTTATATGCATTTTATTTATTTAAAATCGATTTTGAGAAATTTTGGTAGAACGGGCTACCTGGTGGGCTTCACCAGGACTATGTGCACATGGTAGAGATTGAGAGATGGATCCGTAATATATATGATTGGTGAATGTTAAACTGGGACGGGTGCCTCGGTAGAAGCCTTAGCTCTTGGGGACCGCCAGTGATTGAAAAGTCAATAATGGACTGGGATGGGTGCCTCGGTTGATGCCTTAGCTCTCGGGGACCGCCAGTGCCATATATTTGGATTAAGTGAATGGCTACGGCTTGGTGCCTCGGTTGATGCCCTTGCTCTCGGGGACCGGTAGTCTAGTTGGAATAAGTGGGCCCAGTTGACCATGTAGATTGTTGGGTTTAGGGTTCTACCGAGATTTTTCAAAAGTTATAAATATATATATTAAATTATTTTCGCTATAAACATATATAGTTTTCAAAAAGGTTTTCAAACCGTACAGCTCTTTTTATTGACTTACTCAGTGAGGTCTGATTCCCCTCAATTTATTTTTTCAGGTGCTTGGGAGTTCAACCTCAGACTACCTCCATGCCGGGTTTCTTCTTCACCGGCTATTTTATATAGGTCATTGTAAGCTGTACTGTGTGTTAATCTAGGTTGTTGCAGTAGTATATGTATTAAATATTTGTATGGTTTAAACATAATTATGTAATTCATTTGTGTAAACCACGCTTATGTATAAGATTTAAGTTCAATTTATAATATGAGATGTTGAAGCACATTATTATTTAAGCAGTTGAAATTGTGTATCCTGAGAAAAATTAGTTTGATAATGTGTTCTGTTTTAAAGTAAAGTTTAAAATATGAATGGTTTTATTTTCTTTTCCTTTAGGCTTACTACGGATATCGGGGGCCTTATGCTTACCCATTCCCTAGTGCCGGTCTCGTGCCCTCAAGTTCGGGTCGTGATAGAGGGTTTAGTTAATTTTTATCTTATTTAATTATTGTTATATTGCATCACATACATGACATTATATGGCATCACATGCATAACATACTAACATGATAAGATAAATGTGAAATAGCATGGCCCATAACTAAGTTGATCTTCATAAGCCAATATGAAGATCAAAGGTTAAACCTAAGTGATATTACAAATATAAATTGAGCCTTTAATTTGAATCTCCATCTTTTGCCATGGACCTCCTCCTTGGGCTCCCACCTTGGATCTCCACCATGGGCCTCCGACTTGAATTTTCATCTTGGGTCTTGATTTGCATTGCATGTTGTGATTGAAACTATTCTAATACTATCTAATAAAATAAAATAAAATAATTACAATAAATAAAATGACTTGTGGGCCATATTTAAAAATTACAACCTAATAAAATAAAATTAATAAAATCCAATCACATTGGTTCAAGACCATGCTATGCACCATGCATTTAACAATAAACACATATTCCAAAATAATTCAATTTAAAAATTAATGAAATTATTATGTTAAAAAAAAGCATGACGAGTCCCCGAAGGTAAACAATTTACCTTAACTCTTTGAATGAGTTGTTACCAAAACCTTAAAACAACAATAATTTTCGTAATCAAATTACTATCTGATTGATATGTTCAAAATAGATCATTTTTTTATTTTTATGTTTAACATTTAAACAACCGCCACCATTAACCCTAATTTATTCGTAAATCATATTACAGAATATATTCTAAATAAATTTATTATATATAATATGTTTAACACTTAAACATACTGCCTTTGACAGAAATCTGTATAATCAAAATATTCATGTTTCAACATTAAACAAAAATAAAATTTTTTTTTTAAACATAATACTTATTTTGATTTCTTAAAACAATATACATAACACTAAAAATGATAATTCTGGTCACCGTTTAATCATATTAAACAATTATAAACATGAATCAAATTAATGTTTAATATTGTTTTCATATAGATTGTAATTAATCATCATAAAATCAAAACTATTTGGATAAAATTCCTTTTAAAAAATGAATCACTTAAACACACATATATCACATATATACAGAATCAAATTAATCAAATCACAAGTGGCTCTAATACCATTATTGGGTTTCACAATTCCATATGCAGTGGAAAATTTAAATTTTAATAACAAATCAGAACCAAAATCCAAGTAATTTGATTAATTAATTAAATTTAGGATTTTTATTTTCTTACCACAAACATAGAAGGGGAAAGAAATTTGAAAGAAAGAAAGCAAGCTCACTTTAGTGACACCCTACCTCAAGCTTTTAATTTAATAGTTCGGATTTAAGACGTCTCCAAAAGAATCCATCCTCCATAAGTGTCCATACGAATAGCCCTTCATTTGAAAATGAATACTAGTGTGCTAGCACCTTCTCTTGATTTCTAACAAATCAAGAATTAAAAAGAACTCTATGTTTTATTTTCTAAAAGAGAGAAAATGAATTTGGTGGTAGAATAATAAGAGTGTGTGAAACCCTAGAGAATATAACATATTTATAGACATTAGTGTTTATATTATTAATATTATAATCAAATTTCAATTAATATTATTACATTAATGTTTCACTTACTAAATAACCTTTTGGTAATTTCTCACTTATTTTTATTTTGATTTTTTTAAAATTAAATCAGAAATAATATTTTATTTATTTAAGATAACCTTTACCTTAAATAAATAAATAAATATTTTATTTATTTATTTCCATAGAGCTTATTTGGGCTTGTTAAACCTATATTCATTTTGGACTTGTTTAAAGTGTGTGACCTTGTAGGTTTACATGACGTTGGTAGTGGGCCTTATATCTCTATTTAGGCCTACAAGTCATAAGTGGCCTCTAGCAAGACATTATGACTACCCAAGTCATGTGAAGTCAATAATTTGACATAACCTAATATATAGTGAATATTCTAGTCCTTTTGTCACATGACATCTTGATTAAAATAAGGCATAGATTATGTCATCCTTATAGAATTTAATTAAATAATTCCTTGATTCTAAGTAAACTGAGAATGATAACTCTTTATCAATTTACTTTAGCATGACCATGCATTTTCCTCAATCTATCTTATCAAGGGGCCCATAGATATCTTACTCATATTAAATGAGGGAAAAATTCCTTCTCAACCACTCACATTCCTCACATAACTTATTTTATACCCAACAACAACCTATATTATCATTCAATTAAAGATAATGTAAGATTGTATCAAAATACAAAATAGTTATGTAGAAATCCATGGTGATTGCAAGGTCAGAGGACTAAGCCAATATTACTGTGATAAGAATTACTTATGATAATTATCTTTGTGGTATTCTCATGATGGCTCAATCCAACACTTTATTTTTCAAATAAGTACCTATGAGTTGACTTAATATCTCATATTCATGATTAGTAAAACATAATCATCAATCAACACCATACTAGCCATAATATATTGTTATGACTAGGGATAATTTGAATAGAACTCATATTTAATCTAAGGGTTTTACTATCAAATCACATACTTGATGACCATAGTAAGAATTGACTATTCAAGTAATTATCATAACACAAAATGATAATGAAAAATGCTTTTTTATTAATTAAAATAATAAAGTCAAAATATGGTCATACATGATTAAGCTAGTGCATATCACTAACATTCTTCACCTCCTCCTCCTTCGCCTCTGCTTCCATCTCCACCTCTACCTCCACCTCCATACGATTTGCCCGACTATTTTTTTCGCAATCTACAAAGCATCCAGTTGGGACTTTCATTAGGAACACTATACTCGTGCATTATTCAACGTCCGTTTTGTTCAAGAACTGTTGTGTTTTCATACTAAAATCGTTCCTTGATAGATTGCAAACTAGCCGAGTATTATCACCATTACTATTCACGATTTGAATCTGAAGCAGTTCTCCCCTATCCTCTCCACTCCATGTTCCGACACGGCCAGCACCCACATTCCTATCATACCATTTAGAATCATCGCCATTCTTCTTTTTTAGCATTGTGAAGAAGTAGAGATTATCTCTAAGGGTTAAGGATTCACCTCCATGCCTCTCCCAAACACTCCACAGTTCTTCTTCGCCATACAAATTGCATACTCCAATTAAAGAAAAATCAGCAAGCAAAAGGGTGCTTTAATCTTGCCATAAAGATAATGGCAGAATAAATCTGAGTCCTTAGGATTGAATCGTAAATCGGACAACAATAGCGAGAATGCGTTTTGATGCATACTTGCTTGTTTGAGACTTAGGCTGTCAGGCATACATTTATTGATTCTTATCATACATTTATTGGTGTTTTTCTTCTTTCTTTTTTTTTTCTTTTCTTTTCTTACTTAATGCTGGCTATATAGGAAGAATCCAACTCAGTATAGGAAAAAGAAAAAAGATTTACATGATCTTTGGTGAATTCATTTGATTTTTTATTCTAATTTCTTTATAGTTTACCCAATTAAACTAACATTAAAATAATGTAGTTTATATATATATTCTTTAAAAAAATAAATAATTTTTATTAAAAATTAAAAGTTACAAAATAAAAAATTTATACAACTTAACTAGTGGAATGATTTATTAATTGAAATTGTTAATGCAATTTATACAAAATTAGAATAATTATACATTTATTAAATGCAGCTAGCTATATATATATATATTTTAAATTTTCAACACTATAAAAGAGGTGGGTGGGGGTGAACTTGTTCTCCTTACTAGTATATTTATATTTTTTGTCATTTGAATTACTCGAATAAAATGTGTGTATGTATACTTTTCTTAATCGGAACAAATAAACATATATTTACTTTTTCATTAAAATAATTTATACAATTAGACAATAACTTTACATTTTTAGTTGGGAAAATAAAAAATTTACTGCAAATTGAACTCGCACCACTATACTAGCTAAAATGTTTTTTTTTTCCCCTAAGTTTTCACTATTATCTTTTTTTTTTCTAATTTTTTATATTTTTATTAATTTTAATATCTTCTTTTTTAAAATTTTTCAATTTTTGCCATTTGATATTATATTAATGAGTTTTTAATTCTTAATTTTTTTTGTGGAGAAATTATTGCATGCATTCTGTTTGTTACATAAAATTTTCTTCATATATTAACTTGTTATTAATATTATCAAATTAAAATATTATAATTTTAAGTTTTAGTAGAGTAAATAGAATTGACTTTGATTAAATATCAAATGCATAAAATGTTAACTCTAACGCTTAAAAATTATTATTCAATGTGTACTTTGAACATATATCACATGCATGTTTAGCCTTTCCGCTCCAACTAAATGTCTAGGCTTGAGGGTTCAGTAGCTTCGGTTAATTATAGTTGATATATAATTTATTAATACTAAATGTTTGATAAAATCATATATAATTTTTTATGTTTATATATTTACTAATTGTGATAGATGTTAATTAACTTTTTCAAAAATTTTAAAATATCACATTTACTATTATTTATTACTTATTTGTTCAAATTATATATTAAATTATGTTTAATATTTTTTTATAGATATCTATAAATTTTGAATATTAAGAATAATATGTTTAAATATAAAAAATTATATAACAATATATTTATAGTATTGTTTTTTAAAATGCATCTAATACATATAGATTGTGAAATATGAATTAAAATATACTAATATACTAAAATTGGATGTCTTAAAAAAAGAATTGTTCAAAAATATTAATTAAAAATATAAAGAAAATAAGTAACACTATATATATATATATATATATGTTCTTAATTTGATTTAAATAGGTTAAGATAACTAAGTAAATATATTTAAATAGATAAATTAATAAATTAATTATATTTAAATAAATGAGAATTGTTCGTAAATTTTTTTCGAATTTTAACTGTAATGTAGTTAAGATATATATACTAGTGCTATTTATCAAATACTATTTTGTATCTATTGAAAAGTGACCACTGATCCAGACAATCATGTCAGACACCTTAACTCTTTGTAAAATGCAAAGTAACATATGAAGAAATTATTAATTTTAAATTATTTTATATGATAATAATAATGTAAAAGATTAAAAAAATAGAAAAGATACATTGTATTTATTTATTATTATTTTATGAACATATTAAAAAAAATTAATAGAATACTATAATTAAATGATTGATAGCTAAAATATTAGAATTCAACTATTAATTTTTTTGTGATAAACCTTATAAGAGGACCCTTTTCATGGAGATGGCTTGAGAAGCAAAATGGTGAAAGCATATTATTTGGTCTAAAATGGTTCAAAACTTGAATTTGACATATGAGTTTGCCATTAAGGGCACAACATAAGTAAATTTTGCCAACAATAGGTTTCCATAGCATCACCAAGTCACAATGAACATTTAGTAATTTTATCATTACCATCTTGATTATCTACATGTGAGTTTGATTAATATTTTTATTGACCCTATGCATGATTAAGGTCATGATCAATCTTAAAATAATCTGGTCATGATTAATCTCAAAACAATCTTAGTTTTGACTTTAACAATCAATTTTGAATGCTAACATTTATATTTAAGTGTGTTTATAAGTTAGGATCAAAATGATGCATTTAGAGGCTCAAAAGTCAAGTTTTCTAAGTCAAAAGTGCTCTTCACAAGCTCTTATCATGACCGGGAGCTATGGTCACGAGTAGGAGCTTGAAGAAAGCAAGAACTAAGCTAAGGGGTTTACGCCACTCACTAGCCCCACTCATGGTTATGAGCAGCCCGTGAGGAGGAGGTCACATCCGTGAAGGTTATCTTGGCAACTCTCTAACAGCTAGTTTAAAGCTCCAACGGTCATATCTTTCAAAGGTTATGACTGGGTGCTTTACCTCATAATCGTGAGTGGCGTTTCGACTACAAAAATCTAATTTTTATTAAATAAAGAATGGTGGAGATTGGGGATGCAATAAATGGCCTCCAACAACTAGATTTCAAGTCTCCTCTATAAATACACCTCTACAAACTTCATTTAAGAGTTACACACCTTGATTGAGCATTTAATTTATTCTTAGCATTTGCAAAGCACATTAATTGTCTTCTATATTTTAACTTATTGAGTATGGTTATGTGTTCTAGCTTAGCTTTTTATTTTTCTTATTTTCTTGGGTTAAAAAAGGGAAGTAAGGAACTAATATTAGAAGGAATTGGTTTAATAGTTAGCAATTGAAACACTTGAGTTTTGGCTTTAAGAGTGAGCCAAGAAAACTCTTTGTGTAAGGTTTAAGTGTGAGCCTTGAAAATAGTTGGGAAAAGTTTTGAGTGAGCCTTGAAAACTTAAGTTGTAAAGGTTTGAGTTGAGCCTTGAAAAACTCTTTTGTAAACTCAATCTAAGTGAATAGATTGGAGTGGGTTGAAAATCTTAACTTGGGGATAAGTTAGGTGGAGATGTAGGATTAGTTATAATCTGAACTCTTTAATTGCTTGTATTCATCTCTTCATCCCTTAATCTTTCTCTTAATTTTTTTATTTCTTTCAAATTTTTAAAGCCTTATTCACCCCCCCTTCTTTTAGGACATTTTCATTTAGTATCAGAGCTTAATTTCTTGGTACTTTATTACAAAAAGCTAAAATCATGAGGAGTGAATTTCCTTCTTTTCAAACTCTTAGACCTTTCTTTAATGGTAGTGATTACCCATATTAGAAGTTCAAAATGGAGATCTATCTTGGTAGTGATCCAATTAGATTGTAAGATGTAGTGTTAAAAGGTTGGGAGCCTTCTAGAGGAAAAATGGATGAAGTTGAAGTCATACTTGAAAAAAGCAAGTGGTCACAAGAGTAAATAGAAGTAAATCACAAAAAAAAAAGGCAATGGTTATTCTAATTGCTTCCATGTCAAGAGAAGAAGGACGCAAACTTCAGCATTACATTTTGGCCAAGGAGATGCAGGAGACCATGGAAAATCATTGTGAAGGCAACATCTAAGTGAGATCCAATAAAGTTCAACTCCATGTCTATGAGCATGAACTCTTTAAGATGAAGCCTTATGAGTCCATAACTGAGATGACCAATAGGTTGAATGCCCTCTTAAGAACTTTAAGGAAATTGGGCAAGTATTACTCCAAATAAGAAGTCAATACCAAAATCTTAGGAGTGCTACCTAAAAAGGATTGGGAATTAAGAGTAACCTCCATTGGGGAAGCTTATGATCTTTCCAAGCTTTCAACCAATGTTCTCATTGGTAATCTTCTCACTTATGAGCTTACCTTGAGATAAAAGGAAGAAGAGCAATAAAGCAAAAAGGAAAAAAAAAGAAGAGCTTAGCATTCAAAACATCACAAGAATCAAGTGATGATGATGACTTTGAAGACTTAAGTGAAGATGATGAGAAGATTACATCATTCATTAAATACTTTATAAAGTACTTGAGAAAGAAAAAATTGAGCAAGCATAAAGAGTCCAAAAGGGTGAGCTTAAAGAAGTCAAAGAAGCCACTTACTATTAGTGCAAAAAGTATGGCCACCTTAGGAGTGAATGTCCAAGGCTCAAGCACAAAAGTAAATGAGGAAAAGAAAGAAGAAAAGCCTTCAAATCTACTTAGGATAACTCTTCTGAATAAAAAATGGAGGAGGAGCAATAATAAGCTACCAACCTTTGCTTCATAGCCTTGAAGGACAAATTTGAGGTACTCTCTTGTATAATTCTTCTTGTAATAATTCTTATGATGACTTATGTGATGATGAGCTTGATGATGATAAGGAATTTGATGTTGAGAGCTCCTTAATAAGAAAATTAGTTTTTGAAATGTCAAAAATTAATTTTAAAGAAAAAATCTTATAAGAAAAATTTTTCAAAATTATCTAAAGATTTTAAGGATTTGAAATTAGAATTTTTAAATGTTATTTCCTCAAATGAGAAGATGTCTCGTGATTTGAAAGCTTCTATATCTTTGAAAAAAAAAATTTTGATAAAACTAAGAATGAAAATGAGTTGCTTTCAAAATAATTTTAGAATTAAAAAGCACAATTTCTAAATTTTAAAAAGGGAAAAAGACTCTTGATCATCTCCTAAATAGTCAAAGTCCTCATAGTTTAAAATTTGGACTTGATTTTTCTAATGGAGCCTCTACATCATCAAGTCCCCCTAAGTTTGTCAAACTAGCCTGATGGCTCTCGTATACTCAAGGGTCATGTACTTTGTTCATAAGTTCCGCATATAATTAAATCCCATAATGCCTCAAAATTCCCCTACATGCTAGCAAATAGTGTAAGTCATATTATAACCTCAAGTCCAAGAGAACCACGCACTATGAGCACAAAGCTCCTTCCCTATTAAGACACCGATTTCCTCTTTCCTGAACTCGATCCCCGTCGCCTAGCTCAACACTAAGGAGCTCACTTTCTTCATCCCTCATTCCTTATGAGAGCTCTAAAGCTTTTAAAACCAAAAGTATTATGAATGCAAATGCCAATAGAGAGCATCTAAATGCTAATATTTCCAAGGCTCAAGGTTTTAAGGCTAAAGCTAAGAAACCATAACTCCATCATGCATTCATGTATCATAATAAAAGACACACACACATACATGTTAGGCCTAAATATTTATACATTATTGTAATTGTAAGATGCATAATCATCCTATAACTTTTGTGTCTAGGAAAGCCACCAACCACCTTGGCCATGATTCATTTTTAAAGGTTGGTAGGCAGAATAGATTTTCAAAAATCAAATGCTTTTACTGCATGAAATTTGGACACAGTAACAATGTGTGTTACTATAGAAAATTTCATCTTAACCTCCTACCTAAAGACTATTTTGAGACAAACAAACCAAGACCAATTAAGGCTTGGGCATAAAAAGATGTTTGATCTCATGTTGTGTAGGAATGGTTGGAGTTGTACATGTGCTAATTATTGATAAATTGATAAATTCAATTTACTTAGCTTATCAGTAAACTTGCACACATCAAAATGTTCAAAGAGAATTTGAACTTTTGCATGATGTAAATGATTCTTATTGTTATTCAATTTCAATTTTTATTTAGAACATTTGTTTTACTTAGAATTTTATTTTATACACTCTATTTGAATTACAGATTGACAATCATAATTGCTATTGCCAAGTCATTAATGCATGATTGTCATATACTTCATTTTTCATTTCCTTTAACAACAATTGGTATTTGCAACTTATTGATAAACCAATCTCTATAGTCTATTAATAAATATGCAAACTTTAACTTGTCCAAAAAGAATTTCACCTTTGCATGATCAAAATTTTTTTTCAAACTTTACTTAATTTTGATATGCTATTCTCTCATCTCTTTTCAATTGGTATTAAAAACCTTTGGTATTAATTTCCTATTATTCAATTGGTATCTTTTAAAGGGGGAGAAAATTTAGCATGATTAATCTTTCAATGTCTTGATTTATAAAAGGGGAAAGAAATTGATTTTTTTATTAATGTTAATTTGATTTATTTTTCATATTTTATTTTCTCCTTTTTAACTTTTTCAAAGGGGGAGAGAAATATGATATTTTGAATGATAATGATTATGCTTGAATTATAATTAGAATGTCAAATTAGGGGAGAAATCAAATTTTTAATGTGTTTGAATAATACTTAATATGTTCAACTCACCCATGCATATAATGAGGGGGAGAAAAATTCAAACCCATCGGTATATGATTGAGGAGGAGTATTAAGAACAAAAATCACACACATGCACTTAGTAATTTTTTTATTATAATTCAAAAATTAATTATCAAAGTAAAAAAAAAGGAGATTATTAACTCTTTGCATGATCAAGGTCATGATTAATCTCAAAACAATCTTGGTTTTGACTTTAACAATAAATTTTGAATGCTAACATTTATTTATAAGTGTGTTTATAAGTTAGGATCAAAATGATGTGTTTGGAGACTCAAAATTCAAGTTTTCTAAGCTAAAAGTGCTCCTCATAAGCTCCCCTCATTAGTGGGAGCTATGGTCACGAGTGAGAGACTGAAGAGAGCAAGAATCAAGCTAAGGGTTTGCACCACTCACTAGTGTTGCTCATGGTCATAAGCAGCCCGTGAGGAGCAGGTCACGGCCATAAGGGTCATCCTAGCAGCTCTCTAATGGCTAGTTTGAAGCTCCAACGGTCATATCTTTCAACAGACACAATCAGGAGCTTGTCCTCACAACTGTGAGTAGCATTTCAACTACAAAAAGCTAATTTTTATTAAATGGAGAATGGCAGAGCTTGGGATCCAATAAATGGCCTCCAATAACTAGATTTCAAGTCCCTTTTAAAAATACATGTTATAACCCAAAATTGTATAAATTATTAAATATATTTCTAGGATATGTAGTGTTAATAATTATTTTATTAAACTATAATATTTAATTATTTTGTGAAACTAAATTTGAATATTTAGTGTTGAATATTAATCTCATATTATTAATATTATTATTTTTATTATTTGTGAAATTACATTAAATTATAGTGTTATTATTTGCTTTATTATTTCATATCATTATTATTTTGAAATTAAAGTTTAATTCTTATTTTTAATAATTATATAGTTGAGTGATTTTATTAAATCACTCAACTATATATATATTGTGTGGATGGAATTAGTGAGAGAAGATCTTTTACATAAAATATTATTGTTATTTTTCTTAGTTTTGTCTTTTATGCTTTTTGAAAAAAAAAATTAACAAAAACGTCTAGTGGCTTGCTCCTCTCCCATTCTTCTTCTTCTCCTTCCTATTTCTTTCTTTTCTTTTTTTTCTTTCTTTCCCTGCTCAACTCAACACCACCCAGCCACCACCACCTCACCACTCTGGTCACCTTCAGACAGTACCGCCACCAGCAGCTCCTTCCCCTCCTTAGCGCACCACCATTTTTTCTTCCTTTCTCTTTTTTCTCTCGGTGACCCTTGGGCTTGCAAGAGATGTTTTCGACGACCTTTGAGCTCACTATTAGTCTCAAACGAAAGCTTATTCTCTGAGCTTCTTAAGCCCTCAATCAATTTTAGGTTTCAACTTCGATAAGTCCCTCAATTTTGTGATTTTTGTTTAGGATAATTTTGTTTAATTTGTGAAATTGAGTTTGAATTTTATTTAACTAGACATAGTTTCTTTGAGATAAATTGTAATTGAGGTTGAAAGCTAGCTAATGGTGATTTTTAATAATTTTTATGATTTTTTTGAATTTTTTGGGTTTGGGGTTACTGGTCACGATCTGTTCGAGCTTGAAAAAATTTATATTTTTAATATATTCTACTAATTATTTTAAGATATTTTGCAAAGAAAGTTTATTGAAATTATGTTCCGATTATTTATTATGAATTTTCTAATATTTATGTAAAAATTGTATTTTTGGAAAAAAATTAGTATAATTAGTAAATTTTAAATTTTAATTAAAATTATTGTTAATTATTATGTTTTGGATAATTTTTGACTGATAAATAGTATTAAAATAATTTTTATGAATTATTTACTATTTTTAGCTAATTAATAATAATTTTCAGAAATATATTCAAATAATAGTTTTATTTATTATTTTTATGATTAAAATAATTTTTGGTTATTTTTATTATATATTTGAGCAATTTAAATAATTATTTTTAATTTATGCTATTTGTTTTTGAATATTTCAAAAATGAATTTTATTAATATTATTTAATTATATTCGAGATTTTATTAATTATTTTGAAAATAAATATCTTTGATGCTTTTATTATTTAAATAAATTGAATTGTGGAATTTTATTGATTTTTATGAATTTTAGTGAATTATTAATGTTTATTATTATTTTATTTATTTTGAGTATATTGGTTCTCAATTGGACAAATAATTGTAGTTTAGAGGTCCAACCCGAGAAGTTGAGCATTTTGTGTGTTGTAAGTGTGTTTACGTACAGGATCGGCTCTACTTTTAGTAGAGAAGCCTCCATTTTATAGAGGAGACTCTGCCTAATTTTTGATATAATTCTCATAAAACATGACATTGGATCGGTCCTAAGTTTTGATTTTTATATAAGTCATGTCCTAGATCGAGTTGTTCTTTAGAAATTCTAGATATATAAAATTAGGAATTTAATTCTAATAATAATTATTTATTTTTCTATAATTGCACCCAGACCGAGGCCTATAGGACCAAGCCAGTCTAGTCCTTTTAGAGGAGCGCACAACTGTGAATTATTATTATATGTATGCATTGCATGTAGAGAAATTATTGGCATCTATGTTTTTAATAAAATATAAATTTTACTATGCCATGTTGTATTAAATATTAATTGTTATTATTAATATATATGTATGTTTGTTTATATATACCTGTATATATATATATATATATATATATATATATATATATATATATATATATATATAAAGTTGAATATTTATTTGTATAAATTGGATGTTTTACATATTTAATATGATTTGATTTATTTAATTATTTTTGATAAAATATTTTAGAGAATAGTAGTAGAACGTGATACATAGTGGGCTACACTAGGACTGTATACGCACCAATACGTTAAAATGTTTAGGTTGATGCTATGAAATTTATTGATGTGAGATTTGAATAATTGATTATTGAGATTTGTGGTGTGAGAGTGGTGCGATTGTGGAAGCTCGGTTGACCTAGTGTCTCGGGGCCAATCATGCCTACAGTGAGACTACGGAGGTTCGGTTGACTTAATGTCTCGGGGCTAGTCTACTATCCAAAAATTGAGAAGAGAAATATTTTGGAATTAAGTTAGCATGTTGACTAGTGGGGTTCAATGATCAAGGTTGTGGAATATTTTAAGGTTCTACTCTAATCCTCCACTCAAAATTCTTCTACATTTATTATTATATAAAAGTATATTTTTAGCATCTGTATGAAATGCGTGTATATATATATATGTATATATATATATATATACACACACACACCAATGCTTGTGTATCTATATATTTAGGTTCCATGCATATATATAATA
Source organism: Mallotus nudiflorus (assembly GCA_947683625.1). Taxonomy (NCBI): domain Eukaryota; kingdom Viridiplantae; phylum Streptophyta; class Magnoliopsida; order Malpighiales; family Euphorbiaceae; genus Mallotus; species Mallotus nudiflorus. The sequence goes on from CANTUR010000002.1 coordinate 3,290,962, forward strand.
GTAATTCACTCATTAAGGTCTGACCCCCTTAACTTGTTTTCAGGATCTTCTACTTTAGACCTTCCTATTAAACTTATTCGTCAGGCTCTTTTCTCCTTGGCCAATTTATATAAATATTAAACTATTATTTTTCTTGTATTTTAGTAAACACTGTAGTAGTAGTGCTTCTTATTTTAGTATTTGTATTTTATTAAATAGTGTTTCTGTATTTAAAGATTTATATGATTATATTTTATTATCTTACGATAAGGATTTATTTTATATTAATTAAAGTTTTAATTCTGATGTATTTTTGTGTTATGTTTGCACGTGTTTTTATTTTAAGGCTAGCTACAGATCGCGAATTCGTTAGAATTCCCGTTCCTTAGTACCGGTTATGAATCCCCAGTTTGGGTCATGACAAAGTTGGTATCAGAGCCTAGGTTTTAGTATTGTGGACCTAGGTTAGTAGAGTTGAGTTTTCTTTAAGACTACTGCAGGGAAATTAGGTTCAACTATGTCTTCAATAAATCTTCCTTGTTTTAGTTTTCCACATAACCATTAGGATGTCTATTTGTTATCTGTTTATGTCTAAATTGTATGTTTTGCTTTCGTTCTTTTATAATTGAGGCAATCACGACTTGCTCCACCGGTTGTTAAGGCTAAAGATGATAAGTCTTTTCAGGATGAGGTTCTACCCTATGTGTATCTAGCTAGGCATAATGGTAGAGGTGAATCTAGAGGGCCATGTGACCGTCATAAATAGCAGGAACAATAGAATGAGTAGCCTATGGCTTAAGGTTTTTATGATGATGCCCATGCACCGAGAGTTCCATAAGGTATAGTGCCAATACCTCTAGCCGTACCGTAGATGCAACCTCTATTTCAGTAGAGAGCTCAGGATATGTCAATTCTACATATATTCCATGTTTTTGAATCTTGTTGATTTTTGCATCTTTTCAAGTGAGGTGAAAGCAAACTGCTTTTACCATATTGTAATATCCCGTGTTTTTTTAAAATATTTTTACACTGTACCGGGATATACAGTGTTAATAATTTTTGTATATATATTACGAAATTTTCACGAGTTGATATGTATTTAAAACCTATTTTTATTACTGTGTATTATTTACAGTCCTTTACGTAAAATTTTCCCGGGACTATCATTTTCGGGGAAATTTTCACGTAAACAATGTATTATTAATTATTTTAAATATATTTTCAGACTTGCATGAACTCATGCGTATTTTTAAAATACTAAATAAAGCCTATGTGTGTGTATATTTATTTAATTAGGGTTTAATACATATTACCCTAATATTTTATTATTTGTTTATTTATTTATTATTATTTAATTATTTCATTTATTATTAAATTATTAAAATTTTTTTATTATTATTTAATTATTTTATTTATTATTTTTTTCTCTTCTCTTTTTCTTTTTTTCTTTTTCTTTTCTTTTTTTTCTTTTCTTTTTCTTTCCTTTCTTTTTTCTTTTTCTTCTTCTTCTTCTTCTTTTTCTTCTTCTCCCGTGCGCCCGACCACCACCCCTCACCGTCTGCAACTCCGGTCACCTACCATCAGTGTGCCTCCCGGCTTGCCACTGTTGTCCCCAGCCGTCCCCCGCCGCCAGCAGCTCCCTTCCCCGGCGCCGGCAGCCCCATTTTCCTCTTTTGGCCGAAAATCGTCCCTTTGCCGTTTCTCCCATTTTCGGCCACCATTTTCGACACCGCCAGTCTATTTCTTCTCCTTGAGCTCTGGTGAGTGTGATTCTAGCTTTGGTTTGAGCTAAAATGGTTTAGATTTGCTTAGGTTTTGATTTTTCGAATTCGGCCACATTAGGGTTTTCATTTTTTTTGAGCTTCGAATTGGTTGATTCATGAAAACTACCTTCACAAATGTTGTTCCTAGTAGCTAAATATACATGTATGAATTTTTTTAGAATTTTTGGAGATTTTTTGGATTTTTGGGTATTTTTGAATATTTTAATATTATTTTCTAATTTTCGGAAATTAATTATTTAAATTATGAAATTGGGGTTTATGGTTAAATTAGGTGTTGAAATGAATTATAGGAATTTATTTGGAATTTTTATGAATTTCTAAGTATTTATTTTGAATTATTGAAGTTTATGTGATTTTGAGAAATTAGGGTTAATTGTGTTTTAAATTGAAATTAATTGGTTAATTGAGTTTAATTATTGATATTATTGATAAATATGTTGAGAAAATCAATTTTTGATAATTTTATAATTTTTGGTGAATTTTTGAAGTAATTTAAGTATATTTACATATATAGGGGTATTTTGGTAATTTTACCCTAAATTGGCAAAAAATGTAATTTAATTGGTTTTAATAGTTATTTAAAGTATAAAAATGATTTCTACAAATTATTTTAGTATTTTTAACTAATTAAAACTATTTTTCGTGAATTATTTTCAATTATATATATAATATACGATTTTTCTAATAAAATGAGTTTTTATCGATTTTTACAGTGTTTTAAGGCTAATTATGTAATTTCTAATTATAAAATGAATTTCTATGTTGTAAGGATATTTTTGGTATATCTGAAATTATTCTGTGATTGTGGACCCCGGTCGGTAGACTGTAGTTTGGAGTCCGACCGAGGGGTTATGGATTTGTGTTGAGCCTATTTTTCGAAGTGTATTTCTTTGCAGGGTCGGCTCTGCTCTTTTGAGTAGAGAGATGTCCGTTTTACAGGGGAGGTTCTGTCGGATTTTTGGTAGAATTCTCGTAAAACGTGATGTCCGATCGAACCCTGATATCGATTCTGTGTTTTATGCTCTAGATCGAATTCTAGGATTTCTATTAGGTTTATTCTGATGTCGATTATTTATTGCTTGTTTAGTTGCACCGAGACCGAGGGCTAGTGGACCAGGCCCGTCGGACCCGTCTCGTGGAGCGCAATAGGTGAGTTACTATACTATATATATATGCTTAGGATGCATGATTTAGAAATGCATGTTTTATGTTGATTAAATATGCATAAATAATTTGATTATTTCTTAAGTTTACATTAAGTATATTTTTGGTTTATTTTTGGTGTATATTAAATTATATGCATGTTTTGTAAATAAAATATACTTAAAATGATTTTAAATATATTTCCAACTTAATTTATAATTTGATTGAATTCATTTGACGTATATATACTCGAAATATACCTGGTTTACTTTTGGTATATTTCTGGTATATATATGGATTATATTGTTATTTCATTTACATTCATGCATCATTTATTTTTGTGAATGAATAATTTATATTATTAATGATGAAGGATATCGATGGAACGTGCTACCTAGTGGGCAGCACTAGGACCGAATATGTACTGGTACGCCTATAGTATTTAGGCTATAATACTAACTTATTTGTGGATATTGATTTGATGTGATTATTGATATGTGTGAGATGTGGTTTGGAGGTGTGATTGCTGGAGCTCGGTTGACCAAGTGTCTCGGGGCCAATCACACTGGCAGTCAGACTGCTGGAGCTCGGTTGACTTAGTATCTCGGGGCCAGTCTACTGTCTAAATGGATTAAGTGGATATATTTGGATTGAGTGAGCCTATATGGCTAGAGTGTTGTCTAACACTATTTTTGAGGTTGTGATATTTTAGGGTTCTATGTGATCCTTCATAAACTGGGATTTTCAATAAAATATATAAAAATGATTTTCTGCATCTGTGTGAAATTGCCTGTATATATATTAGATATATATGTACTGTTGATTGTATGCATTGTCACTTAGTGTGTATGTATATATATTATAGTAATTCACTCAGTGAGGTCTGACTCCCCTCCGTTGACTATTTTTCAGGAGAGTCAACATCTTCAGACCTCAGTAGCAGGTCGATACGTCGGATTTCTTCCGCCCCGGCTTCTTTGTGTAAATTATCTACTTGAGTCTTATTTATTTTATCTAGACACTGCAGTAGTTATGAATTAAAGTATTGGATTTCATGTATTTTATTTTAAAGAGATGTATTATATTGAAATTGGATTTGTATTAAAGATTATATATATGTGATGAGATTTGATTTAAATCCAGTGGTGAAAATGTTATTATTATATTTATGATTTTTATTTCCGCTGCATATTATATGGTTATTGTTATTATTGCATGATTTATTTTATTTTTAGGCTTGCTACGGGTTTCGGATTCGAAAGAATTCTCGTTCCCTAGCGCCGGTCATGGCCCCTGTTTTGGGTCATAACAAAGTTGGTATCAGAGCGGAGTTCTGTGTTAGGGCTTAGTTATGTGAGTTGTGGCCCTAGTTTTCAGAGTTGTGTTTCTGTTGAACTACTGCAGTGTATTAGGTTCGAGTATGTCTTGATGAGTATTCCTTGTTGTAGTTTTTAGCGTTATTCCTCCGTTGTCTGTTTTGTCTGAATCTTTCCATTTGTCTTTTCAGAATGAGGAGGCAAGCACGTGTCGCTCCACCAGTCGTTGAGGCCGAGGATGATGAGTCTTTTCAGGATGAGGTTTTACCTCCTGAGCAGCCAGTTAGATGTAGAGGTCGTGGCAGAGGTAGACCTCGAGGAGCGGCAGGTCGCCATAGGCAGAGAGAGTTACAGGACGAGGAGCCTGTAGAGCCTGAGTTTGATGTTCCTGTTCCTCCAGTTGTTCAGCCTGTTTAGCCTGCCTATCAGCAGGGTATGTCTGACCCTGAGGCAGCTTTATTCTATGCCCGAGTTGGCAGGATTGCTTTTGATGGTACTTCTGATCCGTTAGATTTTCTGCATGCAATTGAGACTAGGACTCGGACTGCTCACACCGAGTATCAGCGGATCATGATCGTCGAGTTATTTGTCGAGGGACCAGCTTTAGATTGGTTCATTCAGATGATCCAGCCTTATATGATGACGATGACATGGGCTCAGTTTCGAGAGCGATTTATGAGGAGATATTTTCCAGAGCCTCTTCGTTTGAGTTATCGTCTTCGATTGACCAGTATTTCTCGTGGAGATCGACCTGTAAAGGAGTATACCCAAGATTTTCTTCGTCTGGGCAGATATGCAGAGGATCTGATGCGAGATCAGTATTTCACTGTCACTATATACGTTACTGGTTTGGGTTCAGCTTTTGTTGGTATGCCTACAGCAGGCCTTACTCTGGAGTCTGTGATTAAGTTAGCCAAGGAGATTGAGCTGAGGCTAGTTAGGCAGGGAGCGATGCCTGATTACTACCAACTGGGAGTTCAGTCGAGTGGATCGTAGGCTACTCCATATTCGAGTTTTCATGTTGGTTCGAGTAGTCAGCAGCGAGGTCCAACTCAGCAGAGTCAAAGATAGCAGCAGTGAGTGCATCGGAGCAGTAGACATGGCCGTGGAGGTCAGCATAGATCGTTCAGATTTGGGTCAGGTGCTTCGAGCAGCAGCAGTGGTCATAGTTCTGGATCAGCGGCCAGTGTTTGTCAGACTTGTGGTAGAGTCCATCAGGGACCGTGTTATCTGACACCACTGACATGCTTCAGATATGGGCAGATAGGACATTTTGCCAGATCGTGTCCTTATTTCGGGTATCAGCAGCAGCAGGTTTCATGATTCCCACAGCAGTCGATTGCTAGTGCAGCACCTGTGCCATTTCAGTTACCACCAGCCCAGCATCAGAGTTCCACTCAGTTTGTTCCACAGTAGAGTCGTGGTAGAGGTACTAGAGGAGGTGCTAGAGGTGTTGGCCAGGCTTCTACCAGTCAGCAGGGAGGTTGAGGTCAGGCCAGAGTTTTCCATCTTACTCAGCAGGATGCTCAGGCATCTAATGTAGTCGTGGTAGGTATTGTTTCTGTTTGTTACCTGGATGCATGGGTTTTGTTTGATCCGGGTGCCACGCATTCGTTTGTTTCTCCTATTTTTGCTTCTAAATCTTGTTGGCAAGCTTCGAGGATGGCTTTTCCTTTGTCTGTTGCCACTCCTCTGAGTGATTCTTTGGACGCCGATATTGTTCTTTCTGGTTGTCCAGTTCTCGTGGGAGGTAGAGAATTATCTGCTGATTTGATTTTATTGGATATGATGGAGTTTGATGTTATTTTGGGAATGGATTGGTTATCTCAGCACTATGCTGTGGTAGATTGCAGGAATAAGGAGGTGAATTTTAGAATTCCTGATGAAGAAGATTTTAAGTTTGTTGGTGATAGGAGTTCAGCACCTCAGAATCTTATTTTTGCTATTACGGCTAGGAAGTTATTGAGGAAAGGTTGTCAGGGATATTTGGCATTGGTTAGGGATACTTCAGTGGAGAAGTTATCACTCATAGATGTTCCTGTTGCTTGTGAGTTTCTTGATGTTTTTCCCAAGGAGTTGCCATGTTTACCACCTCATAGAGAGATTGAGTTCTGTATAGATGTGGTTCCAGGTACTACTCCTATATCTATGCCACCCTATAGAATGGCTCCTGCAGAGTTGAGAGAGCTGAAGGAGCAGTTGCAAGAGTTGTTGGATAAAGGTTTCATCAGACCTAGTGTTTCTCCTTGGGGTGCACCAGTCTTGTTTGTGAAGAAGAAGGATGGTACCTTGAGACTGTGCATTAACTACAGAGAGCTGAATAAGGTGACAGTGAAGAACAAGTATCCTCTCCCGAGGATAGATGATTTATTTGATCAGCTACAGGGTGCACAGTTCTTTTCTAAGGTTGACTTAAGGTCGGGTTATCATCAGCTACGGATTAGTGAAGCTGATATTCCTAAGACAGCGTTCCGCACTCGATATGGTCATTATGAGTTTCTGGTGATGTCTTTTGGTTTGACTAATGCACCAGCAGCTTTTATGGACCTGATGAACAGGGTATTTAGACCGTATATGGATCAGTTTATGGTAGTCTTCATTGATGATATACTAGTATATTCGAAGAGTATGGAAGAGCATGTATATCACTTGAGGATTATACTACAGACACTAAGAGATCATCAGCTTTATGCTAAATTCTCAAAGTGTGATTTCTGGATGGAGAGTGTTTCTTTTCTTAGACACGTAGTGTCTAAAGAAGGTATTCAAGTTGATCCACAGAAGATTGAGGCAGTATCTGAGTGGCCTAGACCTACTTCTGTTACAGAGATTCAGAGTTTTCTGGGTTTAGCCGGGTATTATAGGCGGTTTGTGCAGGATTTTTCCAGGATAGCAGCCCCTATGACTCGCTTGACTCAGAAGAATGTTAGATTCAAATGGTCAAAAGCTTGTGAGAATAGTTTTCAATTGTTGAAGGAGAAATTGACCATCGCCCCAGTATTAGCTTTTCCTAATAGTGTGGATAAGTTCACAGTTTACTGTGATGCCTCTAAAATTGGTCTTGGTTGTGTGTTGGTGCAGAATGGAAAGGTGATAGCCTATGCTTCGAGGCAGTTGAAGAAGCATGAGCAGAACTATCCTACACATGATCTTGAGATGGCTGCAGTGATCTTTGCTTTGAAGATTTGGAGACATTATCTGTATGGGGTGACTTGTGAGATATTTACTGATCACAAGAGCCTTAAGTACATTTTTTAGCAGAGAGATTTGAATCTGAGGCAGAGAAGATGGTTGGAATTGTTGAAGGATTATGATTGCGAGATTCTATATCATCCGAGTAAAGCTAATGTGGTAGCAGATGCCTTGAGTAGGAAGTCCTCAGGCAGTCTTGCTCACATCAGTGTTGAGAGGAGACCATTGATCCAGGAATTGCATCTGTTGGTGGATCAAGGTCTGATGATGAAGATTAGTAGATCATGTGGACTACTAGCTCAGTTTAAAGTGCGATCTGTGCTGAGGGATAGGATTAAAGCATCTCAGAGCCGAGATCCTATTCTAGAAGAGCTTGTAGAGAATGTCAGAGCAGGGAAGTTCACTGTTTTCACACTCGATGATGATGGTGTGTTGTGGATCAGTGGTAGATTGTGTGTTCCTGATATGGATAATTTGAGAGAGGAGATTTTAGAGGAAGCACATTCTACAGCTTACAGCGTTCATCCAGGTGTTACTAAGATGTACCACAGTATCAGAGATTTATACTGGTGGGATGGATTGAAGAAGGATGTCGCTGATTATATTGCTAAGTGTTTGACGTGTCAGCAAGTGAAAGCCGAACATCATAAGCCTTCTGGGAAGCTTCAGCCTCTTCCTATTCCCGAGTGGAAGTGGGAAAGGATAGCTATGGATTTTGTGGTAGGTTTACCTCGTTCGAAGGATGGATACGACTCCATCTGGGTGATCATAGACAGGTTGATGAAGTCTGCACATTTCTTGCCTGTGAAAGCCACATATTCAGTTGCTAGATTGGCGAAGTTGTATGTGAAGCATATTGTATGCCTTCATGGAGTACCTGTGTCCATTGTGTCAGATAGAGGTTCAGTGTTTACTTCTCGTTTTTGGCAGAAGTTGCAGGAAGCGATGGGCACTAGGTTAGATTTCAGTACTGCTTTCCATCCTCAGACAGATGGCCAGTCTGAGAGGACGATCCAGACACTGGAAGATATGTTGAGGATGTGTGTCTTGGATTTGGGAGGTAGCTGGGATGATCATTTGTCGCTTGTTGAGTTTGCATATAATAACAGCTACCATAGCAGTATTGGTATGGCACCGTATGAGGCGTTATATGGAAGGAAGTGTAGATCCCCATTTAGTTGGGATGAGATTGGTGAGAGAGCTTTGACTGGACCAGAAATGGTTCATGATGCTACAGAGAAAGTCGTCGTGATTAAGCGAAGATTAGAGACCGCAGTTAGTAGACAGAAGAGTTATGCGGATCCTAGGCGCAGAGATGTGGAGTTTCAGGTTGGAGATTTTATTTTTCTGAAAGTATCTCCGATGAAGGGTGTGATGAGATTTGGCAGGAAGGGTAAGTTAGCACCGAGATATATTGGACCGTTTGAGATTCTGGAGAGAGTTGGCACTATTGCATATCGGTTGGATTTGCCTCCGAGTATGTCACAAGTGCATCCAGTATTTCATATCTCGATGTTGAGGAAGTATATCTCAGACCCTTCTCACGTGTTGCAACCTGACAGTGTAGAAGTGAGTGAAGATTTGACGTTTATGGAAGAACCTGTGGCGATCGTAGATTATCAAGTTCGACAGTTGCGATCGAAGCAGATTCCGATGGTCAAGGTTTTGTGGCGTAGCTACAGAGTTGAAGAGCATACGTGGGAGACTGAACCTGAGATGCGAGCTTCTTACCCGTATCTCTTTCCTTCCTGATCCTGTAATCTTATCTTTTGGAATTCGGGGACGAATTCTTGTAAGGGGGGAAGACTGTAATATCCCGTGTTTTTTTAAAATATTTTTACACTGTACCGGGATATACAGTGTTAATAATTTTTGTATATATATTACGAAATTTTCACGAGTTGATATGTATTTAAAATCTATTTTTATTACTGTGTATTATTTATAGTCCTTTACGTAAAATTTTCCCGGGACTATCATTTTCGGGGAAATTTTCACGTAAACAATGTATTATTAATTATTTTAAATGTATTTTCAGACTTGCATGAACTCATGCGTATTTTTAAAATACTAAATAAAGCCTATGTGTGTGTATATTTATTTAATTAGGGTTTAATATATATTACCCTAATATTTTATTATTTATTTATTTATTAATTATTATTTAATTATTTTATTTATTATTAAATTATTAAAATTTTTTTATTATTATTTAATTATTTTATTTATTATTATTTTTTTCTCTTCTCTTTTTCTTTTTTTCTTTTTCTTTTCTTTTTTTTCTTTTCTTTTTCTTTCCTTTCTTTTTTCTTTTTCTTCTTCTTCTTCTTTTTCTTCTTCTCCCGTGCGCCCGACCACCACCCCTCACCATCTGCAACTCCGGTCACCTACCGTCGGTGTGCCTCCCAGCTTGCCACCGTCGTTCCCAGCCATCCCCCGCCGCCAGCAGCTCCCTTCCCCGGCGCCGGCAGCCCCATTTTCCTCTTTTGGCTGAAAATTGTCCCTTTGCCGTTTCTCCCATTTCTGGCCACCGTTTTCGACACTGCCAGTCTCTTTCTTCTCCTTGAGCTCTGGTGAGTGTGATTCTAGCTTTGGTTTGAACTAAAATGGTTTAGATTTGCTTAGGTTTCGATTTTTCGAATTCGGCCACATTAGGGTTTTTGATTTTTTTAAGCTTTGAATTGGTTTATTCATGAAAACTCCCTTCACAAATGTTGTTCCTAGTATCTGAATCTACATGTATGAATTTTTGTAGAATTTTTGGAGATTTTTTGGATTTTTGGGTATTTTTGAATATTTTAATATTATTTTCTAATTTTCGGAAATTAATTATTCAAATTATGAAATTGGGGTTTATGGTTAAATTAGGTGTTGAAATGAATTATAGGAATTTATTTGGAATTTTTATGAATTTCTAAGTGTTTATTTTGAATTATTGAAGTTTATGTGATTTTGAGAAATTAGGGTTAATTGTGTTTTAAATTGAAATTAATTGGTTAATTGAGTTTAATTATTGATATTATTGATAAATATGTTGAGAAAATCAATTTTTGATAATTGTATAATTTTTGGTGAATTTTTGAAGTAATTTAAGTACATTTACATATATAGGGGTATTTTGGTAATTTTACCCTAAATTGGCAAAAAATGTAATTTAATTGGTTTTAATAGTTATTTAAAGTATAAAAATGATTTATACAAATTATTTTAGTATTTTTAACTAATTAAAACTATTTTTCGTGAATTATTTTCAATTATATATATAATATACGGTTTTTCTAATAAAATGAGTTTTTATCGGTTTTTACAGTGTTTTAAGGCTAATTATGTAATTTCTACTTATAAAATGAATTTCTATGTTGTAAGGATATTTTTGGTATATCTGGAATTGTTCTGTGATTGTGGACCCCGGTCGGTAGACTGTAGTTTGGAGTCCGACCGAGGGGTTATGGATTTGTGTTGAGCCTATTTTTTGAAGTGTATTTCTCTGCAGGGTCGGCTCTACTCTTTTGAGTAGAGAGATGTCCATTTTACAGGGGAGGTTCTGCCGGATTTTTGGTAGAATTCTCGTAAAACGTGATGTCCGGTCGAACCCTGATATCGATTCTGTGTTTTATGCTCTAGATCGAATTCTAGGATTTCTATTAGGTTTATTCTGATGTCGATTATTTATTGCTTGTTTAGTTGCGCCGAGACCGAGGGCTAGTGGACCAGGCCCGTCGGAACCGTCTCGTGGAGCGCACTATGTGAGTTACTATACTATACATATATGCTTAGGATGCATGATTTAGAAATGCATGCTTTATGTTGATTAAATATGCATAAATAGTTTGATTATTTCTTAAGTTTACATTAAGTATATTTTTGGTTTATTTTTGGTATATATTAAATTATATGCATGTTTTGTAAATAAAATATACTTAAAATGATTTTAAATATATTTCCAACTTAATTTATAATTTGATTGAATTCATTTGACGTATATATACTCGAAATATACCTGGTTTACTTTTGGTATATTTCTGGTATATATATGGATTATATTGTTATTTCATTTACATTCATGCATCATTTATTTTTGTGAATGAATGATTTATATTATTAATGATGAAGGATATCGATAGAACGTGCTACCTAGTGGGCAGCACTAGGACCGAGTACGTATCGGTACGCCTATAGTATTTAGGCTATAATACTAACTTATTTATGGATATTGATTTGATGTGATTATTGATATGTGTGAGATGTGGTTTGGAGGTGTGATTGTTGGAGCTCAGTTGACCAAGTGTCTCGGGGCCAATCACACTGGCAGTCAGACTGCTGGAGCTCGGTTGTCTTAGTGTCTCGGGGCCAGTCTACTGTCTAAATGGATTAAGTGGATATATTTGGATTAAGTGAGCCTGTATGGCTAGAGTGTTGTCTAACACTATTTTTGAGGTTGCGATATTTTAGGGTTCTATGTGATCCTTCATAAACTGGGATTTTCAATAAAATATATAAAAATGATTTTCTGCATCTGTGTGAAATTGCCTGTATATATATTAGATATATATACTGTTGATTGTATGCATTGTCACTTAGTGTGTATGTATATATATTATAGTAATTCACTCAGTGAGGTCTGACTCCCCTCCGTTGACTATTTTTCTGGAGAGTCAACATCTTCAAACCTCAGTAGCATGTCGATACCCCGGATTTCTTCCACCCTGGCTTCTTTGTGTAAATTATCTACTTGAGTCTTATTTATTTTATCTAGACACTGCAGTAATTGTGAATTAAAGTATTGGATTTCATGTATTTTATTTTAAAGAGATGTATTATATTGAAACTGGATTTGTATTAAAGATTATATATATGTGATGAGATTTGATTTAAATCCAGTGGTGAAAATGTTATTATTATATTTATGATTTTTATTTTCGCTGCATATTATATGGTTATTGTTATTATTGCATGATTTATTTTATTTTTAGGCTTGCTACGGGTTCCGGATTCGAAAGAATTCTCGTTCCCTAGCGCCAATCATGGCCCCTGTTTTGGGTCGTGACACATATAGACAATATATATTAATAAGCAGTCCTTTTGAGTTAAATTTGTGATTCTAGTTTCATCCCCTGGTGCACCTATCTAGTATAGAGGTAGGTCAGAGGCAACCATAACATAAAGGCCAAAGTATTTATTGTAACAGGTACATACAACCTTTGAACTTAAACTTACATTGTTTGTGGCTGGGATAGCCAAGGTTAATGAGGACTTGGTAGCAATTAACCAAGCATGAAAATTTTTTTAAATATACTTTGATGATGGAATTAGAAGATGTCTAATGTAAACAAAACACTTTTGTACTCTTAATGATGAAGCTGTCAGTTTTGACTGCAATATAAGATTGGTACATATAGTTAAATTAGCTTTATGTGACTACTGTGACATGATTGGAGTTTAAAGAGTGATTTCTAAGATACTTTTATCCATCTTTAGGGATTGAAAATTACACCTAGCGGCTATTGCATAGAGTAAGAGAAGAATGATCAGTTGAGAAGAATACCCATGAAATCTTCAATCTATCGCGTCATGCTGTAGACATGATATTATTTAAGTGAAGTCTAGTAGAACTATATGTTACATGATTAAATTCAGTACATATTATCATCCTAGCTGAGGACTAGAATTTAGAGAGTTATTTACGGATTTAGTCCTTTTGGGTGTAATTAATTTTGATGTGATCTTGAGAATGGATTTTGATGTGATCTTAAGAATGGATTTTGATATGATCCTTAGAATGGATGGGTTGTCTCAATACTATGCCATTATTAGTTATCGAAGTAAAGATGTGATTTTCAAAATTTTGAATGATTATGAGTTTAAGTTTGTGGGTGACAAGAGTTTTGTACCTCAGAATCTTATCTCTGCTATCATAGCTAGGAAGATGTTAAGAAAAATTTATTAGGGATACTTGGCCATAGTCAGAGATACTGTAGTGGAGAAGACATCTATCTCAAATGTTCCAGTAGCTTGTGAGTTTCCAAATGTTTTTCCTGATGAGTTGTCAAGTTTACCACTTCATAGAGAGATCAAATTTTGTATATATGTGGTCCCAGACACAGCTCTTATTTTGATGCCACCCTATAGAATGGCTCCTGTAGCGTTGAAGGAATTAATGGAGTAGTTGCAAAATTTGCCATAAAAGGGTTTAATAAGACCTAGTGTTTCTCCTTTGGGTGCACTAGTCCTGTTTATAAAGAAAAAGGACAGTATAGTAAGACTGTGCATTGATTATAAAGAGCCTAATAAGGTGACAATGAAGAACAAGTATCCTCTTCCAAGGAGAGATTATTTGTTTGATCAACTTGAAGGTGCGTAGTTCTTTTCCAATATTGACATGAGGTTGGGCTATCATCAGTTGCGGATCAGTGGAGCTGATATTCCTAATATGGCATTCTACACTTAATATGGTCATTATGAGTTTCTGGTGATGTCCTTCAGGTTAACTAATGCACCAGCTACTTTTATGGATATGATGAACATGGTGTTTAGACCTTTTGTGGATCAGTTTGTAGTGGTCTTCATTAATGATATATACCAGCCAATAGTGGTATCAGAGCCACTTGTAATTCAATTAATTGATTCTATGTATATGTGATACATATTAGGGTTTTGATTCATTTTTGAAAAAAAAGGTTTTCAAAAATTGTCAAAAGGGTTTTAATTCATTTTATGACAATTCTTTCTAATATGTTTGAAAATAGAATTTAATATTAATTTGATTAATATTAACTAATGTTTAATTTGATTAAACTATTTTCAGAATTGTGTTTTTTGAATTTGTTTACTGATTTTATGAAAATCAGTATAGGTAATTTATTTTCAAAGATAATCACTAATTTTTTTTGTATTCTGTTTTGATTAATATGATTAATTGAAATAACATATTTGTTCTCTGTTTTAATTAGGAAATTTTTTTCTGTTTAATTAATAAAATCATTTTCTATTTTGATTAGGAAATTTGTTTTTGTTTAAAGTTAAAACAAAAAATTTTATGATTATGTAGATTAAGAATTAAGGCGTAATTTGTTTAAGTATTAAACAAATTATGCTGAATGGATCTATTTTATATAGATTCGTTCAAGTTGTAATTTTGATTATAAAAATTAGGGTTTCTTAATGGCTGTTGTCACTTTATATATATATATATATAAAATCATTTTTGATTTGTTTTGAACATATTTTTTGAATGTAATTTGTTTACATAAAGTGATGTCATTTTAGGGTTTTAGGCAGCAATTGATTCAGTAATATGATTACAAAAATTGATTAGTTGCCTCCTTGATGCAAATTAGGGTTTTTAATGGCGATTTTAATTGAGCGTTTTTATCTATTTTTTAACAGATTAATTATTCAGTAATTTGATTACGAAAATCATAAATGTTCAAAAATCTAAAAGACAATTCACCAAAGAGCTTAGGTAAAGTTTTTACTGTCAGACTCGCTGACTGGCCAATAGGACCGCCACCTGGGGTGCTGCCACTTAGACCCCGCCAGGGGCGCTGCCCCTTAAAACCCCGCTAGGGGCGCTGCCCCTTAACCCTAAAAGAATTGTCACATTATTATTTTTTTTAACATAATAATTAGAGTTGCTAACTAAACAAATTGTTATGTTATACATGTTTATTATTTAATGCATGGTGCATAGCATGGCCTCTAGACCAATGTGATTAGATTTAATTATTTTATGGGTTGTAATTTAAAATACGACCTGTGAGTAATTTTTGTTTTTTTGTATTTATTTTATTTTGTAATAGTGTAGAATAAATTACAACAATTAATGTAAATCAAGACCCATGGAGCAATTCAAGTTGAAGGCCTAGGATGGAGATCCAAGGTAGGAACCTAAGAAGGAGATCTATGATAGAAGATGGAGATCTGTATTGAAGGCTCAATTGGTAATTGTTATATTACCTAGGTTTGACCTTTGATCTTCATATTGGCTTATGAAGATCAAATTAGATTTGGGCCATGCTATGTCACATTTATTTTAGTTGTTATGTATGTGATGCCATGTGATACAATATAACAATAAGTAAATAAGATTAAATAAATACAAACCCATATTTAATATTAAGTCATTGTAATGCCTCCCATAAATTCAACACTTGTCAAGCTTTAGATTATTACATATGGGCCTGCTAAAGCAGGGTGTATAAACTTATCCGAGGAAGGCAAGTTGGATAATAGTGTTATCCAAACATTTGATATGGTTTGACTTAACTAGGTTATCAAAATGGTTTTGGACCTAGGGCATTAGATGGGATTTTTAAACAACGACAGGTGATGTCAAATCCTATACCACACAAGAGTTACATGAGATGTAATTGATAAGAGTTGTCTACCTAAATAACCATATTTTAGGCGATGAGCCAAAGCTCACTTAGAGTATGGTGAAATATGGATCTTGGCCCACTATAATTTGTAAATTAACTTTGAGGGTTATTAATTTAATAAATTTTATAGGATTTATTATGCCTCATTTAATAAAATATTGAATGGACTTTGCATATATTTGTTATAGATAATGACTTCAAACACTACACCTACTATGTCACTGCGATCGATCCTTGAGAAGGATAAACTCAATGGGACTAACTTTCTTGATTGGTACAAAAACCTAAGAATTGTTCTTAGGCATGAGAGAAAGGAATATATCCTTGATCAACCCATCCTTGAGGAACTAGTTGCCAATGCTCCTAGAGCACAAAGGGATGCTTATAACAAGCATCTCAATGATTCTACTGATGTCACTTGTGTTATGCATGGATGTATGGAGTCTGAGCTACAAAAGTAGCTGATGGAAATAGAGGCTTATACTATGATAGGCCATCTCAAGGAAATATTCCAAGAGAAAGCCAGAATTGAAAGGTTCAATATTGTCAGGTTATTGCTTTCTTGCAAGTTGACTATTGGCGGCTCTGTCAGTCCTTATATTCTTAAGATGAAGGGTCATCTTGATCACTTGGACAAGCTTAGTCTCAAGATTAAACAAGAGTTGGCTGTTGATATTATTCTTTATTCTTTGTATAAAGCTTATGACAACTTCATTATGAATTTCAATATGCATAGTATAGAGAAGACTATTTCAGAGTTGCATGGGATGCTGAAAACTACTGAAAAGAACATCAAGAGTAACACCAAGGATATTCTTATGGTCAATAAGGGAAAGGAGATGAAAAGGGTTACAATGGGTAAAGGCAAGGCCTCTAAAGGCTTTTAGAAGCCCAAGCCCAAGTCCAAAGCTAAACCCAAAGCAAAAGAAGGAATTTGCTTTTTCTGCAATGAGCTAGGCCATTGGAAAAGGAATTGCAAGCTCTATTTGGATGATCTAAAGAAGAAAAAGGGTAGTGAGACTACCTCTTCAGGTATTCATGTTATAGAATTAAATTTATCTACTTCTGCTTCTGATTCTTGGGTATTAGATTCTGGATCATGATCTCACATTTGTACAAATGTGCAGGGTCTAAAAAGGAGTAGATCATTGGCCAGAGGTGAAGTGTACCTATGAGTAGGCAATGGAGCAAGAGTTGATGCTTTAGCTATAGGAACTTATAAGTTACCTTTACCTAGTGGACTTGTTTTATCCTTAGAAAATTGTTATTATGTACCTACCATGCATAGGAATATTATTTCTATTTCTTTTTTGGAAAACAAAGGATTTGAATTTATTATTAAGAATAATAAATGCAATATTTATTTTGATAACATTTTTTATAGATATGCTCCATGCACTAGTGGTCTTTATGTTTTAGATGCTGAATACACCAATGAAATGCCAATCTATAACGTTGATACAAAGAAGTCTAAATCTAATGATTTAAACTCAACTTATCTCTATCTTAGGCCATATAAATGAGAAATGCAATTCAAAGCTACACTAAAATGGGCTTTTGAATTCATTTGATTATGAATCATTTGATACATGTGAATCTTTTTTACTTGGAAAAATGACTAAAACACCTTTTACTGGACAGAGTGAGAGGGGTAATGACTTATTAGGCCTAATACATTCTGATGTATGTGGACCATTAAGGTCAAATGCTAGAGGAGGTTTTCAGTACTTCATAACTTTCATAGATGATTTCAATAGATATGGTTATCTCTATCTAATGAAACATAAACCTGAATCTTTTGAAAAGTTCAAAATTTTTTAGAATGAAGTACAAAATCAACTTGGTAAAAATATTAAAACACTAAGATTTGATTGAGGTGGTGAATATTTAAACCAAGAATTTACAGATCATCTCAAAGATTGTGGGATAGTTTCATAATTGACTCCTCCAGGTACACCATAATGGAATGGTGTATCTGAAGGCAAAAATTGGACTCTATTGGATATGGTTCAATCAATGATGAGTTAATCTAATCTTCCAATCTTCTTTTGGGGTTATGCTTTAGAAACTGCTGCATTCATTTTGAATAGAGTTCCCTCCAAGGCAGTTGAAAAGACACCATATGAAATAAAAAATGCAATCCATATATGATAATCAAGTATGGACCTTGATTAACCCAACTGATGGTTTAAAGACTATTAGGTGTGAAAGGGTTTTTAAAAAGAAAACCGACATGGATGGCAATGTGCATACCTTTAAGGCAAGACTGGTTGCAAAAGATTTTAAACAAACACATGGTATAAACTATGATGAAACTTTTTCACTAGTAGCTATGCTAAAATCTATTCGAGTTCTGCTTGCCATAGCTGCATACTATGATTATGAGATATGCAAATGGATGTCAAAACAACGTTTCTTAATGGAAACTTACTTGAGGATGTGTACATGACATAGGCCGAGGGTTTTGTCAATTTTGAGAATTCAGGTAAAGTAAAGTGAGTGATGGTGTGGGATTAATTGTTCCAGATCCAATAACATAAGATGTGGAACCATCAGCTAAAGTAATAGGGGAGGTAGATTTATATGACTGAAAGGTAGAGAATAAGCTAGAATTACTTATCATGTGATTTGTAGCACCATAATCAATGACCCATTTCGAAGAGAAGGAAACAAGACATGTATTGGGTTTACTTGACTCTACAAGAGCAAAACTAGACTGAGGTTTCATTGCTTCTTAAAGCTAAGTCAATCTGGTATATTCATTTACTGATATCAAAATAGGCTTTTCAGAGGTCTCAAAAGTAAATTCAATATGAGCATACTGAGCTCTCCTATACTAAAACCTTCGATAATCTCGTTTGATATGACCTGGCTTATGACAATAGTGACACACTAATTCCCCTGACTTATGTCCACAAGTTCCAATATTCTTGTCATAATTATTGGATCCCATGCCCTTATTTCCTCCACTACTCCTGCATTATTATTTCTCTGACTCAAAGGTATTATGATGGCTAACAAAAACACTATTAGGCTAAGTAGTTTGAACAATAGGCAAACTTTCTATATGAAGAACCCTACTAAAAGCATGTTGTAGAGAAGAAATCTCTAAACTAGAAAGACTATGAGATTTAGCAATTCCAAACTCAAACGAAAAACCAGCTAAAAAACTCATAATAGCCATCTTGTCCTACTAAGTTTGTTGTACAGTCACATCAGTACTGAATGAAACTAGCATGTTAAGTTCTTCATATGTTTTCTTGAAATCCATGAAATGACTTTTGAGAGACTTATTACTTTTATTTTCCCTATAAAATGCCTTACATACATCATAAATATGAGAGATATTCCCCTTTCCAGAATATAAAAATTTTAAATAGTTCATTAATTCCTTGACTGTCCTATAGTGAGTTATCATACCAACCACCTTACTATCAATAGAAATTCGTATATGTAAAAACAATCAAGCATCCTCTCTCATCCAAGGTAGTCTAAAATCATCTTTAGGAGGATCATCAGTCAAGTGGCTATCTATAGAAATACTGAGTAAATATAGTTTAATAGTTTGACTCCAATTAAGATAGTTCATACTATTAAGTTTATGTTCCATGATTTTTGACATCATCAGAACCACATCAAAAATAAGAACACTCTTTTTCTCTGCCATTTTTCAAAAGAACAGCCAACAAAAGAAGGAATAAAAAGGCTCAGAGAAATTAGAACTGAATACTAATAGATTTTAAACAATTGAATACTCTCACAATAATGCATATTCAAACCCAAATAGATGTGGAATCAAGAAGGACAAATAAATGCAAGTCAAACAAGGCTGATCAAAGAAAATTCTGATAACTCACACGCCTTCACACACTAGCACATGGAATCTAAGCAGCAGCTTCTGGTGGCACGAGTGGCTCATGCACTTGGATTCCAATGACTGGTCTCTGGGTCTTGACTGATCATCACACAGTGATCCTTCCTAGGCTAGCGGTGTTAACAGGAAACCCTCCTAAAGTGATGAACTAGCCTTACCCTTACTCACACCCCATAACCCAGAACTGTGATTTTCTTAAGAGCAGAAAAAAACCTGCTATGATACCATGTAATTAGAGTATAAGAACACAGAAATATGAATTTCTTATTATGTTATTCATCAAATATTAGGATATATACATATATAAGTATATGAGACTTAATTTAGGAAGGAAAATGTCCTAAAATTAGCCTTTATAATCAACCTATATATTTACTTCCTATTCTAAATATATACAGCTGTAACAAGTAGAAAGTCCTCAGGTAGTTTTACTCATATTAGTATGGAGAGGAGACCTTTGATCCAAAAGTTACACGAGTTAGTGGATCGAGGTTTGATGATGAAGATAAGCATATCAAGTGGACTATTAGCTTAATTCAGAGTCAGATCAGTGTTGAGAGATATGATTAAGGAAGCTTAATGTCGAGATCCTGTTTTGGTATAGTATGAGGAAAATGTTCGTAAAGGAAAGTTCACTGATTTTACACTTGATAATGAAGGTGTTTTATGGATAAGTGGTAGATTATGTGTTCCTAATGTGGATAATTTGAGAGAAGAGATCCTAGAAGAAGCATATTACACAACTTACAGTGTATATGCAGGTGTTACTAAGATGTATCACAACATTAAGGATTTGTACTGGTGGGATGGATTGAATAAGGATGTAGTTGATTATGTCTCTAAGTGCTTGGCTTATCAGCATATGAAAGATGAACATCAGAAGCCTTCTAGGAAGCTTCAACCTCTTCCTATTCCTAAGTGGAAATAGGAGAGAATTGCTATAGATTTTATAACTGGGTTATCTCATTTAAAGGATGGATATGATTTCATCTGGGTGATTGTGGATAGGTTAACCAAATCAGCTCACTTCTTACTAGTTAAAGCTACTTCTTTTGTAGCCAAGTTGGCTAAGTTGTATGTCAAGCATATTGTGTGCCTTCACGGAGTGCCTATTTCCATTATATCTGATAGAGGTTCAGTGTCCACCTCTTTATTTTGGCAAAAGTTGTAAGAAGTAATGGGCACTAGGCTTGATTTCAATACTACTTTTCACCCTCAAATAGATGGTCAATCTAAGAGGATGATCCAGACACTTGAGGATATGTTGAGAATGTGTGTAATGGATCTTGGAGGTAGTTGGGATGATCATCTGTCACTGATAAAGTTTGCTTACAATAATAGCTACCATAGCAGTATTGAAAATGGCACCATATGAAGCTCTATATGAAAGGAAGTGTAGATCCCTTTTGTGTTTGTTACGACCCAAACCAGGGAGTCATAACTGGCACTAGGGAATGGGAATTCTTTTAAATCCAGAACTCATAGCAAGCCTTAAAAATAAAAACATATGCAATAATAATATAAAAATATGCTAGAATTAAAACTTTAATCAATATAAGAATAAATATTTTATATCATACATAATAAAAATATTTCATACAAGATTCGGATACAAAATCTCAAACCAATACAACACACTTCTATCATAATAACACTACTACTACAGTTTTTAGAATACAAAAAAAAAGTTTAGATATTACATAATCTAGTTGGGACTAAACAAGACTAGCATATAGTATTACTGGAGAGGTCTAAAAAAGAAAAAGATCCTGTAAAAAAATATTGAGGGGAGTCATACCTCACTGAGTGAATTATTATAATATATATACATGTAACCTAAAGTCATAAATATAATAATACACATATACACGCATTTCACACAGATGCTGAAATCCATGTTTATATAATAATAAATGCAGAAAAAGTTTATTTAAGTAAAGGATCAAATAAAACCCTAAATTATTACGCAACCTCAGTTAATAATTCTCACTAGCCAATAGGCTTACTTAATTCCAAAATAATTCTCTTTTCCATTTTTGGACAATAGACTGGCCCTAAGACATTAAGTCAACTAAGCTCCTGCAATCTCACTATCAATATAATTAACCCCGAGACACTAGGTCAACCGAGCTCCCGCAATCTCACTACTCTCTCACCATAATTCTCAATAATTGAATAATCAACTCTCACATTAAAATAGTGCAACCCTAAAATCTAACACACTAGTAAGTACACAGCCCTAGTGCAGCCCACTAGGTAGCACATTCTACTGATATCCTTCAAATAAATCGTGCAATTATTAAAATAATAAAATGTATAATTTAAACATGATAGCATCCATTCTTTTCAAAGAAATATACCACATATATACCAAACATATACCAACATATACATAATCATTTAATAAAATAATTCATGTTTAAATTATGAAAACATGGATACTCATAATTATGTATTCTACATGCAATGTATATATAAAATAATAACTCACAGTTTTGCACTCCTCTAAACAAACTCGATTGGCCTAATCCAATAGGCCTCAGTCTCAATGCAACTATAGAAAAATATAATAATAATAACAATATCATAATAAATCCCTAACTTTACACTTCTAAGAATTTTAAAGGAAGACTCGATCTAAAATAAAAAACTCATGATCAATCTGATGTCACGTTTTACGAGAATTCTACTAAAAATTCGGCAGAGAACGTCTCTCTACTAAAAATAGAGCTGATCCTACAAGCAAACACACTTTAATAATACTCACAAGCACAACACCTCAAGTTAGGACCCTGAACTACATAATTTTCCAACCGAGAAACACAATTCTAAAAAAATCAATATTTAATAATAATATAATAAAAATCATTAAAATCCATAAACATCAATAATAAAACCACAATATAATTTATTTAAATAAAAAAAATTAAAGCTAATTATTTCCAAATTAGTTAACAAAACCTCAGTAATTTATATAAAATTAATAAAAATTTAATTTTTCAAATACTTAAAGTCAAATAGCATAAAGTACAATTAATTACTTAAATTACTCAATTATATTATAAAAATAACTACAAGTACATTTTAGTCATAAAAATGATAAATAAGCTATTATTTGAATATATTTTAAAAATTATTATTAATTAGCTAAAAATAGTAAATAATTTGTAAAAATCATTTTAATACTATTTATTATTCCAAAGTTATTTAAAATATACTAATTAACAATAATTCCAATAAAAATACAAAGTTCACCCATTTATCCAAAAATTAACCAAAATTACTATAAATTAGTAAAAATTATTTTCTCATTTCTAAAGCTAATTATTTAAATTAACTCTACAAATCAACATAATTTCAATACAAAACATATAAGACATATAATTAATAAAAATTGATTTTATTTATCAAAAATACAATTTATATACATAAATTAAATAAATTTAGAAAAATAAAATAAAAATATGTTTCAACAACTTTACCAAAAGAAATTAACATGAATCAAACACAATCAAACTAAAAAAAAATCAAAAACCCTAATGGACATAAACTAAAACTTAAAGATAACACATTAACCGAACATTCTAAGCTCAAAACACCTTGAGAATCAACTTGCCAAGACCGAGAGGAGTCGAATGAGCTTGAGATCACGAGCTAAAGCCATTAAAAACTCACCAAAGTCACTGTAGCAACAACTACTATCCCTCAATTTCTAGTGACGTGGAGGCATTCTGATGGTGGCTGGAGGAAGAAGGGAAGGAGGGGAGGTGATGGTGAGCTTCGATGGTGGCAGGTGGTGGGTGGCGAACTCGAGTGGTGGCGCTGCAACCCAGAAATGGAAGAAGAATAAAGAAAAAAAGGTAGCAGAGAGAAAATCCTAAAAAAAACTATATCCTTTTATATATATATATATATATATATATATATATATATATATATATATATAAATTAAATTTAGACTTAATAAAAGTATACCACATATATTTAAATACAATAAATGTACTAAATTTATACTATTCACAATTTAATAAAAAATATTATTATTATTAAATAAATAAGCAATATTTAACAATGAACTAACTTTTAAATCATAACTTTATATTAAACCATAATAAAATAAATTAAACTCTAATACTTGAGTTTAATTAAATCACATAAAATAATCATAATATATAGAAATTTAAAATATTATTAACACTACATATTTCAAAATAATTTTTAATAATTTAAAATATCAGTTTATAACAGTGTTGGGATGATATTGGAGAAAGAAAGTTGATTGGACTTGATATTATCCAAGATGTAGTTGAGAAGGTTACTTTATGAGAAGAAAATTCGAAACAGTAGCTAACAGACAAAAGAGCTATGTTGATCTGATGCGTAAGGGTGTGGAGTTTTGTGTTAGGGATTATGTGTTTTTGAAGGTGTCACCTGTCACAACCCAAAACAGGGGCCATGACCGGCGCTAGGGAACGGGAATTCTTTCGAATCCGGAACCCGTAGCAAGCCTTAAAATAAAATAAAACAAAACATGCAATAATTATATTAACATAATTAAAGTGCTTTGCACTGGAAATAAAATCATAAATAAAAATAAAATAAATATCCACTACTGAAATTAAATCGAACAACTCATCCTTATATATAAATAATCTTTTAATACATATTCCAGTTCAAATCTTTAAAATATATAACTCACACAAATATAATACATAAATCCTATAATTGTTTACAACTACTACAGTGTCTAGATTATAAAATAAAACTCAGATAAGCAGTTTACATAATGAAGTCGGGGTAGAAGAAATCTGGCATATGGGTTTGCTACTAAGGTCTGAAGACGATGACTCTCCTGAAAAATAGTCAACGGACGGGAGTCAGACCTCACTGAGTGAATTGTTATAATATATATACATGCATACTAAATGATAATGCACACAGTCAATAGTATATATAATAAATATATATACAGGAAAATACACACAGATGCAACAAAATCATTTTATATTTTATGAAAATCACTGTTTATGAAGGATCAAATAGAACCCTAGAAAATCGCAACCTCAAGCAGTGTTAGACAACACTCTAGCCATACAGGCTCACTTATTCCAAATATATTCACTTATTCCATTTGGATAATAGACTGGCCCCGAGACACTAAGTCAACCAAGCTCCAACAGTCTGACTGTCAGTGTGATTGGCCCCGAGACACTTTGTCAATTGAGCTCCAGCAATCACACTCCCAAATCATATCACATATCAAATCAAATCAATCCGATCAATATCCATAAATAGGTTAGTAATGAAGCCTAAATGCTATCAGCGTACCGGTACGTACTCGATCCTAGTACTGCCCACTAGGTAGCACGTTCTGTTGATATCCTTCATTAATATATAAAACATACATTCATAAATAAATGATGCATGAATTTGAATAAAATAGCAACATAAACCATATATATGCTAGAAATATACCAAAAATAAACCAGGTATATTTCGAGTATATATACGTCAAACAAATCCAATATAATTGCAAAATAAACTAGAAATATATTTAAAAACATTTTAAGTATAAATGTTTAATAAAACATGCATATAATTTAAAATATATAAAAAATAAACCAAAAATAAACCTAAGTACTAATTAAATCATTTATGCCTATTTTATCAAAATAAACCATACATTTCTAAAACATGCACCCTAAAACATATATATATAAAATAACAACTCACTGTTATTGCACTTCTCGAGATGGGTCCGATGGGCCTGGTCCACTAGGCCTCGGTCTCGGCGCAACTAAACAAACAAATGATAACAAAAATCAGAATAAATCTAACAAAAATTCTTAAAAACTCAATCTAGAATACTAGACACAAAATTAGAATCAGAATTCGACCGGACATCATGTTTTACGAGAATTCTACCAGAAATCCAGCAAAACCTCCCCTGTAAAATGGACATCTCTCTACTCAAAGAGTAGAGTCAGTCCTGCAAAGAAACACACTTCGGAATAACATAAAATTCATAACTCCTTGGTCGAACTCCAAACTACAATTCACCGACTGAGGTTCACAATTCACAGAACAATTATAAAAAATATTAAAAATGCCCTTTTATAATAAAAATACATTTTATCAATCTAAATTACATAATTAACCCTAAAACATGTTAAAAGCCGATAAAAACTCATTTATTTAGAAAAATTGTATATTATATATATATAATTTGAAAATAATTTACAAAAAATAGTTTTAATTAGTTAAAAATACTAAATAATTTGTAGAAATCATTTTTATACCTTAAATAACTAGTAAAACCAATTTAATTATATTTTTAATCAATTTAGTGTCAAATTACCAAAATACCCCTAGTTTCGTAAATTCCCTAAAATTAAATCAAAAATTCACCAAAAATAATATAATTACTCCAAATTAATTTTCTCAACATATAATTCAATAATGTCAATAAATATACTTAATTAACCAATTAATTTCAATAAAACACATAATTAACCTAATTTTACATAAACTTAATAAATTCAAAATAATTATATAAAATTCACAAAAATTACAAATAAATTTCTAAAATTCTTTTTAACACCTATAATCACCATAAAACAAAATTTCATAATTTAATCAATTAATTTTCGAAAATTAGAAAATATTAATAAAATAATCAAAAATTCACAAAAATTAAAATAAATTCCAAAAATTCCACAAAAATTCTAGAGTATAGATTAAGCTACTAGTATCAAAGTTTGTGAAGGGAGTTTGCTTGAATCAATCAAATTGAAGCTCAAAAAATTCAAAAACTCAAAGTGGCCGAAAATGGAAAATCAAAACCTAGGGAAATTGTAATAACCCGAATATTTTAAATTATTTATATAAATATTGAGGTTTTCAAAATATAAGTTATCTTTATTTTATATTGTTATATTTGATATATTAAAATTATTATATTTAAGAACTAAATTTAAAATTCCATTGGGAACTATTAATATTAATATTTTCATACTATTTTATCCTTATGCACATACTTTATTATTTTAATTGTCCAAATATTTATTTATAGCATTATTTTACTAGAGTTAGTATTATTATTGTTGTTGTTGTATATATAGAGATATATGTGTGTGTGTGTGTGTGTTTGTGCATTACTTTAACTATTAAATATATGTATATATATAGTACTTTTCAGAAAAAAAAAAAGTTGGTCAAAAGTTTTTTTTTCTTCTTCTCTCTCGGGACAAAAAAATTTTTCTTTCCCTTCTTTGCTGTTTTTTTTTCTTTTCTTCCCATGCTGCTACCTTCTTTTCTTCCACCAGCAGTAGCCATCTCCTTGCTTTGCCATCTTCCTTAGCTGCTTCTTCTCCTCCTTACTGTCCCTGCACAGCAACAACCTCCCTCGCTAGTAGCAGCAACAGCACGCAGTGAAGCAGTGCCAAACAGCAGCAACGGAAGCAGCAGCAGGTCTGGTAGCATGAGGCAGCAGCAGTCCAGCAACTCTGGTTCCTCCAACAGCTCTATTCTGCATCTAGATTTCTGTTGTAAGTGAGTTTTGGGTTAATTAGTTAGAATTATTGTAGTTGATTTCTGGTTGATTTTTAGTTGTTTAGGGCTGTTGTTAGTTGATTTTGTATTGATTTAATATTTTTGTTGATTTTTATTATATTTACTAATTATCCAGAATTTTATTTTAATTATGTGGTTAATTTTTGAGTTGATCTATACTTATATTAGTGGATCTAAATTAATTGGGGTTAATTTTGGTTAATAGTATATCAAAATTAATTTAGATTAATTAAATTGATTTTTATGGAATTTTTGTATATTTATTTAGGTATTTTAAGTTTTATGTATATTTTGTTAATGTGATTAATTAACTATTTTTGGTTGATTATTGGAGTAAATTAGTGTTAGTATTATGTTAGTAATTTTAGTAGTTATAAAATGATTTTGTTAATTTATCTAATATTTTTTTTAGAAAAGTATTATATTATGTAAATTTTGATATAATGAATAAATGGTGTGTTTTGTAGATATGATAATTAAATACTATGTTTTAATTGTTTTGAGACAAAATGTGGTATTAAAATAATTTTTATAAATTATTTATTATTTTAGTTAATTAATACTAACCATTTTTGAAAATTTATTCAAAATTAAATTATTTATTGCTTTGTGGTTTGAATGAGTTTTTAATTAATATTTTGGTATATTTAATCTAGATGGGTAATTATAGTTTGAATTTGTCTATTTTTATATTGGATATTTGGAAAGTTGGATTGTTATTAATATTACATTATTATTGGAAATTTTATTAAATTATAGTGGAAAATAATTTTATTTAGTGTTTTAAGAATTAAATAAATTATATTATGATTTATTATTAATTTTTTTATTATTATTTTTAGTGATTTACTAAATTAATATTTAGTATTTGCTATTTGTATAGTTTTGGTGAACCTCGGTTGGGAATTGTGTAGTGTGGGGTCCCAACCCGAGGTGTTGTGCCACTGTGAATTTTGAAGTGTGTTTATTTGCAGGATTGACTCTACTTCGGTATAGGGATGTCCATTTTACAGAGAAAACTTTACCGAATTTTCGGTAGATTTCTCGTAAAATGTGACACCGGGTTAATCCTAAAATTTTTATTCTGTGTTCGAATCGAGTCTTACTTAGAAACTCTAGAAGTTAGGTTTCTTTTTTTTATTGTCATTTCTTTTTCTGTCTTTTAGCTGCCCCTCCAGTCGTGTCTACCAGTCGAGGTCGGACACGACGTGCCAGAGGAGCACCTTTATCTTGTAAGTTAATATTTAATTTGAGTGTCAGATTTTAATTTAAATTATATTAAATTCTTATGAATTTAATTTTATGAGATTCTAGTCAGCATTATTCATATGATCTTGCATGATTTAATTAATAGTTGATTTATTTTATTTTATTTATTTACCTATTTTATTTATCGTAATTTTTATGGGTTTGTTTATTTTCTCTTATCCTTTAAATAAACCACGGTAGAATGGGCTACCTGATGGGTTTCATCAGGACCGTATGCGCACTGATAAAATATGTGATTATTTAATTATATTACTGGAGTCGATGGTCTGGTGATGCTTTCCTCTCGGACACCGCCAGTATAATTTTAATTTATATTATTAAATCACTGGGGCCGATGGTCTGGTGATGCTTTGCTCTCGGACACCGCCAGTGATATTGGATTAAGAGATATGACTGCGGCTGTGTATCCTGGTGATGCCTTGCTCTCAGGATCCGACAGTCTTGGATATAAGTGAGTCATATGACTATTAAAAATTTATAAATTGGGTTCTACCAAATTTTTATACTAAAATGATTTTAAAAGATATTTAAATATTTATTTCTTCTCTTTTTTAAAAAAAATGGATTTATTATATGTATACCAAATGGTTAAATAAAATTATATTATATTATATTTCCATAAATTTTATTTTAATGAGATTTTCAAATCACATTCATTTCTTTATTAACTTGCTCAGTGAGGTCTTACTCCCCTCAATTTATTTTTTTTAGGAGTTTGGGAGTTTACTATTAGGCCTACTTCTCTTCGCCGTGTAGTTTTGTCACCGGCTATTCTACTTAGGTCTATCTAGTTATGTTGTATTTACTTTTGTGTACCGTAGTAGAGGAAATTGTATAACTGCATATTTATTTGAGATTTAATGTACTCATAACTTATGTATTGAAATACTATTTGTATAATTGATGTTTGCTTATTTTATTCCACGTACTGATATTATGGTTTAAATTATATTAAGAAAAATCAATTTGATAATATGCATTGAGATTTTATTATTTATTATAAGGTTTCAAAGTTAAAATTCTGTGATTCTTCCTTAAAGGCTTACTATGGGTTTCAATGGCTTTATGCTTTCCCATTCCCTAGTGCCAGTCACGTGCCCTTGGGTTTGGGTCATGAAAAAGTTGTTATCAGAGCTTTGGCTAATTTTCCATGGTTTTGACTGTCAATGTCTGTCTTTTTCTCATAATACTGTGGCACTTAGGTCATTGAACATTGTTGTTGATCTCTTGTCTTTTGGTTTCAGCATCTGAGTCTGTATTCTTGTCTTGAATCTTGGTTTTCTTATCTTTTTAAAATGAGGCATGCTCGGAATGCCCCTGCTGTAGATGTAGAACCTGATGATGGTGAGCAGTCATTTCAGGATGAGATTCTCCCTCCTACCCCTCGACCTAGAGGTAGGGGTAGAGCTAGAGTGGCAGCAACTCAGAGGCAGGATCAACCTCCAGTAGAGCCTCAGATTCCAGCAGAGGATCCTGCAGTATTTGCAGCTAGCATGGTGGGTATTAACCAGGGCTTGACAGCTTTTAATC
Organism: Mallotus nudiflorus; assembly: GCA_947683625.1. Lineage (NCBI taxonomy): Eukaryota > Viridiplantae > Streptophyta > Magnoliopsida > Malpighiales > Euphorbiaceae > Mallotus > Mallotus nudiflorus. The sequence continues at coordinate 3,320,999 of CANTUR010000002.1, forward strand.
AAGCAATGCCCATTGTGCAGTAGATGCTTCAGCGACAGACTCAAAGGATGTCAGATGCTGATGCAACTTTATTATACTCCAGAGTGCGACGAGTTCACTTTGATGGTACTAGGGATGCGTTGGATTTCATTAATACCATCGAGTCCAGGACCAGATCTAAGTATTCTGACTACCAGAGGATTATAATTATGGAGCTATCAGTCTCAACAGTAGCTCAGGACTGGTTTTTGCAGTCCATTCAGCCTATCATGACGACGATGACATGGTTGGGATTTAAGGAGCAATTCATGAGATTCTTCTGTCCTTCATCCATGCGAGAGAACTACAGATGGTAGTTGCTTAACATTGATAGGAGAGATCGATCAGTGGAGGACTATACTCAAAAGTTCTACAGACTGATGAGGCATGCTGAGGATGTGAGGCAGCATGTCGCCAGAGCAGTAGAGCTGTATGTGATGGGATTAGGCCCAGCCTATATTGGTATTCAACCAGAGGGTTATAATCTTGAGAGTGTGGTAGAGGAGGCAAGACAACTAGAGCGTAGACACATCCGGCACGGCACCATACCTGACCCTTATGATAGTGGCACTTTCAAACCTGTCCAGAGGGTGCAACAGCCAGTATTTCAGATAGGCAGCTCGAGTTCTCAGTCAGTAGGCCCTTCTTAGCAGAGCAGACATTTTAGGGCACATCGGACTGGTAGGCACCGCCTTACTCAGGATCACAGGAGTAGTAGGGCTGCTAGGTTTGGTAGTAGTGCAGCAGTAGTAGTGGGCAGAGCTCTGGGCATGGCAGTTCTGGGTCTAGAGCTAGTGCGTGTGCCATTTGTGGTCAAGTGCATCAGGGTCCTTGTCACTTGACGCCAGGAGCATGTTTTAGATGTGGTCAGTTTGGACATTTTGCTAGAGCTTGTCTGAACTATGGATTCCAGACATCTTTTGCTCAGGGATCTTCACCTACAGTTGTTTAGCCATTGCAGCAGGTGCCTCAGTAGTATCAAGCACCCATGTACTCTCAACAGTAGCCGATGCAGTATGCGAGTCAGTAGGGCCGAGGTAGAGGATAGACTCAGCCATTCACTTCACAACAGCCAGGACGTGGTCAGGCTAGGGTCTTCACTTTGACTCCTCAGGATGCACAAGCATCCAATGTTGTGGTAGTAGGTATTATTCCAGTCTGTTGCTCTGAGGCTAGAGTATTATTTGATCCGGGTGCTACATGTTCATTTGTATCTCCTTTGTTTGCTTCAAAAGTGGCTTGTCTTCCTTCCAAGATGAGTTTTCCTTTGTCTGTTTCAACTCCGCTTAGTGATGAGTTGGAGATAGACATTTTCTTCCCATCTTGTCTTGTGTTAGTAGAGGGTAGAGAATTGTTAGCAAACTTGGTCCTTTTGGATGTGATTGAGTTTGATGTGATTCTTGGAATGGATTGGTTGTCCCAATTTTATGCTTCTATGGATTGTCGAGCAAAGGAAGTAATTTTTAGAATTCCTGGTGATGAGGAATTCAGATTCAGAGGTACTGAGAGTCCCATGTTCCGTATTATTATTTCTGCCATTACAGCTAGGAAGATGCTTAGTAGAGGATGTCAAGGCTATCTAGTTGTAGTTCGAGATGTTCAAGCAGAAATGGGATTAGTGGAGAGGGTACCGGTAGTACGTGAATTTGCAAATGTTTTTCCAGAGAAATTACCTAGATTACCGCCAGATAGAGAGATAGAATTCTATATTAATATTATCCCAGGTACAGATCCTATCTTTATGCCACCTTATAGGATGGCACCTGTGGAGCTAAAGGAGTTAAAAGAGCAATTGCATGAATTATTAGATAAGGGGTTCATTCGACCTAGTACATCTCCTTGGGGTGATCCAGTTCTCTTTGTAAAGAAGAAAGATGGTAGTCTTTGACTCTGTATTGACTATAGATAGCTGAATAAGGTTACCATCAAGAATAAGTATCCACTCCCTAGGATTAATGATTTATTTGATCAGTTATAAGGAGCTCGACATTTCTCTAAGATTGACTTGAGATCTGGGTATCATCAGCTGAGGATTAGGAGAGAGGATATACCTAAGTCAGCATTTCAGACTAGATATGGCCACTATGAGTTCTTAGTGATGTCCTTTGGGTTGACTAATGCCCTAGCAGCCATTATAGACTTAATGAACAAGGTGTTTAGGCCATACTTAGACCGATTTGTGATTGTGTTTATTGATAATATTCTGGTCTATTCAAAGAATAGGGCGGAGCATGTGATGCATCTGAGGTTGGTGCTGTAGACTTTGAGAGAGCACCAGTTGTATGCTAAATTTTTGAAATATGAATTCTGGTTAGACCAAGTGGCATTCTTAGGCCATATGGTGTCTAAAGATGGCATTCAGGTGGATCCCAGGAAGATAGAAGCAATTACTGAATGGCCAACACATATAATGGTTACTGAAGTGAGAAGTTTTCTAAGTTTAGCAGGCTATTACAGGAGATTTATGAAGGATTTCTCTAAAATTGCCACACCTTTGACTAGACTAACCCAGAAGAATGTTAGATTTGTATGGATTGATAGGTGTGAGGAGCATTTTCAGTTGCTTAAGGATTTATTGACTTCAGCTCCAGTACTGACATTACCTTCTGGTGATGATGGATATACGATGTATTATGATGCTTCCCATGTAGGTTTGGGATGTGTGCTAATGCAGAATGGTAGAGTGGTTGCTTATGCTTTGAGGCAGTTGAAGAAGCACGAGCAAAATTACCCCACTCACTATCTAGAGATGGTTGTAGTTGTATTCGCACTGAAGATTTGGAGGCATTATCTGTATGGTGTCACTTGTGAGATCTACACCGACCACTAGAGCTTAAAGTATATCTTTGAGTAGAGGGATTTGAAATTAAGGCAAAGAAGATGGATGGAACTTCTGAAAGACTACGATTGTTCGATTCTTTACCATCCAGGCAATGCGAATGTAGTAGCTGATGCGTTGAGTAGAAAATCAGCAGGTAATCTTGCCCATATTAGTACTGAGAGAAGACCGATTATTCAGGAGTTGCATGAGCTAATTGATCAAGGTTTACAGTGGAAAGTGACTAAGAAGTGCCTTTTTGCTCAGTTCAGAGTACGATCTGTGTACTTGGATAGAGTTAAGGCAACTCAAAGAAGGGATCCACAGTTACAGAGAATTATGTTTAATGTGCAACAGGGTCAATCCAGAGAGTTTGTGATTGACAGTGAGGGAGTTCTACGCTTAAGTACTCGGTTGCGTGTGCCAGATGTTGATGATCTAAGGAAAGAGATCTTAGAAGAGGCACATTTTTCTGCTTATAGTATTCACCCAGGTTCTACTAAGATGTATCATAATTTGAGGGATACATACTAGTGGAATGGAATGAAGAAAGATGTTGCAGAATTTATATCCAAGTGCCTCACATGTCAGCAAGTGAAATTAGAGCATCAGAGGCTCTCAGGATTGTTACAGCCCATGCCTATCCCAGAGTGGAAGTGGGATATGATTACTATAGACTTTATAACTAGTTTACCTCGGATGACAAGTGGGTTTGATGCTATTTGGGTGATCATTGACAGGTTAACTAAGTCAGCCCACTTTCTGCCAGTTAAAAAGAGGTACTCCACTGATAGGTTGGCATGGTTGTATGTCAACATAATTGTTTGTCTTTATGGAGTTCCAGTAAGTATAATATCTGATAGAGGAGCCACTTTTACATCAGTTTTCTAGCAAGAGTTGCATAAGGCATTGGGTACCAGACTTGACTTCAGCACAACATTCCATCCTAAGACTGATGGTCAGTCTGAGAGGACTATTCAGACTTTAAAAGATATGCTCCAGATGTGCATGATGGACTTTGGAGGTCAATGGGATAATCATTTGCCACTGATTGAATTCACCTATAACAACAGTTATCATGCAAGTATTGAGATGGCTCCATATGAAGTGTTGTATGGTAGGAAGTGCATATCACCTTTATGTTGGGAAATTGGTGAGAGACAGCTTACAGGTCCAAAGTTAGTGCAGATTACTTCTAAAAAAGTTCCTATCATTCAGCAGAGGTTGAGGACAGCATATAGTAGGCAGAAGAGTTATGTTAATCCCAAAAGGAAGGATGTTTCTTTTCTAGTTGGAGATATAATGTTTCTGAAGGTATCTCCAATGAAGGGAGTTATGAGGTTTGGTAAGAGGGGTAAGTTGGCTCCGAGGTACATTGGACCTTTAAAGATACGGTCACAAGTTGGGGAAGTGGCCTATAGACTAGTGTTGCCACCTGAGCTATCTCGAATCCACCTAGTGGTCCATGTGTCTATGTTGAGGAAGTATATTCCTGATCCTTCTCAAGTACTTCAACCTCAAGCAATGGAGCTCAGTGAAGATCTATCTTATAAAGAGTATCCAGTAGCGACTGTGGATCGCCAGGTTCGCCAACTTCGCTCTTGGGAGATTCCGATGGTGAAAGTGCTTTAGAGTAATAACACAGCAGAAGACTGTACATGGGAGGTATAATCGACGATGCAAGCCGTCTATCCCTATCTTTTTCATCATTAGACATTGTAATTCCTTGCTTTTCTTTGAAATTCAAGGACGAATTTCTATAAGGGGGGAAGACTGTAATAACCTGAATATTTTAAATTATTTATATAAATATTGAGGTTTTCAAAATACAAATTATCTTTATTTTCTATTGTTATATTTGATATATTAAAATTATTATATTTAAGAACTAAATTTAAAATTCCATTGGGAACTATTAATATTAATATTTTCATATTATTTTATCCTTATGCACATACTTTATTATTCTAATTGTCCAAATATTTATTTATAGCATTATTTTACTAGAGTTAGTATTATTATTATTGTTGTTGTATATATATAGATATGTGTGTGTGTTTGTGCATTACTTTAACTATTAAATATATGTATATATATAGTACTTTTTAGACCAAAAAAAAAAAGTTGGTCAAAAGTTTTTTTTTTCTTCTTCTCTCTCGTGATAAAAAAAATTTTCTTTCCCTTCCTTGTTAATTTTTTTTATTTTCTTCCCCTGCTGCTACCTTCTTTTCTTCCACTAGCAGCAACCATCTCCTTGCTTTGCCATCTTCCTCAGCTGCTTCTTCTCCTCCTTGCTGTCCCTGCATAGCAACAACCTCCCTCGCCAGTAGCAGTAATAACATGCAGTGAAGTAGCGCCAAATAGCAGCAACGGAAGCAGCAGCAGGTCTAGTAGAGTGAGGCAGCAGCAGTCCAACAACTCTAGTTCCTCCAGCAGCTCTATTCTGCATCTAGATTTCTGTTGTAAGTGAGTTTTGGGTTAGTTAGTTAGAATTATTGTAGTTGATTTCTGGTTGATTTCTGATTGATTTTAGTTAGTTTTTAGGTTGATTTTTAGTTGTTTAGGGCTGTTGTTAGTTGATTTTGTGTTGATTTAATATTTTTGTTGATTTTTATTATATTTACTAATTATCCAAAATTTTATTTTAATTATATGGTTAATTTTTGAGTTGATATATACTTATATTAGTGGATCTAAATTAATTGGGGTTAATTTTGGTTAATAGTATATCAAAATTAATTTAGATTAATTAAATTGATTTTTATGGAATTTTTGTATATTTATTTAGGTATTTTAAGTTTTATGTATATTTTGTTAATGTGATTAATTAACTATTTTTGGTTGATTATTGGAGTAAATTAGTGTTAGTATTATGTTAGTAATTTTAGTAGTTATAAAATGATTTTGTTAATTTATCTAATATTTTTTTTAGAAAAGTATTATATTATGTAAATTTTGATATAATGAATAAATGGTGTGTTTTGTAGATATGATAATTAAATACTATGTTTTAATTGTTTTGAGACAAAATGTGGTATTAAAATAATTTTTATAAATTATTTATTATTTTAGTTAATTAATACTAACCATTTTTAAAAATTTATTCAAAATTAAATTATTTATTGTTTTGTGATTTGAATGAGGTTTTAATTAATATTTTGGTATATTTAATCTAGATGGGCAATTATAGTTTGAATTTGTCTATTTTTATATTGGATATTTGGAAAGTTGGATTGTTATTAATATTACATTATTATTGGAAATTTTATTAAATTATAGTGGAAAATAATTTTATTTAGTGTTTTAAGAATTAAATAAATTATATTATGATTTATTATTAATTTTTTTTTATTATTTTTAGTGATTTACTAAATTAATATTTAGTATTTGCTATTTGTATATTTTTGGTGAACTGCGATTGGGAATTGTGTAGTCTGGGGTCCCAATCCGAGGTGTTGTGCCACCGTGAATTTTGAAGTGTGTTTATTTGCAGAATTGACTCTACTTCGGTAGAGGGATGTCCGTTTTACAGAGAAAACTCTGTCGAATTTTTGGTAGATTTCTCATAAAATGTAACACCGGGTTAATCCTAAAATTTTTATTATGTGTTCGAATCAAGTCTTCCTTAGAAACTCTAGAAGTTAGGTTTCTTTTTTTTTTTTTATTGTCATTTCCTTTTCTGTCTTTTAGCTACCCCTCCAGTTGCGTCTACCAGTCGAGGTCGGACACAACGTGCCAGAGGAGCACCTTTATCTTATAAGTTAATATTTGATTTGAGTGTCAGATTTTTAATTTAAATTATATTAAATTCTTATGAATTTAATTTTATGAGATTCTAGTCAGCATTATTCATATGATCTTGCATGATTTAATTTATAGTTGATTTATTTTATTTTATTTATTTACCTATTTTATTTATCGTAATTTTTATGGGTTTGTTTATTTTCTCTTATCCTTTAAATAAACCACGGTAGAACGGGCTACCTGATGGGTTTCATCAGGACCGTGTGCGCACTAGTAAAATATGTGATTATTTAATTATATTACTAGGGCCGATGGTCTGGTGATGCTTTGTTCTCGGACACCGCCAGTATAATTTTAATTTATATTATTAAATCAATGGGGCCGATGGTCTGGTGATGCTTTGCTCTCGAACACCGCCAGTGATATTGGATTAAGAGATATGACTGCGGCTGTGTATCCTAGTGATGCCTTGTTCTCAGGATCCGGCAGTCTTGGATATAAGTGAGTCATATGACTGATAAAAATTTATAAATTGGGTTCTACCAAATTTTTATACTAAAATGATTTTAAAAGATATTTAAATATTTATTTCTTCTCTTTTTTTAAAAAAATGGATTTATTATATGCATACCAAATGGTTAAATAAAATTATATTATATTATATTTCCATAAAATTTATTTTAATGAGATTTTCAAATCACATTAATTTCTTTATTAACTTGCTTAGTGAGGTCTTACTCCCCTCAATTTATTTTTTTCAGGAGTTTGGGAGTTTACTATCAGGCCTACTTCTCTTCGCCATGTAGCTTCATCACCGGCTATTCTACATAGGTCTATCTAGTTATGTTGTATTTACTTTCGTGTACCACAGTAGAGGAAATTGTATAACTGCATATTTATTTGAGATTTAATGTACTCATAACTTATGTATTAAGATACTATTTGTATAATTGATGTTTGCTTATTTTATTCCACGTACTGATATTATGGTTTAAATTATATTAAGAAAAATCAATTTGATAATATGCATTGAGATTTTATTATTTATTATAAGGTTTCAAAGTTAAAATTCCATGATTCTTCCTTAAAGGCTTACTATGGGTTTCGGTGGCTTTATGCTTTCCCATTCCCTAGTGCCAGTCACGTGCCCCTGGGTTCGGGTCGTGATAGAAATCTAGATCATTTTAAGTGAAACAAAGCTTGGAATCACACTCACCGAAGCTCAAGGAGAAGATAGAGATCGGCGGTGTCGAAAACGGTGGCTGGAATCACGTCGATCGGCGATGGAAATGATTTTCAATTTTCCAGCCAAATCAAGCTTCAAAGATGCAGGAAACAGGCGCTGCTGGTGGCGGAGCTAGCTGGGGACGATGGTGGCAAGCCGGGAGGCATACCGATGGTAGGTGGCCAGACTTGCAAATGGACGGTGAGGGTTAGGGACGATCGGGCGTGAGAGGAGAGTGAGAGGGGTAGTTTTTGTAAATTAGGGAAAGTTTATATATATATATATATATATATATATATATATATATATATATATATATATATATATATATATATATATATATACATAATTAAAAATAATTAATAAACCCTAAAATTATTAAATATATGTATATATATGCATGTATATGTATATTTTTTAATACGACAATTAAAATAGTGCATGAACTCATGCAAATTCGTTAAACTATTTAAAATAATTAATATTAAATTATTTACATTTTAATTTCCCTGAAAATAACATTCCTGAGAAAATTTTACATAAAGAACTTAAAATATTTAAGAATAATTAAAATAACTTAATAATTATCAAACTCATGAAAATAATCATAAATATATACAAAAATTATTAACACTGCATATTTCGATGCAGTTTAAAATTATTTAAAAACTCAGGATATTACAGTCTTCCTCCTTTATAAGAATTCGTCTCTGAATTCCAGAAAAGAATAATTACAAGGTCAAGAAGGGAAGAGACACGGGTAAGAAGCTTGCATCTCAGCTTCAGTCTCCCACGTATGCACCTCAACTCTGTTGCTACGCCATAAAACCTTAACCATCAAAATCTGTTTCGATCGCAACTATCGAACTTGATAATCAACGATCGCCACAGGTTCTTCCACAAACGTCAAATCTTCATTCACTTCTACGTTGTCGGGCTACAACACGTGTGAAGAGTATGAGATATACTTCCTCAGCATCGAGATATGAAATACTGGATGCACTTGAGACATACTCGGGGGCAACGCCAACCGATATGCAACAGTGGCTACTCTCTCAAGAATCTCAAACGGTCCGATATATCTGAGTGCTAACTTACCCTTCCTGCCAAATCTCATAACACCCTTCATCGGAGACACCTTTAGAAAAATGAAGTCTCCAACCTGAAATTCCACATCTCTGCACCTAGGATCCACATAGGTCTTCTGTCTGCTAATTGGGGTCTCTAATCTGTGCTTAATCATGATGACTTTCTCTATAGCATCCTGAACCATCTCAAGTCCAGTCAAAGCTCTCTCCCTAATCTCATCTTAACACAGAAGGGATCTACATTTCCTTCCATACAACGCCTCATATAGTGCCATGCCAATACTGCTATGGCAACTGTTATTATATGCAAACTCTACAAGTGGCAAATGATCATCCCAGTTACCTCCCAAATCCAGGACACACATCCTCAACATATCTTTTAGTGTCTGGATCGTTCTCTCAGACTGACCATCTTTCTGAGGATGAAAAGCAGTATTGAAGTCCAATATAGTGTCCATCGCTTCTTGCAACTTCTACAAAAAATGAGAGGTAAAAACTGAACCTCTATCTGGGACAATGGACACAGGTACTCCATAAAGGTACACAATATGCTTCACATACAGCTTCGCCAATCTAGCTACAGAATAGGTGGCTTTCACATGTAAGAAATGTGCAGACTTAGTCAACCTGTCTACAATCATCCAGATGGAATCGTGTCCATCCTTCGAATGAGGTAAACCAACCACAAAATCCATAGCTATCCTTTCCTACTTCCACTCGAGAATAAGAAGAGGCTGAAGCTTCCAAGAAGGCTTCTGATGTTCAGCTTTCACTTACTGACACGTCAAGCACTTAGCAACATAATCAGCGACATCCTTCTTCAGTCCGTCCCACTAGTATAAATCTCTGATACTATGGTACATCTTAGTGACACCCAGATGTATGCTATAGGTTGTAGAATGTGCTTCCTCTAGGATCTCTTCTCTTAAATCATCCACATCAGGAACACATAATCTACCACTGATCCACAACACACCATCATCATCGAGTGTGAAAGCAGTGAACTTCCCTGCTTGAACATTCTCTGCAAGCTCTTCTAAAATAGGATCTCGGCTCTGAGCTGCCTTAATCCTATCTCTTAGTACATATCGCACCTTAAACAGAGCTAGCAGTCCACCTGACCTACTGATCTTCAACATCAGAGCTTGATCCACCAACAGATGCAACTCTTGGATTAATGATCTCCTCTCTACACTAATGTGAGTAAGACTGCTTGAGCACTTTCTACTCAAAGCATCTGCTACTACATTAGCCTTGCTCATATGATATAATATCTCACAGTCATAATCTTTCAATAGTTCCAACCATCTCCTCTATCTCAGATTCAGATCTCTCTGCTGAAAAATGTACTTAAAGCTCCTGTGATCAGTAAAAATCTCACAAGTCACCCCCGTACAGATAGTGTCTCCAGATCTTAAAAGCAAAGATCACTACAGTCATCTCAAGGTCATGTGTAGGATAGTTCTGCTCATGCTTCTTTAACTGCCTCAAAGCATAGGCTATCACCCTACCATTCTGCATTAACACAAAACCAAGGCCAACTCTAGAGGCATCATAATAAACTATGAACTTGTCCACACTATTAGGAAAATCTAACACTGGAGTTGTGGTCAACTTCTCCTTCAACAACTGAAAACTATTCTCACAAGCTTCTGACCACTCAAATCTAACATTCTTTTGAGTCAAGCGAGTCATAGGGGCTGCAATTCTGGAAAAATCCTGCACAAACCACCTATAATACCCGGCTAAACCCAGAAAACTCTAAATCTCAGTAACAGAAGTCGGTCTAGGCCATTCAGACACTGCCTCAATCTTCTGTGGATCAACCTGGATACCATCTTTAGACACCACGTGTCCAAGAAAAGAAACACTCTCCATCCAGAAATCACACTTCAAGAATTTAGCATAAAGCTGATAATCTCTCAGTGTCTGCAGTATAATCCTCAAGTGATATACATGCTCTTCCATACTCCTCGAATATACTAGTATATCATCGATGAAGACTACTACAAATTGATCCACATACGGTCTGAATACCATGTTCATCAGGTCCATAAAAGTTGTTGGTGCATTAGTCAAACCAAAAGACATCACCAGAAACTCATAGTGGCCATATCGAGTGCGGAATGTTGTTTTAGGAACATCGGCTTCACTAATCTGCAACTGATGATAACCCGACCTCAAATCAATCTTAGAAAAGAACTGTGCACCCTGTAGCTGATCAAACAAGTCATCTATCCTCAGGAGAGGATACTTGTTCTTCACTGTCACCTTATTCAGCTCTTTATATTCAATGCACAGTCTTAGGGTACCATCCTTCTTCTTCACAAATAGGACTGGTGCACCCCAAGGAGAAACACTGGGTCTGATGAAACCCTTATCCAATAACTCTTACAACTGCTCCTTTAACTCTTTCAACTCTGCAAGAGCCATTCTGTAGGGTGGCATAGATATAGGAGTAGTACCTAGAACCACATCTATACAAAACTCAATCTCTTTGTGAGGTGGTAAACCTGGAAATTCCTCAGCAAAAACATCAGGAAACTCACAGGCAATAGGAACATCTGTGAGTGACAACTTCTCCACTGAAGTATCCCTAACTAATGTCAAATATCCCTGACAACCTTTCCTCAATAACTTCCTAGCTATAATAGCAGAAATAATATTTTAAGGTGCTAAACTCCTATCACCCACAAACTTAAATTCTTCTTCACCATGAATTCTGAAAGTCACCTCTTTATTCTGATAATCCACCACAACATAGTGCTGAGATAACCAATCCATACCCAGAATAACATCAAACTCCATCACATCCAACAGAATCAAATTAGTAGATAATTCTCTATCTCCCACGAGAACTGAACAACCAGAAAGAGCAATATCGGTGTCCAAGGAATCACTTAGAGGAGTGGCAATATACAAAGGAAAAGCCATCCTCGAAGCTTGCCAATAAGACTTGGAAGCAAAAATGGGAGAAACGAATGAATGCATGGCACCCGGATCAAACAAAACCCATGCATCCAGGTAACAAATAGAAACAATACCTGCCACAACTGCATTGGATGCCTGAGCATCCTGATGAGTAAGATGGAAGACTTTGGCATGTCCTCGACATCCTTGCTGACTAGTAGAAGCCTAGCCAACACCTATGGCACCTCCTCTAGCACTTCTACCATGACCCTGCTAGGGAATAAGCTGAGTGGAACTCTAATGTTGGGCTGGAGGCAACTGAAATGGAATAGGTGCAGCACTAGCAATCGATTGCTGTGGAAATCTTAGAATCTGCGGCTACTGATACCCGAAATAAGGACATGATATGGCATAATGTCCTATCTACCCGCATCTGAAGCACGTCAGCGGTGTCAGGTAACACGGTCCCTGATGGACTCTACCGCAGGTCTGGCAAACACTGGTAACTAATTCGAAACTATGACCACTACTGTTGCTTGAAGCACCTAACCTGAATCTAAATGGTCTACGCTGACCTCCACGACCATGTCTACTGCTCCGATGCACTCGCTGCTACTGCCTCTGACTCTGCTGAGTCAGACCTCTCTGTTGATTACTCAAACTAACATGAAAACTCAAATATGGAGAAGCCTGTAATCCACTCAAATGAACACCCAACTGGTAATAATCAGGCATAGTTCCCTGCCTGACTAGCCTCAACTCAATCTCCTTGGCCAACTCAATCACAGACTTCAGAGTAAGGCCCATTGTAGGCATACCAGCAAATGATAAACCTAATCCAGTGACGTAAGTAATGACTACAAAATATTGATCTCGCATCAAATCCTCTGCATTCTTACCCAGCCGGAGGAACTCTCGAGTGTACTCCTCTACTGATCAATCACCGCGAGAAATGCTAGTCAACTGGAGATGATAACTCATACGGAGAGGCTCTTGACAGAATCTCCTCATAAGCCACTCTCTGAACTGAGCCCAGGTCATCATCATCATGTAAGGCTGGATCATCTGAATAAACCAGTCCAAGGCTGGTCCCTCAACAGACAGCTCAACGATCATGATCCGTTGGTACTCAGTGTGAGCAGTCCGAGTCCTAGTCTCAATCGCATGCAAAAAGTCTAATGGATCGGAAGTCCCATCGAAAGCAATCTTGCCAACTCTGGCATAGAACAGAGCTGCCTCAGGGTCAGACATACCCTGCTGATAGGCAGGTTGAACAGGCTAAACAACTGGACGTACAAGAATATCCTCAAACTCAAGCTCTATAGGCTCCTCATCCGGTATCTCTCTCTACCTACGGTGACCTGCTACTCCTTGAGGTCTACCCTTACCACGACATCTACATCTAACTAGCGGCACAGGAGGTAAAACCTTATCTTGAAAGGAGTCATCATCCTCGGCCTCAATGACCGATGGAGTGACATGCGCTCGCCTCCTCATTCTAAAAAGACAAACAGAAAGATTCAGACAAAATAGACAATGGAGGAATAACGTAGAAAACTAAAGCAAGGATTACTTATCAAGGCATACTCGAACCTAATACACTGCAGTAGTTTTAAAGAAAACATAACACCGAAAACTAGGGCCACAACTCATATGACTAAAGCCCTAACACAGAACTCCGCTTTGATACAAACTTTGTCACGACCCAAAACAGGGGCCATGATCGGCGCTAGGGAATGGGAATTCTTTCGAATCCAGAACTCGTAGCAAGCCTTAAAATAAAATAAAACAAAACATGCAATAATTATATTAACATAATTAAAGTGCTCTACAGCAGAAATAAAATCATAAATAAAAATAAAATAAATATCCACCACTAAAATTAAATCGAACAACTCATCCTTATATATAAATAATCTTTTAATACATATTCCAGTTCAAATCTTTAAAATATATAAATCTCACAAATATAATACATAAATTCCATAATTGTTTACAACTAATGCAGTGTCTAAATTATAAAATAAAACTCAGATAAGCAGTTTACATAATGAAGTCAGGGCGGAAGAAATCCAGCGTATGGGTCTGCTACTAAGGTCTGAAGATGATGACTCTCCTGAAAATAGTCAACGGAGGGGAGTCAGACCTCACTGAGTGAATTGTTATAATATATATACATACATACTAAATGAAAATGCACACAGTCAATAGTATATATAATAAATATATATACAGGAAAATACACACAGATGCAACAAAATCATTTTATATTGTATGAAAATCACTGTTTATGAAGGATCAAATAGAACCCTAGAAAATCGCAACCTCAAGCAGTGTTAGACAAGACTCTAGCCATACAGGCTCACTTATTCCAAATATATTCACTTATTCCATTTGGACAGTAGACTGGCCCCGAGACACTAAGTCAACTGAGCTCCAACAGTCTGACTGTCAGTGTGATTGGCCCCGAGACACTTTATCAACCGAGCTTCAGCAATCACACTCCCAAATCATATCGCACAGCAAATCAAATCAATCCGATCAATATCCACAAATAGGTTAGTAATGAAGCCTAAATGCTATCAGCGTATCGATACGTACTCGGTCGTAGTGCTGCCCACTAGGTAGCACGTTCTATTGATATCCTTCATTAATATATAAAACATACATTCATAAATAAATGATGCATGAATTTGAATAAATAGCAACATAAACCATATATTTACTAGAAATATACCAAAAATAAACCAGGTATATTTCGAGTATATATACGTCAAATAAATCCAATATAATTACAAAATAAACTAGAAATATATTTAAAAACATTTTAAGTATAAATGTTTAATAAAACATGCATATAATTTAAAATATATAAAAAAATATACCAAAAATAAACCTAAGTACTAATTAAATCATTTATGCATATTTTATCAAAATAAACCATACATTTCTAAAACATGCACCCTAAAACATATATATATATATATATATATATATATATATATATATATATATATATATATATAAACAACTCACTGTTATTGCGCTCCTCGAGATGGGTCTGATGGGCCTAGTCCACTAGGCCTCGGTCTCGACGCAACTAAACAAACAAATGATAACAAAAATCAGAATAAATCTAATGAAAATTCCTAAAAACTCAATCTAGAATACTAGACATAAAATTAGAATCAAAATTCGACCGGACATCACGTTTTACAAGAATTCTATCGAAAATCCAGCAAAACCTCCCCTGTAAAACGGAAATCTCTCTACTCAAAGAGTAGAATCGGTCCTGCAAAGAAACACACTTCGAAATAACATAAAATTCATAACTCCTCAGTCGAACTCCAAACTATAATTCACCGACCGAGGTTCACAATTCACAAAACAATTATAAAAAATACTGAAAATGCCCTTTTATAATAAAAATACATTTTATCAATCTAAATTACATAATTAACTCTAAAACATGTTAAAAGCCGATAAAATTTATTTAGAAAAATCGTATATTATATATATATAATTTGAAAATAATTTATGAAAAATAGTTTTAATTAGTTAAAAATGCTAAATAATTTGTAGAAATCATTTTTATACCTTAAATAGCTAGTAAAACCAATTTAATTATATTTTTAGTCAATTTAGTGTCAAATTACCAAAATACCCCTAGTTTCGTAAATTCCCTAAAATTAAATCAAAAATTCACCAAAAATAATATAATTACTCCAAATTAATTTTCTCAACATATAATTCAATAATTTCAATAAATATACTCAATTAACCAATTAATTTCTATAAAACACATAATTAACCTAATTTTCCAAAAATTACATAAACTTAATAAATTCAAAATAATTATATAAAATTCACAAAAATTACAAATAAATTTCTAAAATTATTTTTAACACCTATAATCATCATAAAACACAATTTCATAATTTGATTAATTAATTTTAGAGAATTAGAAAATATTAATAAAATAATCAAAAATTCACAAAAATTAAAATAAATTCCAAAAATTCCACAAAAATTCTAGAGTATATATTAAATTACTAGGATCAAAGTTTGTGAAGGGAGTTTTCTTGAATCAATCAAATTGAAGCTCAAAAAATTCAAAAACTCAAAGTGGCCGAAAATGGAAAATCAAAACCTAGGGAAATCTAGACCATTTTAAGTGAAAAAAATCTTGGAATCACACTCACCAAAGCTTAAGGAGAAGATAGAGACTGGCGGTGTTGAAAACAGTGGCCGGAATCAGGTCGATCGGCAATGGAAATGATTTTCGACCAAATCAAGCTTCAAAGACGTCGAAAACGGGCGCTACTGGCGCCAGAGCTAGTTGGGGATGATGGTGGCACGCCGAGAGGCACACCGATGGTAGGTGGCTGGACTTGCAGACGGACGGTGAGGGTAAGGGACGATCAGGCGCGAGAGGAGAGTGAGAGGGGTAGTTTTTGTAAATTAGGGAAAGTTTATATATATATATATATATAACTTTAATAATTTATTATTAAAATATATTAATATTATACTTAGAAAAATTACACACCACATGTTTAAAATAAATAATATATATACATATACACATGTTAATTAAAATGAAAACTATATAATATATATACACATATTTAAAAATAATTAATAAACCCTAAAATTATTAAATATATGTATATATATGCATGTATATTTGTATATTTTAATAAGACAATTAAAATAGTGCATGGACTCATGCAAATTCGTAAAAGTATTTAAAATAATTAATATTAAATTACTTACGTTTTAATTTTCTTGGGAATGTCCGAAAATAACATTCCTGGAAAAATTTTACGTAAAGAACTTAAAATATTTAAGAATAATTAAAATAACTTAATAATTATCAAACTCATGAAAATAATCATAAATATATACAAAAATTATTAACACTGCATATCTCGATGCAGTTTAAAATTATTTAAAAACTCAAGATATTATATCACCGATGAAGGGTGTGATGAGATTTGACAAGAAAGGGAAGTTATCACCAAGATACATTAGACCGTTCAAGATTCTGGAGAGAGTGAGCATGGTTGCATATCAGTTGGCTTTGCCTCCAAATTTTTATTAAGTGCATCCAATGTTTTAGGTCTCAATGTTGAGGAAGTACATTTTAGACCCTTTACACATGTTGCAACCCCAGAGTGTGAAAGTGAATGAGGATCTAACGTACAAGGAGAAACCAGTCGCGATTATTGATTATCAAGTTGGCCAACTATGTTCAAAACAAATTCCGATGGACAATGTGTTATGAAGGAGCAACAACGTGGAAGAACAATGTGTCCAAATTTTTCTCGATGAATTCTTGTTTTTAGTTCTTTTTATTTTTGAAATTCGAGGACGAATTTTTATAAGGGGGAAAATTTTTATAACCCAAAATTTTATAAGTCATTAAATTAATTTATGGAATTTGAAGTGTTAATAATTATTTTATTAAATTATAATATTTAATTATTTTGTGAAATTAAATTTGAATATTTAGTATTGAATATTACTTTAATATTATTAATATTTTTATTTTTATTATTTGTAAAATTAAATTAAATTCTATTGTTATTAGTTGCTTTATTATTTCATATTATTATTATTTTGAAATTAAAGTTTAATTTTTATTTTTAATAATTATGTAGTTGATTGATTTTATTAAATTAAATTTATTGTAATATATATGTGTGTGGATGGAATTAGTGAGAGAAGATATTTTAAATAAAAAATTATTTTTATTTTTTTAGTTTTGTCCTTTATACTTTTTGGAAAAAAAGAAGAAGCAAAAGCATCTGGTAACTTGCCCCCTTCCCCTTCTTCTTCTTCTCCTTCTTTTTTTTTTCTTTCTTTCCCTGCTCAACTCGACACCACCCAGCCACCACCACCTTGCCACTCTAGTCACCTCCAGACAGCATCGCCACCGGCAGCTCCTTCCCCTCCTTGGCACGTCACCATTTCTTCTTCATTTCTCTTTTTTCTCTCGATGACCGTTTTGTACTTGGGCTTGCCAAAGACGTTTCTAGTGACCTCTGAGCTCACCACTGGTCTCAAACGAAAGCTTGTTCTCTGGGCTTCTTAAGCCTTCAATCAATTTTGGATTTCAACTCCAATAATTTCCTTAATTTTTGTACATTTGTGTTTAGGTTAATTTTGTTTAATTTGTGAAATTGAGTTTGAATTTGATTTAATTAGATGTAGTTGCTTTGAGATAAATTGTAATTGAAGTTTAAATCTAGCTAATGGTGACTTTTAATAATTTTTATGATTTTTTCGGGTTTGGAGTTACTGTTCACAGACTATTCCGGCCAGGAAAATTTTATATTTTTAATAAATTCTACTAATTATTTTAAGATATTTTGTCAAGAAATTTTATTAAAATTATGTTCCAATTATTCATTATGAATTTTTGAATGTTTATGTAAAAATTGGATTTTTGGAAAAAATTAGTATAATTAGTAAATTTTATATTTTAACTGAAATTATTGTTAATTATTATGTTTTGGATAATTTTTTTAGTAATGAATAGTATTAAATTCATTTTTATGAATTATTTACTATTTTTAGCTAATTAATAATAATTTTCAAAAATATATTCAAATAATAGTTTTATTTATTATTTTTATGATTAAAAGAATTTTAGTTATTTTTATTATATATATTTTCAATTTAAATAATTATTTGTAATTTATGATATTTGATTTCGAATATTTGAAAAATTGATTTTATTAATATTATTTAATTATATTTGAGATTTTATTAATTATTTTGAAAATAAATATCTTTTATGCTTTTATTATTTAAATAAATTGAATTGTCATATTTTATTGATTTTTATGAATTTAGTGAATTATTAATGTTTATTATTATTTTATTTATTTTGAGTATATTGGTTCTCAATTGGACAAATAATTGTAGTTCGGGAGTCCAACCCAAGAACTTGAGCATTTTGTGTATTTGAAGTGTGTTTGCATGCATGATTAGCTCTACATTTAGTAGAGAGACGTCTATTTTATAGAGGAAATTCTGCCGAATTTTTGATAAAATTCTTATAAAACGTGACATCAGGTTGATCCTAAATTTTGAGTTTTAGACGAGTCATGTCCTAGATCGAGTTGTTCTTTAGAAATTCTATATGTATAAAATTATGAATTTAATTATAATAATAATATTATTATTAATTTTTCTATAGTTGCGCCAAGACCAAAGCTTACAGGATCATACCAGTCGAGTCATTTTAGAGGAGCGTACAATTGTGAGTTATTATTATATATGTGCATTAGATGTAGAGAAATTAATGGCATCTATGTTTTTAATTAAAAAATGAATTTTATTATGTCATCTTGCATTAAATATTAATTGTTGTTGTTAATATATATGTATGTTTATATATATATATATATATATATATATATATATATATATATATATATATATATATATATATATATATATATATATATATATATATATATATATATATATATATATATTAAATGTTTAAAGTTGAATATTTATTTGTATAAATTGGTTGTTTTACATATTTAATATGATTTTATTTATTTAATTATTTCTTATAAAATATTTTAGAGGATAGCAGTAGAATGTGCTATCTAGTGGGCTACACTAGAACTGTGTGCACACCAATATGTTAAAATGTTTGGGTTGATGCTATAAAATTTATTGATGTGAGATTTGAATAATTGATTATTAAGATTTATGGTGAGAGAGTGGTGTGATTGCGAAAGCTCGGTTGACCTACTGTATCAGGGCCAATCACGCCGACAGTGAGACTATAGAAGCTCAATTGACTTAGTGTCTCGGGACCAGTCTACTATCCAAAAATTGAGAAGAGAAATATTTTGGAATTAAGTGAGCATGTTGGCTAGTAAAGTTCAGTGATCGAGATTGTAGAATATTTTAGGGTTCTATTCCGATCCTCCGTTCAAAATTCTTTTGCTTTTATTATTATATAAAAGTAGATTTTTAGCTTCTGTATAAAATGCATATATATTATTATTATTATTATTATTATTATTATTATTATTATTATTATTATTATTATTATACTGATACCTATGTATCTATTTATTTAAGTTGCATGCATATATATAATAGTAATTCACTTAGTGAGGTATGATCCCTTAACATTTTTTTAGAATCTTCTACTTTAGACCTCCCTATTAGATTTATTCGTTGGACTCTTTCCTCCCTAGTTGATTTATATAAATATTGAAACATTATTTTTCTTGTATTTTAGTAAACACTGTAGTAGTAGTACTTCTTATTTTTGTATTCGTATTGTATTAGATAGTGTTTCTGTATTTAAAGATTTGTACGAAAATATTTTATTATGTTATGATAAAAATTTATTTTATATTAATTAAATTTTTAATTCTAATGTATATTTGTGTTATGTTTGCATGTGTTTTTATTTTAAGGCTTACTATAGGTTTCGAATTCATGAGAATTTTCATTTTTTAATACCGGTCATGACTCCCCAGTTTGGGTAAAATCTACCAATTTAAGAATTAGATTTTCTTCCTTTTATATCTTATTTGTCTGCTATTAATATTATGTGTAAATTATCATACAAAGTGCAAATTGATGCCTAGTAAATATATATTTAAAAACTTTTTTTTTTCAAAACTTAAAAAAAAAAACAAAAAATTTGATCAAACACCAAACTAGAAAAATACTTTCCCTACAAAAAATTTCAAAAGAAATAATAATAATAATAATAATAATAATGAGGGAAAATTACATAAAACCCCTAACAATTTATACCACTTGCAAATAAAACCACAATCTAATTTTGCTATCAATTTTATCCACACCGTTTCAAAAGTCAGCAAATACAACCCTCCTTTAAAATCTCTTTAACAGAAAGTTGACATGTTTATTAGTGGAGTCCATTTGACATGTAGAGCTTGCAGATGTTGAGTAGATTTGAGCAATTATATAAAAACTCTAACCTTTTATTGAACTTGCGAATAAACTATACTAAAATATATGAATAAATTTAATTAAAAATTGAAAATTCATTAAAAATTTTAGAATAATTTTAATAAAATAAATAATAGAAATAAGTGTGAAACTCAGTGCTTTATTATTAATAAAACATTATTAAATATTTAAAATTTTCATAAAAAATAAAAAACATAATTTAGCATATATTTTAAATTTTTAAAAAAATAAAAATTCAAAAAATGTACTAAAAAGGACAAACCATTATTGTTAACTAATGAAATTATTTTTGAGTTAATATTACTCCGATATGATAAACTTAAAACGAAAACTAATTTATAACAAAACAAAAACTTATTTTTATTTTTATTTTTATAACTTTATAATAAAAATATGAAAAATATAAAAAATAAAATTAAATAAAATATTCTAAGAAAAGTTTCATGATAAAAGACATAAATAGAAAAATATAAAAAATTTGGCTACAAATTAGTTTTAGTTTCAATTTTGTCAAATTGGAGCAAAACTTATCTCAAAAATTATTTCATAGTTATTAATAATACTTTTTCCTTTTTAGTACATTTTTTTAATTTTCATATTTTCTTAATTTTAAAATATATTTTAAATTATACTTTGTATTTTTATAAAAATTTTAAATATTTAAGAATAATTGGAATCCCATAAGAGTTCTCTTTAATTAGTTAGCCTTTATCTAACAAAAGTTAAAATGAGAATCTATATAAAACATATAATAACTAATTGCATGATTTTTGCCACCGTGACATATGGCACTTTGCAATTTTTCTAAGTGATTTGTATTGTTGATTTGATTTGCTTTTGGGCGTTTTAAATTGCAATGTTGGTAAGTATTTGTAAATGAAGCTGTTTTAAACTCCTATCCCCCTATAGTGCTTGGACTTCCGGAAGAGTTGGTGTCATGTGACCTTCCATTAACCGCATAACATCAATTGTACCATGTTTTTTTTAGAGTGATCAGTACAAGTAATGTTGCTGGGACAGTTCAGCTAGCATGTGCCATACTGGAGAAGGGACGTTTCACTTTTGTAACTGAAAGAAATCCAGGGAAAATGAAAATGAACAAACAGCAGTGTGGGACAAACGAACAGTCATCGTACCATAAAATTCATCAGGGAAGCATGGGGCAATGAAGTGAATCTTCTGATTAATCGATGAAATCTTGGACTGCAAAGTTTTTTATTTCTTAAGTGATTTTGCACCTGCTTTTCTTTTCTTTTCTTTCTTTTTTTCAAGGAAATTTATTGTGCTTCTGTTACATGTACTCTCTTTAGTTAATCACATGAAAAGGTTCAATCTTTTGTGTTTACTTGTGGTCTGGCAATAGAATTGTTGGTTGTCTTTGGTGTTTGAGAGTAGTTAAGTAGATTTGGAACTCATTTTGTCAGCAATTGTTAATCGCTTTATGCATAGATATCATCCAAAACATTGTAATTGTAATTAACATCTTTTTTTCAGTGATTCATATGCAGAGACAGGGGACGTGTACACATGGGAATGGAAAGAATGTGTTCCATCTGTAAAAATCATTCGAGATTCAGCAGCTGGGCGAAGCTACAAAAAGGATAATATTGGGAAAAAAATTGCATCACAGACCGAGCAAGGTATACTCTACTGAAGCCTTTTGCATTTTATTTTAATCAAATATAAGCATCATCCAATTCATATGCTCCAAACTAATATTATGATCTTAAAACTCAATGAGTCCGAGGTCCAAGGGTCAAGTGTAACTGGTGGGACTGTTTCTAATTCTGACAGCAAAAACACTAGAGATGAAATTGTGAAGAAAAGAAGAGTGTCTCCAGCTAAAGAAGATTAAGAAAGTTCTCCCTAGGGAGATGAATTTTTTTGGTAATGCGATGAACTATTATTTTAAATTATTAAAAAATTATTTTTAAAATGTAGTGTTAATAATATTTTAAATTTTTATATGTTATTATTATTAATTGTGTGTGTATATAATTGTTTATTCATTTATTTGGAAGTTATTATTATTTAAAAAATATTAATGTTATTATTATTATTATTATTGTTATTGTTATTATCATTATCATTAGTATTATTATCTTTATTATTGTTGTCATTATTATTATTAGTATTATTATTTTATATATGTGTTAGTGTGATATTATATACATATGTGTGTGTGTGTGTATATATATATATATATATATATATAAAGGGGTCAAGATATAATTTTTGTTCGAGTTTCCCTTTTCTTCTCTCTTTTTTTTTTTCCTTTTCTTTCCTATTTTCTTCTTTTTCTTTCCTTGCATTTCCCGTTTCCAGCAGACCACCCCAGGTCCACCATCGGCCTCCACCTACCACCACCACCCATCACCATCACCTCCCTTCATTCCTTCCCTTCCTCCCTCTGCCACTGTCAGTGTACCTCCTGTCGTTGAAAAACGCAAAGAACAGTAGCAGCAGTAGCAGCAGACCTTCTGCTTGTCGCTAGTGGCAATTACAACGGTGAAAGCTTGTGATCCCGGGCTCTTTTGAACCCTCTTGGTCTAGGCAAGTTAGTTCTATGCTCGGTTTAAACTTAGATCGTCCTTTTGTAAGTTTTCTTTAATTTTAGATTAGGTCAAATATGTGTTTTTCATTTTTTTTGAACTTGATTTTCTGTGATTTAGGCTTAGTGTCTTTAGAAATGTTGTTGTGTGTAGATTAAGCTTTCCAAATATATTTTTGTTGGTTTTTTTTTTTGGAATTATTTTGATTTTTGGGTTTTGAATTTTCCAGCGAGTCACTATTTCGGTGACTCGTGCCAGAAAATCTTTATATTTTTAATGAATTGTTTATAATATTTAGAGTATAGTTTGTGAAGGAAACATGTTGAAATTGTGCCCCAATTAATTAATACGAATTTTCGAAAGTTTATGTGAAAAATTAATTTTTGGAAAAATTAATATAATTAGTGAATTTGGTATTTTAATTGAAATTATGGTTATTTAGTATGTTTTTTGAATAATTTTGGGATAATAAATAGTATTAAAATATTTTTACGAATTATTTACTATTTTTAACTAATTAATAATAATTTTTGAAAATATATTCAAATAATAATTTTATTTACTATTTTTGTGATTAAATGAATTTTTAACCATTTTTATTACATATTTGAACTATTTAAATAATTATTTGTGAATTTTCCTATATAACTTTGAATAATTGAAATTTTGGATTTTTATTAATATTATATAATTTATTTGAGATTTTATTTACTAATTTGAAAATAATTAACTTTAATGTTTTTGTTATTTAAATAAATTGTATTGTGGTTTATTATTGAAGTTTATGGATTTTAATGATTTTTATTATATTATTATTATTATATATTGATTTTGAGAATTTTGTTCCTCAATTGGAAAATTATGTAGTTAGAGGTCTCAACCTGAGGTGTTGAGTTTTTGGTGATTATGAAGTGTGTTTGCTTACAGGATCAGCTCTACTTTCAGTAGAGAAATGTCCATTTTATAGAAGAGACTTTGCCAAATTTTTGGTAGAATTCTCGTAAAACATGACATATGGTCGATCATGAGTTTTTGGTTTTATGGTTGAGTTGTGTCTTTAGATCGAGTCGTCCTTTAGAATTCCTAAAAGTGTAAAATTAGGAGTTCAATTCTGATATTGTTACTATTATTTATTTTCTATAGTTGTGCCAAGACTAAGGCTTATCGGACCAGGCTCGTTGAGTCTGTCTAAAGGAGCACAAAACTGTGAGTTATTATTTTATATATGCATTGCTTATCGAATTCATAAGTATGAGCATCCATATTTTCATAATGTATTTAAACATGAATTATTTTATTAAATGATTATGTATATATTGGTATATTTTGGTATATATGTCTTAGTATATATTTAGTATATTTCTGGTATACAATTAGTATAATTCCAGTATATATTTGGTATATAAGTGGTAAATTCTTTTAAAATAGATGTCATTATGTTTTAATTATGCATTTTTTATTTCCAAATTTTATACGATTTATTTGAAAGATATCAATATAATGTACTACCTAGTGGGCTGCACTAGGACTGTGTACGTACCAATGCATTAGATTTTAGTGTTTAGATTATCAAATCATTTGATGTGAGACTTGATTATTCGATTATTGAGAATTGTGGTGAGAGAGTAGTGTGATTACGGGAGCTCAGCTGACCTAGTGTCTCAGGGCCAATCACACTGATAGTGAGACTGCGGGAGCTTGGTTGACTTAGTGTCTCGAGACTAGTCTACTATCCAAAAATGAAAAAAAAAAACTATTTTGGAATTAAATAAGTCTGTTGACTAGTGAGATATTTTGATTAAGGTTGCATAATATTTTTAGGGTTCTATTTGATCCTTCATTTAAATAAACTTTTTTCTGCATTTATTATTATATAAAAGCATATTTTAACATCTGTGTGAAATGCATGTATATGTATATTATTATTATAGGCGATGGGGTTTAGTGTACGCCCAAGTGTTTGGCGACCACGGCACTGTGCGGGCTCGAGGCCCACTAGGAAATATGATATAGGTCTTAAGCCTATTCGGAGATGGAGTCGCCACCCGGATAAAAACTAGGATACACTGTATAGCAACTGGATCCCATGGAGATTCCCAAAAGCTGTCATCAGAGATCGAGTTCGGAAACTGGGTATGAGCGTTTGAATACTCACCCAACCTTGCAGTTGGCCTCCATTTATGTTTTGCGTTTTATTACCCTTTAATTATTTAATTATTTCCTTGGTTACCACACATAAAAAATTGCCTTCGAATAATTGCCAAATTTTACAATCAAGTCCGAGTTTGCACATTAGTCCAATTTCATGCCTTTAAGTCCCGATATTCAAAAAAACATAGTAAATAAAATAAATAATAATTTACAACCATACATTCAAAATTAAATGGGGAAAAGGATTAAGGATTACAACGTTTTTTAGCTAAATAAACGAATAATATACAGAAAATAAACCAAACATATACCGAAAATAAACTATTAAAATAATATAAAAGCGGCAACATACAAGGGGTAACTAGCAACAGTGACTACTCGATGATAGGAATCATCAAGTAATTCCTGTAAATAACACACGGTTAGCCCTTCCTTTCAAGAAAAAAAAGGAAATCACAAATAACGATACTTACAAAAGGCCCTATAAAGAAGGAATTTTTACATTATGGACTAAAGGAAGCATCGAACGATCAAGATTGAACATCATCATGCAATCATATAAACATGTTTAAGATTAAAAGAATGCAAATCAAAATGGACATCACGACGAGCATGAAAGAAAACATAATAGAAAGCAAGCTAAAACTGTTAATGAGGCGGTCACCTCATTGATGAGGCGACGCCTCATTGATAAGGCGACGCCTCACCAACAGGGGGTCTCATTCCCTTTGATGTGAGAACACAAGCCACGTGCAAAAAAGGGCCCTTTGGGGGCCTGTCAATAGGGCGATCACCTCATTGAGATGAGCCGACGCCTCTGTGAAGAGGCATTGCCTGATCACAAGGCCGGCTCTGACTCCCAAGACATACAAACTTCTACTCTAAGTAACCAAAACATGCATACACACACTCTACACTCATCATACTACGACTACATGCAAAAGTATTCAAAGATCCATCAATAAAATGAGATATCAAGCATGAAACACTAGAGATAAACCTAAATGTACTAATGGCTTAGCTACATATAAGCAAGAACACATAAAATGATGAACATGTCAAGTTTAAGTGCAGATTTTATACCAAAATGAGAGGGCCTTAGAGCTGTTTTGATTGAGATCCTTGCTAGGATGTGGTATCTACCTTTGACACAAGTTTCTTCCTTCTTCTCTTATAGAGAAAGTGGACCTCTTTGCTTCAACCTCCCTCCCCTTTCTTGAGGATGTTTTTTCTTTTCTTTTCCCTTTGTGTTTTTCTTTTTCCAGAGCTCCTCTCCCCTTTCTCCCCCTCTCTCTCCTCTTTTTTCTTCTTCTTGCTTTTTTTTTCTCTTTTATTCCTTAGCTTTCCCATGCCCCTAAGCCTCCTAGCCCATCATGAGCTCTTATAGCCTTTTTTCTTTCCATAAAAATCTTTTCCTCACGTAAGAAAGAGGTCTGGAGAGTAGGGCCTGCACCACTTGGCCGTCATGATTACAGCTGCAAGTGGGCTGCTATAGGGGCGATGCCTCATTGATGAGGCGATCGCCTCATTGGTAGCTGCCAAAGAGGTGATTGCCTCATTACACTGAGGCGATGCCTCTTTGGCTCGGGCCTGTGCTGGGCCGAGCGAGCTTGGGCCGAATTTGGATAGTTGGGCTTGGTTTTGGGTTTTGAAGTCCACCTTGCACTAGAGATTCAGGCTTCATTCTCATATCCAAGTTTCACATTCTCATCATTGGGCTTGACAATGGGCTGGTCAAATTGAGCGCCCCTAACTCATCCCCTAACACGGGCCGACCGAATCGGGTGTCTACAGTTTGCCCCCTGATTTTTTGAAAAAAAACAAATGCATGCAATGGCCATTTTTCAAAAAATCACATGCATAACAGTGAATAAACAATAAGATGAGCAATATACCTAACTCTCGGGTTTCACCTGAGAGATGAATCCTTCAATTTTGAAATGTGACCGTGATCCTTGGGTTTTCCTGGCCCGATCAACCACTCATTAATATTTGATAGAGATATTTGAAAACTGTTAACCTTGGGTTTTCTTAGCCCGACCCTTACAACATTAGAATTTGATTCTCAGGTTTTCCTGGCCCGGTCTTTGCAACACTGAAACTTGATTCTTGGGTTTTCCTGGCCTAATCTTCGCAACACTAAAACTTGATTCTCGAGTTTCCTGGCCTGATCATCACTGGGGATGTGATTTTTAGATTTTCCTGGTCTGATTATCACTCCTCCTGGGACATAGACTTCCGAGTTTTCCTGGCCCAGTTGTCCTTCGCTTCTGACTTCAAGGATACTACCCGAACAGTCATCTCGATCCTTTGAGCTTTGGGGATTTAAACCCGAACAACCCTTTCTTTGAGCTTCGGGGATTCAAACCCGAATAGCCCTATCCTTTGCTTCTAACTTCGGGGATACTACCCGAACAGTCATTTTGATCCTTTGAGCTTTAGGGATTCAAACCCGAACAGCCCTATCTTTGAGCTTCGGGGATTCAAACCCGAATAGCCCTTGCTTTGAGCTTTGGGGATTCAAACCCGAATATCCCTGTCCTTTGCAATGTGGGTTTTTCCCTGGCCCTTTTCTCTAGAAACCTCATCTTAAAAATTCGTACTCTGAATTTCGCCTCCCTAGTATGTGGCACTAATTTCCACCTATAATTTCATTTCATCATCATCATTTTTTTAGGGGAAAACCCTACATGAGGAAAACCCTACATCTTTACTTGCTATAAAAAAAACTTCTTCCTTTTGTCCTTTCTCCCTTCTATTTTTTTATCACCTTTTCTTTTCCTTTCTTTTTTTTCTCCTTACACTTTTTGTACTCCTTGCATCTTCCCCCCTTTTACAGTCAATAGAGAATGAGAGAACACCCCCTGTGCCTAAGTAGGATCACATCCCGCCTCTTGTTAGTGCTTCTAGGAGCTTGGGATTGACCCGTGGACACTCGATTCCTCTTTTGGCAGACCTAGGGTCCCATATTTGCTTGTCTGCATCTGGAGAGGTTAGTACCCTATAATTTCCTGCAAAATTATGTTGGGTCAGTGATTAATCAGACATAATTATCAGCTCAGGACATTAATTTATTAAGCAAATGAGAAATCCATATTTTGATACCCAGAAATCGGGAACTGTGCCCATCCCACCTTACAGAGGCGATCGTCTCATTGATGAGGCGATTGCCTCATTGATGAGGCAATTAGCTTCTGCGAAGAGGCGATAACCTATCACCCTTTCACAGAGCCGATCGCCTCTCCAATGAGGTGATCGCCTCTATGATGAGGTGATCGCCTCTACGATGAGGCGATCAGTTCATCAATAAGGTAAACCATACTGTCTAAAAGTCCATTCATTCTGAATTCCTTTTCTGAAACCATAACATGTATAAAATTTGACTTCCCTATCTATTATTTATAGCATGATGCTCAGATGTTCAAGGGTGTCGGGAATTTTCATAGAGCCCGAGTCTTCTTCAATGACTTGACTGATGAGCAGAGGGACCGAATTCAAAAGACGGGGTTTGAGGACTTCGTACTCTCACTTCCATTCGAGTAGGGGTGCATAGATTACCAACCACTGCATGCCCTGATGGAGAGGTGGTTTGATACGACCCATACCTTCCACCTCCCATTCGATGAGCTTACTTTAGCCCGGTATCACTTGTTGCCATCACGGGGATTGCCTGTATCGAGGATCCTGTTCCCTTGGATGCAAGTCTACATTAGCTATCTCCGGATAAGGCCGCATATATTCAGTGACTTTTGGGGATGACTCCTGACATGAAGGGGACTCATACCCTTAAATTGGACTCGATCAGGAGCTTCTACACCAGGGATCGGGCCGCTTCGATGGTCTCTCCCCTTGAGATTAACCAAGTGGTAAGGGATTTTTTGCTCTACCTACTTGGTACCACCCTCTTTGCTAACACCGCCAGCTCCATCGATCTGATGTTCCTATCGGCCCTTCGGGATCTTGACCAGGTTCCTACATTCGACTGGGGTAGCTGCGCCCTGGCATACTTGTACCAGAGTATGGACGAGGTGGTCCGAGGGGCTAGGAGGTTTTGCGACTTTTGGTATTCTGTTCTGGTACGTCACGATCGCCTTTTTTCTTTGTCTTGTTCTAACTCCCATTACTTACATCAATTTTCTCAACTTCTCATATTTTGTTTGTTTGTTGTTGTTTTTTTTTTCAGGTCTAGACTTTACAGCTAGAGCTGCTTATGGGCGTTACATGAGTGGGGGATCACTTCCCGACCCTCGATAGGTGAGGCGCCAGCCACGTTATAAAGAGGCACCTTACACGAGTTCACATCCACAGGCAGCACCTGAACTCACTGACACAAGATGTGGTACCTACAAAGCACAAACCTATTTATTAGTACATTACTCGTATTCAATTTACTTACATATTGACGTCTCTTTTCTTTTCAGATCTGGAGTGACTTGTGGGGGTCTGAGGACTCTTGGACCATCGAGATGACTCATTCCAGGCCTTTATCTCAAAAGAGGGTACCCTTCTGTGGCCCTGGGTATCGAGCTTGGTACTTGGGGGAGCGGGTCTTGAACTGGAGGGTAGGTGTTAGAGCTAGGCAGGTCCCCAGGTCCCCTCCTGATAGTATGCTTTGGGCTCATGAGCTGGAGGGTGATGACCTCGCTCAGGCTGTTGCGGGCTCACCAGTTGTGGATCACACAGTTCGCATGAAGAGCCGGTATGCGGAGTTCATCCATACCCACCTTCTGTTGACGGTCCCCTTTCAGGCCGCTTCTACCTCTCAGGTAAATCCTTGTAAGTTCCCCTTTTTGTTGCAAATTGACTGTATTCTTAACATGTTCCTCCTATTTTCATCGTCAGGCTATGCCTGCTAGGCCCGTGGCCCCAGTTAGGTCTTGAGTGCAGGAGAGAGAGCCCTTGAGGCGTCGATTGGATCCGAGCACGGAGGAGACTTCTGCGACTGGCGAGAAAGCCAGGCCGACTACCGCCCCCGAGTCCAAGTTTATCCCAGGCAGCTTCATTCACGTCCCCGACCCTCTAGCTCGATGTTAGGTTCCTCCTGGAGAGTTATCGCGCCAGTTCTTAGCCTTGGACGAGGACCTGACCCTTGCATGCACCCCCGATGGTGCTACTCATGTAAGTTCTTTTCCTGACCTACTTACATTGTGATTCTCAAAACCAATCGTTAGTTTTAAATATTTACTTTCAATAATGCAGATTCCTTTAGAGCAGGGCCTATATATGTATTGTATGATAGAGGCCCAGAGAGATTACATGTTGGAGATCACTCAACAGTGGAGGGTAAGAATTTCCTTATTTTCCTACATGTATGCATGCTCGCATGGCTTGTTAACCTGTGATTTGTCTGAACAGGATCGAGACGTCGCCAGCAGGGCAAGGATTGCTACTCTTGAGCGTCAGATTAATGTATTTCAGATTGATGAGGAAGATGAGAACGAAGATAGGAGCGGCGGTGGCACCGGGGGAGGGGATGACCCTGAGGGTACGGGATCAGACGCTTGATGTTCCGGGGTTAAAATTTGTGTAGTCTCTGAGTAGTGCGTGCAAAATTTTGGTTTTTAACTTTATGAACATAATGTTTGCAGAACTCAACATTTTCCTCGATTAAATTCATTTGTTTTGCTTTTCTCATTTCTTCACATGTGAGTTGATTTCAATGTTTGCATGCATAACTATCCCACTATATTCCAACGGCACTTGTTTAGACTGTGTGATTCAAAGAAGCGTAATCGGTCTGTACTGCTGATGAGGCGATCGCCTCATCGAACCTTGGTGAAGAGGCGATCGCCTCTTGCTACTGAGGTGGCACCTCATTGATGAGGCGATCGCCTCATTGATGAGGTGATCGCCTCATTGATGAGGCAACCACCTCAGCAGTAGGTGGTCCTGCCCCTAAAAAAACCCATATCCCCATGTTCGACCTAATTTTTGAATCCCCTCCATCCTTCCCTTTCTCTTTCTCCCTCTAAGCATCTCTGAAAAGCCACAAACATGACAAAACAAAGTCTGAGGCCCCTACAGTCAATTTTGAAAGGTTTGGACAATAAATCTTAGGTCGGGTTAGAGCCGTTTCACCTCGCGGTCTTCAAATCACTCCATACTAGGAGAATTAATTTCCCTTTTCTCCATGCCATGGTTCAATTTTGGGATCCTCATAAACACATTTTTTAGCTCAACACAATAGAAATATATCCCCTACCAGAGGAATTTGAGGCAATTCTCGGCCATCATACAGATTTTGCTTGCCAACTTACGATTCCTGCTCTTGAAAACCCGGATTCTCGCTCCATTCAGCAACAAATGGTGCATATGTTCAATCTTCCACCTCGATCTTCCTTCCACTGTATCTCTAGCTCAGAAATCAAATTAGAGTCCCTCCTTAAAGTCATAATGAATGTGGATAAAAGGGAAACTTATTGGCCCTGCATGTTAGCCCTCTGTTTGTATGCTTAATTTCTGCTGGTTTCCCCCTCAGGGCACTACGATATGAAGATCCTCTCCATCTTCAATCAAGTGGAGTTGGAGCTCAACCCCTTCCCTCTCATCTTAGCAGAAATCATCATTGGATTGGATGACTTCACAAGGACGCGATGATTCTCAGGAAGCCCCTTCCTGCTGGAGGTAAGTTTCCTGTTGCCCCTCCTCTACTTCCAACTATTAATACTGCCTATACCTAAACATTTGCAATCCCACAATGTGGTTTTATGAAAAGCTGGGCTTGATCAAACCTCCCCAAGACATTAGGCGTTACCAAGCCAAGCATTATCGAACAAGGAAACTACATGCCATCCCTGTAGACATTCGTGGCTGGCTATCAATATTCCCTAATACACTGATTCGCTAGATGTACCCCTAGTGGGGGTTACAGCACGTGACCCTTCGGTCTTATACATACTGTGTCCCGACTGCCGGTCTCCATTTTGCCACTTTCTATAATCCAGCCCGCCTCTATTGACAATACGGTCATAAATAACTGATTATGGAGCATGTTCATGAGTTCGAGCCAAGGCCGCTTTCTCAGAATTTTCTAGACCACCTAGTGGTAACTTGGCCTCGAAGAGCCATCGAAAGAAATTTAAGCTACGACGGTGATAAGACCACTGATGATCATTATAAAGCATGGGTTTGCTTGCAACAAACAGAAAGAGATGAATTTATTAAATATAAAAGGACAAGAGAATTACAAATTTTAAGTTCACAAGGTAGGCAACAAAAGAAGAGAAAACAAAACTAGCTCATGGAATGAAGAGATTGTTTTCCCTTTTGTTAGAAGTAATTTCCCTTTTATA
Source organism: Mallotus nudiflorus (assembly GCA_947683625.1). Lineage (NCBI taxonomy): Eukaryota > Viridiplantae > Streptophyta > Magnoliopsida > Malpighiales > Euphorbiaceae > Mallotus > Mallotus nudiflorus. Next base: position 3,353,779 of record CANTUR010000002.1, read on the forward strand.
CTAGATAAACAACTTATAATGGACACATTATGCAATGTTTAACGACAATTAAAGCAATCCATTTCATTTCATTTAAGCACAAAACGTATATACATTTTGCTTCTGGTACATCTCATGTTATTAGTTGGCTTGCCCTTGCAAGTTTTCCAACTAACCATTTTGTGCCTCTCCTTCCCCTTTTACATGTCCTTAACTTTTGCCTGGACCACCTCTTTCGAGGTTTTCAGTCTAGCAGGACCCCTCCCCTTTTTTTTTTAGTCTCTAACTTTTGCCTAGACAGCCTCTTTTCAAGGTTTTCTCCCCAGCGAGACTTTTTACAGAAAGTATTTCTTGAGTTTGTCTAGGTTGAGAGGTTCCTTGAACTCGTTCCCCTCCATGTCAGACAAAATGGCAGCGGCTTTCAAAAATAAATTTTTTACCAAATACGGTCCCTCCTAATTGGGCCTGAATTTCCTCTGAGGGTCGGTCATGAGTGATCTCGTAAGTTTCAACACTAAATCCCCTTCTCAAATCTTACCCAACTTGATCTTCTTATTGTAGTCATGGGCTATTCTTCTCTGATACAACTAAGAATGATACATAGCCTTCATCCTCTTTTCATCCAGCAGTGTCAACTGAGCCAACTGACTTTTGACCTACTAATACTCAAGGAGTTTAGATTCCAGAAGGACTCTCAATGACCTTATCTCAACCTCCACTAGTAAAACAGCCTCACACCCAAGACTAAAGAGTACGGAGTGGCTCCTGTCGAAGTCCTAGCAATAGTTTGATACCCCCATAATGCTAACTGTAAGTATTTAGCCCAATCTCGGTAATTCTCTAGTGTCTTGGCCAAGATCTTTTTTACATTCTTATTTGCTGCTTCCACCGCTCCATTTGCTTGTGGCCTATATGGAGATGATCTGTGTTGCTCAATCTTATAGTCTTTTAGTAGTGTGGCCGTCTCTGCTCGAAACTGAACACCATTGTCTGTAACTATGTGGTGTGGCAAACCATATCTGCAGATTATATTCTTTTCGATGAACCTCGAGATCTACCTTGGCCCCATGGTGGCATAAGATTCACCCTCAACCCACTTGGAGAAGTAGTCGATGGCCACAATGATGTACTGATGGCCATTAGTTGCTTTTGGCCTTACCTCCCCTATGATGTCAATTCCCTATACAGCAAATGGCTAAGGAGACGTCATTCTTTGAAGTTCCATAAACGGTAGATGGCTAACATCACCATATGTTTGGCAATTGTGACATTTCTTCACAAATCCAACATAATCCGCTTCCATGGCGAGCCAAAAGTACCTTTGGCGGGATATTTTCTTTGCTAAGATAGTCCCATTCATGTGTGGTCCGCACACCCCTTCATGAATTGCTTCCATAAGCTTCCGACTTTCATCCTTGTCAACACACCTGAGGTGTACCCCGACTGGCATTCTTTTGTATAACATCCCATCGTGGCTTATAAACTGTCGAGACAACATTTGCACGGATATCCTTTCTTTCTTATCAGTGTCATCTGGAAATTGCCCAGTTTCTAGATACCTTTGTAAATCATAGAACCAAGGTTTCTCAATGGCATCAACTGGCGTTACTCTCACCTCTTCATAACATGGGGCTCGAGACTTTATGAGAATTAAGGGTCTGGCCTCTGGTTGTTTCCCACTTTCCCACATGGAGGCCAGTGTGGCTAGGTCGTCAGCTACCTGGTTTCCTTTCCCTTGGAAAATGGAGTAATTTACATTGTATGAAGGAGCACAGGATGGTGGTCAAGTATTCCCAGTATAGCCATAATCTGTCTTCTTTTATCTCCCATTCTTTGGTGGCTTATTTTATAACTAGCATGGAATCCCCATAGACAGTGAAATTTTCCGCCCCTACGCTACGTAATGCTTCTAAGCCAAAGATGCAAGCTTCATATTCTGCTTGGTTATTGGTTGCTTCAAATTCGAGCCTTTTTGCCATCGGGATCATTTCTCCTTCTGGCTTAACCAAAATTACTCCTATCCTAGCCCCCTTGTTATTGATAGCTCCGTCAAAGTACATTTCTCAATCTTGTATCTCTATCGCCCATAAATGCTTGTCAGGGAATTCCAGCTTCCACTCTTGGGCATCCCCCACCAGGTTTTACGCCAAGAAGTCTGCTACTGCTCTTCCTTTTACTGTCTTTTTGGCCATATACTCTATATCAAATTCTATGAGCAAAATGAGCCACCTAGCCAATTTTCCCGTAAGAGACGAGGTCTGTTGGAGGTACCTGAGGGGATTATGTTTGGAAACTGCTTGCACTTTGTAAGACTGAAAGTAGTGTCGGAGCTTCCTCGTTGCCCAAATCACTGCTAGACAAGTTTTCTCTACTAAACTATAAGTAGCTTCATAGGGTAGAAGCTTTTTACTCAGGTAATATACAACATTCTCTGTCTTCCTTTCACCTTCCTGTGCTAGCATCGCCCCTATTGCATCCTTTTCAATTGCCAGATACAGGATTAAGACTTTACCTGGTCTCGACAATTGTAAGACAGGGGGTTTCATCAAATAATCCTTAATAGTTTCAAAAGCCTATTGACATCTCTCATTCCATACAATAGGTTGGTCTTTCTTCAGAAGCTTAAAGATAGGGTTGCAGATGGATGTTAATTTGGCTATGAATCTGTTGATATACTGTAAATGCCCTAGAAACCCTCAGACCTCTTTTTTGTTCTTTGGAGTGGGCATATCCCTGATTGCTCTGATCTTATCTGGATCCATCTCTATTCCTTTCTGGCTGACAATGTGTCCCAACAGTTTCCCAGATGTGACCCCAAAAACACACTTCTTCGGGTTCAGTCTGAGATTATACTTTTCTGCTCTAGCTAGAAACTTGTCTAGTGCTTCAAAATGCCCTTCCCTAGTTGCAGATTTCACCATCATATCATCCACATACACTTCAAACTCTTTATGGATCATGTCGTGCAGTAAGGCAGTCGCCATCCTCTGATAAGTGGCCCCTGCATTCTTCAACCCAAAGGGCATCACTTGGTAACAGTATACGCCCCATTCGATGATGAATGATGTCTTCAATCTATCCATTAATGCCATCATGATATGATTGTATCCTGAAAATCTATCCATAAAAGAGTACATTACATTGGAAGCTGCACTATCAATCAATGTATCAATATGCGGTAGGGGAAAGTCATCCTTAGGGCAAGCTTTATTCAAATCTTGGTAGTCCACACACACTCTGACCCTTCCATCTTTCTTAGGAATTGGAACTATATTTGCTAACCACTAAGTGTCCCCTACCACTTCTAAAAACTTTACCTTCAGCTGCTTTTCGACTTCTTCCTTAACCAAGAGAGCCCATTCTGGCCTTAGCCTCCTTTGCTTCTACTTTATTGGTGCTATGTGAGGGTATGTGGAGATTCTATGTTCTGAGATCTCCCTGTCGATTCCGGGCATGTCTTCATAACCCTAAGAAAATACTTTCTGTCTCTTTTTTAAGATTTCTTCCATTTTTCCTCTCTCATTATGAGTTAAACCAGAAGCAAACAATATATTTTTAGGATTATCGTCTGTGCCTAAATTAAATGATTCGGTTTGCATGGAATTAACGTCAAACATATGCATGAAATGATCATCACAAACAGAATAACCATTAGGGAACACATCGCACAAATAAGCAAATTCAGATTTCATTGCATTCACTTTTGAAAAGAAAAGATCATCAGTTTTAAACAAAGAAGCCAAAGAAACATCAAAGTCATCATAAAAGGTATCTATGATGGAATTGAGGATGTAGGTCTCAACGTCTAGGTCTTTGTTCTGATCATCAATGTCTTTCTGCTCCAAAGTAGCTTCGTCTTTTTTAGACTCCTCTTTAACCAGTACCAACTCCTTAGTAGGGGCCTTTTCGATAGTAGCTTCCTCAGTTTTGTTCATAAATTCAGCAAAAATCTCAAATCCCGGGATAACTTCCCCAGCCATTAGGAGAGGTTCTGGAGTCCTACTGTATGGGTGCCTGGTGCCTTCCTTTATAAAGATTTCCCACAGAGTCTTCTTCCTAGCTACTGTTTCCTTCTCCTTTTCTTCAGACCGGTTTGACATACCCATCTCTTTCCCAGCTTCGTCAACCTCTTTGAACCCTAACCCGTGCTTCAAAATAGGTACTTTGTTTCCCACAAACCCTGAAGGTTCGCTCTGATTTTTTCCTAATCCCATGCTGGATAGAAATTTCATATTGTGCATTATTCTCAGAACCCTTTCATTCATCTCATCTTCATAGATCACACAGACTTCAAAACTAGGGCTAAGGGAAATCTCCTTAGGGATCAACTTCAGTGCGGCTATGGCGACTTCAGTTTTGGCTGAGATGGTGACAACCCTCTCTTCATACGGAAACTTAACCTTTTGATGAACAGTGGATGGAATGCCACCCAGAGGGTGAAACCATGGCCTCCTTAATAAAATGGCAAATGTCAATCACATACAGGTCAACCTAGACTTCTATAGGCCCTATTTTAACTAATGCCCTGAAAGTTCCCTCCATAGATCTTTTGGTGTCATTATAAGCCTTGATAACTACTTCAAAAGGCTTTAAGTCGGCTACTGTCAACCCTAGCTTCGACAGAATCTTCAATGGATACACATTGATGACAGAACCATTATCAACGATCACACAACAGGTCATCTTCCCTTTTACCTCGGCTTTGATAAACAGAGCTTTGTGGTGATCCCTCCCTTCTAGAGGCAGATCGTCATTGGAAAATGTTCTCATTCCTTAAGGAGTTTTCGTTAGTGACTGGACCATCTGTTCTGGAGTGGAATTAGTGAAAATCTTTCTTTGGTCTAGTGCCAGGACCAGGGCTTCCCTATGATCCCTAGAATGCATGAGCAACTCCCAAACACTGGCAATGGTCTCTCTGCTTTGTTCTACCTCATTTCCCTTCTCTGCACATCCTGCCTTTTTGGGCCCAGTCTTGGTAACCTCGGTTTCTTTTTTCTTTTCTTCAACCTTTCCCACATACTAATTTGGCTCATACCCCTCGTTGTCCCATAGGTCAACTTGTTCTTTTCTTTCATCATCGGAACTCCATATGTCCAAGACTTGTACGTGTAACTCCGTGGGTTTTTTGCTTGTTCTCAAGTTTTCAAGTTTAGCCTGTTAGGAATTGTGAGAGACATCAATAAAGGAGTTTAGGACTTGTTCTTCTGTTAGGCCAGAGTTAACCATCAGAATGGATGGGTTAGGAGGTGGTACATTTCGGTAATTGGGTAATGGGTTGGTTTGAGTGTTTGGATTTCTATTTTCTGGGTCGGTAATTTTGCCTGAGTTTATCAAATCTTGGATTTCATGCTTTAACTGAGCACAATTGTCTGTGTCATGTCTGATGGTATGATGAAATTTAGAGAAAATCTTTGGGTTGGCTCTAAGAAAGGGTTGTTGCGAAGGCAAAGGTCGTAATAGGTTCTTCTCAATGAGCTTATCGAGGACTTTGGACATAGGATGTCCTAGATTAGAAAATCTCTAGGGCTGTCTAACTGCACTGACTTGTACATTACTGCTCGGTGGTTGAATAGCATGAATCTGAACATTACTGCTCGAGCTGGCCCCCTCTTTACCCTGAGAACCTCTTCCAAAGAATTTCTTCTCTTAAGCCAAATTTGATTCTTTCTGGACCCCAAATCTGTATAATTCTTCAAAATTCCTAATCCCTAGATCCCTCAATTTCCTAGACAGCGGGAACACACCCTTCTATTGCCAGGACCAACTGGTCGGACTCAGGTGGCCTATGCCTCATCAAGGGCAATTTTCCCCTCCAACGAGTCAGGTAATCAACAAAAGGCTCGTTAAAGTTCTGTTTGGTATTCTGCAGATCTCTCAGGGACACCTCTAGTTGAACATTAAGACCATATTGCTTGACAAAAGCAATGCACAATTCTTTCCAATCCGACTGAACATGCAGTTCTAAGGTGTAATACCAATGAATCGGTGCTCCGTCCAATGAAATAGGGAACTGCTTAACAATTTGGCTCTCAGTTATCTCAATAGCCTTTATGTATGTTACATATTACTTCAAATGTAAATGGGGATCCTCGGCACCAGTATACTTCTTCATGTCTGGGAATTTAAACTTACGAGGCAGTGGTTCATCACCCTTTTCCAAATTCAGATCGTAATCTAGGGGGGTGACCATACCCTTCTCCTTCATCATCACCTGCATCTGGTTCATCACTTTGGTCATATTCTACTCGGTCTAACCCACATCCTCGGCTGGGATGACATTTCTTTGATTCATCAGATTGGCCAATACTATCATATCATCTTCTTCCCTTCCTCTAATCGGTATTTCCTCATCAAGATCGACTGAATCGATTGGCGGTGCATTGGGTGGTTGTGTTGGCTGACTTTCTCTGATAAGCTTAGTAATCTCCCTCATCATTTCTCTCATCATAGCCCAGGTTTCTATTATTACTTCTTCTTTCGACCGTGCCCTAAATGCTTCTGGATCGAACCCTCCTACCATTCCTAATTCTAAATTTCTGACCAAACGACCTGAACTAGCTCGGACCCACCTTGCTGAGCTTGAAGGATCTATAGCACTGTAAAATAGTTGGTTAGAATGATGCATGACGTGTATGCATGATATGCAACTTCATTTTATTTAGAAACAAAATTTCACACACAAAAAGATATACAAGATCAAAACATGAAACTTAAACATGCAAACTTCTGCCCTTATTTCTCCCACACACACATTCAATTACGAGTATCTTGTCCTAGGATTTTTGGCTTGGGTTTTAATTATCAGCGGGGGATAATAAAACCGATGCATGCAAGAAAACTCTTAAAATGATTCAGATAAACAATGGTTCCTTTAAATAAAGCCCAAGTCAACTTTCTATGAGCCAAGATCCTTAGCACCATAAACTTACTTGTCAAGGCCAATTTGAAATGGGTTATGAGTAGGCATGAGAGGCCTTTGTTGATTAGCTTATTTATAATGGGCTTTGGTTGGACACGAGGGCCCATTTTATTTTGGACTGCTTATTGATGGGCTCGAGATTTATTTTAAGGGTCCATTATATGGCATAATACACATGCATGTGGGAAAATTCCTAAGGATAGTTGCTAAGTCATTACATGGGCTTGAGTCTTGGGTAAAAAGGCTTCGGCTCCCACAATGATATACATCCATATACGTCTCCCCACTCAAGGGTCAAACAACATGGATTAGTATGTGTCATGAGTGATAATAATCAAATATTCCACCACCAGGTTTGAGTGAAACGTAGGTAGCGAAGTACTGACTATTGTCGAGTTTATTAAGGACTGAAGTGCTCATTGTGTGAAAAATGTGTAGTGAATGCATAAATGCAAAAGAAAAAAGAAAATAATTAAAGATGATAAAACACAAAACACTGGAATCAGTTTCTCTATCCCTAGTGGAGTCGTCACTATAGGCGGCGGGGTTTAGCGCACGCCCAAGTGTTTGGCAACCACGGCACTGTGCGGGCTCGAGGCCCACTAGGAAATACGATATAGGTCTTAAGCCTATTCAGAGATGGAGTCGCCACCTAGATAAAAGTCGGGACACACTGTATAACAACTGAATCCCACGGAGGTTCCCAAAAGCCGTCATTAGAGATCGGGTTCGGAAACTAGGTATGAGCGTTTGAATGCTCACCTAACCTTGCGGTTGGCCTCTGTTTGTGTTTTGCATTTTATTATCCTTTAATTATTTAATTATTTCCTTGGTTACCACATATAAAAAATTGCCTTCGGATAATTGCCAAATTTTACAATCAAGTCAGAGTTTGCACATTAGTCCAATTTCATGCCTTTAAGTCCCGATATTCAAAAAAATGCAGTAAATGAAATAAATAATAATTTACAACCATACATTCAAAATTAAATAGGGAAAGGGATTAAGGATTACAATGCTTTTTAGCTAAATAAATGAATAGTATACAGAAAATAAACCAAACATATACCGAAAATAAACTATTAAAATAACATAAAAGCGGTAACATACAAAGGGTAACTAGCAACAGTGACTACTCGATGACAGGAATCATCAAGTAATTCCTACAAATAACACACGGTTAGCCCTTCCTTTCAAGAAAAAAAAGGAAATCACAAATAACGATACTTACAAAAGGCCCTATAAAGAAGGGGTTTTTACATTATGGACTAAAGGAAGCATTGAATGATCAAGATTGAACATCGTTATGCAATCATACAGACATGTTTAAGATTAAAGGAATGCAAATCAAAACGGACATCATGACGAGCATGAAAGAAAACAGAACAGAAAGCAAGCTGAAATTGTCAATAAGACGGTTGCCTCATTGATGAGGTGACACCTCACCAACAGGGGGTCTCGTTCCCTTTGATGCGAGAACACGAGACACGCGCAAAAAGGGGCCCTTTGGGGGCCTATCAATAGGACGATCGCCTCATTAATGAGGCGATCGCCTCATCAATGAGGAGGCATCGCCTGATCACAAGGCCGGCTCTGACTCCCAAGACGTATAGACTTCTACTCTAAGTAACCAAAACATGCATATACACACTTTACACTCATCATACTACGACTACATGCAAAAGTATTCAAAGATCCATCAATAAAATGAGATATCAAGCATGAAACACTAGAGATAAACCTAAAATGTACTAATGGCTCAGTTACACATAAGCAAGAACACACAAAATGATGAACATGCAAGTTTAAGTGCAGATTTTATACCAAAATGAGAGATCCTCAAAGCTGTTTTGATTGAGATCCTTGCTAGGATGTGGTATCTACCTTTGACACAAGTTTCTTCCTTCTTCTTTTATGGAGAAAGTGGACCTCTTTTCTTCAACCTCCCTCCCCTTTCTTAAGGACATTTTTTCTTTTCTTTTCCCTCTGTGTTTTTCTTTTTCCAGAGCTCCTCTCCCCTTTCTCCCCCTCTCTCTCCTCTTTTTTTTTCTTCTCTCTCTTTTTTTTTCTCTTTTATTCCTTAGCTTTCCCATGCCCCTAAGCCTCTTAGCCCATCATGAGCTCTCATAGCCTTTTTTTTTCCCCAAAAATCTTTTCCTCACGTAAGAAAGAGGTCTGAAGAGTGGGGTCCGCACCACTTGGCTGTCATGATTGCAGCTGCATTAAATGCAATTGCAAGTGAGCTACCATAGGGGCGGCGCCTCATCGATGAGGCGATCGCCTCATTACACTAAGGCGATGCCCCTTTGGCCTAGGCCGAGCGGGCTTGGGCCGAATTTGGATAGTTGGGCTTAGTTTTGGGTTTTCAAGTCCACCTTCCACTAGAGATTCAAGCTTCATCCTCATGTCTAAATTTCACATTCTCATCATTGGGCTTGACAACGGGCCGATCAAACTGAGCGCCCCTAATTCATCCCCTAACATGGGCCGACCGAATCGGGTGTCTACAATTATACTGATACTTGACTGTATATGACACTAGGTTGTATGTCTATATATTATAATAATTCACTCAGTGAGGTCTGACTCTCCTTAGTATTTTTTTTATAGGATTTTCTTTTTCTTTAGACCTCCCCAGTAGTATTTTATACCGGTCTTCTTCAGCCCCAGCTAGATTATATAAATTTTATAACTGAACTCATATTTGTATTCTAGAAACTAAAGTAGTAATGTTATTGTGATAGAAGTGTGTTGTACTTAATTTGAGATTTTGTATTCGAACATTGTATGAAATATTTTTATTATGTATGATATATAAAGATTTGTTTTTATATTAAATAAAGTTTTAATTCTGACGTATTTTTATATTATTATTGTGTACATTTTTATTTTTAAGGCTTACTATGGATTTTATATTTGAAAAAATTCTTATTCTGTAGCGCCGATCATAATTTCCAGTTTAGGTCATGAAAAGTATTGTCATACTCATATATAGATGTGAAGAACAAGGATTATGGAGGTCCCTTCAATCAAAATTTGCATTGTTATTCACTTCTTTGAATATCTATACACATCAATGATTTTATAATGGATCCTTCATGCGTTTTTTATTCTTTTTATCAGGAGACAAATATGTTAATGGAGAGATTATTCCATGCACATATCCTATTTATCAATCGAAGCAGCGGCATAATTCCAAGTATGAGAATAAGAGCTATGAAAGACCAAGAGATGGCCCACCTCCATATGGGAGAAAACCAAGACAAGGGGTGAATACAATGGAGTTTGCATCTAAATAAGTTTTAAATTTTTGTAGCCTTGCATGTTTTCAGGAATGCAATTGCTTCGCCATCATATCCTATTTATGTAGCTACAAAAAAGATGCAGGATTTGATGATTGAGTTACCATTGTGACAAGGAACAAAATTCAGGGGATATTCACATAGTATTCTTTACTTGAAATGTTTTTCTTGAATAATATATCTTTGAATGTTTGCAAAATGATATATATTTTTTTTTAATTGATGCTCTGCTTATGGTTTATTGATACTGTTGCTTTGCAATTCAAAGAATGCATTACCTTTTATAGGTGAACTCCCATGTTTACAGAGGCTATGGAAATCACCTTTCGCCAACATCTCAAGGCCTTTCTGTCATTATCTGCAAATAGTAGAAAGTCCCAAAAGTTGCTATGTTTACTACCGCCAAACCATTGCATTGTTGTTGATGGCATGTGCAGAGAGTTCAGGATCTTAGTAATTGGGTTATATGCATTCATTCGATAAACTTATATTGATATGCCTTCATTTGATAATTTCAAAATATTTCATAAAAAAATTATTATTAAATAATTATTTATGTAAAATATATTTATTCTCATTACAAAAAATAACAAATATTAAAATTTTATTATTTTCTTATTAAATTTAAAAAGTAATTAATTTAAATATATTATTAAATAAAACTTCATTTCACATTTTAAAATAAAAAATTTTGAACCGAAAATAGCATTTTGAGCATCGCGCGGACCACACGACACACGACAGTTTACTTAATTAAAGTGTTTCTTTGAAACGTAAATTTGTTTAATTTTTATACAATAGACATATTTTAAAATTCTTAAAAGTAATTAACTAACATTTAATTGTAATTTTGACTTGCTTTAATTGACGGGTATAATTGTTGTTTCTCAATTAACAATAATTTTAACACAAAATATTAATAAAAATAAATAGACATGAATCCGCATGATGTGCAACTATAAATTGATAGATGTTTTATCTGATTAAGTTAAAATATAAACAAAATAAATATTTCAAATATCTTAATTAAATAATTTTAATAAAATAGAAGGTATAAATTACATAAATAGTTATCTAATCAATAGTTTTTATTAGGGCAATTTGCAATTAAAATTTGATAAATAAAAATCTAAAAATTAACCACTTATTAAAATTAATAGTCAGCTTATGAGAATATTTAAGCAAAAATTTTAATTGCAACTTAATATAAACTTATGGCATACTACGTATGGAAAGAAAATTATATGAATCAATATTAGGGACCTTTAAAATAAAATGTTAACAACATATATATATATATATATATATATATATATATATATTTCAAATATCTTAATTAAATAATTTTCATAAAATCGAAGGTATAAATTACATAAATAGTTGTCTAATCAATAGTTTTTATTAGGGCAATCTGCAATTAAAATTTGATAAATAAAAATCTAAAAGTTAACCACTTATTAAAATTAATAGTCAGCTTATGAGAATATTTAAGCAAAAATTTTAATTGCAACTTAATATAAACTCATGGCATACTAATACGTATGGAAAGAAAATTATATGAATCAATATTAGGGACCTTTACAATAAAATGTTAACAACACACACATATATATGTAAAATGGTGAAATGAGGGACACACACCTCCTGACCTGAAACCAACCCCCAAAAACCAACAGCTCCTCCCCTCATTCTGTCTGCCACCATCCTTGCCCTTTCTCCTCACTGTGCCGCCCCCATCATTGCCTGAAATCGCCATTGCCGCTGTTGATCGAGCTCCCTTGTTGCTGCTGCTGCTGCTCTTTTCTTCCTCACCAAGCAGCATCTCTTCTTCCTCGCGCGATAGCTCTGCATTTCCCTGTGTCACGACCCAAAACAGGGGCCATGACCGGCGCTAGGGAACGGGAATTCTTTCGAATCCGGAACCCGTAGCAAGCCTAAAAATAAAATAAACATGCAATAATAATAATAACAATATCAAATGCAGCGGAAATGAAAATCATAAATATCATAATAACATTTTCATCACTGGATTTAAATCAAATCTCAACTCATCACATATATAAAATCTTTCAGTACAAATCCAGTTTCAATATAATACATCTCTTTAAATAAAATACATGAAATCCCACACTTTAATTCACAACTACTGCAGTGTCTAAATTATAAAAATAAGACTCAAGTAAATAATTTACACAAAGAAGCCGGGGCGGAAGAAATCCGGCGTATCGACCTGCTATTGAGGTCTGAAGATGTTGACTCTCCTGAAAAATAGTCAACGGAGGGGAGTCAGACCTCATTGAGTGAATTACTATAATATATATATACATACACACTAAATGATAATGCATACAGGCAATCGTATATATCTAATATATATATACAGGCAATTACACACAGATGCAATAAAATCATTTATATATTTTGTCTGAAAATCATCTTTTATGAAGGATCACATAGAACCCTAGAATATCGCAACCTCAAAAATAGTGTTAGACAACACTCTAGCCATACAGGCTCACTTATTCCAAATATATCCACTTAATCCATTTAGACAGTAGACTGGCCCCGAGAAACTAAGTCAACCGAGCTCCAGCAGTCTAACTGCCAGTGTGATTGGCCCCGAGACACTAGGTCAACTGAGCTCCAGCAATCACACCTCCAATCCATATCTCACACATATCAATAATCACATCAAATCAATATCCATAAATAAGTTAGTAATATAGCCTAAATACTATAGGCGTACCGGTACGTACTCGGTCCTAGTGCTGCCCACTAGGTAGCACATTCTATTGATATCCTTCATCATTAATAATATAAAACATTCATTCATAAAAATAAATGATGCATGAAGTTCAATAAAATATCAACATAAACCATATATATACTAGAAATATACCAAAAGTAAATCAGGTATATTTCGAGTATATATACGTCGAATAAATCCAATACAATTACAAAATAAACTAAAATATACCAAAATATACATAAAAGCATCTTTAAGAATAATTTAGTCATACAACATGCGTATAGTTGAAAATATACCAAAATATATGAAAAATAAACCTAAGTAATACTTAAATCATTTATGCATATTTTATTAAAATAAAGCATACTTTTCTAAAACATGCATCCTAAAGCATATAAATATAGTATAGTAACTCACCTAATGCGCTCCACGAGACGGGTCCGACGAGCCTGGTCCACTAGCCCTCGGTCTCGGCGCAACTAAACAAGCAATAAATAACCGACATTAGAATAAACCTAATAGAAATCCTAGAATTCGATCTAGAGTATTAAATACGAAAACAGAATTAGGGTTCGATCGGATATCACGTTTAATGAGAATTCTACCGAAAATCCGGCAGAACCTCCCCTGTAAAACAGACATCTCTCTAATCAAAAGAGTAGAGCCAACCCTGCAAAGAAACACACTTTGAAAAACAAGCTCAACACTCAACCACAACCCCTCGATCGAACTCCAAACTACAATCCACCGACCAGGGTCCACAAACACGGAATAATTCCAGATATACCAAAAATATCCTTAATAACATAGAAATACATTTTATATGTATAAATTACATAATTAACCTTTAAACACATTAAAAACCGATAAAAACTCATTTTATTAGAAAAATCGTATATTATATATATAATTGAAAATAATTCAAGAAAAATAGTTTTAATTAGTTAAAAATACTAAATAATTTTTAGAAATCATTTTTATACCTTAAATAACTATTAAAACCAATTAAATTACATTTTTAGCCAACTTAGGGTAAAATTACCAAAATACCCCTATATATATAAATATACTATAATTACTTCAAAAATTCATCAAAAATTATACAATTATCCAAAATTAATTTTCTCAACATATTTATCAATAATATTAATAATTAAACTCAATTACCCAATTAATTTCAAATAAAAACACATTTAACCTAATTTTCCCAAAATTACATAAACTTCAATAATTCAAAATAAATACTTAGAAATTCATAAAAATTCCAAATAAATTCCTATAATTCATTTCAACACCTAATTTAACCATAAAACACAATTTCATAATTTAAATAATTAATTTCCGAAAATTAGAAAATAATATTAAATATTCAAAAATACCCAAAAATCAAAATAATCTCCAAAAATTCCACAAAAATTCACACATGTATATTGAGCTACTAGGATCAACATTTGTGAAGGGATTTCCCATGAATCAATCAATTCAAAGCTCAAAAAAATCAAAAACCCTAATGTGACCGAATTGAGTTTTAGCTCAAACCTCAAAATCCACTTGATTTCAGGCCGAAAGGAGCTTAGAATTGGAATCACCGGAGCTCAAGGAGTCGATGAAGACCGGCGGTGCACGAAATGGTGGCCGGAATCGTCGTCGACGGCAAGAAGCTCAACTTGCTGCCATGGCGGATTCCGGGCGATCCAGAGGGCTTCCGATGGCCTGGTCACGTCGGAGGGGAAGAGGAAGGAAGGGGAAGGAGGTTGGCGGCGAAAGGCGGTCCAGCGTGCTGAAACGGGAGGCGCAGTGAAGGTAGACGATCGGGAGAGAAGAAGGAGAAGGAGGGGCTAAACGGTAATTTGGCAAATCCTTTTGATTTTTAATGTATATATGTATATATATATACTTTACACTATATAATAAAATAATATTATATTATACACATTAAATATACACTACACACATAAAATTTAATATTTTAATAATTTATACTAAATAAAAATAATTAAATAACAATAAAACTAATAAATAATTAATAAAATATTAGGGTAATACTAAACCCTAATTAAATAAATATTTACACACATAGGCTTTATTTAGTATTTTAAAAATACATATGAGTTCATGCAAGTCCGAAAATATATTTAAAATAATTAATAATAAAATATTTACGTAAAAATTTCCCCGAAAATGCAAGTCCCGGGAAAATTTTACGTAAAGTACTGTAAATAATGCACAATAATAAAAATAGGTTTTAAATACACATTAACTCGTAAAAATATCATAGTATACATACAAAAATTATTAACATTGTATATCCCGGTACAGTGTAAAAATATTTTAAAAACACGGGATATTACACCCGGTCTACCCAGCTTCGTTTCCCCTTCGCCAGTTACTGCTTTCCTGCTTCACCGAGCTGCTTCCCTTGGCTTCCATTTCCAGTGGCAGCAAGCTCTCTTCTTCCTCCTTCGATCCTCTATGCTGGACAGTGAGTAGCACTCACTTGTTTCCTTCTTTTTCCTCTTGATTCTTGATGGTTATTGGTAGATCCTAGGATTGTTAGAGTTGTTTATTGTTTAACGATGTTGGTTTTGATTTTCTTGGGAATTTTGATGAATTATTAATTTTTCTAGAATTATATTTGATATATTTGATAATTATTTGGGTTTAGTTAGTAATTAGGGTAGTTGTTGTTAATTATTTTTGGGTGTGTTAATTTTATTGAAGATTATAAGAATTATTATGAAGTTGGTAAATTTTGAATATTTTAGTAATATTTTGTTTATATCCGAAATTTATTTGTAAAATTTATAAAAATTTGATAATTGGTGTTGTTATCAAATGTTATTAATTTTAGGATTTAATTTATAATTTTGTGAATTTTATACTATTTTTGTAATTATTTTTAAGTTTATGTCAAATGTGGATATTAGACTAAATTTATAAATTTGGAAGAAATTAGAAGTCAATTATATATTTTTAATTATATTAAGAAGTTTAATGTAGAGAAAATAATTTTTAGATATTTGTATAATTTTCAAGGAATTTTTTAGTATTATATAAGTTTGTATATTATAGGGGTAGAAACGTAATTTTTGTTAATTATAGTTAAACAATAAATGGTGGTTGGTTTTAATTATAATTAAGGGAATTAAAAGGGAATTTTTCAAATTAATTTTAATAATATACTAAATATCATTTTGAATAATATGTATACTTTTATTATTATATGGGTAAATATGTAAATTATGTTTATTGTAGTTAAGTATATATTTTAATTGGTTTTATTAAAATTTAGGCAGTTAGAGAATTTTTATAAATTTACAAGTATTTTAATTAAGTAATATTAATTTTTAATATTGTTTCATATATATATATATATATATATATATATATATATGTTGGTGAAATTGTTTTTAAGCTTTAAAGAGGAATTATTTTCTAAATTATGGATATTTGTATGAACATGCATTTTTGAAGGAAATGATTTAAATTTTTGTGATGTGTTGATTGAGTTGTGATAATGGTCGAGGCAAAGTGTAGTCTGGAAGCCCGACTCGAATGTGAATGTCTGTGAATATTAGAAATGCATTTTCTATGCAGGAA
Organism: Mallotus nudiflorus; assembly: GCA_947683625.1. Taxonomy (NCBI): domain Eukaryota; kingdom Viridiplantae; phylum Streptophyta; class Magnoliopsida; order Malpighiales; family Euphorbiaceae; genus Mallotus; species Mallotus nudiflorus. The sequence goes on from CANTUR010000002.1 coordinate 3,370,328, forward strand.
TGACTCTACTTATGGTAGAGAGATGTCCATTTTACAGAGGAAACTCTGCCGAAATTTTGATAGATTTTCTCATAAAACGTGATATCCGTAATAAATTTCTACCGTTAATTAGGTTTTTTCCTGTCTATCGAATTTTTTTCGGCCTTCATCGAGTTAGTCTAGAATTTTATTATGTCTGAAAATTTTTTATTTTGATTACCTAGACGTGTTTTAAAATCGGTCTGTTAATTTCTTTTCTAGAGCATATCGAAGCGAAAGCTGTTGGATCAAGGCAGACGCACGATCGTCAACCTTCTCGTTCATCTTGTAAGTTGATAAAATGATCTGTGCATGTGTTTTATTTAAAGAATGCGTGAGCTCATATTTTAATATTTATTATATGATTTATTTAACTTAATACTGTTATTTATGATTTAAACGCATTTTATTTATTTAAAATCAGTTTTGAGAAAATTTGGTAGAACGGGCTACCTGGTGGGTTTCACCAGGACTGTGTGCACATGGTAGAGATTGAGAGATGGATCCGATTTATGTATGACTGGTGAATGTTAAACTAGGATGGGTGTCTCGGTGGAAGCCTTGCTCTCGGGGACCGCCAGTGATTGGAAAGTTAATAATGGACTAGGATGGGTGCCTCGGTTGATGCCTTAACTCTCGGGGACCGCCAGTGCCATGTATTTAAATTAAGTGGATGACTGCGGCTTGGTGCCTCGGTTGATGCCTTTGCTCTCGGGGACCGACAGTCTAGTTGGATTAAGTGGGCCCAGTTGGCCATTTAGAAATTTGGGTTTAGGGTTCTACCGAGATTTTTCAAAAGCTATATCTATACATTATAAATTATTTTCACTATAACTATATGGTTTTCAAAAAGGTTTTCAAACCGTACAACTCTTTTTATTGGCTTACTCAGTGAGGTCTGATTCCCCTCAATTTTTTTTTTAGGAGCTTGGGAGTTCGACCTCAGACCACCTTCATGCCGGATTTCTTCATCACCGGCTATACTATGTAAGTCATTGTAAGCTGTACTGTAGTAGTAACTTTAGAAAACTGTAGTAGTGACTATTCTAAGAATTTGTATGACTTAAGTATACTTATGTATTTTATTTCAATGAACCGTGCTTATGTACAATGATTTCTGATATGTGACGCTGGAGAATATTTTATTTATGCATTCATGTCACGACCCAAAACAGGGGCCATGACCGGTGCTAGGGAACGGGAATTCTTTCGAATCCGGAACCCGTAGCAAGCCTAAAAATAAAATAAATCATGCCATAATATCAATAACAATATAATATGCAGCGGAAATAAAAATCATAATATCATCCACATCAACTGGATTTAAATCAAAATCTCATCACATAGATATATATAATCTTTAATACAAATCCAGTTTCAACATAATACATCTCTTTAAAATAAAATACATGAAATCCAATACTTTAATTCACAACTACTGCAGTGTCTAGATAAAATAAATAAGACTCAAGTAGACAATTTACATAAAGAAGCCGGGGCGGAAGAAATCCGGCGTATCGACCTGCTACTGAGGTCTGAAGAAGTTGACTCTCCTGAAAAAATAGTCAACGGAGGGGAGTCAAACCTCACTGAGTGAATTACTATAATATATATACATACACACTAAATGATAATGCATACAATCAACAGTATATATATATCTAATATATATACAGGCAAATACACACAAATGCAGAAAATCATTTTATATGTTTTATTGAAAATCATCTTTTATGAAGGATCACATAGAACCCTAGAATATCGTAACCTCAGAAAATAGTGTTAAACAACACTCAAGCCATACAGGCTCACTTATTCCAATATATCCACTTAATCCATTTGGACAGTAGACTGGCCCCGAGACATTAAGTCAACCGAGCTCCAGCAGTCTGACTGCCAGTGTGATTGGCCCCGAGACACTTGGTCAACCGAGCTCCAGCAATCACACCTCCAAACCACATCTCACACATCGATAATCATAATCAAATCAATATCCACAAATAGTTAGTAATATAGCCTAGATACTATAGACGTACCGGTACGTACTCGGTCCTAGTGCTGCCCACTAGGTAGCACGTTCTATTGATATCCTTCATTCTTAAATATAAAACATTCATTCACAAAAATAAATGATGCATGAATATAAATGAAATAACAATATAAACCATATATATACCGGAAATTTACCAAAAGTAAACCAGGTATATTTCGAGCATATATATATCAAATACATTCAATCAAATTATAAATTAAGCTGGAAATATATTTAAAAATATTTTAAATATATTTTATTCACAAAATATGCATATAATTTATTATATACCAAAAATAAATCAAAATATACTTAATATAAACTTAAGAAATAATCAAATTATTTATGCATATTTAATCAACATAAAACATGCATTTCTAAATCATGCATCCTAAGCATATATATATAAAATAGTAACTCACCTAATGCGCTCCACGAGACAGGTCCGACGGGCCTGGTCCACTAGCCCTCGTTCTCGGCGCAACTAAACAAGAAATAAATAACCGATATCAGAATAACCCTAGTAGAAATCCTAGAATTCAATCTAGAGTATTAAACACAGAATCGGAAATTAGGGTTCGACTGGACATCACGTTTTACGAGAATTCTACTGAAAATCCGGTAGAACCTCCCCTGTAAAACGGATATCTCTCTACTCAAAAGAGTAGAGCCGACCCTGCAAAGAAATACACTTCAAAAAAATAGTCTCAACACAATCAAAATCCCACGGTCGGACTCCAAACTACAGTCCACCGACCGGGGTCCACAAACACAGAACATATTCCAGATATACCAAAAATATCCTTAAATCACAAAAATACATTTTATACGTAGAAATTACATAATTAGCCTTGAAACACTGTAAAAACAGAATAAAACTCATTTTATTAGAAAAATCGTATATTATATATATAATTGAAAATAATTCACGAAAAATAGTTTTAATTAGTTAAAAATACCAAATATTTTGTAGAAATCATTTTTATACCTTAAATAACTATTAAAACCAATTAAATTACATTTTTAGACAATTTAGGGTAAAATTACCAAAATACCCCTATATATATAAATATACTTAAATTACTTCAAAAACTCACCAAAAATCATACAATTATCCAAAATTAATTTTCTCAACATATTTATCAATAATATCAATATTTAAACTCAATTAACCAATTAAATTCAAATAAAAACACAATTAACCTAATTTCTCAAAATCACATAAACTTCAATAATTCAAAATAAATACTTAGAAATTCATAAAAATTCCAAATAAATTCCTATAATTCATTTCAACACCTAATTTAACCATAAACTCCAATTTCATAATTTAAATAATTAATTTCCGAAAATTAGAAAATAATATTAAAATATTCAAAAATACCCAAAAATCCAAACAATCACCAAAAATTCTACAAAAATTCATACATGTAGATTGAACTACTAGGAACAACATTTGTGAAGGAAGTTTCCATGAATCATCCAATTCGAAGCTCAAAAAAAATGAAAACCCTAATGTGACCGAATTGAGTTTTAGCTCAAACCTCAAAATCCACTTGATTTCAGGCCGAAAGGAGCTTAGAATTGAAATCACTGGAGCTCAATGAGTCGATGAAGACCGGCGGTGCACGAAATGGTGGCCGGAATTGTCGTCGATGGCAAGAAGCTCAACTTGCGGCCATGGCGGATTCCGGGCGTTCCAGCGGGCTTCCGGCGGCCTGGTCACGTCGGAGAGGAAGAGGAAGGAAGGGGAAGGAGGTTGGCGGCAGCTGGTGGCGGCGAGGGGCGGTCCGGCGTGCTGGAATGGGAGGCGCAGTGAGGGTGAGCGATCGAGAGAGAAGAAGGAGAGGGAGGGGCAAAACGGTAATTTGGTAATCCTTTTGATTTTTAATGTATATATGTATATATATATACTTTACACCATATAATAAAATAATATTAAATTACGCACATTAAATATACACCACACACATAAAAATATTAATAATTTAATAATTTATACTAAATAAAATTAATTAAATAACAATAAAACAATTAAATACTTAATAAAATATTAGGGTAATAATAAACCCTAATTAAATAAATATACACACACAGGCTTTATTTAATAATTTAAAAATATGCATGAGTTCATGCAAGTCCGTAAATACATTTAAAATAATTAATAATACATTATTTACGTGAAAATTTCCCCGAAAATGCAAGTCCCGGGAAAATTTTACGTAAAACACTGAAAATAATATACAGTAATTAAAAATAGGTTTTAAATACATATTAACTTGTAAAAATATCATATAAAATACAGAAATTATTAACACTGCATATCCCGGTACAGTGTAAAAATATTTAAAAAAAAACACGAGATATTACAGTCTTCCCCCCTTACAAGAATTCGTCCCCGAATTCCATAAAACAAGATCAAGAAGGAAAGAGATACGGGTAAGAAGCTCGCATCTCAGCTTCAGTCTCCCACGTATGCTCTTCAACTCTGTCGCTACGCCACAGAACCTTGACCATCGGAATCTGCTTCGATCGCAATTGTCGAACTTGAAAATCAACGATCGCCACAGGTTCTTCCACAAAAGTCAAATCTTCATTCACTTCTACACTGTCAGGTTGCAACACGTGTGAAGGATCTGAGATATACTTCCTCAACATCGAGATATGAAATACTGGATGCACCTGTGACATACTCGGAGGCAAATCCAACCGATATGCAACAGTGCCAACTCTCTCCAGAATCTCAAACGGTCCAATGTATCTCAGTGCTAACTTACCCTTCCTGCCAAATCTCATCACCCCCTTCATCGGAGATACCTTCAGAAAAAAAAAATCTCCAACCTGAAACTCCACATCTCTGCGCCTAGGATCCGCATAACTCTTCTGTCTACTAACTGCGGTCTCTAATCTGCGCTTAATCACGGCGACTTTCTCTGCAGCATCCTGAACCATCTCTGGTCCAGTCAAAGCTCTCTCACCAATCTCATCCCAACACAACGGGGATCTACACTTCCTTCCATACAACGCCTCATACGGTGCCATACCAATACTGCTATGGTAGCTGTTATTATATGCAAACTCAACGAGTGACAAATGATCATCCCAGCTACCTCCCAAATCCAGGACACACATCCTCAACATATCTTCCAGTGTCTGGATCGTCCTCTTAGACTGACCATCTGTCTGAGGATGAAAAGCAGTACTGAAATCCAACCTAGTGCCCATCGCTTCCTGCAACTTCTGCCAAAAATGAGAAGTAAACACCGAACCTCTATCTGACACAATGGACACAGGTACTCCATGAAGGCATACAATATGCTTCACATACAACTTCGCCAATCTAGCAACTGGATATGTGGCTTTCACAGGCAAGAAATGTGCAGACTTCGTCAACCTGTCTACAATCACCCAGATGGAATCGTATCCATCCTTCGAACGAGGTAAACCGACCACAAAATCCATAGCTATCCTTTCCCACTTCCACTTGGGAATAGGAAGAGGCTGAAGCTTCCCAGAAGGCTTCTGATGTTCGGCTTTCACTTGCTGACACGTCAAGCACTTAGCAACATAATCGGTGACATCCTTCTTCAATCCATCCCACCAGTATAGATCTCTGATACTGTGGTACATCTTAGTAACACCTGGATGTACGCTGTAAGCTGTAGAATGTGCTTCCTCTAAAATCTCCTCTCTCAAATCATCCACGTCTGGAACACACAATCTACCACTGATCCACAACACACCATCATCATCGAGTGTGAAATCAGTGAACTTTCCTGCTCTGACATTCTCTGCAAGCTCTTCTAGAATAGGATCTCGGCTCTGAGCTGCTTTAATCCTATCCCTCAGTACAGATCATACTTTAAACTGAGCTAACAGTCCACCTGATCTACTAATCTTCATCATCAGACCTTGATCCACCAACAAATGCAATTCCTGGATCAATGGTCTCCTCTCAACACCGATGTGAGCAAGACTACCTGAGGACTTCCTACTCAAGGCATCTGCTACCACATTAGCTTTACCCGGATGGTAAAGAATCTCGCAATCATAATCCTTCAACAATTCCAACCATCTCCTCTGCCTCAAATTCAAATCTCGCTGCTGAAAAATGTACTTAAGGCTCTTGTGATCAGTAAATATCTCACAAGTCACCCCGTACAAATAATGTCTCCAAATCTTCAAAGCAAAGATCACTGCAGCCATCTCAAGATCATGAGTAGGATAGTTCTGCTCATGCTTCTTCAACTGCCTCGAAGCATAGGCTATCACCCTTCCGTTCTGCATCAACACACAACCAAGACCAATTCTAGAGGCATCACAGTAAACTGTGAACTTATCCACACTATTAGGCAAAGCTAATACTGGCGCTGTGGTAAACTTCTCCTTCAACAACTGAAAACTATTCTCACAAGCTTCTGACCACTCGAATCTAACATCCTTCTGATTCAAGTGAGTCATAGGGGCTGCAATCCTGGAAAAATCCTACACAAACCGCCTATAATACCCGGCTAAACCCAGAAAACTCCGAATCTCAGTAACAGAAGTAGGTCTAGGCCACTCAGATACTGCCTCAATCTTCTGTGGATCAACCTGAATACCTTCTTTAGACACTACGTGTCCAAGAAAAGAAACACTCTCCATCCAGAAATCACACTTCGAGAATTTAGCATAAAGCTGATGATCTCTCAGTGTCTGTAGTACAATCCTCAAGTGATATACGTGCTCTTCCACACTCCTCGAATATACTAGTATATCATCGATGAAGACTACCACAAACTGATCCACATACGGTCTGAATACTCTGTTCATCAGGTCCATAAAAGCTGCTGGTGCATTTGTCAAACCAAAAGACATCACCAGAAACTCATAATGGCCATATCTAGTGCGGAACGCTGTCTTAGGAATATCGGCTTCACTGATCCGCAACTGATGATAACCCGACCTCAAGTCAACCTTAGAAAAGAACTGTGCACCCTGTAGTTGATCAAATAAATCATCTATCCTCGGGAGAGGATACTTGTTCTTCACTGTCACCTTATTCAACTCTCTGTAGTTAATGCATAGTCTCAGGGTACTATCCTTCTTCTTCACAAACAGGACTGGTTCACCCCAAGGAGAAACACTAGGTCTGATAAAACCTTTATCCAACAACTCTTGCAACTGCTCCTTCAACTCTCTCAACTCTGCAGGAGCCATACGATAGGGTGGCATAGATATAGGAGTAGTACTTGGAACCACATCTATACAGAACTCAATCTCTCTATGAGGTGGTAAACCTGGCAACTCCTCGGGAAAAACATCAGGAAACTCACAAGCAACAGGAACATCTGTGAGTGACAACTTCTCCACTGACGTATCCCTGACCAATGCCAAAAACCCCTGACAACCTTTCCTCAATAACTTCCTAGCCGTAATAGCCGAAATAAGATTTTGAGGTGCTGAACTCCTATCACCAACAAACTTAAATTCTACTTCACCAGGAATTCTGAAAGTCACCTCTTTATTCCTGCAATCTACCATGGCATAGTGCTGAGATAACCAATCCATTCCCAAAATAACATCGAACTCCATCACATCCAAGCGGGTAATTCTCTATCTCCCACGAGAACTGGACAACCAGAAAGAACAATATCGGCGTCCAAAGAATCGCTCAGAGGAGTGGCAACAGACAATGGAAAAGCCATCCTCGAAGCTTGCCAACAAGATTTAGAAGCAAAAATGGGAGAAACAAACGAATGCGTGGCACCCGGATCAAACAAAACCCATGCATCCAGGTAACAAACAGAAACAATACCTGCCACGACTGCATTAGATGCCTGAGCATCCTGCTGAGTCAGATGGAAGACTCTGGCCTGACCTCGACCTCCCTGCTGACTGATAGAAGCCTGGCCAACACCTCTGGCACCTCCTCTAGTACCTCTACCATGACTCTGCTGTGGAACAAACTGAGTGGAACTCTGATGCTGGGCTGGTGGTAACTGAAATGGCGCGGGTGCTGCACTAGCAATCGACTGTTGTGGGAATCGCAAAATCTGCTGCTGCTGATACCCGGAATAAGGACACGATCTGGCAAAATATCCTATCTGCCCGCATCTGAAGCATGTCAGTGGTGTCAGATAACACGGTCCCTGATGGACTCTACCACAAGTCTGACAAACATTGGCCGCTGATCCAGAACTACGACCACTGCTGCTGCTCGAAGCACCTGACCCAAATCTGAATGATCTACGCTGACCTCCATGGCCATGTCTACTGCTCCGATGCACTCGCTACTGCTGTCTCTGACTCTGCTGAGTCGGACCTCGCTGCTGACTACTCGAACCAACATGAAAACTCGAATATGGAGTAGCCTGCGATCCACTCGACTGAACTCCTAGCTGGTAATAATCAGGCATCGCTCCCTGCCTAACTAATCTCAGCTCAATCTCCTTAGCTAGCTCAATCACAGACTCCAGAGTAAGACCTGCTGTAGGCATACCAGCAAAAGCTGAACCCAAACCAGTAACGTATGTAGTAACAGTGAAATACTGATCTCGCATCAGATCCTCGGCATATCTACCCAGACGAAGAAACTCTCGGGTATACTCCTCTACAGATCGATCTCCATGAGAAATACTAGTCAAACGAAGACGATAGCTCAAACGAAGAGGCTCTGGACAGAATCTCCTTATAAACCGCTCTCGAAACTGAGCCCATGTCATCGTCATCATGTAAGGCTGGATCATCTGAATGAACCAATCTAGAGCTGGTCCCTCGATAGACAACTCAACGATCATGATCCGCTGGTACTCGGTATGAGCAGTCTGAGTCCTAGTCTCAATCGCATGCAGAAAATCTAATGGATCAGAAGTACCATCAAAAGCAATCCTGCCAACTCTGGCATAGAACAAAGCTGCCTCAGGGTCAGACATACCCTGCTGATAGGCAGGCTGAACAGGCTGAACAACTGGAGGAACAGGAACATCAAACTCAGGCTCTACAGGCTCCTCGTCCTGTAACTCTCTCTGCCTACGGCGACCTGTCGCTCCTCGAGGTCTACCTCTGCCACGACCTCTACGTCTAACTGGCTGCTCAGGAGGTAAAACCTCATCCTGAAAAGACTCATCATCCTCGGCCTCAACGACCGGTGGAGCGACACGCGCTCGCCTCCTCATTCTGAAAAGACAAACGGAAAGATTCAGACAAAACAGACAACGGAGGAATAACGCTGAAAACTACAGCAAGGAATACTTATCAAGACATACTCGAACCTAATACACTACAGTAGTCCAACAGAAAACACAACTTTAACGCTAGGGCCATAACTCACATAACTAAGCCCTGACACAGAACTCCACTCTGATACCAACTTTGTCACGACCCAAAACAGGGGCCATGACCGGCGCTAGGGAACGAGAATTCTTTCGAATCCGGAACCCGTAGCAAGCCTAAAAATAAAATAAATCATGCCATAATATCAATAACAATATAATACGCAGCGGAAATAAAAATCATAATATCATCCACATCAACTGGATTTAAATCAAAATCTCATCACATAGATATATATAATCTTTAATACAAATCCAGTTTCAACATAATACATCTCTTTAAAATAAAATACATGAAATCCAATACTTTAATTCACAACTACTGTAGTGTCTAGATAAAATAAATAAGACTCAAGTAGACAATTTACATAAAGAAGCCGGGGCGGAAGAAATCCGGCGTATCGACCTGCTACTGAGGTCTGAAGAAGTTGACTCTCCTGAAAAAATAGTCAACGGAGGGGAGTCAGACCTCACTGAGTGAATTACTATAATATATATACATACACACTAAATGATAATGCATACAATCAACAGTATATATATATCTAATATATATACAGGCAAATACACACAAATGCAGAAAATCATTTTATATGTTTTATTGAAAATCATCTTTTATGAAGGATCACATAGAACCCTAGAATATTGCAACCTCAGAAAATAGTGTTAAACAACACTCAAGCCATACAGGCTCACTTATTCCAATATATCCACTTAATCCATTTGGACAGTAGACTGGCCCCGAGACACTAAGTCAACCGAGCTCCAGCAGTCTGACTGCCAGAATGATTGGCCCCGAGACACTTAGTCAACCGAGCTCCAGCAATCACACCTCCAAACCACATCTCACACATCGATAATCATAATCAAATCAATATCCATAAATAGTTAGTAATATAGCCTAGATACTATAGACGTACCGGTACGTACTTGGTCCTAGTGCTGCCCACTAGGTAGCACGTTCTATTGATATCCTTCATTCTTAAATATAAAACATTCATTCACAAAAATAAATGATGCATGAATATAAATGAAATAACAATATAAACCATATATATACTGGAAATATACCAAAAGTAAACCAGGTATATTTCGAGCATATATATATCAAATACATTCAATCAAATTATAAATTAAGCTGGAAATATATTTAAAAACATTTTAAATATATTTTATTCACAAAATATGCATATAATTTATTATATACCAAAAATAAATCAAAATATACTTAATATAAACTTAAGAAATAATCAAATTATTTATGCATATTTAATCAACATAAAACATGCATTTCTAAATCATGCATCCTAAGCATATATATATATAATAGTAACTCACCTAATGCGCTCCACGAGACAGGTCCGACGGGCCTGGTCCACTAGCCCTCGGTCTCGGTGCAACTAAACAAGAAATAAATAACCGATATCAGAATAACCCTAGTAGAAATCCTAGAATTCAATCTAGAGTATTAAACACAGAATCGAAAATTAGGGTTCGACTGGACATCACGTTTTACGAGAATTCTACCGAAAATCCGGCAGAACCTCCCCTGTAAAACGGACATCTCTCTACTCAAAAGAGTAGAGCCGACCCTGCAAAGAAATACACTTCAAAAAAATAGGCTCAACACAATCAAAATCCCACGGTCGGACTCCAAACTACAGTCCACCGACCGGGGTCCACAAACACAGAACATATTCCAGATATACCAAAAATATCCTTAAATCACAAAAATACATTTTATACGTAGAAATTACATAATTAGCCTTGAAACACTGTAAAAACCGAATAAAACTCATTTTATTAGAAAAATCGTATATTATATATATAATTGAAAATAATTCACGAAAAATAGTTTTAATTAGTTAAAAATACCAAATATTTTGTAGAAATCATTTTTTATACCTTAAATAACTATTAAAACCAATTAAATTACATTTTTAGACAATTTAGGGTAAAATTACCAAAATACCCCTATATATATATATAAATATACTTAAATTACTTCAAAAATTCACCAAAAATCATACAATTATCCAAAATTAATTTTATCAACATATTTATCAATAATATCATTATTTAAACTCAATTAACCAATTAAATTCAAATAAAAACACAATTAACCTAATTTCTCAAAATCACATAAACTTCAATAATTCAAAATAAATACTTAGAAATTCATAAAAATTCCAAATAAATTCCTATAATTCATTTCAACACCTAATTTAACCATAAACTCCAATTTCATAATTTAAATAATTAATTTCCGAAAATTAGAAAATAATATTAAAATATTCAAAAATACCCAAAAATCCAAAAAATCACCAAAAATTCTACAAAAATTCATACATGTAGATTGAACTACTAGGAACAACATTTGTGAAGGAAGTTTCCATGAATCATCCAATTCGAAGCTCAAAAAAAATGAAAACCCTAATGTGACCGAATTGAGTTTTAGCTCAAACCTCAAAATCCACTTGATTTCAGGCCGAAAGGAGCTTAGAATTGAAATCACTGGAGCTCAATGAGTTGATGAAGACCGGCGGTGCACGAAATGGTGGCCGGAATCGTCGTCGACGGCAAGAAGCTCAACTTACGGCCATGGCGGATTTCGGGCGTTCCAGCGGGCTTCCGGCGGCCTGGTCACGTCGGAGAGGAAGAGGAAGGAAGGGGAAGGAGGTTGGCGGCAGCTGGTGGCGGCGAGGGGCGGTCCGGCGTGCTGGAATGGGAGGCGCAGTGAGGGTGAGCGATCGAGAGAGAAGAAGGAGAGGGAGGGGCAAAACGGTAATTTGGCAATCCTTTTGATTTTTAATGTATATATGTATATATATATACTTTACACCATATAATAAAATAATATTAAATTACACACATTAAATATACACCACACACATAAAAATATTAATAATTTAATAATTTATACTAAATAAAATTAATTAAATAACAATAAAACAATTAAATACTTAATAAAATATTAGGGTAATAATAAACCCTAATTAAATAAATATACACACATAGGCTTTATTTAATAATTTAAAAATATGCATGAGTTCATGCAAGTCCGTAAATACATTTAAAATAATTAATAATACATTGTTTACGTGAAAATTTCCCCGAAAATACAAGTCCCGGGAAAATTTTACGTAAAACACTGAAAATAATATACAGTAATTAAAAATAGGTTTTAAATACATATTAACTCGTAAAAATATCATATAAAATACAGAAATTATTAACACTGCATATCCCGGTACAGTGTAAAAATATTTAAAAAAAAACACGGGATATTACAATTCAATTATGTTTAATTTTGTAATACCCTACGTTTTAATTAATAAAGTAATTTTGAATTCAAAATTTTTAATAAATACTTTTAGATTATATTATATAATTGTTAATTATTTTGCTATCTAATGGAGATATTTTTATGTTATATTATTTGAGGATTATTAATTCATATGAGTGTTGTTTCCTCATTATTTAAAAATGACATATGTTATTATTATATATATAATAATAACATATATATATATACCCACCAAACACCAAGAAACTTGAAACCACCCTCCCTCCCTCCTTCTTCCCATCACCATCTCTACCTCTCCTCTTCTTATGCCGTTCCATCACTGCCGGAAAACCTTCATCACTGTCGTGCCAAAGCTTCCAGGAGTGGTGGTGTTGCTGCTGTTCTTCTTCTTCTTCTTCTTCGCCAGGCAGCAGCTCTTCATCGCGCGACAGCCTATATTTCCAGCTTCCTCCTAAGCTCCGATTCTTCTTTATTTGTGCTGCCTTCTGCCGTGACTTGCTGCTCCTTCAGCCTCCATTTTCGGTGGCAGTGAGCTTCCCTATTTCCCCCCTGTTTTCCCAGCTTGGTGGTGAGTGGTACTCACCCGATTCCTCCTCTCCTTCCTTGATCTTGATAAATTTAGTAGATTTGTTTAGTTAATTGATGTTGTTAGTGTTTAAGGAGGTTGATTCTGATTTTTGGAAATTTTTGGTGAATTATTTGATTTTTCCATAATTTTTATTTGATATTTATTTGGTTTATTTGATGTTTATTTGGGTTTAATTAGTAATTAGGGTGATTGTTGTTAATTATTTTTTGGTGTATTAGTTTTATTGAAATTTTTAGGAATTATTGTGAATTTGGTAAAATTTTGAATATTTTAGTAATATTTTGTTTATATCCGAAATTATTTGTAAAAAATTATAAAATTTTGATAATTGAGGTTATTATTAAATGTTGTTAATTTTAGAACTTAAATTATAGTTTTTGTGATTTTTAAATTATTTTTATAAATATTTTTAGGTTTATGTCAAATGTGAATTATTAGGTTAATTTATATTTTTAGAGGAAATTAGTAGTTATTTATAAGTTTAATTGATGTTAAGTTGATTAAGGTAGAGAAAATGATTTTTAGATATTTAAATAATTTTAAGGAATTTTTTTAGTACTAATAATACATTATGTAATTTATGTATTTAGGGGTAAAAATGTAATTTTACACTAATTATAGTTAAACATATATTTTAGTTAGTTTTATTAATATTTAAGAGGTTTAGAGGATTTTTATAAATTAATTGATATTTTTAATTAAGTAATGTTAATTTTGAATATTAATTCCAAATATTATATATATGTGTATAATTATACTTTGGTAATGAAATGCAAATTGAGTTGTTTAATTTTTGAATAATTGAGATTATATATATATTTAGTATATATGTATGTGTAATATGTATTTTTTTGGGAAAATAAATGATATCAATTCTTGATGTTTTGTTGAGTTGTGATCTCGGTCGGGGCTAAGTGTAGTTTTGGAAGCCCGACTCGAGTATGTATGTCTGTGGTTATTAGAAGTGTGTTTGCTATGCAGGTTTGGCTCTACCTTTGGTAGAGAGATGTCCGTTTTACAGAGGTGACTCTACCGAAATTTCGATAGATTTTCTCGTAAAACGTGATATTCGTAATAATTTCTATCGTTAGTTAGGTTTATCCTGTCTATCGAGTCTTGTCCAGTCTTCCTCGAGTCAGCCTAAAATTTCATTATTTTGTTGATTTTCAATTTTATTTCATAGTCATGTTTTAAAATCGATTTGTTAATTTCTTTCTAGAGCATATCGGAGTAGAAGCCGTGAGATCGAGGCAAACGCGTGGCCATCAGCCTTCGCATTTATCTTATAAGTCAATAGAATGATTTGTGCGTGTGTTTACTTGAAGAATGCATGTGCTCATATTTTTATATTTAACATATGATATATTTAATTTAATGTTGTTATTTAAGATTAAAAACGCATTTTATTTATTTAAAAATCGATTTTGAGAAATTTTGGTAGAACGGGCTACCTGATGGGCCTCACTAGGACCGTGTGCACATGGTAGAGATTGAGAGGTGGATCCGGATTATATATGACTGGTGAATGTTGAACTAGGACAGGTGCCTCAGTGGAAGCCTATGCTCTCGGGGATCGCCAGTGATTGTAAGGTTAATAATGGACTAGGATGGGTGCCTCAGTTGATGCCCTAGCTCTCGAGGACCTCCAGTGCCATATATTTGGATTAAGTGAATGGCTACGGCTTGGTGCCTCGGTCGATGCCTTTGCTCTCGTGGACCGGTAGTCTAGTTGGATTAAGTGGGCCCAGTTGGCCATTTAGATTTTTGGGGTTAGGGTTCTACCGAGATTTTTCAAAAGCTATACCTATACATTATAAATTATTTTCATTATAAATATATAGTTTTCAAAAAGGTTTTCAAACCGTACAGCTCTTATTATTGACTTACTTAGTGAGGTCTGATTCCCCTCAATTTATTTTTTTTTAGGAGCTTGGGAGTTCGACCTCAAACTGCCTCCACGCCGGATTTCTTCATTACCGGCCATTTTATGTAGGTCATTGTAAGCTGTAATATTGTAGCGTTCTAGGAAGCTGCAGTAGTAAATGTACTATGAATTGTATGACTTAAGTGTATTTGTGTATTTTATTTATATGCACCACGTTCATGTATAATGATTTCAGTTGATTTATAATGTATGACACTGGAAATATTTTAATTATGTACTCAATTATGTTTTAATTTTAGAAAAAAATCAGTTTGATAATGTGTTCTATTTTAAAATAAAGTTTTAAAATTGTAAGGTTTTATTTTTCTTTTCTTTAAGGCTTACTACGGGTTTCGGGGGCCTTATACTTTCCCATTCCCTAGTGCCGGTCATGTACCCTCGGGTTCAGGTCGTGACAAATTTCAGAAAAATCAGTTTGATAATGTATTCTATTATGAAATAAAGTTTTAAGTTGTAAGGTTTTATTTTTCTTTTCTTTAAGGCTTACTATGGGTTTCGGGGGCCTCACGTCTACCCATTCCTTAGTGCCGGTCACGTGACCTCAGGTTCGGGTCATGACAACTTAACCCAATATTGATGTCTCGAGAGTAGGCGTAACCGAGTTACATCTCATTTCCAGCTCGAGAGCACAAGTTTTCACCAAGCTCATTCACATACACAATACATTATCATACCCATACGCACGTGGTCCTAGTGATACCCACTACGTAACAAGTTCTACCATTTTCTCCAAATCATTTGAATTGTAATTAAATAAATAAAATAATTAATTAATTAAAGCAAGATAAAATAAATTCCATAAAATATGCTCTCGAATACAAATCATGATTATAAATAGAGTAATCATGCATGTGACAATATAAATGAATTCATAAATAAATTCTTATAATCAATTCATTATCATTTTAATGATACGAAAATAAAATTTAAAATTCCTCAACAAACATTCTATAAAATAAACTCATAAATCGAGCGTGTTGGGCGACGCATCCTCTGTTGTCCAAATGTTACAGCTTTGGTCCTGAAGTCCTGTAAAATAAATAATATTTATTTAAAATATGCTTATTCAATAAAATAAATAAATCTATAAAAATTCTTAAAATTTATTAAAAACATGGAAGGATGAGATTGACTCGATCTAAGACAAAATATTATACAGACTCAAAATTTAACAGATATCGATGTCATGTTTTATGAGAAATCTACCAAAACTTTGGTAGAGTTTCCTCTGTAAAACGGACATCTTTCTACCGAAGTAGAGCCGTTCCTGCACGAAAATAACACTTCTAACAATGTCATAGCTTAACAACTCAAGTTGAGCCCTACACTACACTTTTATACCCAATCGAGATCCACAATTCACAAATAATATATAAAAATAATATAAGTTATCTCAAATTATTAATAATTCATACAAACTTAGCTAACTAATACAAATTAATTTATTTATATATAACGAAAACATATGGGAAATTTATTTCCAAATAAATAATAAAAATAGTTAATCTCATAAAACCCCCTTTAAACCTCTTTTAATAAAATCACCATTAATTACACATAAACTATTTAAATCATGAAAATATATCATAAAAATCATAAATAACTCATTTAAAGCTTAAAAACAATAAATAAATTTATTATTTGCTTATTTTCCAAAAATTACTACTAATTAACTATAATTAAGAATATAATTATAAAAATTATTTTTATACTTTTATTGTTCAAAAATCTGTCTAAGACATAATAAATACTAATAAATATAATTAAACTTAAAAAATTACTAATTTCTAACAATTTTTCCAAAAATACATATTTATACATAAACTTTAAAAAATCATATATTAAATTCTAAAACTAATCTCACAAAACTTCCTTCACAAATATTACTCCACATAATATATAGAATTTAATAAAAATATGTTCACATTCCGGGTCCAGAACAGTACTGTGAACAGTAACCAAGACCCGAAATAGTGATCCAAATTTCAACTTCCTCGAAAATTTGCAAAGCATACATCAAATGAAAGATCTCAACCTCAATTTAAATAATATAAACTCAATTTGACATGAATCAACTGAATACAAGTTCAATTTCACAAATTAAAATTTTAAAAAAAAAACCTAGAATAGTATTTCTCAAAATTGAGGGATTTATTAGAGTTGGAAATCAAAATGGATTGAGGGATTTAGAAGCCTAGAGGATGAGAAACATTATAAGACAGGCAGAGAACCTTGGAGTGGCCGAAGGCGGCGACGGTGACTCCCAAAGCTAATCGGCAAGAAGAACCTGAAAAAAGAAGAAGAAAGAGAGGAGGCGGTGCTGTCGTGCGGAAAGGAGGAGCTGTTGGGGGGTGTCACCAATAGCTGTGATGTTGCAGTGGTGGTTGATGCTGGCAGTGATGGTGGTGGGTGGTGGCACCGTGAGAAGTTGAGGGAGGAAAAAAAAGAATAGGAAAGAAAAAAGAAAGGGGAGGGAAAAAAAGAAGAAAAGGGGGAAATTTATTATTTTATTTTTTATATATAGTACTAATAACCCGAATATTTTAAATTACTTATTTAAATTATTTATTTAAATATTGAGGTTTTCAAGAATACAAATTATCTTTATTTTATATTGTTATAATTGATATATTAAATTATTATATATAAGAAGTAAATTTAAAGTTTCATTGGAAACTATTAACATTATTCTTTCCATATTATTTTATCCTTATGCACATATTTTATTATTTTAAATTGTCAAAAAAATTATTTGTAGCACTACTATTATTGACTATTATAATGGTAGTTTTATTTTTTTTATTTAGAGATATATTAATGACATTATTATATACTTAAATTATCCACTACACATATATATATATACACATGGATATATCCTATTTAAACTACCTTATATATATATATATATGTGTGTGTGTGTGTGTGTGTGTGTGTGTGTGTGTGTGTGTGGCTTAGGATTTTTGAGAAAAAAAAAAATTCAGTCAACTCATCTCCCTTCCCTTTCTTTCTTTCGTTCTTTCTTTCTTCCTTCTTCTGTCACACCACTTCCTTTGTCCCATCTTCATGCGCCTAATCCAGTAGCTACTCGTCCCTTCTCTGTCTGTTTCCTTCTTCCTTCATCATCATCTCAGCAGCAACACGAGCAGAGGCAGCAGCAGCAGCAGGTCCAGTTTCGCGCAGAAGCAGCAGCGTGAACAGTAATGTGAAGCAGTAGCAGGGACAGCAGCAGCCTTCTTCCACTTGTTTTCAGCTTCGTTTAGGTGAGTTTTAGGCTATATGGTTGTTAGCTGATTTAGATGTTTGTTAGTTGATTTTAATTAGTTTTTGGGTTAATTTTTTATGTTGTTAATTCTGAATTATTTGTTTAATTATGCATAAATTTAATTTAATTATTTGGGGTAATTTTTGGTTGATTAATGTATGTTTATTAATTGATCTAAGTTATTGAAGTCAATTTTGGTTAAGAGTCTATGAAAATTAATTTAGGTATTTTAAGTTTTATGTATATTTTGTTAATGTGATTAATTAACTATTTTTGGTTGATTATTGGAGTAAATTAGTGTTAGTATATTATGTTAGTAATTTTAGTAGTTCTAAAATAATTTTTGTTAATTTATCTATATTTTTTTAGAAAAGTATTATATTATGTAAATTTTGATATAATGGATAAATGGTGTGTTTTGTAGATATGATAATTAAATACTATGTTTTAATTGTTTTGAGACAAAATGTGGTATTAAAATAATTTTTATAAATTATTTATTATTTTAGTTAATTAATACTAACCATTTTTGAAAAATTTATTCAAAATTAGATTATTTATTGTTTTATGGCTTGAATGAGTTTTTAATTAATATTTTGGTATATTTAATCTAGATGGGCAATTATAGTTTGAATTTGTCTATTTTTTATATTGGATTTTTGGAAAGTTAAATTGTTATTAATATTATATTATTATTTGAAATTTTATTAAATTATGGTGGAAAATATTTTTATTTAGTGTTTTAAAAATTAAACAAATTATATTATGAATTCTTATTATTTTTGGTCATTTACTAAGTTATATTTAGTACTTGCTTATTGTATTTTGGTGAACCTTGGTTGGGAATTGTATAATCTGGGGTCCCAACCCGAGGTGTTGTGCCACTGTGAAATTTGAAGTGTGTTTATTTGCAAGATTTCTAACATAACTTCGATAGAGGGATGTCCGTTTCACAGAGAAAACTCTGCCGAATTTTTGATAGATTTCTCGTAAAATGTGACATCGGGTCAATTCTAAAATTTTTATTCGAAGTGCGAATCGAGTCTTCCTTAGAAAATCTATAAGTTAGGTTTCTATTTATTGATTGTCATCTCCTTTTCTGTCTTTTAGCTGCCCCTCCAATCGCGTCTACCAATCGAGGTCGGACACGACGTGCCAGAGAAGCACCTTTATTTTGTAAGTTAATATTTGATTTGAGTGTCGGATTTTTTTTATTATTATTTTAAATCATATTAAATTCTTATGAATTTAATTTATGAGATTCTAGTCAGCATTATTCATAGGATTTTGCATGATTTTAATTTATAGTTGATTTATTTTATTTTATTATTTATTGTAATTTTCATTGTTTTATTTATTTTATTTATTTTTTTAAATAAATCACGGTTAGAACGGGCTACCTGATGGGTTTCATCAGGACCGTATGCGCACCAGTAAAAATATGTGATTATTTAATTATATTACTGGGGCCGAAGGTCTGGAGATTCTTTGCTCTCGGACACCATCAGTAGTATAATATTTGTTTATTTATTAAATCACTGGGGCCGATGGTCTGGTGATGCCTTACTCTCGGACACCGCCATTGATATTGGATTAAGAGATATGACTGCGGCTGTGTATCCTGGTGATGCCTTGCTCTTGGGATTCGGCAGTCTTGGATATAAGTGAGTCATATGACTGTTAAAAATTTATAAATCGAGTCCTACCAAAATTTTTATATTGAAATGATTTTAAAAGATATTTAAATATTTATTTCTTCTCTTTTAAAAAAAATGGATTTATTATATATATATATATATATATATATATATATATATATATATATATATATATATATATATATATATATATATATATATATATCAAATGGTTGAAATAAAATTATATTATGTTATTTTTTCATAAAATTTATTTTAATGAGATTTTCAAATCGCGTTCATTTCTTTATTAACTTACTTAGTGAGGTCTAACTCTCCTCAACTTTTTTTTTTTAGGAGTTTGGGAGTTTTCTGTTAGGCCTACTTCTCTTCGCCGTGTAGCTTCATCACCGGCTATTCTGCGTAGGTCTATTTAGTTGTATGTATTTACTTTCGCGTACCGCAGTAGAGAAAGTTGTACAAATGCATACTTTATTTGGGATTTCATGTATTTATAATTTATGTATTGAGATACTACCTATATAACTAAAGTTTATGTATTTTATGCACTGATATTATGATTTAAATTATATTGAGAAAAATCAGTTTGATAAAGTGCATTGTGGTTTATTATTTATTGTGAGGTTTCAAAGTTTAAATATTCCGCGATTTTTCTTTTAAGGCTTACTATGGGTTTTGGTAGCTTTATGCTTTCCCATTCCCTAGTGCTGGTCACGTGCCCCTGGGTTCGAGTCGTGACACAAAAGTACAAAAATAATTATTTTAAAAATAATAATATCTCTCCTTTAATTATTCACACACACTTTTAATATATATATATATATATATATATATATATATATATATATATATATACTCTTTAACAATTAATTAAAAATAAAATTTACTAAAATCACACAAATATTACTAATCTCATAATAATTAATAATAATTAATTAAAATAACAATTAAACTTAATAATCCACATTCAATATTAATAATTAAAAATTCAAGTCTTTACAAAATATATAGATTAATGCACAAGAGATGTAGTCATACACATTAATAGGTAGCATCAATCTAACTTTAATGACTATAACTTGATATCTTTGCCTTGAAATGTCAACTTTTCGTATATCATGAATCTATTAAAAAAAATAAAAATAAAAGAGTAAACAACAAACAAAGATCTTATTTTTATCGATTTCATACAATGACTTCTTCATAAATTAACATTTTTTTGAAAGAGAATTGAATGTATAAATCAAAAAATGCAAGATATTAATAATATAATTAAAAAAGTAACATTAAAAAAAAAACTAAAAAATAAGTGATTATCTTAATTTGTTGGAGATCAATTCATAGTAGGAAAAAACTTTTCTCTCTTCAATATTTTGTATTATCAATAATAAAATATAATATTGAAGTTTGTGATAGAATAAAAGAAAAGTTTTTGTATTGAAAAATAATAGAAGTGTTATAAATAAAGTAGAAGACTATAGTTGTTAGGATAAAAAAATTTATAATTTTTTTAGAAGAATATTATGAATTTTAATAATTCAACACATACAATTTTATAAGTAAACTAGTCATAGACCTGCAAATTGTGCGGGTTGTTTTTAATTATTTTTTATTTAATATATTATATTTTTATTTTTATTTTAAAAACATTGATCGTCATTATCTGATTCAAAAATCTCACTGTGGTGTATCTACCGATCATAATTTTCAAGCATCCTATTAAGAAAAATATCTTATTTAACTTATATTAAACTTTTAAAGATACAATTATTACACTTTTGTCATCAACATCAAATTCTACCAATGGAATCAACACAACATTTTGCGGCATTAAAAAAATTTCTTACTCCTTGAATATAGGAATAAGTACAAAATACCCTGTAGTTAGGCATATTTTCACTTAAAGATTTGAGGTTTTTTTCGTAATATTTAGAGATATATGGTTTCATTTTCTAACACTTTAATACTTTATCAACAAATATCGTCATTATTTTGTAATAAAACTTTAATATAACACTTTCTTTAAATAATACAAATGCTTATATGTGATTTACAATCAATATAACTATTTAGATACTTTTAAAAATATCACAAATTTAATTTAAAAATTACTTCTTTTTATTCATAATAAAATTAAAAATACATCTGATTTTTATTTATTGTGAATTTATTTTAGTTAGTTGAATGCTATACTACTTAACAAATAATTTTACTATTAAAAAATTCATATTATTTTAACATAATATCATATATTTTTAACATTATTTATGAGTATGGTACAAAAATACCAGTAGAATCAAGTCATAAACCCTTAAATATTATAAAAAACACCTAAGCGCAAGGTTACTTAAAAAAAAAAAGAGACAAATAACGATTACTTTTCAAAGAAATTTGTAGATGGTTCTCTTAAAAAAATTGTAAGTGGTTATATACATTGACAAATGATAAATAAAATATACATGAAAAATACAAAATAACAAGGGGAAGTACAATTTTGTACCTAGTGGTTTAAGCGTTTTGCAAAATTCGTTCTGTGATATTTTCAATGATAAAATTGGATCAGTGAATTTTTCCATTAGCAAAAGTGTGCCAAAGCTAGTAACATTGTTAATCAAACTAACATGTCTACAAACATGGCAAGTAATATGGACCCCTTTACACCTACTTTACATGTGTAAAAAAAAACATAAAGACACATTAGCATTGCCTTAAAACCCCGCCTCTTTTCTAAAATGGTGCACAACAGTAAGTACACAAAATGGGCAACCACCTCGGCCAGAATGATGACCACACAACCCTAAGCAATGGCAGACCACCACTTCCACTATCAGTCGTCTATAAAGTTTCAAGTCCACCATCGCCATTGCTCGACTTCTTCATTTTGTTGCCTTTTCTTACGTTTTATACATAAACATAACTATATACTTACATGTACATTGCAAACGCAAAAAAAGATCATTTTCCTACGTTCTTGAGGCTCAACTACTTATAAATTTCATCCAATAGATCATTTTCTCTTTCGATTTTGATAATTTTCTTTTAACCTTTCTCCTTTCCTTCTCACCCCAGATGGATATTAAGATTTAATGTTGCATTGGGTTGTTCTTTCTTAAGTTTTGTTGCTTTTATTGATTGTTGCTTGTTTTGCTTCTTGATTTAATGTTGCACCACAAAGAAAGTGTGAGGAGGAAGAGGAGAGTAAGAAGCTAACACCCTTTTTTTTTATGGCAACAACAAATTTTTTTATGTTTAGTGCTTAGCACTTGGAAAGGTTAAAAATTGTCATATATTTAGGGTATTGGTTTGAGAAGTACGTTGCAAGCATTTTGGCATAATTATAGGATACATTTAACATATTAAATGTAGCCTAAAAAATTTCCTTAGTTTTTATCAGTAACTTTGCTGATGATTAAGACCATGTCCATGTCTAGAATCAGTAGAAAAATCTTACAGTAAACCATGTCCATGTAATCACCAATGGCTGTAACAATCTCTGACATTTTACTGGATTTATCCATTTGCAAGATTGCTTTGTGGGGATGATTCTTATTAAGAAAAATTGAAAGGCGTAGGTAATAGAGAAAGGCGATCGTCATTATGGCATTGTGGCTAATGTGGGAAGTGGCAGTGTAGGTTAAGTTTAAAAAAAAATTGAAAAGAATTAAAAGTCAAGAAACGACGCCATTCACATGTGTCTCTTTATGTTTTTTTTTACACATGTAAAGGGGGTCCATGTCACATGTCACATTTGCAAACATATCAGTTTGATTAACGGCGCTACTGGCTTTGGCACACTTTTGCTAATGGAAAAATTTACGGAACTAATTTTGTCAATGAAAATACCACTAAACCAACTTTACAAAATGCTTAAACCATAAGGTAAAAAATTGTACTCTTCCCAAATAACAAAGAGCAAGAAAAAGAAAAATGTACCTTAAAAGATTTGGTTGAAAGAGGAAATTAGTATTATATAAAAATTTTTAATATTTAAATAATATTAAAATATGTATAATAGTGTTTTAGCTAAAACTAATACTAAAAATTATAATAAATATTTTATTCTTAATACATATTCAAATTTTTAAAGATTTGCCCATCAACTTTTAGTTATTGTTTGATTTAACTCCACTAATGAATTCATTTTATTTTCAAATGAATTTCTAATAGAATTTATTTCCAAATGAATTTTTATTAATAAAATATATTTGATTCAAATGAATAGTTTTTCAAATTCATTTTAAATGAATTACATATTTTTTTATATTGTGTTTGATATAAATCTTAAATTCACTTTTTGTCAAAAATACCCTTTAAAGATGTTTTTCAAAAATGAAAATGTGCATTTTTGCCCCTAACGTTTTCACCGAAGCTCTTGTAAGCCCTCATTCTTTTTTTAGGCTCAAAGAAATAAAAAACCAACTATTTAAGCCCCCATAACAACAGAGACCGTTAGTTTTAATGACATGGCTAACAGTGGGTCCTATTAAATAAAAAAAATTCTATTTTATTATTTTTTTCTTCTTATTTGAAGCAAATGGGACCCATTAAAAGCATAAAAGGACTAAAGATAATACAAGCCTTTTCATTTTAAAGCTATTCTAAAAATCAGAAGCAAAAAAGTAGGAAAAATTACAAATTTAGTCTCAACTTTTGTATTTTTTCTATATGAGTGTTTGAACTTTTTTTTTTCAATCAAGTGTATGAACTTTAGAAAAACATACTAATGTTGTGTTTTTGAAAAATTTAAGGTGACTAATTGATGACTCAGATCAAACAGGACTCATTTTTATTCCAATTATTGGCAATATCATATGTCATGTGTGTTGCACTATTTAAAGGACAAAATTAACCTTATTAAGAGTATGAATTGACAAAAATAACCTCAACAATAACTTCTGCCACATATATGGAAGGCAACAGAATAAGGATAATTTTATCCTTTAAATAATGCAACACATATGGCAAATGACATGGTTAATGACTGAGATAAAAGTGTATCCTATTTGGTCTGACTGAGCATCTAGTCAACATTAAATTGGCCATAGATACTACATTAGTACATACATTTAATTATAAAAAAAAAAGAAATTCAGATACTAAAATAGAAAAATCACAAAAATTGAGACACCAAATTTATAATTTTTTCAAAAAAAATAAAGCAAACACTTAAGTTCATGATATTACCCAATTTAACTGCTTGTTAATTAGGCAAAATTCAGGCCATGAAAAGTTTATTCCCCTACGTCTGGTTGCTAATGTTGTTCTTCTTAAGTAAGCTTCCAAACTTACAAAGTGATAACTTATTTTTGGAACTCTTGAGATTGGAATCCTATAGGTGGTTAACAAAAGGCAAGGTGAGAGGTGGGGAGGATCCCCATAAATCCTCTGATGTCTAAGTCAGAATATATAGAGGGAGTTTATAGAGAAAATAAGAGCAATAGAATATGAAAGAATAGAATGAATAAGAACAAAGGATACTGGGTCCTATTTATAGTAGTAGTGATACTTAAACCTGAAAAGGATAGGATTCCTTTTTGGATAGGAATCCTAGACCAAGTAGGAGAGTATTCCTTCTTCGTTTGGAAGTCTTCTTAAGGTAAGAACCTTTTCTTACATGGATTTGGTTGCCTTCCCTTTCCGAGTAACCTGTATAGAAAACTAAAATCTTTAATTAAACAGGAATATATGTATGTGGGATATCAAGAGTCCCCGTGAGTCTATTCAGATATTTATGCTGAGGTATCTAGGTTTGTGAGGTGAGGAGGATGGTGCCTTCCCATTGAGGGAGGGACCACCTGAATAATGACATGTGTCGTGAAGGGGTGAGCTGAGGTGGCTAACCTCAGTCACAAGAAAAGATAATGCTCGATAGCGAGTATTGAGATCATTGAATATGAACATCGTTGGAGTGCCAGTTGGGCTTGAGTGCACGAAATCTGTAATAAGAAAGGATATGTAAAGGATTAACCCCGTCAATGTGAAGACAACATGACAGAACCAGTCATCATTGGAGTTTTGATGCTTGGTGCATTAAAAGTGCAGCTTGAGTGTCGATCCTTAGTACTATAGAAGCGACCTGAGGGTGCCAGCTTCAATCACTGGACTTAATGCGCGAGGCTTAGATGCTCAGTGTAAGGATGTAAGGCTTACATGCTTGGAACCTCAACACTATAGAACTGACCTACGGGTGACAACTTTAGTCATTGGACTTAATGCGTGAGGCTTAAATGCTTGGTGCAAGGATGCGAGGCTTATATGCTCGAAACCTTAGTTTTATAGAAGCGACCTAAGGATACCAGCTATAATCACTAGTCTTAATCTTGGTGCATTAGAAGCACGACCCAAGTGTCATATAGTCTGGGTGTCTTAGAAGTATAGCTTGGATGCTAACCCTTAGTACTATAGAAGCGATCTGAGGGAGCCAACTTCAGTTATTGGACTTTGACACTGGATCTTGCAATGTCGAGTGTGGAAGAGCAGCTAGTAGTGGTGTGCTTAGGACGGGTAACTTTTATGTCGCCTCGACGCCTTGATTTTTTAAATTTAAATTGTGTAACTGTTGCATTTGTTCGTGTGTCAGAAGATGAGATGTTTCTGCTACCATAATAATGATTGCTCGATTGATGGGTTTTTCTATTTCCCAAACTGCCCTTAATGATGTAAGGAGAACCGAAATAATTATGAGGGTAGTTAATGGTCATTTTCAGAGCCTTCTTTTGTCTTTATAAGTATCTATACTCCTTTGATGTGAAGCATTTTTGCTATCTTGTTGCTTTCCTTGATCTTCTTTACTTTTTCATTGTTACTGCCACTAAACTTTTTCCTGCAGTTAACTCTCCATTATGTAACTAGGTGATCATTTTCTTCCTTCCTTCATTCCTCTTTTATTTCGTTTCTTAGATAGACTCATGGTACCGAGGGAACAGGTTAGCTCTAATTCATTTATTTCTAGTATAGATGAGGAGTTGTTAGGGTGGTATCAGAGGCGTTTTAGCATTCCCGTCGATTACACCCTGCACATCATAGCTAGGAAGTTTAGGGCCCATACTCCCATATTAGGCTTAAAGAAATCAGTTGTCTATTTTGACCAATTAGAGGGAGGTCTAAAGTTCCCTCTGGATCCCTTTGTCAAAAACTTTATGAATAGGTATAACATAGCACCCAATTAGCTTCACCCCAATAGTTATAAGATTATAATCGGATTTATTCAGTTGATGCATGAGGAGGGTAGGGAGCCGGACTTAAACGTCCTGCATTACTTGTATAGTCTGACTAGGAAGAAGGAGGAGCTGATGTTCTCCTTATCGGTCATCCCTAACCATAGCCTGTTTGTGAAGCTTTTAAATCTTCATAAAAAGTAGAGGCACAAGTTTTTCATCATCGAGCACCACTCAGGCTTCGTGGATGTCTGACTTATGTGGTCCAACAAGTGTCATAGAGTGAAATGACTACTAAAACTATCCGACCAGGATACTGAGATGGTCCTGAAGCTTCACTTTAACAGCCTGGCCGATACTCAATCAGCCAAAGATATGTTGAGAAGATATTTATAGAGGGTCTGCCCATATCGTGTACAATCCACTAGTACATTTTGGTCGTTAAAAGGTATCTCTCTAACTTTTGTTTTTACCTTTTTATTTATGGATGGCTTACTTTTTTGACTTTAAGGATGGAATTTCGGCTTGTAGCTGACGGGCTGGAGAGGCAGGAAGAGGCTCAGATCACCCCCTCCTCACCCGAGTCTGTTGTGCTTGAAGTCCCAAATGAAGCTGCCTAGATTCTAAAGGGGAAGGTTATGGCCAGGTTGTCCCAGCCTGAGAAGGCCGGGAGGCGAAAGAGGCACCTCATAGCTAGAGACTTTAGTGTAGAGGAACTAGATAATGAGATATTTGTCTAGCGTTCGAAGCTCTCTAGGTGTCTAGACATGAGGATTTAGATTCTGAAGAAGATGAAGCCACCGAGTGTCTTGAACACCCAGGTCAGGGATCAGTATGTTGAGTCTTTAAGCCTTCCTACTAATATACAGCGCTAGACTAAGGAGGGTTATGAGGAGCTTTTTAGCTCCATGATTAGGCATTTGTTAGAAGTAAGTGTTGAATACTTCTGATTTTTTTCCTGATTTGGGTTTCAAGATAATAACACGAGTTTCTTTTTGCACAGATGAACTAAGTTTGCTGATGGCGAAGGACCAATATTTTTTCTTAGAGAGCCAGTACAGCTTAAAGGAGATGGAGGTCGGAACAATAGCGATTGATTTTGAGAAGAAATTAAATAATACAAAGGCAGCACTAGAGCTTTGTTAGACTAAATATGCAGAGGCTAAATTTGAGGTAGAGGCAAGCCAAAAAAAGGTAGCCGAGCTGGAGCACAGTCAAGCTTAATTGACCAAGAGGATCGAAAAGCAGGACTCCCAGATCACAGATCTGGAGAAAAAGCTGGTTGAGGTCGAGAAATCTCGGGAGAACAATAAGAGATCCTATCAGAGCATGGAGGGAGGATTTCTTAAGGCCTATAGCTCTAAATGTATGAGGTTTTTGCTTGCTTAGAATCCAAAGTTGGACTTGGCTGATCTAGATCAAATAACGTTAGTTGACTTGGCTAGGAGTATCGTCGAAGAGGATGCCTGGCACAAGGCCTCTACCCTTCATATGAGGAATACTTCTAAATCAGTTGAAGGATCCTCTTTTAAGCCACCAGTGCCTGTTAGTGCTATCAATGTTGTTCCCCCTCCTGTCCCTGAATTTGAACCATCAGATGTACATTTAGTAGACTAGGGGATTTTTTTTGTAATTGACTTTTGTAATATGATGTTGCTTCAATGAATGAAAAATACTTTATTCAATAGTATCCCAAGTACATTTGTTGGTAATATTTTTGAAGGAAGTCTGAGTTCCAATATCATTGTAGTTCCTTACCTTGTCCATCTTTTATTTTGTATGCCCCTTTAGATGTTCGCTCTGTAACCTGATAGGGACCTTCCTAGTTGGGTCTGAGTTTTTCGGTGCTAGAATTGCCTTTGCTAATGTCCGCCCTTATGAGTACCCAATCTCCAACCTTATACTATCGTGGGTGGATACGCCAAAAGTGATATTGTGCTACCTTCCGCCTATGTTTTTCAGTGATAGTGGATGCCTGCTCCCTTCTCTCTTCTAGCAAATCCAGGCATATCAGCGTATCGATGTTATTGATGTCATGGTCTAATTCTCTACTGACCCTATAACTTAGGGATCTAATTTCTATAGGTGTCATAGCATCCATACCATAGGTTAGTCTAAATGGCGTTTCTTGCATGGCTGATCTAAAGGTGGTCCTATAAGCCTATATAACATTATTAAGCTCTTCGACCCGGTTTTCTTTTCTTTCGTCGAGTCTCTTCTTCAATCCTTACATGATAATCCTATTGGTGACTTCTGTTTGTCTGTTTGTCTACGGGTGGGCTACCGAGGTAAAATGAAGCTTTATTTCGAGGTCGGAGCATAACCTTCTAAAATTCTCATTATCGAACTGCTTATCATTGTCTGTGATCCGGGTGTGCAGTATTTCAAATCTATAAATAATTTCTCTCTAGAAGAAGTGTTGAATCCAAGATTCTATGATAGTCGGCATTGCATCCACTTTTACCCACTTAGTGAAATGATCTATAGCCGCAATTAAGAACTTTTTTGTGAAGTAGAGGTCGGGAAGGGACCCGGGATGTCCATTCCCCACATGGCAAAGGGCTAAGGGCTGGCAATCAGATGTAGGGGGTTGGAAGGTTTATGATTGAGATAGGCGAACTGCTGGCACTTATGACATTCTTGAGTTAGCTTATGGGCATCATTGGACACGGTGAGCCAGTAGTATCCTTATAGTAGTGCTTTCTTGATTAGTGTGTAATGGGATTCATGTGCCCCACAAATTCCTTCATGGATTTCCTTGAGTATGTAATTCCCTTCCTTTAGGGATACACATTTAGTCCATGGGTGTGAGAGGGATTTCCTGTAGAGCTCCCCGTGATGGATAGAGTAATGGGCTGCTTTCATCTTTAGCTTTTGAGATTTCAATTTGTCTTCTAAGAGTGTTCCATTTTCCAGGTATTGGACTATCGGTTTCATCCATTATGAGACTTCCCGTACCTTCATAATATCTGGGTCCTCGGTACTAGGTCTTTTTAGTGCTTTGGTAAACTCCATTCCCTTATACACCTAATGGTCTTCAGCTACTGATTCAGCTAAGAGGTCAGCCTCAAAATTTTAGTGTTGGGGTATTTGGATTATCTCCCACTGTCCTCTGTCTTGTTCGATCTTCTTCAAGAGTTGCATGACTTTTCATGCGTATTTGGTGATGCTTGGATCCTTAATTTGGAATGTTTTGTTGACCTGGTTTAATACTAATTGAGAGTTCGAGTGTATTGTGAGGTGCACAACTTTGACTTTGACAACCAACTTTAATCCTATGATGAGTGCCTCATATTCCATGACATTATTAGTTCCATTATACTATATTCGAACTGCATATCGAATATAAATTTTATGCGGTCCTTTAAGGATAACCCTAGCACTGAATCCTTGAGCGAAGGATGCTCCATTGATGTAAAGCTTCCATTCTGGTGCTTTGGTGATGGTGAGATCTTTCGGCGTCATTTCTTGAACAAAATCTGCTAATGCTTGAGCTTTCACCTACTGGTAGGGCTCATAGTCGATGTCAAGTTCTCCAAGTAATACCAACCATTAGACCAATATGCCTAAAGTCTCAAGCCTTTGTAAAAATTTTTGCAAGGGGAAGCTGGTTCTTATAATAATGGGATGAGCCTAGAAGTAGTGTTTAAGCTTCCACAATGCATGGACAATGGCCATGGCCAGTTTATCTAATGTTGCGTACAGAATCTTAGACCCTCAGAGTATTTTACTGATGTAGTATACTAGGTTTTAATGGCTTTCTTCTTCCCTTACTAGTACCAAAGCTATGCATTCTAGACCCACCGAGAGGTATAAGTATAGCATTTCTTTCAGGATCGGTCTGCCAAGTAGAGGTGGTGAGGATATGAATTTTTTAATATCTTCAAAAGCTGCCTGGCAGTCTTTAGTCCAAACAAATTTCTTAGAATTTTTTAAAGCTTAGAATAGTGGTAGGCACCATTTGGTCGAGCAGGAGATGAAACGTCCCAAAGTCGTAATTCTGCCATTTAGCCTTTGTAACTCGTGGATAGTCTTCGGAGCTTTTATGTTGAGAATGGCCTCCATCTTCTCTGGGTTAGCCTTAATGCCTATATAGGATATCATGAATCCTAGGAATTTGCCTGTTTTGACTCTGAAGATGCATTTTTTCAGATTTAGCTTAATCTTGGACTTGCTTAGTAATTGGAGGACTTAATCCAGATCCGTTGAGTATTGCTCTGCATGCTTGCTCTTGATAATAATGTCATCCACATATACTTCCACATTTTTCCCAATCTGGTATTAAAGTACATGGTTCATCATCCTTTGATATGTTGCTCTAACATTCTTTAGTTCGAAGGGCATTACCTTGTAGTAGTCAAGACCTTCATGGGTGATGAAGGATGTCTTCTTTTGGTCTTCTTTCTTCATTGGTATCTGGTGATATCCTTGCATTGCGTTAACAAAACTCTATAGACTGTGGTCAGCAATGGAGTCTACTAGTTAATCAATTGTTTGTAATGAGTAGTTATCCTTGGGGCATGCTCGGTTAAGGACAATATAGTCCACACACATCCTATACTTACCGTTTGATTTCTTGACTAGCACCACATTGGCTACCCATTATGGGTGGGTAACTTCTTTGATGAATCCGGCTTCTAACAACTTCTTTGTTTTCTCGGCAATTATCTTATATCACTCGTATGTAAAGGTTCTTTTCTTTTGGATCACTGGCTTCACCCCTGGTCTGATGTTCAGGCTGTGTGACGTAATTTAGGGATCTACTCCAGTTATTCCAGCTGCCCGAGAAGCGAAATCCTCTGAGTGCCTAGTAAGGACTTCACTTATTCCTTGCTTGGTGTCATAGTCGAGCTCATTGCCGATCTTTACCATTTTCCTATCAGTAATTTGTAATGCCTCAGTGTCATTGACTGGTTGAGGTCTGGTGCCTTGCTTCTCTATTTCCTAAGTTTCTAAGGGGAAGGCTTCTATCTAAGGCTTTATTGCCATCTGGTAGCACTGTTTAACCATGTGTTGATCTCAATGGACCGTGAGAGTTCTGCCCTTGATTAGAATTTTCATAGTCAAGTGTCGGATACTTGTGACTGCATCTATTTTGTAAAGCGTTGGTCATCCTATAATGTCATTATATGCCAATGGAAGATCCACTAAATTGAATAGAGCTTTAACAATTTTTGTTTCTTCATCGTCCTGATTCTAAAATTCTAGTTTTAACTCTATAATTCCCATCGGCTATATGGTTCCTCCACAGAAGCTTGTAATAGGATTCTGATGGCTTTCATTTTTGTAACATAGCCTCCAATTTCTTTATAAGCGTTCCAACACAGTGCATTGATGGCGCTCCCATTATCAACCAATAACCTCTTCACTAAATAATTGTTAATGTATATGCTTACCACCAGGGCGTCACAGTGGGGGTGGCAAATATGAACCCCATCTTCTTCTTGAAGGTTGGTCCTTCTCTATGACTCCTTTTAGGTTTCTTCTAAATGTTTTCTCCTCCAATAATCATGTTAATGATGTCGGCTGGCTTATTTCGAGCCCTCTTTGGTTCTGGCTTATCTCGCCCACGGGCATCCGGATTTTTAATTCCCTCAGATGTGTCAGTTAAATTATGGAGTTTGCCATTCTACCAGTCTTTCTATGGCATTCTTCAGTTCTCTACAGGCCTCGATGTCATGCCCGTATTCCTGGTGATACTAGCAATAGTGTCCCTTATCTTGTGTGGCTCTCTAGCTTGGGCTTATTCTTTTGGCTGGGGTAATTCCTATGCCATTCTATCTGACCCACATAAGGATTTTGGATCTATAGGTATTTAGAGGTGTGTATCTGTCTACTTCCTTCTCAAATCTTTCTACTGGGTTTTTGAAATTTGTTCGTGGAAAGATTGTTCATCTGGATCTTGATCTTTCCTCTTTAGTTTGTGGTTTTTCTTCTTCCCTTCGCATCCTTCTATCTTCATCCATCTTTATCATTTTGACTGCCATAACCATTACTACCACAAAAGTGTCTGGTTCCTTTGTCATTATCTTCTCTTTAAGCTTTTCGAGTCTAGTACCATTTTTCAGAGCTTGGATAATAACTTCGTCTACAAGGTTTTCAATTTGCATGGCTACCTTATTGAATTGATCGAGGTAGCTTTATAATGACTCATCAGCCTCTTGTCAGCACATTCGGAGATCGTTGATGTTTTTGGCAAGGGGAATATTGGTGATAAACCTGGTATGAAACTTCTCTACTTGGTCCTCAAAAGAAGTGACGGAGTTCTCTAGGAGTCGGTGAAACCATTTTTGGGCATTCTTTATAAGTGTGCTTAGGAAGACCCTACACATGATTTCATTATTCACGTTTTGGAGCAACATTCTTGTTTTAAAAGAGGATATGTGGTTGACGAGATCTCCAATTCCATCATATTGATCTAGTTGTGGGACTCTGAACTTAGTTGGGATCTCTGTCTGGATTATCCTTTTTATGAATGGCGTTCTGCCTTCCATAATACATTCATCTTCCTTCTACGGGCTTTGTGTATCACTTTTTCAACTGTCTAGGTTAGCTTCGAGTCGTTTAGAGCTGGAATTATTGAACTAAATTCTCCTTCTGGAATTTTACTTTTCCTTTTATCATTGTTTGCCTCAGGTATCTCCGAAGGTGTTATGTTGTTGTCTATGTGAGTCGTTCCAGGGTTTCCGCTTTGAACTAAAGTTTTCAATTGTTGTTGCATTAAGGCTATATGAGCTTGGATGTTTTGTATCATTGCTTCCTTATTTATTGGGGTGAGGTTGAGTGTTTGGGTTACAATGTTCAGGTTAGGCATAGTTACAGTCAGTGTATTTGTTAGGCTTAGAAAAGGTACAAAAGGTATTGGTCGGTGATGGTGTTACAATGGGGCAGAATATGGAAAGTCGATGCCCAAAGCTGGCCATCCTTAAGTATTTCCAAGAGGAAAGTGCGTGCCTCCGGATGAAGTTATGACATACTGGAAAGTTGTTGGAGGTACTGCTATTGGGAGAGGTGTTGATAGATTGATTGGAGGAATGAGTGTCAAGAGGTTGATGTGAGTGTCAAGAGTTGAGAATGGCAGTAGGCTAGAAGTCATGGCATCGATGTCTTAACTTTGGCAGATGCACGAATGGCTTTTCTCAAGAGTCCCCACAGACGGCGCTACTTGATAACTTATTTCGAAACTCTTAAGATTGGAATCCTGCAAGTGATCAACAAATGGCAAGGTAAGAGGTAGGGAGGATCCCCACAAACCCTCTGATGCCTAAGTCAGAATATATAAAGGGAGTTTATAGAGAAAAGGAGAGCAATAAAATATGAAAGAATAGAATGAATGAGAATGAGGGATACGGGGTCCTATTTATAGTAGTAATGATACTTAAACTTGAAAGGGGTAGGATTCCTTTTTGGATAGGAATCCTAAACCAAGTAGGAGAGTATTCCTTCTTCGTTTGGAAGTCTTCTTGAGGCAGCAACCTTTTCCTAAATGGACTTAGTTGTCTTCCCTTTCCGAGTAACCTATATAGGAAACTAAGATCTTTAATTAAATAGAAATATATGTATGTGGGGTATCAAAGCAAAGGCTTCTTCTTCTTCTGTTGCTATTGCTTTGAAGGCAAGCTCTTGCCATCATCATCATTTTTTGTTGAAGATGAACAATTTTTCTTATAAAAGCTCTCACCACCCTCAACCTTGTAGTCCACTTCATCCTCAAAGATTCCTGTTCTGATTCTCTTTTTGGTGAAAATTCTTTCTTTTCAATCTTGTGGCTTTCCCACATCTTAAATTCAACTTCTGCTAAGTCATATTCTTTTTCTTTACTCTCACCTTCTTTTGGTTTTCCATTCCCATTCTCAATTTTAGCAACTTCCCTTGGAACACACTCATTGTTAAAACCATTATTTTGTTCCCGTGAGTTTTTCCAATCCTCAAATTGCTGTGGAGATGGCCCATTTTCTTCAGAGAATTCAACCACCTGCGAGAGCAAATCATAGTCCTTTTCACTATCCGTAAGCTCACCATTCTCCTCGATTTGCTTCTTAGACATAGCCCATTTTCGAGCCACATTAGAATGCAAGATCAATTGAGATAACTTGTGCAAAGCTCCATTGGCAGTGTTGAGCTTTGCAATTTCTTTTTGTTCAAAAAAACCAGAAGCAACAAAATGACCATCAACATAAACACTAGCAACATTTTTCAATCCTTTTTTCCAGGGTATGATATTAACATCCTTCCCCTGCTTTTGATGTTTAAGAAATTGAAAATTATTTTTCATTTTTTGAAAACAAAAAATGTGTTTACTTATTTTCATCTATAACTTATTTTTCAAAGTAGATAAATAATGATACATACCAAAGTAGAGAGATAATCTAAGGCTTGAAAACTAGAGTTTATTTTGTCTTCTAATACTAAAATAAATAATAAATAATGAATAAAAAGGTAAAAAAAAAAGACCATAATGAAAACGTATTTTCACTTTATATTTTTAATTAAAAAAATTTTTAAAAACAACAAAAACTTATTTTACACTTTTCTCTTAAAATTGTAAAAATAGTAAAAACAGTTTTTCAAGTAATTTTTTTTTTGAAAACATCCAAAATAAATATAAAATCCTATTTTTTATTTTTATTTTAAAAATTTTTCTAGAAAACTAGAGTAATTTTCTTCAGGAAAACACACTTTTAGTTTTTGATAAATGATGGGTTTGAGATATAGGAGAGTTTTGGCCAAATATAAATAAAATAAAAAATATATTTATATGGTAGGGTCCTTTTAGCCTTGTCAACATTTTTATCGGGCGTTTAAATTCTCTGTTAGCAAGAGGGCTCAAATAATAGGTTTTGTATTATTTGAGCTTAAAAAACAGATGGCTTAGAAGGGCTTTTCCTTTTCAAAATAAAAATAAAGAGAGATATTTTAGTTAAATAAAAATATAGACTTAAAATTTATAGAATTTCAATAATTTTAATAAATTTTAGTTTAGTTATAATCAATTATACAAATTTAAAAATCTAAAATTGCAAATGAACTCTGTACAAAATTCATTTAAATCAAACATATATTATTTAGATTTTGTAAATAAATTTCATAAAATTTTGTAAAATTTATTTATATCAAACGCATTCTCAGGGTAAATATTCAAATATACTTTTTTTTTTTTTCTGAGGAAAGATAGACATTTGTAAAATTTTTAATTTAATGACTTTAAAATTCAGCATTTAATATAAGAAAATAATAAATAAATGAGTTTTTAATGTAATTATCTTTTATTCAAATTTTTAACTGACATAAATTATATTTGTGATTTTTTACAAATTAATATATTTAACTTGATCATTAACTGTTTGAATTATTAAATATTTAAATTCATATATTTTGTTGAACGCTATTTAAATTCATATGTTAAATCAGCTGGACCGTAAGAATTGAATTGATTAAATCACAATATGATATATTATAACTAGTTTTAAAAATAGTGGATTTTATTATAATTCAAAATTTTAATTTTAGCCACCATAAGAGGATAACCACCCAAAACTCTAATCTATGAAACAATGATCTAATTTTGGCATTTGTTCTATTTTCATGACCTTGCACCTACCAAAGTCTAATTCAAGAAAACTCTTTAACTAATATCAGTTTTGGCCAAAATTATCAATATCATCCATTATCTCAGGCTAATTAAGACATTAAAAAATGGCACCAAATGACAACTTATTTTTATTGTGTATATTTCTTTTCTCTAACTCTATATATTGAACTTTGACACAATAGAAATGGTGGATTCTCTAAGCAAATATACCAAAAATTTAATAATCATAACATAATTGTCACCTTTTCCTCTCCTTGCTCTCCTTTCCCACCATGGAAAAGCAGGAGGTAAGCATGCATATTCCCATTTATTAGAAAAAAAAAATTAAGAAATGCACAATCTATTTTTTATTCTGCCATTTCTATATATCTGCTTTCTTTCTGCATGAAAATTTTTTTTTCCCTTTCAATGATCTTTAAAGACAGATTCTTTTTTTTTAAAAAGAAGTAGATTCCCATTTGTTTTTCTGATTAAATTCATTCGTTCTCTAATTAATTTTCATAATTTGCTCTTGAAATAAATTTGGATGAAAATTGTTTCTCCACTAGGCTTATATATATATATATATATATATATATAATTATTATTATTATTATTATTTTCTTGATAAGACACTCAAAAAGAAATTACTTTTAGTTAGAAAACTATTATTTTTAAATCATATCGAGAGAATGCTTACTTAGTCCTAGTTTCGTAATTACCTTATCCCTACCATGGCATGTATTACAAAATTTTTGTGGGAATACATTTACATGTAATTTGGTACAAAATGAGATTCAATTTATATTATTTTTACTTTAGTTTCATACATTTTTACATGTTTTTATGGCATCACTCATAAAACACTTTATTTTAAAAAGAATTTATGGTATTATAAAAAGTATTTTTCCATATAAAGAAAATAAAAATAGTCTATTCAAGTTTACTTTAAAATTTTCAATTCTTTATTTTGCTTTTTTCATAAAGTATTCATAATTTTAAATTTTCTCTTTATTTCTTTTTACTATATCAATTACAATTAAAAAATATCAACAGAAAATATAGAAATAATAATAAAATATATACATAAAAAAAAACTTGCACTTAATTAAAAGTAGAATAAAAAGTGTAATTTGCCTCTTGATATGTAAAGAGTCAAACCAACTCTCTTAGTTATATGGATTTTTATTTTTATGATAAGACTCTTTATAATGAGTTTGAATCAGAAAAAAGATTTTTTTTTTTTTTTTTGGTAAATGCTCCTGTAACATTGTAAAGTTTTCTCAGTCCTTTTAACACATGTAGACTTTTGTACAATGCATGCTTTTCCTATAAATCCTACACATCTATTTTCTTATCCAAATATGCAAGCTTCCACAAAATATAATATCATGTTTATTTAATTACTTATTTATGTTTTTCTCTCTCTTGCTTAGGATTCTTCCAAAAATTAATTCCAAATATCCCTACCCCTTTCATGTCCTAGTTTTTACACCACATTGCCTCAACTCAATCCAACTTCTTATGAATTCGTAGGACATATCTACATTAATATTCATTATCTAGCTGAATGGACAATTCAAAATTATCATGCCAGCATTACTTAGCAATCCAGAGGCAGAATGCACATTCATAGCGCTTCACAAGTGTTCAGACTTTACCATTCCTCTCTTCTGTTTATCCCTAAATCAAATCAATGCATGGATAAAGGCTATCAATTCGTATAATGTATATTTTGTGTCATCTCACACTGACATAACTTTCAAGCTCAAGCACCTCAAATGATATCAAATAATCGTACTAGAAAATTTTGTTAATTTTTTGGTTGTGGGTAGAGGGATTCTTGATCTTGTATTGGTTAATATGCATTGACGACCAAAGGGGATATTAACCAAAACAAGGTCAAGAGTACTTAAAAGCTCCTGCCTTTCCCTCCAATTCACTTAACAAAATGAAATTCTAGTCTTTGCCTTGTTTCTTGAAATTGGCATATCTAAACAGTGTGCACAAAAAAGTTGATGTGTGTGGACCATCATATATGGATGAGATTCTGTTTGTGTAAACATATTTGGTAGTGAATCACTGGTTTTTTTTTTCCCAAAGCTTCTAAGCATTGTTAGATAATTCTCTCTTTACAGAGACCAACTGGCTGGATGTCTGTACCTCAATTTGGAGGGTGGGATTCCAAGGCACCAGGAGCTACTGATTATTCGATGGTTTTTTCGCAAGCTCGAGCTAATAAGAAGCAACAAAAGATAGATATCAAGTATCCCAGTCTTGGAAATGAAAGGGAGTTCATCAATGCTGCTCCTTCACAAGATGATTCAGTCATGGTAAGTGTCAAGTTCACCTAAGCTTTACTTGCATAGCTTGGTGTTAATTAGGGTTTTTATGTCACAGTGTGTCTTTAAACAAAGAAAATAACTTGCTTGATCAAATATAATATTTCCTCACTTGTTACCATATTTACCAAGTAATGATCCATATCCCCTTGGTCAATGCATGTGGATCATTATGTGGTAAACTACAACCAGGTGAGGAAAAGCACACTAATATTCTACTGAGGAAAAAAGAATAATGCATAAATAATGCAAAAAAAAACAAAAAAAGAAGCATAAACAGAGAACATTATACTATCCAACATTATACATTTCAACAGGATATGAAATCGTGCTATCTAATAATTATACTATCCATTGCTATGCAGAGGAAAAAGAAGATCTTGACCTACATTAATTGCTGTATTAGGCCTTGAGTTCCTGAGAATTCCAAGCCATTGCTTATATTCTTCTGTCATTTTCACATTATTAGAAACAATGTTTTGGCCCTGTAAATTTACAGTGAGACATGTTCACTAAAAGATATTTCCCCATGGGAATTTTTATTATTCTTTAGCGCACATGCTTTATGGGCATATTTCTACAAAGCACAATTCTGATTCAACTACTCTATTGGGCTAGCAAAAAAGGAAAAAAAAAATACTGGTTAAAAACCAATGCTATTGTCTAAGAAACATTGAAAGTTTGTGGGAATGGGTACTCAGCATTCAGAAATTGAACTTATTTCTTTAGGAAAAGTTTCAGCGTAATATATAGTTTAGTATGCACATTCAGTGATTCACAGAAAAAGCCCAGCACCTGCAGCTTAAGTTGTCGTTTTAAAACGCTTGACTGGAGCATTGAGGGAAGAGAGGTATAAAGCATCTGCCCTGTCAATTCCACTGAAAAGGTAACTGAAAGGGGTCATTTGAATGTACTTGCCAGAACCAGGGACAACCTTCAGTTCATCATTTTGCCAAACAATATTTCCTCCAGCAATTGTCACCTCTACCTTTCCCTAAGGATGAAGAGTCAAAGCAATCAAATAAAACTTAGAATAATCAAGTTTATGTTGCTAAAATGAGCACATAGACAAACACACACATTGAAAGAAGGCAGGCATCTGAATACAAATAGGCACACATGCACAAAATAATTACACTGGCACATGAGAATTTAAATGCAGAAGTAGCGGGATCTTAACAGGAACACCAAAGTAAGATCAGCGAAAAATATCCACACACTTTGTTCTCCTAATCAGTTTTGTTTGGTGAGCCCATTTGAAGCCTAGAACGTTGGTTGGGGATTCCTCATTTATGATTTCGAAAGCTTAGTTATGGTGAAAATCAGTCTCAGAAATGAAAAATCAAGCCATCCTTCATAATAACTCAGAGGGTTACAGCAAGTCTATATTTATTTGAATTAGTCCCTATATGTGCTTATTATATTGGAACTCGAAAGGAAAACGACTAAATAGACTGATAAGTCTTGACTTTAAAGACATTTTTTTTCCACAAAATTTCCACCAAATAAAGTGATCATACTCATAAAGGCGAAAATTTTACAAAAGATCAGTTCATAAAGAAGTTAAAAAGATGAAAACAAGAAATTTCAGTTATTTATACAGCTGCAATTAAATTGCAATATTTTGATCATGATCTGAAGGTTTTTTCAATTAAACATCATAATGAAATTTTAAAAATGGAAAGAAGTTTTAAAAGAAATTACAAAATCCAGAATTACCTGCTCTAATTTAGCAAAATACATCAATGTAAAAGATCTCACACAAAGGCAACATCAATAGGAAAAGTAACATAACAAAGTCCTATGCTACCACCCATGTCAACAACAAAGACACTTTTTTGCCACATTAGCAATGATGCATAACTTCTAGATTACTAGATAAATGAGATACATATAGTAAGATACAAGACACAAATGAATAAAACTTGAATAACTGAATAGAACTAAAATTCACCATCAGGATGTATGACAACATTACCCATCAAAAAGTGGGTTTTCTTGGCTCCTATCTTTTAAATGAAACCATTACTTTTCTTAAAAATTCATTTCAAATGTTCTTATTTCAATTATTAGTTGTTCTTGACAGCCTAATCCAGATAAACTGAATGAAAATATTAAATGTGCTAGGCAGGATATAGTTGCCAAAAGTTCAAAAAGATCATTAATGCACAAAAGGAACCAACAGAATTGGACAATAAGCTTCAGACTAACGATATGAAACAATCAATGGTAAAGGATAAAAGTCAGTAGAATGCCATACCCATATAACAACTGCTAACAATATCTTAAATTCATTTATCATCAATAAAAGGAAAACTATTGGATGGTGATACCGAAGATTACCTTCCCTCTCCTGCCCTCATATGCATTTGTATCTGTTCGAGAGTGGTGAGAACTTGCACTGATTTCAAAGCTTGCATTTGGGTTAAGTATAATAATATCTGCATCTGATCCAGCTAGAATTGCTCCTTTTCTTGGATATATGTTAAAGATCCTAGCACTGGAGAATTTCTCAATGATGAAAGTTATTTTACATGCTTCAGGCAGCTCAACAGATATCAAAATATATAACACAATACCCATGCATTTTCCATTCAATCCCTCAACTCAATAGCAAACTCATGGATAGGTAAGATACTGTAAAAGAAATCTCTGACAGAACATACCACTCAGTACTTGTCACCTGAACAAAATCAGTGATAGAAATTTGGCCAGATTCCTGAAAGACAAGGAGATTTTTGTAATGATACAAACCTATGTAGTTCACGAGAAGAATTAATGAAGAGCACACAATAGCTTACCACCATCAAGTCCCAGATCAGGTGCATCCTCTCCTCGATTCCTGCATTTCCAGTTACCAAATATTGAAATATTAAAATGGTCTAAATTGAGTCCATCCAATGAGGACATATATTCTCCCAAGCAATCAAAGAACCAAATTTCTCTTACCATTAACACCATTTGGGATTTTACGAAAATCATCAATGCCAAAGGCTTTTTGTGTAGAATTAAACGTACAATGATCAGTTCCTACAAGCTGCAAATGTAAAGATTATCGTGAGGAACATATTATGAGATCTGTTATATGAAGATATTAAATGTTAAATTCTAGATTGTAGTACAATTCAAATTTTCTTTTTTTAGGTTCAACAGGAGGAGAATGAGGGAAGCACAGATTTGATCAGCTAAAGAAGCATGATACATTTAAAATTTAGAAATACAGATATGTCAAAATGGAAAGAAAAGAACCTGCAAAACTCCAGTTGAAAGGGCAGCTTGCAAGGCCTTGTCATGTCCTGATGACCTAATAGGGGGGCTCATGAC
Source organism: Mallotus nudiflorus (assembly GCA_947683625.1). Classification (NCBI taxonomy): domain Eukaryota; kingdom Viridiplantae; phylum Streptophyta; class Magnoliopsida; order Malpighiales; family Euphorbiaceae; genus Mallotus; species Mallotus nudiflorus. The sequence continues at coordinate 3,412,849 of CANTUR010000002.1, forward strand.
GTACCTAATACATCAGAAATCAATATGGTCACTTTACAGAATAAACTAACATTCACTCTGAAAACAAATAAATAATTGAAATTAGTGATGGATAATTGTGAATCTTACTTTGATGCAATGGTGAAGTCAGGATCCCAGAGCTTAGAATCATCAAGAACTAAACCAGAAACCACTGGCTCTCCAATAACCCTCTGTCCTGCAGTTTGAAGAAATTGATCATATTTTCAAGCCTTGAACCATGAAATCCACATGGCAATAGGAGGTAGTAGGAGTACAATTTAGCTACCATTATATCTAAAATACTCAAATAACTAAAGATTTACTATTCATTGAAAAGTCAAAAAACTTGCACTAGTCATGAGAATGTGCATATCAAAGTTCATTGCGGTTAATTCAGTGTGTAATACTATATTGCCATTTTATGTAGCAATCATGTACACAACAGTATGCGTGTGTTCAAAACAAACACAATACCAGTTCCATCATTAGGTTCATCTTTACATATATTGTCTTGATTTGTCACTATTCTGATTAAAGAGTAACTTCAACAGACAAATTAGCACGAAAAGAAAGCTGATGCCTGGGCAATTGTTTGCTCTCCAGTTTCAGATCCTGAAATGCCCTTAATATCACAAGTTCTTGAGGATTCTAAACTTTAAAGAGTTGTATTAGGAAGAGAGAGAGAGATTATTGAGTCACTGGAGTTGCAATAGACAATCTTTATAAAAGTCTCATGACTTTCTGAATTTTGATGCTCTCCACATTCTTTATCATCTTCTTTGCTTTCTAATCAGATAGAATGGGTAATGCTCAATTACGTTGCACAACATGTTTATCATCTTAGATATGAAACTGATGTATGACAGCATCTTGCTATTTAATAACTATCTGAACAAAAAAATATATATTTAAATTTTAAATATTTCTTTATTCTGGAACAAAATCATGACCAAAAAATAATTATGGTTATCGACCTTCTCAAAATTTGAAATGGAATTTTGAAATTTAAAACAGAAACTTCCAGCACATGGTTCCTAACATAATTCTGCATGTACCACCACTGCTAATTCATGCAACCTAAAAATTTTAAAAATAATAAAAAAAAAAAAAGTTTAAAAGAATTCAAACCTGACTTTCGAGCTTTAGCAATCTCTTCCATGGCATCAATGCTCATCACATGCACCACATACAAAGGCGTATTTACAAAACTCGCTAAACGAATTGCACGAGCAGTTGCCTCACCTTCCAGCTGAAGCATCACACTACAAGTTAAATTATACATGAAACCTAAATATTCATAAAGGAACAAGAAAAACCAGTGTGCAAAGTTAGATTTTGCTCTGTATGACTGAGCCACAATAAGAACTCCAAGTAGAAATATATAAATTACTAAACTATGTAAATAAAATCAACTGCACTTGAACAAAATCAGATACAAGCCTTCTTATCAGCTCTTGGATCAGAAAAATCCATTGAACAACCCTGTGCCATAAGACTGAATTGCATCACAAGCTACAGGAGATAGTTTTAAGTATGAAAGATCAACTAGTTTAGGGCAGTGCACAGATTTAGAATAAAAAAATGCCATACTCCAGTGCTTGATCTTACTGAACTAATCGTTTGGAAATCAAAAACTCACACAGAAATCATATTCATAGCAAAAACTAGAAAAGGAACAATGAATAAGAACAACTTGTTCAACCAAATATAAGAATTAATTATTCAGTCTGCAAACTGCTAACAGCATTTTCATGATTCAACTTATTAGCAAAGCTAGCACAAAGTTATTTAAGCTGAGTGAGAAAAACGTTTACCGTTACCATAAATATTCAAAGAACTTTCAAGAGCTTTAGGTGTCAACTATAAGGCTAAACATTCAGATCAATTCACTGAGAAAATTAAATGCATAAGGCTAGAAAACTGCAGATTCTATTTTGAGTTACCACTGGAGGTCTTGAAAGAGCATGCCCCTCTGGACCGGTGATACCTAATTCTATCATTCTTTTCTGACCTTCAAATACTGCATCTCCATTTTCTGCATGGACCATAGCTAGGGCACCAAGAGACTTGCACCGCTTCAACCCTTCTAATAGAAGCTCATCATTGATCATAAGTGATCCCTTATATGCCAGGAAAAACTTGAAAGAGTTGATACCTACAAGTTCCAAATGTATATTAAATTACTGACAAACAAGAATTACATCATAGTCCACCAAAATTTAGATAATGCGAAATTGAATTTTTAGAACCTTTTTCCTTCACCATAATTTCCATTTCCTGTGAAACAACTTCATCCCATTTCGTGATAGCCATATGGAAACCATAGTCCATGCAAGACTTCTTTGCCTTTTTCTCATAGGCTTCAAAACCAGCCACTAAACTGCCATCAACTGGTATAACAAAGTCAATGTGCATTGTTGTTCCCCCTGCTAAAGCTGCAGCCTGACCACTGAAGAAGTCATCAGCAGTCCGAGTACCCATAAAGTCCATATCCAGATGGGTATGAGGATCAATTCCACCTATTAATGTTACAAGGAAAACATGGACATAAATTGGGAACAGATTATGTACATAAAATAATATAACATGTAGGATTTTAAGTAAGAGGCCTTAATTGGAATTACTTAATATTTTCTGCAGTTCAAACTACATCCCCAAAGATTTTCATTACGTCAATGAAAAGGTCAAAAGAGCAGCAACAATATATTACATAGCAGTGGGATGGATGCATGGCAACTAACCTGGCATGACAAACTTTCCAGAAGCGTCAAGCACAATAACATCATCATCTACCTGCCAATGCAACCAAATCTTAAAAAAAAATGATAGAAAGTACAATAACAAAGAAGAACATTAAGAGTACAAGCAAGGCAGAAGTATTGGAGGTTGCTCATTGCCGAGTAACAATTCTTTGAAAGCCATGTTGTAGGAAAGCTTAATTTCATGGGCCATTTTTGGCTGATAATACTACCCCAAAAGAAAAAGTGGGAAGGAGATAGCATTTTGGTAAAAAAAAAAAAAGTGTTTGCTTCATAAAGATGCAATTTAACCAGTAAAACACTTGCTTTTAGAAAGTGTTTGACATTGGAAAATTGTTGGAAATGACATATCCATTGTTTAGAATTTGATGTGTACTAGCACATTCTGTCAATGAGGAGACACCTAAAACATGTATAGGAAAAAAAAAAAAAAAGAATGTCATTTTTCTTGACTTCCCTATTTTTGGCTAGTTTGTAGTGAGAGTAACAGAAAGGAATTTAAGATAAAGGTGTCACCTTCAACTGTTGTTTTACATAAATCATACATGATTCAAACTCTATAGTTATCCAATGGGACAACACTTGACAGTTCCCTCACATCTAAAGAAATTTTGTGCTTTCCAAATTTAGCCATATATGAAGAACCTCTGATTGTTTTTTCTGTTTTTTTTTCCTCAAGATCAATCTACACTTGAGGACAAACTTCCTTAGTAAAATAGAGAACTATTATTTGATTTTCTATGACAATGACAAATTTGGAATTGCAATACATAGCAGCATACCAACTTTCAATGCAGCTAGTAGAAGAAAGTTTCTTTTTTTTTTTAAAGGAACTTTAAAATTGTCCCTAAAAAAAGTTCCTAAAAAGATTATGCTTGGAATTATTGAAAACCTTCAAAATTTGCATGGATGTATATATAAAATCAATCAAAGCATGAGATAAATAAACCTTGAGATCATGTTTACTTTTTCTAGTTTACCAACAAATGCAATTCAACTCTAGCATCATCAAATGATCAGTTTGGAGTTGTTCATTCCTCTACCAACATCTCAAATATCTCATTTGGGGAAAAAGAAGGAACCAATTTCCAGCGATGAAGCTTCTAATGTATTCCAACAGCTTATTAGCTTACTGGTAGATTGGCATATATCAATTGTACCAAAATCAGCTACTGCCTAAGAATGGCAAAAACACATCCTTTTGAACTGTTTGAACAAGAAATAAACAAAAGAAAGCCTACTTTCTCATAAAAGGACCTCTAATGTTTTATTAAGAGATTTAAAAGTATTTTTGAAGAGTATCAAGTGAAGTTACCAGGAAAATTTATTCTAGTATGCATTACAAACTACTATTTAGATTGATGGATCATCTATTCTATCTGTTTCTTTGGGCTATATTCTATAAATACACTTATCCAGCAAAAAGAGAGAGGGAGAGAGAAACAAACCTTGAGATTAGGTTTCACAGCAACAATGATTCCATCCTCCACATAAACATCAGCAACCTCTTGATGGAAAGCATTTACAACAGTTCCTCCTTTAATCAAAATCTTTGATGATGATGATGGAATCCCACATGCAGCTTCACCATATCTACTCCCAACCTCACAAAACTACCAATATTCACAATAAACAGATAATTAAATTAAATTCGACTCTTTTTCTTCATAAAAAAAGTTTCAAATTATTATTATATAAATTCATACAATTCACCTAGTTGAATCAACACTTTCTTTCTTTTTTATTTCATTTTCTTTTCTCGGCATACAAACACGAAGTCAACTCAATTTTTTTCAAGTGAATCATAATAACAATAGCAAGTACCTGATTTGATAGTGATAAAATTGAAGGCGTGAAGAGAAGAAGAAGAAGTAAGAGACGATAAGCTGAAGATATGGAAGCCATGGAAATTGATTATCAGGTCAGCAAAGCACAGCACAGCACAGCACAGCAAGCGAAGTCCCAAGTGAAGTGAAATTGCCTGTGCTTGTGTTCGGTTAGCGCCTTCTTTGCGCCTTTTAAATGATTTTGTAAATTTAGTGCCATTTTTTATTTTTTTATTATTAATATAAAAAAAAATCATTACTTTGTAAATTTATTATTTAAATTTTAAATTATGAGATACTAGTAATTTTTTATAAATGATTTTTGAAATTAATAAAAATTTAATAATAAAGCAATATATTAATATATTTATTTATAAAAAATAATTATATTTGATGCAGATTATATATTTTTATAGATTTTTAAAAAAATATTAAATATATTATTTTAATTTATCTTATTTCATACGATTTAACCACAACAAGTCGATTTTAATATATTTAAAATATGATAATCATATATTATTTATTAAGTATTAAATGGTTCTTAAAAAATATTTATGTAATATATTATCCTATATTATTTATTAAATATATTTCAAAAATATTAAATATTTTAATTTAGGTAATCCAATCAATCAACTCGAAATACACTTATAATACTGGTATACATTTCAATTTCAGTCCTCAGTCAATGCCTTGTAATCACTTCTAGCTTCCAATATCCATTCATGTCCTAATCAGTCTTAATAGAAAATTTAAATAAATTAAAAAAAAAATATGGCATTGTATATAAAAAAAATATTTTGAATCTATATATTTAGGCACCATATTATTAAATTTAACTCAAATTCTTTAAGGCGGTAATCTAAAATTAAAATCATAAGAATTTAAATTTAGATGTCTCAATTTAAACCATTTACTCCATGTCTCATCGTAAAATAATATCAACTAAAAATATTAAAAGTAATAAAAGATAATTTTTTATGAAGATAATATTGCACAAAATGTTGAATAAAAACATTTCAAAAAATGGATAAATAATTTATATTTACATTTAATGAGAGGACTACATTTTAATTTGAAAACGCAGCAATGACTATGACCATTTTTGTCACGATCCAAAACAGAGGCCATGACCGACGCTAGGGAACGGGAATTCTTTCGAATCCGGAACCCGTAGCAAGCCTAAAAATAAAATAATCATGCAATAATAATAACAATATATAATGCAGCGGAAATAAAAATCATAAATATAATAATAACATATGCGCCAACTAGATTTAAATCAAATCCCCATCATCACATATATATAAAATTTTTTAATACAAATCCAGTTCAAATATAATACAACATCTCTTTAATAATTTAATGACTACTGCAGTGTCTAGATAAAATAAACTCACGACTCAGAGAAGCAGTTTACACAAAGAAGTCGGGGCGGAAGAAATCCGCCATACAGGCCTGCTACTGAGGTCTGAAGACGATGACTCTCCTGAAAAATTAGTCAACGGAGGGGAGTCAGACCTCACTGAGTGAATTACTATAATATATATACATGCATACTAAATGTCAATGCATACAGCCAACAATATATATATATATAATATGTATATATACAGGTAAATTCACACAGATGCAGAAAAATCATTTTTTTTTATATATTTTATTGAAAATCATCTTTTATGAAGGATCAAATAGAACCCTAGAAAATCGCAACCTCAAATCAGTGTCAAACAACACTCTAGCCATACAGGCTCACTTATTCCAATATATCCACTTAATCCATTTAGACAGTAGACTGGCCCCGAGACACTAAGTCAACCGAGTTCTAGCAGTCTGACTGTTAGTGTGATTGGCCCCGAGACACTTGGTCAACCGAGCTCCAGCAATCACACCTCCAAACCATATCTCACACATCAAATAATCAAATTCAATCAATATCCTCAAATAGGTTAGTAATACAGCCTATCTGCTATAAGCGTACCAGTATGTACTCGGTCGTAGTGCTGCCCACTAGGTAGCACATTCTATTGATATCCTTCAATAATAAATATAAAACATTCATTCACAAAAATAAATGATGCATGAATTTCAATAAAATAACAACATAAACCATATATATACTAGAAATATACCAAAAATAAACCAGGTATATTTCGAGTATATATACGTCAAATAAATCTAATCAAATTACAAATTAAGCTAGAAATATATTTAAAAACATTTTAAATATAATTTATTAACAAAACATGCATATAATTTAATATATACAAAAAATAAATAAAAAATAAACTAAAAATATACTTAAATACAAATCACATTATGTATGCATTTTAATGAAAATAAATCATATATTTCTAAAATCATGCACCATAAGCATATATATATATATAAAATAGCAACTCACACTTATTGCGCTCCATGAGATGGGTCTGACGGGTCTGGTCCACTAGGCCTCGGTCTCGGCGCAACTAAACAAACAATAAGTAACAGACATCAAAATAAACCTAACAGAAAAATCCTAGAACTCAATCTAGAATATTAAACACAGAATCGAAATTAGGGTTCGACCGGATATCACGTTTTACGAGAATTCTACCAAAAATTCGACAGAACCTCCCCTGTAAAACGGACATCTCTCTACTCAAAGAGTAGAGCCGACCCTGCAAAGAAACACACTTCGAAAAACAGGCTCAACAACTCACCCACAACCCCTCGGTCGGACTCCAAACTACAGTCTACCGATCGGAGTCCACAATCATAGAATAATTTCAAAAATACCAAAAATACCCTTATAACATAGAAATTCATTTTATAAGTAAAAATTACATAATTAACCTTTAAACACATTAAAAACCGATAAAAACTCATTTTATTAGTAAAATCGTATATTATATATATAATTGAAAATAATTCACGAAAAATAGTTTTAATTAGTTAAAAATACCAAATAATTTGTAGAAATCATTTTTATACCTTAAAAAACTATTAAAACCAATTAAATTACATTTTTAGCCAATTTTGTGTAAAATTACCAAAATACCCCTATATATATAAATATACTAAAATTACTTCAAAAATTCACCAAAAATAGTATAATTATCCAAAATTAATTTTCTCAACATATTTATCAATAATATCAATAATTAAATTTAATTAACCAATTAATTTCAATTAAAAACATAATTAACCTAATTTTCCCAAAATTACATAAACCTAAATAATACAAAATAAATACATATAAATTCATAAAAATTTCAAATAAATTTCTATAATTCATTTCAACACCTATAATTATCATAAAACATAATTTCATAATTTATTTAATTAATTTCCGAAAATTAGAAAATAATATTAAAATATTCAAAAATACCCAAAAATCAAAATAATCTCCAAAAATTCTACAAAAATTCATACATGTAGATTAAGCTAAGGGGAACAACATTTGTGAAGGAATTTTTCATGAATAAAACAATTCAAAGTTCAAAAAATTAAAAACCCTAAAATGGCTGAATTCGAAAATTCGAAACCTAAGCAAATCAAGACCATTTAAGCTCAAACCAAAGCTAGAATCACACTCACCGGAGCTCAAGGAGAAGAAAGAGACCTGTGGTATCGAAAATGGTGGTCGAAATCGCGAGGTGTGAAGAAATGCAACTTTCGGCCAAAAATGGAGGAAAGGAAGCTAGCCGGCATCGGGGAAGGAGGCTAGGGGCGGCGGAGCAGCTGGCTGGGGAGGGCAGAGTTGCTGGTGGCACACCGACGGTAGGTGGTCGGGATTTGCAGCGGGAGGGGGAGAAGGGACGGGTTCGGGAAGAAAGAAGGAAGAAGAAGAAAAAGAAAAAGAAAGAAAAAGAAAAAGAAAGAAAAAAATAAAATAATTTTAATAAAATATTTGGAAAAATCACACACCACACATTATTATAATAATTTAAAATTTAATAATAAATAAAATAATTAAATAACAATAAAATTAATAAATAAATAATAAAATATTACGGTAATATTAATTAAACCCTAATTAAATAATAAGTACACATATATACGATGTTTAGTATTTTAAAAATATGTATGAGTTCATGCAAGTCCGTAAATCTATTTAAAATAATTAATAGTAAAGTATTTACGTGAAAATTTTTCCGAAAATACAAGTCCCGGGAAAATTTTACGTATAACACTTAAAATAATACACAATAATTAAAATAGGTTTTAAATACATATCAATCTCGTAAAAATATCATAATATATATACAAAAATTATTAACACTGCATATCCCGATATAGTGTAAAAATATTTAAAAATACGGGATATTACAATTTTTTTTAAGAAAAAGCGAAATAATAATAATAATAATTTTAAAATTTTTTATTGTTTTTATAATTAAATTTTTTTAATGATTAGATTCTTTAAATTTTTTAAAAAAACTTTGTGTTATTTCTATCATTTAATTAAAATAATTTTCATTAATAAATTTTTGAAATATAATTTTTGTTAGTTTTTCTTACATTTTAATCCTCGATTAAAAAAGTATTTTATTTTTCATATTTCATCAAAAAATAAAAATTTTACTATTTTTAGTGTGACTTATTATATATATTATATTTTTTTATAATAATTGTATAATTCATTAAAAATCATATTAATAATAAAAATTAACTAAAATTAGCAATTTTTATTTTAAAGTAATCATATTTTACAATAACAAATTTAATAATTGAAAAAACATTTTTTATTACCATTTGAACATATGATTTTAGCGAATATATTCTAGTTCATGCTTATATTATTTAATAAATTACAAATTTTAAATATAATGTAAGCTATTTAAGCTATTATATAAGTATGGCATATTACAGTTAGTGCATTTTAAAGTAAGCAAGTGGACCCTATAACCACCCTCTACTCTATGTTTGTCTCTCGTCTCTACAGTAGAGCTTATGTCCAGTAAGATATCTGTTGGCGTTGAATCCCCTCATTTACTCCTCGCCTACCCAGTAGTGTTACTATCATTCGCCTTAATGGCTACCACTACACTCTTAAAACCCTCCACCTCCCTTCAAGCTTGAACTCTAACAATCCTAAACTGGATAAGCTCCCTGAAATTGAACTCTCTTCAAGCCCTAATCCTATTTTGAAGAAATTACAGATCAATTGAGTCAGGAAAATATTTGGTTCAAAAGTTTTCTCTTCTACCCTGGTGCATTAAATTCTTTCAAATGCTTGGGGATTTGCTAGTTCTTTCCAAGTTAAGTGTTTGAAAACAAAAAGCCAGTTTGTGTTTACGTTTTCAAGGAAAGTCGACCGTGATGTAGTCCAATCCCATGGACTGTCTATCGAAATCTTCTGGTGTTAAAGGAATGGGATCCAGCTATGACGGAAGAACTCGATTTTAACTCAGAATCGTTCTGGGTCCAAACCGATGGACTTCCCTTGAACCAAATTTGTCCACAGGATAGCAGATTCAATGTTCTTACAGTTAGAAGCAGTGGATGAGGATCTCTACTTAGGTATGACTTTTGATCATGTCTTGAGAATCAAGGTAAGGGTAGACCTTTTTAAGCCCTTACCGTTAGGTTCAGAAACAAGACTGGGACATCCAACAAGTGGATAATGTTCCAGTACGAGAAGCTCCCCAGCCTATGTCAAATTTGTGGATTTTTTAATCATAATACCAAAAATTGTAATAGGTATACTAACCAAGAGGAAATCACATACAGAATTCAAAACTGTCTTGGTTATGGACTTTGGACCCATGCTAGTCCAAAGAAATCATCACCCGTTTTGAGTTAGCCAAGGCTATCGGGGCGAATCCACTCCAGTTGAGCTCTCCAACAAATTGGAAAATCTATCTCTGTTGAATTCTCCTAAGGTGGCGCGTGGGGAGAAGAACAAAGCAGGAGAAAGTGAGTCTCATCTACCGCTCTTGGGAGAAGGTTTTGTGTTAGACACCACTCCACATGCTACTCCCCTACTAGAGTCAGCTACAACTACAGACTGTCAGAGCAAGGATATCGGCTCTGCTGCAAAATCATAGTCAAGTGGGTCCTAAGGAAAGAGAAAAGAGGATGCTAAGGACCCAATGGAAATACATCCTTTTACTCTTAGTGTTAATGAAATCTCCCAAAAAATCAAAATGCACAAACCAGCTACTTCAATGGTAGGCCCGGGTTACATGGCTCCCAAGGCTAGCCAATCATCACGCCACGGAGCTTCAGTTCAAAAATTTTTAACCGAGGTTATTAGAATTATATAAAATTCTTGAACATTGTAGAGATTTCTTATATATGCTAGGCATATATAGTAATATTTAAGTTAGTTTAAAATCTTCTATATATGTATATATGAATGTAGGTTTCTAGAACATTTTCTTAAGGAGAAGGAAATAGTAGCCATTAATACCTATAAATATCTCATTATCCCTTCATTTTGTACATAGTTGTAAATATAATAATATAAGCATATATTTTCAAGCTCTTGTGCTCTTTTTGTATCTTTTAGTTAAGCATATTTTCGTTGGTGTAATTCTTGTCATCTTACCGAGTTTAGCATACAATCAGAAGGCTTACTAGCATCCTTGACATTAGGTGAATCAAGTGTGCTAAGACGCACGTTGGTAAAATTTGCGAGGATAGCAAAACTTAAGTGACAGTTGGTATCAGAGCAGGTTGAGCTCTTTAGGGAAATCTTGCACGAGATTATGGCCAAGGTTGGTGACCAAGCAACCACCATTAAGGCGAGTGAGCAACCCACTTCCGATCCTCCTGTCGTTCCAAAGGAAGGAGGAAAAGAAGGCGAAAAGGATGGTGGAAGGGGCCACAAGGATAAGTCCCGTGATGTTGTTGGTGTGATGGAGGAAAGGCTAGTTAAGGTGGAGACTACCATGTTCGATTGGAGGGATACGATAGATTAGTGTCACGACTCAAAACAGGGGTCATGACCAGCGTTAGAAAATGTAAATTCTTTCGAATTCAAAACCCGTAGCAAACCTTTAAAATAAAGTAAAAGCATGCAATAATAATAAAATAAATAAAAATATCTTGGAATGGAAATTAAAATCTCATAAATAATAATATAACTCATTCACTGGTTTAATAATTCAAACTCATCTCGTATATATATAAAATCTTTTAATACAAATTCTCGTTTCAATTCTTTAAAATACAAATCTCATACATATATAAAATAAACATCTCACAACTTAACTATAACTACTGCAGTGTCTAGAATACAAAATAAAATCAAGTGAGCAGTTTATATAATAAAGCCGGGACAGAAGAAATCTGGCGTAAGGGTCTGTTACTGAGGTCTGAGGATGAAAACTCTCCTGAAAAAAATAATCAACGGAGGGGAGTCAGACCTCACTAAGTGAATTGTTATAATATATATACATGTATAGCTAAATGAAAAATGAACACATTCAATAGTATATATAATAGATATATATACAGACAAATACACACAATGCAATAAAAATCATTTTATATAATATTGAAAATAATAACTGTTTATGAAGGATCAAATAGAACCCTAGATGATCGTAACCTCAAATAGTGTTAGATAACACTCTAGTCATACAAGCTCACTTATTCCAAATAAATTCACTTATTTCATTTGGACAGTAGATTGGCCCCGAGACACTAAGTCAACCGAGCTCCAGCAGTCTGACTGTCAGTGTGATTGGCCCCAAGACATTTGGTCAACCGAGCTCCAACAATCACACTCTCAAATCACATCACACATCAATCAGATCAATCCAATCATGTAATATCCCGTGTTTTTTTTAAAAATATTTTTTACACTGTACCGGGATATACAGTGTCAATAATTTTTATGCATTATACGATATTTTTATGAGTTAATATGTATTTTAAACCTATTTTAATTACTGTGTCTTATATACAGTGTTTTATGTAAAATTTTCCCGGGACTTTCATTTTCGGGGAAATTTCCACGTAAACAATGTATTATTAATTATTTTAAATGTATTTACGGGTTTGCATGAACTCATACATATTTTTAAATTAGTAAATAAAGCCTGTGTGTATATATTTATTTAATTAGGGTTTATTATTACCCTAATATTTTATTATTTATTTATTAATATTTAATTATTTTAATTTATTTTATTTTTTTTCTTTTTTTCTTTTTTCTTTTTCTTTTCCTTTTTCTTTCTTTTTCTTTTTCTTTCTCTTTCCTTTTTCTTTCTTTTTCTTTTTCTTCTTCTTCTTCTTTCTTCTTTCCCGCGGGCGCCGACCACCACCATTTTCTCACCGCCGTTTCTCCCTCCTCCGGCCACCGTTTTCGACACCGCCGGTCTCTATCTTCTCCTTGAGCTCCGGTGAGTGTTATTCTAGCTTTGGTTTGAGCTAAAATGGTCTAGAATTGCTTAGGTTTCGATTTGAATATTTCGGCCTCTTTGAGTTTTCGATTTTTTTGAGCTTCGATTTGGATGATTCATGGAAACTTCCTTCACAAATGTTGTTCCTGGTAGCTTAATATTCATGTATGAATTTTTACAGAATTTTTGGAGATTGTTTGGATTTTTGGGTATTTTTGAATATTTTAATATTATTTTCTAATTTTCGGAAATTAATTATTTAAATTATGAAATTTGAGTTTATGGTTGAATTAGGTGTTGAAATGAATTATAGTAATTTATTTGGAATTTTTATGAATTTCTAAGTATTTATTTTTAATTATTGAAGTTTATGTGATTTTGTAAAATTAGGTTAATTGTGTTTTAAATTGAATTTAATTGGTTAATTGAGTTTAATTATTGATATTATTGATAAATATGTTGAGAAAATTAATTTTGGATAATTGTATGATTTTTGGTGAATTTTTGAAGTAATTTAGGTATATATATATATATAGGGGTATTTTGGTAATTTTACCCTAAATTGTCTAAAAATGTAATTTAATTGGTTTTAATATTTATTTAAGGTATAAAAATGATTTCTACAAAATATTTAGTATTTTTAACTAATTAAAACTATTTTCCGGGAATTATTTTCAATTATATATATAATATACGGTTTTTCTAATAAAATGACTTTTAATCGATTTTTACAGTGTTTCAAGATTTATTATGTAATTTCTATGTATGAAATGTATTTTTATGATTTAAGGATATTTTTGGTATATTTGAATATATATTCTGTGTTTGTGGACCCCGGTCGACAGATTGTAGTCTGGAGTCCGACCGAGGGGTTGTGATTGATTGTGGTGTTTATTTTTGAAGTGTATTTTCTTTGCAGGGTTGGCTCTACTCTTTTGAGTAGAGAGATGTCCGTTTTACAGGGGAGGTTCTGTCGAATTTCCGGTAGAATTCTCGTAAAACGTGATATCCAGTCGAACCCTAATTCTGTTTCTGTATTTGAATACTCTAGATTTAATTCTAGGATTTCTGTTAGGGTTATTCTGATGTCGATTAATTATTTCTTGTTTAGTTGCGCCGAGACCGAGGGCTAGTGGACCAGGCCCGTCGGACCTGTCTCGTGGAGCGCATTAGGTGAGTTACTATATTATATATATATGCTTAGGATGCATGATTTAGAAAATGCATGTTTTATTTTGACTGAATATGCATAAATAATATGATTTATATTCAAGTATATTTTTGGTATATTTTTGGTATATAATAAATTATATACATGTTTTGTTAATAAAATATATTTAAAATGTTTTTAAATATATTTTTAGTCTAATTCATGATTTGATTGGATTTATTTGACATATATATACTCAAAATATACCTGGTTTATGTTTGGTATATTTTCGGTATATATATGGTTTATATTGTTGATTTATTTAAATTCATGCATCATGTATTTGTGAATGAATGTTTTATTATTTATTAATGAAGGATATCAATAGAACGTGCTACCTAGTGGGCAGCACTAGGACCGAGTACGTACCGGTACGCCTATAGTATTTAGGCTTTATTACTGACTATTTGTGGATATCGATTTGATTATGATTATTGATATATGTGAGATGTGGTTTGGGTGTGATTGCTGGAGCTCGGTTGACCAAGTGTCTCGGGGCCAATCACACTGGCAGTCAGACTGCTGGAGCTCGGTTGACTTAGTGTCTCGGGGCCAGTCTACTGTCCATATGGATTAAGTGGATATATTTGGAATCAGTGAGCCTGCATGGCTAGAGTGTTGTTTAACACTATTTTCTGAGGTTGCGATATTCTAGGGTTCTATATGATCCTTCATAAACTGGGATTTTTCAGTAAAATATATAAAATGATTTTTCTACATCTGTATGAATTTGCCTGTATATATACATATTACTCATATACTGTTGGCTGTATGCATTATCACTTAGAGTGTATGTATATATATTATAGTAATTCACTCAGTGAGGTCTGACTCCCCTCCGTTGACTATTTTTCAGGAGAGTCAACTTCCTCAGACCTCAGTAGCAGGTCAATACGTCGGATTTCTTCCGCCCCGGCTTCTTTATGTAAATTGTCTACTTGAGTCTTATTTATTTTATCTAGACACTGCAGTAGTTGTAAATTAAAGTATTGGATTTCGTGTATTTTGTTTTAAAGGAGATATATTATGTTAAAACTGGATTGTATTAAAGAGATTCTATGTATGGGATGAGATTTTTATTTTTATCCAGTTGATATGGATAATATTATGATATTATGATTTTTATTTTCCGCTGCATATTATATTGTTACTGTTATGATGGCATGATTTATTTATTTTTAGGCTTGCTACGGGTTCCGGATTCGAAAGAATTCCCGTTCCCTAGCGCCGGTCATGGCCCCTATTTTGGGTCGTGACAAATCAGAATCCATAAATAGGTAAATAATTTAACCTAAATTCTATCGTCGTACCAGTACGTACTCAGTCTTAATACTGCCCACTAGATAGCACGTTCTATTGATATCCTTCATTTAAAATAAATCCATTCATCCATGAAATAAATGATGCATGACTTTAAGTAAAATAACAATATAAACCATATATATATACTAGAAATATACCAAAAATAAACCAAGTATATTTCGAGTATATATATGTCAAATAAATTCAATTTAATTATAAAATAAACCAGAAATAAACTATATATATATACTTAAAAACATTTTAAGTATAATTCAATAATAAAACATGCATTTAATTTAAAATATACCAAAATATACCTAAGCAATTATTAAACCATTTATGCATATTTCATAAAATTTAAACATACATTTCTAAAACATGCATTCCTAAAACACATATATATAAAATAACAACTCACAGTTGTACGCTCCTCGAGACGGATCTGAAAGGCCTGGTCTATTAGGCCTCGGTCTTGGCACAACAAACAAATAAACGACAACATGAAATCAGAATAAATCTAACAAAATTCTAGAGACTCGATCTAAAACACTAGACACAAATTAGAAATAGGGATTCGATAGGATGTCACGTTTTACGAGAATTATACCGAAAATTCGGCAAAACCTCTCTTGTAAAATGGACATCTCTCTACTCAGAAAGTAGAGTCGGTCCTGCAATAAAACACACTTCGGGTATACACAGTCACATAACCCCTCGGTCGGACTCCCAAACTACAATTTTACCGACCAAGGTTCACAATTCACAAGATAAACACAGAATACATTTAAATTCCAAAAATACTAAAAATACCCTTTATATGTCAAAGTATAGAGATTTAGATATTTAAAACACTGAAAATAATTATTTCACCGATAATTACAATAAAACCCTAATTTTAATAAAATATTATTAAAAATCCATAATTCTTGATAAATTCATAAATTTTAACCGAAATTCATTTTATAAATCCAAATTACATAATTAGCCCTAAAACACATTAAAAATAATTAAAAACTCATTTATTTACAAAAATAGTATATTATTTATAATTTGAAAATAATTTTCGAAAAATAGTTTTAATTAGTTAAAAATGCTAAATAATTTGTAAAAATCATTTTTATACCTCAAATAATTATTAAAACCAATTTAACTTAATTTTTCAACCAATTTATTACCAAATTACTAAAATACCCTTAGTTATATATAAATTCACATAATATACAATAATTATTCAAAAATTCACTAAAAATTATACAATTGCTCAAAAATTAATTTCTCAACATATAATTCAATAAAATCAATAATTATACTCAATTAACCCATTAATTTTTAAAAAAATACTTATTTAACCTAATTTTCTAAAAATCACCTAAACTAAATAAATTCATAATAATTATATAAAAATTACAAATTAAATTCTAAAATTCATTTTAACCCTTATAAACACCATAAATCACAATTTCACAAATTATTTAATTAATTTACGAAAATTAGAAAATATTAATAAAATAATAAAAAATTCACAAAAATCAAAATAATTTCCAAAAATTCCACAAAAATTACATGATGTAGATTTGAGCTACTAGGAACAATCTTTGTGAAGGAACTAAGCTTGAATCATTAGAATCGAAGTTCAAAAAAATCAAGAACTCAAAATGGCCGAAAATAAAAATTGATCACCAAAGAAAATCTAGACCAAATCAAGTGAAACCAAGCTTAAAAATGCACTCACAGGAGCTCAAGGAAGAGATAAAGATTGGCGGCGTCCAATTTGGTGGCCGGAATCACGGTGAACGGAGATGAGCTCGAGTTTCGATTTCTCAGGTTGAAAATGACCAAAACTCGTAGGAAATGGAAGCAATAGGCAGCAGAGGAAGCTAGAGAGGGTGGTGGCACGCCGAACGACACATTGACGGTGAGGGAAGAGGTTGCAGTGGCAGGGAATGGGGGTGGGGATGCGTCAGGAGCTAGGGGAAGAAGAATGGCATCAAATGTAAATAAATCAAACTTAATATATATATATATATATATAACTTTATTAACTTATATTATAATATATTAATATTATATTCACAAAATCCCTACACCACATGTCTAAAAAAAATAACAATATCTATATACATATACATATATATATAACACATATCAATTTAATAAAACTATATAATATATACTTAATTAAAAAATAACCCTAAAATGCTAAATATGTATATATATGCATGTATATGTATATATATTAATATGATAATTAAAATCGTACATGGACTCATGCAATTACGTAAAACGGACTAACATAAATAATAAATATTTATTTAGGTTTTAATTTTTCCAAAAATAAAATTTTTGGAAAAATTTTACGTAAGAAATTTAAAATAACTAAAAATAACTTAATAATTAACAAACTAATTAAATAATCAAATATATTTATCAAAATTATTAACACTGCATATCCCGATGCAGTTTAAAATTATTTAAAATCTCGGGATATTACAATAAGTGTCACGTGAGTTTTGCTATTCTCGCAAACTTTGCCCACGTGCGGCCTAGCACACTTGATTCACCTAATGTCAAGGATGCTAATAAGCCTTCTAATCGTATGCCAAACTCGGCAAGATGGTAAGAATTACGCCAACAAAATTATGCTTAAGTAAATGGCACAAAGAGAGCACAAGAGCTTGGAAATGTATGCTTATATTATTATGTTCACAACTATGTACAAAATGAGGGGATGAGGAGGTATTTATAGACATGAGTGGCTACTATTCCCATCTCCTCAAGTGAATGTTCTAGAAAGCCACATACATACATATATGTGTGGAAGAATCTATACTAGTCCATATACTACTAAATATGCCTAGCATATACAAGAGATTTCTACAATGTTCAAGAGTGTTCTAGAGAATTCTACACATCTCTAGCACTCTTGGTCAAAAATTTTTAGACTGGAGCTCCATAGCGTGACATTCTCCCCCACTTAATCAGGCAACGCCCCCGTTGCCTTCTCCTCATAAGCCTTGATTTGTTCTTCAAATTGCCACAAGTCTCGAATAGGTTCCCAACTAGCTTCACTTTTCGGAAGTCCCTTCCACTTGACAAGGAACTCGGTCATTGGGGGTTGGTTTGATTGTGGCACCCTTCGATGGGAGATAATGTATTCCACCTCTTTGTCATACTGAGCTCTCACATTTAATGGAGCTCTTTTGGATTTTCCTTTGATCGGATCATCCAGATCCTCCTAATAAGGCTTTAACATGCTTACATGAAAGATGAGGGGTGGATCTTTATGCCTTGGGGAAGCTCCACCTTATAAGCTACCTTTCCCACTTGTTTGACGATGGGAAAGGGTCCCTCATATCTTTTCTTGAGGCCCCAATGAAGTCCATCGGCTTTACCATGCAAGTATAACTTAACGAGCACTTTATCGCCTTCTTTGAACTCCATGTGCCTTCTCTTCTTGTCCACCCACTTCTTCATTCTTTTAGATGCCTTCTCTAGGTAGGATCGAGCAACATCATTTTGCTCCCTCCATTCTTTTACAAGTTTAAAAGCAGGTGGACTTCGACTCGACCAACCATGGCAAGAGAGCTTGGAGCATAAAGTTGTTGGCCCATAATAATTTCAAAAAGACTCTTGCCCATGGATTCACTCCTTTGTAAGTTATATAAGAATTGGGCAACATCAAGCAACTTAGCCCAATTTTGTTAGTTGGCACTCACGTAGTGCCTTAAGTATAACTCCAAGAGAGCATTATCCTCTCGGTTTGCCTATCAATTTAGGGGTGTAAGCTCATAGAAAATTTAAGGTCGGTGTCTAATAGCTTGAACAACTCAATCCAAAATCGACCAGTGAAGCGAGTATCTTTATCGCTTACTATCGATCTCGGCACACCCCAATACTTCACCACATGCTTCATGAAAAGATGGGTGGCTTCTTCGGTGGTGATGAGCTTTGGTGTGAGAATGAAGATGCCATACTTCAAAAAATGATCCACCACCACAAAGATCCATGCACACCCTTCGGACATAGGAAGCCCCACTATAAAATCCATGGAAATACTCTCTCATAGTCTCATGGGAATGGAAAGTGGCTCTAGCAAACCACTTGGGGCTTGTTACACCATCTTGTCTTGTTTGCACACAAGACAAGTTCTTACGTAGGCCTCTACATCTTCCCACATGCGAGGCCAATAGTACGCATTCTCCACAAGTGCCATAGTACATTGTATGCCTAGATGACCCACCCACTTGCTATCATGGCACTCCTTGATAATTTCCTTCCTAAGGTTATCATGGAGCAGCAAATATAATCTCCTCCTTTTTGTGTAAAGTAAGTCCCCTTTAAGCCAAAAACTTCGAGTTTTTCCTTCTTGTATAAAAGCCATGAAGTTCTTAGCCATAGAATCATGCTTTAGCCCTTCCTTGATGCATTCCATTAAGTTGCACATAGGGTGACTTATATCAGCAAGCCCCCCCTTTCTACTTAATGCATTGGCAACAAGGTTTGCTTTGCCCGGCTTATACTCCATGACATAGTCGGACTCCGCAAGGAAGTCTTTCCACCTAGCTTGCTTTGGTGTGAGCTTCTTTTGTGTTTGAAAATAACTAGTGGCAACGTTTTCGGTCTTGACAACAAACTTGCTCCCAAGCAAGTAGTGCCTCCACGTATGTAAGCAATGCATTATGATGGTCATCTCCTTTTCTTGCACCATGTATCTCTTTTTGGCATTGTTGAGCTTTTTACTCTCGAAGGCTATTGGATGCCCCTCGTGCATAAGCACTGGCAAAGTCGGAAGCATCAGTGTGGATCTCAAATGACTTGGTGTGATCGGGAAGTGCTAATACCGGCTCCTCCATAATAGCCTTCTTCAATTCATCAAAGGCTTGTTGGCACTTTGTAAACCAATCCCACACACGCTCCTTCTTCAACAAGTCCGTCAAAGGAGCGGCTATAGATGAGTAGCCCTTTATGAACCTTCAATAATAGTTCACCAATCTAAGGAAAGATCTCAACTCGGTCACCTTGGTTGGTGGCTCCCATTCTTGGCTGGCCTTCACCTTTGAACCATCCATTTTTAACTTTCCATCACCAATAATATGCCCAAGGAACGCCACCTCTCGTTGAGCAAAGGAGCATTTCTCCTTCTTGACATAGAGCTCATTATCTCATAAGGCCTTGAGCACTTGCCTTAGATGCTCCACATGCTCCTCCAAATTGTTGTTATACACAATAATATCGTCAAGATAGACAATAATAAAAAAATTAAGGTAAGGAGCAAGTACCTTATTCATAAGAGTGCTAAATGTGGCCGGCGCATTTGTGAGGTCAAAGGGCATGACAAGGAATTCGTAGGATCCATATCTCGTTACGCATGCCATCTTTAGCTCATGTCCCTTGGAGATGCACACTTGATAGTACCCAAACCTTAAATCCAACTTAGTAAACCACTTAACACCACTAAGTTGATCAAAGATTTCAGAAATGTGAGGAATGGGGTACTTATTCTTTACGGTGATCTTATTTAGTGCACGATAGTCAATGCACAACCAAAGGGAACCGTCATGTTTCTTTTGGAACAAGACCAGCGCACTATATGGGGCTTTAGATGGTCTAATGTAACTCGCATCAAGAAGCTCCTTAAGTTGTCTCTTTAGTTCCTCAAACTCCAGAGGTGCCATATGATAGGGTGCAAAGGCAGGTGTCTTGGCTCCTTCTTCTAACTCGATCTCATAGTCCACTTCTCGTCAAGGAGGAAGCTTCTTTGGTAACTGTGGTGGCATAACATCCTTAAACTCTTTAAGCATGCCTTGGATAGGGTTTGGAAGTTTAGCACCATCGTTGTTGGGACCTTCTTCCACCTTAAGGGTTGCGAGGAAAGTTGGCTCTTTCCTTTTCACACCCTTGGAGATTTGTGTGGCCGATACTATTATGTCTTGGCTTAGCTCCCTCTTTATCGGCACCATGTAAGGTTGGCCACTCTCTATAATACACATGGTGTTGGTATATGGAACCAAGAAAGCCCTCACCATGTCGAGGAAGTCCATGCCAAGATAGAAACGTTGATCATTAATAGGAGCAATGGTGATATCGACTTTACCTTGCCATTGGCCTATACGAATGTCGGTCCCTCTCACCATGCCAATGATGGGTAGCCTTTTAGCATTCATGCCCTTGATATAGCCCCTCTCATTCTCATAAGGTAACCCTATAGAATCGGCCACCTCCTTTGACATGTACACCATGTCGGCACTGGTGTCCACCATGGCTTGCACACTTGTGCCATCGATTTAAGTCTCCACGTACATTCGACCATGAGGCTTTTGCTCCACTTTGGCTTGAATGACATTAAGGAGTCGAAGGGATGCAATTCTTCACTCTTCTTCTCTCTTCTCCTCTTCAGTACTTACTAATGCTCTAAGCTTCCCACGCTTTGGACATTCGTAGGCACGATAAGGTCCATCGCAAATAAAGCAAGTGAGGGTTTTCAAAGGAGAACCACCCTTTTCATCCTTCTTCCACTTGCCCTTCTCTTTATATGAAGCCTTGCCTTCCTTAGGGAATTTCTACCTATCTCCCCCACCTTTGCCACTTCTCTCGGGTTTCTTCCATTTTGAGAGTCCTTCTTCTTTAACTCAATCAAGGACTCGACGGTCGCCATCGCAGTGGTGAGGTCTTGCACACCTCGCCTCTCTAGCTCCAATTGAGCCCATTGAGACAAGCCATCGATGAAAGCATGGAATGCCTCTTTTTCTCCCAAGTTGGGGATCTCCAACATCAATTTGGAAAATTCCTTCACATACTCCCGAATGTAGCCATCTCTATAATGGAGTCGTTGAAGCTTAGACCTTGCCTCCTTCTCAGCATTGTCGGGATAGAACTGCTTCTTCAGCTCTCACATAAACTCGTCCCATATATTAATGGTGCAAAGGCCCCTTCTCACATCTTCGTACCTACGTCTCCACCATATGGTAGCGACGTCACTTAAGTAGAGAGATACAAACTTTACCTTAGTAGCTTCATTCGCAATGCCTATGGCATCGAAGTATCTCTCCAAGTTCCACAAGAAGTTATTGATCTCCCTCGTATTTCTAGCCCCACTATAGGCCTTTGGTTTAGGAGCATCGACTTTGTGCACCATTATGACTTGCGCTCCCCTACCACTTACCAACGCAACCTTACATAAGTTAAGCTCCACCTCGAGTTTCTCGATCTTCTCCATTCATTGGACAAGCAACTTCTTTAGATCCTTATTATCCCTTGACACATTATCGACAAGAACATTTAAGGCACCTTGCATCTCCCCATGAAGCTCTCCCTCATCCTCCTTTGACTCTAGCTTCTCGATGCGACGGTCCATGTCTTCGAACTTATCAATCATATCCCTCCAGTCGGACATGGTAGTCTCCACCTTGACTAGCCTTTCCTCTATCGTGCCAACAACATCACGAGACTTGTCCTTGCGGCCCCTTCCACCATCCTTTTCACCTTCTTTTCCTCCTTCCTTTGGAATGACAGGAGGGGTGGAAGTGGATTGCTCACTCACCTTAGTAGCGATTGCTTGATCACTAACCTTGGCCATAACCTCGTGCAAGATTTCCCTAAAGAGCTCAACCCGCTCTGATACCAACTGTCACGTGAGTTTTGGTATCCTCACAAACTTTTCCCATGTGCGGCCTAGCACACTTGATTCACCCAATGTCAAGGATGCTAGTAAGCCTTCTAATCGTATGCCAAACTTGGCAAAATGGCAAGAATTGTGCCAACGAAAGTATGCTTAAGTAAAAGGCACAAAGAGAGCACAAGAGCTTGGAAATTTATGCTTATATTATTATGTTCACAACTATGTACAAAATAAGGGGATGAGGAGGTATTTATAGGCATGGGTGGCTACTATTCCCACCTCTTTAAGGGAATGTTCTAGAAACCCACATACATACATACATACATGTGTCGAAGATTCTAGACTAGTCCACATACTACTAGATATGCCTAGCATATACAAGAGATTTCTACAATGTTCAAGAGTTTTCTAAAGAATTCTACACATCTCTAGCACTCTCAGTTAAAAATTTTTAGACTGGAGCTCCGTGGCATGACATAAGGTTGAAGACATGGACTGATGCATCAAGAAGCTAGAGTCCAGGGAGGACGAGGGAGAGCTTCGTGGGGAGATGCAAGGTGTCTTAAATGTTCTTGCCAACAATGTGTCGAGGGATAATGAGGCTCTAAAGAAGTTGCTTGTCCAATGTATGGAGAAGATCGAAAAGCTCGAGGTGGAGCTTAACCTGTGCAAGGCTGCAATGGCAAGTGGTGGGGGAGCGCAAGTCACAATGGTGCACAAGGTCGATGCTTTTAAACTAAAGGCCTATAGTGGGGCTAGGAATACGAGGGAGATCGACAACTTCTTATGGAACTTGGAGAGATACTTCGATGTCATGGGCATTGTGGATGAAGCTACCAAGGTAAAGTCTGTATCTCTCTATCTAAGTGATGTCGCTATCGTACGGTGGAGATATAGGTATGAAGATGTGAGAAGGGGCCTTTGCACCATTAATACATGGGATGAGTTTGTGCGGGAGCTAAAGAAGCAATTCTATCCCGATAATGCCGAGAAGAAGGCAAGGTCTAAGCTTTGACGACTCCAACATAAAGATTGCTACATTTAGGAGTATGTGAAGGAATTTTCCAAATTGATGTTGGAGATCCCCGAATTGGGAGAAAAAGAGGCATTCCATGCTTTCATTGATGGTTTGTCTTTATGGGCTCAATTGGATCTAGAGAGGCGAGGTGTGCAAGACCTCACCACCACGATGGCGATTGCTGAGTCCTTGATTGAGTTGAAGAAGAAGGACTCCTATAAGCCAAAATGGAAGAAGCCAGAGAGAAGTGGCAAAGGTAGGGGAGATAGGGAGAAATTCCCCAAGGAAGGCAAGGCTTCGTATAAAGAGAAGGGCAAGTGGAAGAAGGATGAGAAGGGTGGTTCTCCTCCGAAAACCCTCGCTTGCTTTATTTGCGATGGACCTCATCGTGCCTACGAATGTCCAACGTGTGGGAAGCTTGGAGCATTAGTAAGCACCGAAGAGGAAAAGCAAGAGGAAGAGTGAAGAATTGCATCCCTTCGACTCCTTAATGCCATTCAAGCCAAAGTGGAGCAAAAGCCACATAGTCGAATGTACGTGGAGACTCAAATTGGTGGCACAAGTGTGCAAGTCATGGTAGACACCGGTGTCGACATGGTGTACATGTCAAATCAGGTGGCTAATTCTATAGGGCTACCTTATGAGTAGGAGAGGGGCTACATCAAGGGCGTAAATGCTAAAAGGCTACCCATCATTGGCATGGCGAGAGGGACCAACATTCGTATAGGCCAATGGCAAGGTAAAGTCGATATCACCATAGCTCTTATTGACGATCAACGTTTCTATCTTGGCATAGAATTCCTCAACATGGTGAAGGCTTCTTGGTTCCATATACCAACACCATGTGCATTATAGAGAGTGGCCAACCTTGCATGGTGTCAATAAAGAGGGAGTTAAGCCAAGACATGATGGTATCGGCCATACAAATCTCTAAGGGTGTAAAAAGGAAGGAGCCAACCTTTCTCACAACCCTTAAGGTGGAAGAAGGTCCTAATGACAATGGTGCTAAACTTCCAAACCTTATACAAGGTGTGCTTAAAGAGTTTAAGGATGTTATGCCACCACAGTTGCCAAAGAAGCTTCCTCCTTAAAGAGAAGTGGACTATGAGATCGAGTTAGAAGAAGGAGCCAAGCCACTTGCCTTTGCACCCTATCATATGGCACCTCCAGAGTTAGAGAAACTAAAAAGACAACTTAAGGAGCTTCTTGATGCAGGCTACATTAGGCCATCTAAAGCCCTATATAGTGCGCTAGTCTTGTTCTAAAAGAAACATGACGGTTCCCTTCAGTTGTGCATTGACTATCGTGCACCAAACAAGATCACCGTAAAAAATAAGTACCCTATTCCTCACATTACCAACATATTTGATAAACTTGGTGGTGCTAAGTGGTTTACCAAGTTGGATCTAAGGTCTGGGTACTATCAAGTGTGCATCTCTGAGGGACATGAGCCAAAGATGACATGCGTAACGAGATATGGATCCTACGAATTCCTTATCATGCCCTTTGGCCTCACAAATGCATTGGCCACATTTTGCACTCTTATGAATAAGGTACTTGCTCCTTACCTTGATCATTTTGTTGTTATCTATCTTGACGATATTATTGTGTATAGCAATACCTTGGAGGAGCATGTGGAGCATCTAAGGCAAGTGTTCAAGGCCTTACAAGATAATGAGCTCTACGTCAAGAAGGAGAACTGCTCCTTTGCCCAATGAGAGGTGGCGTTCCTTGGGCATATCATTGGCAATGGAAAGTTAAAAATGGATGGTTCAAAGGTGAAGGCCCTCCAAGAATGGGAGCCACCAACCATGTTGAGATCTTTCCTTGGATTGGTGAACTATTATCGAAGGTTCATAAAAGGGCTACTCACCTATAGCTGCTCCTTTAATGGTCTTGTTGAAGAAGGGGCGTGTGTGGGATTGGTCTATGAAGTACCAACAAGCCTTTGATGAGTTGAAGAAGGCTATTATGGAAGAACTGATGTTAGCAATTCCCGACCACACCAAGACATTCGAGATCCACACCGATGCTTCCGAATTTTCTATTGGTGGAGTGCTTATACAAAAGGGGCATCCGATAGCCTTCGAGAGTAGGAAGCTCAATGATGCCCAAAGGAGGTACACAGTGCAAGAGAAGGAGATGACCGCCGTAGTGCATTGCTTGAATACGTGGAGGCACTACTTGCTTGGGAGCAAGTTTGTTGTTAAGACCAACAATGTTGCCACTAGCTACTTTCAAACGCAAAAGAAGCTCATGCCAAAGCAAGCTAGGTGGCAAAACTTCCTTACGGAGTTCAATTATGTCATGGAGTATAAACCGAGCAAAGCAAACCTTATTGCCGATGCACTAAGTAGAAAGGGGGAGCTTACCGATATAAGTCACCCCATGTGCAACTTGGTAGAACGCATTAAGGAAGGGTTAAAGCATGATTCTATGGCCAAGAACTTTATGGCTCTTGTATGAGAAGGCAAGACTCGAAGATTTTGGCTTGAAGGGGACTTACTTTACACAAAAAGGAGGAGATTATATATGCGGCTCCATGATAATCTTAGGAAGGAAATTATCAAGGAGTGCCATGATAGCAAGTGGGCGGGTCATCCAGGCATTCAACGTAATATGGCACTTGTGGAGAATTCCTACTATTGGCCTCGCGTAAGGGAAGATGTGGAGGCCCACGTTAGAACTTGTCTTATATACCAACAAGACAAGATGGAGCAACAAGCCCTAAGTGGTTTGCTAGAGCCACTTTCCATTCCCACGAGACCACGGGAGAGTATTTCCATGGATTTTATAGAGGGGCTTCCTATGTCCAAAGGATGTGCATGGATCATTTTTCAAAGTATAGCATCTTCATTCCCACACCAAAGTCCATCACCGCCGAAGAAGCCGCCCATCTTTTCATGAAGCACGTGGTGAAGTATTGGGGTGTGCCGAGATCGATAGTAAGCGATAGAGATGCTCGCTTCACGGGTCGGTTTTGGATGGAGTTGTTCAAACCATTAGGCACCAACCTCAAGTTCTCTATGAGCTTGCACCCTCAAATCGATGGGCAAACTAAGAGGATTAATGCTCTCTTGGAGCTATATTTAAGGCACTACGTGAGTGCCAACCAACGAAATTGGGCTAAGTTGCTTAATGTTGCCCAATTCTCATATAACTTACAAAGGAGTGAATTCATGGGTAAGAGTCCTTTTGAAATCTTCATGGACCAACAACCTTACACTCCAAGCTCTCTTGCCATGGATTGGTCGAGTCGAAGTCCACTCATTTTCAAACTTGTACAAGAATGGAGGGAGCAAAATGATGTTGGATCCTACCTAAAGAAGGTGTCCAAAAGAATGAAGAAGTGGGCAGACAAGAAGAGAAGGCACATGGAGTTCAAAGAAGGCAAAAAAGTGCTTGTTAAGCTATACTTGCATGGTAAAGCCGACGGAGTTCATTGGGGCCTCAAGAGAAGATATGAGGGACCCTTTCCCATTGTCAAACATGTGGGAAAGGTAGCTTATAAGGTGGAGCTTCCCTAAGGCATCAAGATCCACCCCGTCTTTCATGTGAGCATGCTTAAGCCTTATTGGGAGGATCTTCATGATCCGAGTAGAGGAAAATCCAAAAGAGCTTCATTAAACGTGAGAGCTCAATATGATAAAGAGGTGGAATACATTATCTCCCATCGAAGGGTGCCACAATCAAACTAACCCCCAACAACCGAGTTCCTTGTCAAGTGGAAAGGACTTCTCGAAAGTGAAGCTAGTTGGGAACCTATTCGAGACTTATGGCAATTTGAAGAACAAATTAAAACTTACAAGGAGAAGGCAACAGGGGCGTTGCCTGATTAGGTGGGGGAGAATGTCATGCCACAGAGCTCTAGTCCAAAATTTTTTAACCAAGAGTGCTTGAGTTATGTAGAATTCTCTAGAACACTCTTGAACATTGTAGAGATTTCTTGTATATGCTAGGCATATCTAGTAGTATGTGGACTAGTCTAGAATCTTCCACACATGTATGTATGTATGTGGGTTTCTAGAACATTCCTTTGAGGAGGTGGGAATAGTAGCCACCTATGCCTATAAATACCTCATCATCCCCTTATTTTGTATATAGTTGTGAATATAATAATATAAGCATACATTTCTAAGCTCTTGTGCTCTCTTTTTGCCTTTTACTTAAGCATACTTTCATTGGCGTAATTCTTGCCATCTTGCTGAGTTTGGCATATGATTAGAAGGCTTACTAGCATCCTTGACATTAAGTGAATCAAGTGTGCTAGGCCACACATGGGCAAAGTTTGTAAGGATAGCAAAACTCACGTGACACAAGTCCAATCTTAATGGCTCAAATGGAGAAATCAATGCTTATAATGGATGCTTTATTAAGCTTTGGCAGTAAGCCCACATATATAGGAAAAGAGGACCTTCTATCAGAAGAGCTAGGAAATTTAAACTGAAGAATTTAGCCAGGTCACTAGGAAGGGCAAGCAGTGCTAAACCCGCTTGTCTTATCCCCCCCCCCCCCCCCCCGGGGTGCTAAAGAGAGCCAAAACTCTGCTTGAGCCATGGGTGGCTCTAGGAGTCACTAATGTTACTTTTATAAGAGTATTCTAATAATTTTAGTGACTCTTTATTATTTTTGTTGATGCCTAGTCGGCTTTAGCTTGTATAGCTTTTATTTGCTATTTTATTATTTGAGGTTTCCTTTTGGCTTAATTGTGGTTGCTAACATAAGTAGCCCCTCCTTAAGATGTCCTATTTTCATCCTGTTGATTTTGTTCTATGCTCTTCCTTTGGGTGAGCAATTATTTCCCTTTCCTTAGTCTTATATAGTTTCTATGGAATCTTTCTTATTCTAAAAAAAAAAAAATACCATACTACTTTATTAGAAGTAAGTAGACATTTATAAAAACTCACACACACTCAAGTAAAGAAGAAAATGATCTTATATAAATAAATTCTTCATTATTGCTATATATCAAAATGAGTTCATTTACGCGATATTTATAATATA
The DNA here is from genome assembly GCA_947683625.1 of Mallotus nudiflorus. Classification (NCBI taxonomy): domain Eukaryota; kingdom Viridiplantae; phylum Streptophyta; class Magnoliopsida; order Malpighiales; family Euphorbiaceae; genus Mallotus; species Mallotus nudiflorus. The sequence continues at coordinate 3,441,925 of CANTUR010000002.1, forward strand.
CTTAATTTTAAAATAACTTATTAAAATAGTTAATTGATTTTTCACCATAAACTTAAAAATAATTTCTATCTTTTAAATTTTAACATATACTAAATATATGAGCTTATAGTTTTTTCAACTTATAATTATTAATTTCAAGTTTAATATCTAACACCCCCTATAAACTTGAACTTTTCACAACTCCAAACTTTAATGTCAATTATTGAAAATTATCATACTTCAATGACTTTGTGAAAATATTAACAATTTGATAATATGTTTTTACATATTCCAATTCAACTTCCTTTTAACAATGCATTCTCGGATGAATTGATACCTAGTATCAAAGTTTTTACTTCAATCATGGAATACTGGGTTCTTTAATAGAGTTTGAGTAGACTTATTATCAATCATAGTTTTGATAACTTCCTTTTGCTCCAAATGAAGTTCTTTCAATAGTCTGTGTAACCAAATAGCATAGCAAATACAAGATGTAGCTATAATATATTCTACTTCACAAAAAGAAAGTCTGATAATCGACTACTTCTTTGAACACCAAGAAATTGCATTATTTCCCAACAAAATGAAAAAACCAATAGTACTTTTTTTGTCATTAATATCTTCAGTAAAATTGCTATCATAATAACCTAACAACTTGAAATCAGTAGATGATGAATCAAAAATTCTATAGTCAAGTGTACCTTTAAGGTAATGCAAAATCCTTTTAGCCACTTTGGCGCACATGCGCACATACGTGCATGTGCGTGCATGTACGTGCATGTACGTGTATGCGCGTATGAGATATTATGGATTTCTTTGTATAACGACTCACTAATCCTACTAAAAATAGGATTTCTTATCTCGTGCAAGTCATATATCTTAAACTTTCACAAAGCTTTTAAATAAAATGGGATTCACCTTTTCTATGCCTTCAACTATTTTCAATAGCTTTGCTCTGGTTTTCATGAGGATGCTAATTAGCTTATATTATGACATATTGAACTTCTTAAGTACCTCTTTTACATAGCTTTCTTGTGAGATGAAAAATTTATCTTCCATATGCTTTACTTCCATTCCTAACTAATAAGACATAAGCCCCATATCAATCATTTCAAATTCTTATGATGCTACCTTCTTAAAATCATTAAAAATTCTTGAATTATTGCATGTGAATTTGAGATCATCTATATAAATACAAACAAACAGAAGATCTCCTTTCTTTTACTTCATACAAAGAGCATACTCATGAATGCATCTTCGAAAACCATTCTCTTGGAAATACTATTTGATTTGATTATTCCAAGCCCTTAGTGCTTGTTTAAGCTCATATAATACCTTATTAAGTTTTAGCACCTTATATTATCTTTAACAACATATCCTCCAAGTTGTTGAACATATAATTCCTCCTAAAGATACTCATTCAGAAAGGCAAATTTTACATATAACTGATGGATTTTCTAATGATTTTGGGCAGCAAGTAAAATTAAGAGTCTAATAGTTTTTTTTCACAAGCTACAGGAGCAAACACCTCTTCATAGTCAATACCATATCTTTTCCTGTAAGCTTTCATAATAAGTTTTTCCTTGTACCTTTCTATTTTACCTTTGACATTCTTATTAGCTTTGTACACCATTTAACTCCAATGGGTTAATGACCACTTGCAAGAGTAACAAGTTTCTAAGTATCATTCTTTTTAATTGAATGAATATCCTTGTCTATAGCTTTAATCCCATTTTCATCTTTGTTTGCTCTTCAAAATTCACAAGTTCAACATTAATAAGGAAACAAAATAAATTTGTATGATTAATCATTTTAATTTTATTATATATGTAGCTAGACTTCGATATCTTCATAGTTTATCACTTGAGCTTGATGATGGTGAAGTTGTTAATGAAGACCCTTGGGATGATAAAGTTGGTGAGGCAAATGGACTAGCCTTAATTTCATGGACAATTGGTTCTTCATTGTCAAATTAGGAAATCATGTGAACTTTCCTTTGTGAATTCCAATTCTACTTGTCACTATGTTTCCATTGCATGGATTATAGAACTTGTATCTTTTTAAGTTTTCATCATAACCAACGAAAATAAACTTCTCACTTCTATAATCCAGTTTGGATATATCTTACTTCGAAACATGCATATAAGCAATGGATTCAAAAACTAATCAATATAATACATTCAGTTTCCATTTACTTCATTCTTCTTGTGGAGTAACATTTTTCAAGCATTTGGTTGGACTTCGATTGGAAAGATATACTGCATAAGCAACTGCTTTAACCCAAAACTCCTTTAGCATATTCTTACATTTTAACATTGGTCTAGCTATATTTAGGATTGTATGACTCTTCCATTTAGCAACTCCATTTTATTGGGTCACCCTGGAACTATTGAAAAATAATGAATTTCATGCAACTCATAAAATTTTTTAAACTCATTAGATGTAAAATCTCCCCCTCTATCAGTCCTTAAAGGTTTAATCTTATACTCATTTTCATTTTCAACGACAACTTTTAAATCTTTTAAAAGTATTAAAAGCCTTAGACTTATTTTTTAAGAAGTAAACCTAAGTTTTTCTACAATAGTTGTTAATAAATAGCACAAAGTAAGAACTTTTTCCTAACGACTTAGGCTGATAGGACCACACTTATTGCATGGATAAGTTAGAGTGGCTTGGTGGCTTTTAAGATTGATCATTTTGAAAAACTCTTTCTTAAATGCTTCCTAAGTAAACATGCTTCACATAGTTGATTAGGGAGATCAATTATTCGAATTCCCTTTAAACATGCAAAGCTTTTAAACTTTTAAAATTTAGGTGACAAAATCTTATGTGCCAAATCCATATGAATCTTCCACACAAGTCTTTAAACAAACAAATTCCATAGTTTATAGTCTAATTTGAACATTCTATTTTTTGTCATGGTAACCTTTATAAGAAGGTCACCATTATGATCCTTCAACCAAAGTGTGCGGCCTTCCATAATAATTTTACAGTTTGTCTCCATAAGTTGCCTAATGTTTAAAAAAAATTTAATTTAGGAATGTAATAAATATCATAAACAACTTTATGACCTTCATCCTTTACTTGAAATAAGACTATTCATTTGCCTTTGAATTATACCTTTTATATTATCACTAAAGCATACATTGGCAATTACCTTAGTCTCAAGATTCACAAAATTCACTTTTACCACCAGTCATATGGTTACTAGCTCTATTATCGATGTACTATACAACTTCTCTCTTATGATTTCTTCTTTTTAAGAAAGAAATAAGGTTTGCTCTTTCACATTCTTCATATGCTCAATAAGATTTGTTTCTTTCTTGATACCTTAAATTTGACACTCCTAAAAGTAATGACCAATCTTGCCATAAGAGTAATACCCTAGTTGAATTTTATCATTTTTTTTCTTTCATTATATCTTCCATAGTTACCTTTTCCTCTTTCTTTTCCATGACTTCCTTGGAAATTTTGATTTCTATTTTCATTTAAGAGTTTTGGTCACTTTTTCCTTTACCATGCACCCACGTCCATGTCGATATCTACTATCTCTTCCACACGGTTGTCCACGACCACCTCTAATAGTTTATTTTTCTTTAGATTTGATAGATAATTTTGCTAGAAAAACTTGCTCGTAAAACTTACGCATCTCACTTTTACTTGCCCTGATTCATTCTATCCTCATGGGCTCACAATGACCCACTTAATTCATTAATTGTTAAAGTGTCTAAGTCCATAGACTCTTCAATGGCAACCACTACATGATTGAACTTTATTTTAAAAGATTGTAGAATCTTCTCAATCACATCAATGTTTCCTAAGTCTCTTTATTTGATTCACCACTACCAAAACTCTTATGGTATAGTCAATTATGGTTTCACTTTTTTTCATAAAAGTGATTCAAACTCAGTCTTTAGAGTTTAAAGGTGAACCTTCTTTACTTTATCAACTCATAATACAGAGTTTTGAAGAGTCTTCCATGCTTTCTTGGACATGAGATTATTAGTAAATTTCCCAAACATGTCATCATTTAAACCTTGATGAATGATAATAAGTGCATATTGATCTTGCTTTCTCTCATTCTCTAAAGCTTCTCTTTGGACTTGATTTAATCCATCCTCATTTTCAAATTCCTTAACACCTTTTTCAATTACATCTCACAATCCTTAAAAACTAAATAAGGCCTTTATTCTAATTGACTAATTCTCATAATTGGTCTTGTTGAGTTGTGGATATTGGAAGGAAAAAGAGGCTCCTTTTGATGCCATTTGTTTAAAATTTTATGGCTTTAATACCACTTTATTAGAAACTAGTGCACACTTATAAAAACTCACACACACTCAAATAAAAAAGAAGATGAACTTATATAAATGAATTCTTCATCATTGATATATATCAAAATGGGTTCCTTTACACAAGATTTATAATATAATATAGTTTTAAGTTTATAAAATAGCTAATTGATTTTTCATCAAAACTTTGGAAATAATTTTAGTCTTTTAAATTTAATGTATACTAAATATATAAGTTTAAAGTTTTGTCAACTCACAACCATTAATTTCAAGTTTAATATCTAACACCCCCCTATAAACTTGAACTTTTCATAACTCTGATATTTAATCTCAATTACTGAAAATTATCATACTTGCATAGCTTTATGAAACTATTATTAGATGTTTTAGATCAAATGGTATTAGAGCTATAGATCCATAAAAAGGAGAAGGTGGTATATGGTCTTAACTTATAGCTAACATAAAACTTCAAGAGAAGAGTTTATAGGTCCTTTGATGGTACATAGATGGTGAAGGTCCAAAAAAGACAAGATGTCAGGAGAAGACATATAAGGAAAATCTAATCCTAAAGGTGATAAAATTGCCATATTAGATTAACAAGTTCAAAACTTAAGAACAACAATTTCTCAACTCTTTGAAAGTATCAACTTTAAAAAGATCTCACAAGAACCCTCTTCTAAGGAGCCTAACCATAAGCTCAAGAACAAAGTTAATGAAGAGAGTAAGGAGGTAGTTGATATATAATCTGGTGAGAAGGATTGAAAGGTTAAATCAAATTATGAGTTTTCAAACTCTAAAAGAGGGTGGACATGCGTAAGTAGGTTTGGATGTTCCTTTAAATATGAGTTATGAAGACCCTGTTTCACTATTGCCTTTTGAATTCATTCTCATAAAAGATCAACTAGGTATAAAGCAATAAATTCTTCAAAGTAGAAAGAAAATTAAGGTGAAAAAATTTGCTAAAAAGAAAGTGATGGGTAGAGGAAAAAGCTCTCAAGCCAATCTGGATGATTCTCTCGATAGCACATCAACTTAATCTTTTTAGAGCATTGGTGGCTCACCTAAAGCCACCCAAGAGCTATGATGTCATTCGTGTGGAACTGTCTAGGGGTTAAATGAAACTTGATAGTTTGAGTTTTGTAAAATCTATACTTAATGTATCGTCCACATTTTGTATTTTTTATAAAAACAGTGAATCAAAAGGAATGTATGAAAAAACATAAACTAAAGCTAGGTTGGGATCATAGGTTTTATGTTGATCCGCAAGGAAGGTTTAGAGACTTGACACTGTGGTGGAACACGGATATTCATGTTCATATTTTAGCTTCTTCTTATAATTATATACTCTGTTGTTTTAATGATATTATTATAGACTATATTTTATTATTTTATATTATGGTCCTTCTAAGAAAATAGTGATGAATTCTATTTTTTAGTTAAAAATTCAAAACCTCCTAATTCTAATTCTTGTCTTTGTATAGATTTTAATACTATTATTTATAATTTTGATAAAATAGGAGGGTTAAATGCATACCAGTCTTTGAATTTGGGGTTTAGAGACTTTGTTAATAATAATGCGCTAATTGTAGTTTTTAAAGGTGATTGGTTTACTTAGTCTAATAGACAGAGTGGGAATAAAATTATTGCTCAACATCTAGATCAAGCTCATGTTAATTATGAGTGGTTTTCTTATTTTTCAAATGTCATTTTGATTCATGAGAAATGATAGGCTCATATTATAAGCCTATTATATTATGTTTAGATGATAATCTTCATAAAAGGCTTCCTTTGTTTAGGTTTGCAACAATATGGCTTTTATTTAATGATTATTAAAATGCCATAAGAATGGGTTGAAAAAAAGAGGTTTTGGGATTTGACATGTTTCAGGTTCAATGTAAGCTTAGAAGTTGTAAGGAGGTTCTTAAAAAGTGAAGTAGAGATAGAGTTAGAAATTGAGGTGTTAATTAATAAGAGTGTTTAGGATAAATAGTCTATATTATAAGCTTTAAATAAGCAGTTACTTAGATACTATAAAAAAGAAGAGTGCTTTTGGTTTCAAAGATTTACAATTTCTTGGATTAAAGATGGGGATAAAACTCTAAGTTTTTCTATGCTTCTTGTATGCAAAGAAGACATAATAATAAAATTCTCAAGTTAAAAAATGGTGAGGGTAGATGGCTTTTGAATAAAAAAGGAATCAAATCTAAGATTTTAGGCTTTTAAAAATAACTTTTCTATACTTTAAAAACTCATCATTTTGAAATTGTGTTGCAATTTATGCCTCAAATGGTTTTTGATAACATAAATGAAATGTTGCTTACTCCAATTCTAGATGAGGAAATTAGAACTTCTGTGTTTGATTTGGGTGGTTACAAAGCTCTAAGACCTTATAGGTTCCACGAAATTTTTTGTTAAAGTTTTGGCACATTATTTGTAAATCTATTTGTAAGGCAATTAAAAGGTTTTTCCATAATGGTTTTCTATTAAAATAGTGAAATAAGAATTTTATTATTTTGATTCTTAAAGTTATGAACCTTGTTAATATTAAACAATTCAAACCCATCAGTTTATATAATTTTATTTATATAATTATTTCTAAAATTTTAGAGAATAAGCTTAAACCTCATTTATCTAGTTGGGTTCATGAATGTCAAGTTGTTTTTGTTCTAGGGAGACAAATTCATGTTAATGTTCTTTTAGCACATGAGGTCTTCCATGCTCTTAATTCTTTTATGCACAAGAGTAATTACCGTTTTGCTTTTAAATAAGATATATGTAAAGCATATAACCAAGTGGAATGGTTTTTTAGTAATTATTAATTAAGATGGGTTTTCATTCTCATTTTATTAGCTTGATCATCAATGTGTCACAATAGTCTCTTACTTTATCGTAATAAATAGTAGCCCAACTCAGTCTTTTAAACCCTTTAAAAGGTTGAGATAGGGAGATCCATTATCTCTATATTTTTTCATTTTGGTGTCAAATGCTCTTTCCTTTGGCCTTGTCCCAAGCTTGACTTAACAACCTCATATATGGTTTAGAAATCAATAGTAGATGTACTCCTTTAACTCATCTTTTATTTATGGGTGATACCTTAATTTTTTATAAAGCTAATATGGGGGAAATGATCAATATTAGAAATCGTCAAGATATGTATTGTGATGCTATAGGCCGAAGAATCAATAAAGAGAAGTCTTGTATTTATTTAAGGTAAAAGACACCTATAAATATGATACAACAATTGAGCGATGTAATTGGTATAAATCAGTTAAAGTCAGTTGATAAATACCTTAGTTTACCAACATTTTCGGATATATCAGATAAAATATCATTAAGCTTTATTAAAGATAGAATTCTTTAAAAGTCAAAATCTTAAAGACATAAATTTCTCTCTCTAACAAGTAGGGAGTATTGTTAAAAGATGTTCTCATAACCATGCCTATGTATGCCATGTCTTGTTTTAAATTCCTTATAAATTTTTATAAACAGATGAATAATTTACTGGCTAATTTCTAGTGGGGAAGCAATTCTACAAAAAGGTGTTTGCATATGATTAACTAGGATTTTGTTAGTAGGTCTAAGTTTAAAGGAGGATTAGGATTCAAAGAGTTTGACAAGTTTAATAGTGCTTTATTAGCTTCAAGAGTGTGGAAAATCATTAGCAAACCTAAATTCTTATGCGGTCAAATGTTGAAAAATATTTATTTTCCTCATACTTCTTTCTTAGATGCAAAATTGGGATCTAGACCATTTTAGGGATGGTCTAGTCTGATCAAGACTACAAATTTATTAAAATGAGGCTTTAGATTTAATATTCAAAATGGAAGAGATGTTTGGAATGACTTATGGATTCTTAATTCTCCTGACTTTAAGGTCTTAGAAGCTTTGAAAACTATGAGATTTTCTTAATTTCAAACCTTATTCTTATAAACCAAAAGAGATGGAATAAACTTAATGATTTAACTCTTTAATCCTGTTTATCAAAGCAATTAAATGGTATTTTCTCTGTATTCAAAGAATACAAATACAAGGTATAGTCTGAATAGTAACCTATGTATAGCCTAGATAATAATAACAATAGCCCATGTTTAGCCTATATAACAATAATAAAACAATACAATAATAGAATAACAAAGTGATAATCATAAGAAACAAACTAATAACAATACAATAATAAGACATTACTATCCTTTAACACCCCCCTCCCCTACAAATCCATTGGCAAAGGAAGTAGAGACATGTGAGTGCAAAGAGTGCATAAGCGTTCTTTGCCTAGTGGTTTTGTATAGACATCGGTAAGTTGATATTGAGAGTTTATAAATTTAATGTCGAGAAAGCTAGTTTTAACTTGTTCACTAATGAAGTGAAAATCCAGTTCACTATGCTTTGTTCTTGCATGAAAGACTGGATTAGCTGATAGGTAAATGGCACCAATGTTATCACACCTTAACACAGACTTAGGACATTGAAAAATACAAAGTTCGGTGAGCAAGGAACGTAACTATAGTAATTCAGTAGTGGCATTAACAAGTGCTTTATATTCACTTTCAGTACAGGAATAGGCAATGGTATTTTACTTCTTGGACATCTAAGAGATAAGAGATTTTCCATCCTATATCGACTTGTAGACCTCCGATCATCCAGGCATCCACCCTAGTCACTATCACCAAAACATTAAAGAGTGGAGTCTGAATCACTAGATAGAAGCAAGACATAGGAAAAAGTTTCTTTTAACTACTAAAGTAAGCATTTAAGGGAATGCTAATGAGACTTAGTAGGAGAGTGCATGAACCAATAAAGCTTGTTGATAAATAAAGCTATATCAGGTCATGTTGTAGGCACCCAATTTTGGGATGCATTGATATACAGATGTGACAGAGGATTCAATGATGATAATTTGTTATAAATAGGTCTTTAGAATTTCCAATTTTGAATTCAAGGCTAAATTGTAAAGTTTTTTTTAGAGGACTTAATTACAAAGTCTTTTGTTTCTTCAATGGGCCAAATTCAAAATATAGGAAAGTTCAAGAGTGGTCAGGTTGTAAAATTTCGTATTAGAATTGTGTAATTCCAATCGAAATTCCACATTTCCAATAAAAAATGTAGAATTTTGATCAGAATTCTATATTTCCAATCGGAATTTTACTAGTTAGATCAGGTTCTGACTCCATTTTTTTATTTTTTTAAATTTTAATTGGTTAAAAATCTATTTTTAATTAATTTTCAAAGGAAAAAATCAAAGATAAATGAAGTCCTATGCATTTATCTTAGTTCATTTATACTGAGGTTTTTTTTGAGATAACTGCAAAAGCAATTATCCATTCCGTTAATAGTTTATGTAAGGATAAAGAGCCTTTTATCCTGTAGAGGAGGGATCTTGGATTTTTAATGTTGAAAATTTTAGAGAGAAAGACAGGACTTTGAAAAAGAAAACATAGAGAGAAAGTTTTAAAAAAATCTCTTTGACGTTAAAAAAAAAGCAATGAGCCTTTCGAAGACAAGAAACTCTACTGACTCTATTCCAAAAAGTGATCAAATCCTTTTCTGAAGAGTAAATCAAATGGCATTTGCATCATCATCCCCATCTTTTATTTCTTTCCTTTTATTTTATTAATTTGTTTTGTTTTATCTTTATTATTTTCTTTATTTGTTCGTTTCTAATAATTCTTTTTTATTTCTTCATTTTTTGGCTATGATGATGAGCAAAACATGAAGGAGATGTGACTGCACTATTCAAATCCATTGAAGATCCATGGAATGCCTTCGATTTGTATATGTAGTTATTACACATAGATTTTAGCTTTATTTTATTTACATTATTCTATGTTATTTTGTTAATGTCTTGTGTTTTATTTGTTTTTATTTGGTTTGTATTTAATTTATTCATGTAGATTTTAATAGCCCCAATAGTGGGAAAAATAATGAATATCTACTTTCTTGTGTTCTAAAATTAATTAGTAAATTAGGTTTATTTGGTAAAAGCCTAATAAAATCAATGATGACAATAGATTAATTATTATGTTGCATGAAATAAAATTAGGTTTTTTTAGAAAAAATAATTTTAATTGTTCGTTTGATATTTTTATTTGATTGTTTTGGTATGTTTTATGTTTTTGGTCCGCAAGTCCATAATAGGTCCAACTTACTTAATTAGTAGGCTATAAAAATGGTTTTAGGTTGTAGTTAATTTTAAAATCAATTTAGGCCCATCTAAGTTAATTTAAGGCTTTAGGCCCATTTTTATTTTTAATTAAAAATTTGATTTAGACTTAGATCAGCCATTAAAACTTTTTTTTAAATAAATAGACTTAAGCTCATTTTTATTTAAATTAAAATTAACTAGAATTAGGCCCATTAATTAAATCCAATTTAATCCCATTTATTCCCATAAAATTAACAGATTTAGGCCCATTTCTTTAGAATTAAAATAGGCAAACATAAACTCACTAATTTATCAAAATATAGGCCGACCTTTAGTTTTCCATTTCACTTGTAAATAAAACATGTAGACTTAACTAATTTTAAATAAAATTAACATAGTTTAGCCTAACTTAGGACATCTCATTATATGAATGCAATTTTTATATGTCATTTCATGACTAGGAATGATAATTAGGGTTTAAAATGAAATTGCATGTAATTAGAGAATAAGGTAACAATTCATAAACTAATTTTAAAGAACACAAGACTAAAAGAAGTTAGTTTTTCATTCCTAGAATTTATTGGTTATGGTGCTAGCTTTCTTTTAGAGAATCAAGTACTACCATTTTCAATTTGTCCTAGTTATTACTCTGGATAGCAACTCCTCATCTCCACGCCATGTCTTTATAATATGGTATTATATTCCCTAGAGCCCTGAGCTCAAAGAGTGTCGTGGTTAATAAAATCTTGGACGCGTGCTAAACCCCACTGTCTGTAGTGGTGACTCCACTGGGGATAGACCTACGTAATCTCAGTATCTATAATACTTTTCAACTAGTTAATCCATTCATCTATAATGTGCTTATCCTTCATCTTCAGTGGGTGAGACTATAGTTGATGAGGTTGATAGGTCAAAGCATTAGTAGGGGCTTTAAGTAAACTCAGTTTCTCTTGTGGCCAAATCTATAAAAGAAAAAGAAAAAGAAAATAACTACAAAAATATAAAAATGCTTAGAAAGAAAAAATAACAAAAATAAAAAGTCTGCTAAGTTAAAAACCGAAAGGCCAGCTTAGACAAAAGTTAGGCAAGCCTGCTAAGTTGAAAACCCAAAAGGATGGCTTAGGCAAAAGTTAAGGCTTAAAAGTACATAAAAAGAGTAAAGTAAAAATAAAGAATTTGGTTACACACCAGAAGGACAAGTAGACTACCTGAAAGATGGTGTTGAATTCTAAAGGTATCCAACTCAATAATAGTCTCAGCAAGAATAACAGGCATGAAGTTAGCTCTAGTTTGTACCTATTCTAAGATACTCATGATCCTTGTATCAATATCTTCATGAGAAGAGACTAGCAGAAATTGAGCATACAGGTAGAAAGAAAAAGTTCTAGTCTAAGCAACACTATTCTTATTTTTTGTCCTATAAATAGTAATTAGGGAAGACAAATTGATAGTTCTAGGGCTAAGTGCATACAGATAGATATTATCTAGGGGCATATCAAAGAAAGTAACTAATCTGTTAGGAAATTGCATACTTAGATCAAAAAGAGCAATTGTAGCAGTAGAGTCTGATGAACATCCTAAAATAGTAGCAAACTCTTTAATCATAGGGCATAACTCTTGTCTATTGAATCTGAATACATGATCCTTAACATTCTAAAAAGTGGTAGCATCATGCAAAAGGTTGTTATTAATCTTCAAGTGTTAAAGAGATTTCAAGGATTTGGCATAGAAGGGTAGAAATTTGTTCCAATTATCTTCATTAAGGCTCTTGAAGAATTTCATCATCAACTGAAGGGTAGTTTATGTTATGATAAAAGTAAATAAAAAAGAGAAGAATGAAAGAAATGGGTAGCAAATATAGTACCAGTCCCTAAGAAAGATGAAAGGGTGTGCGTGTGTGTGAATTTTAGAGACTTGAATAAAGCTTGTCCAAAGGATGACTTTCCTTTACCCTATATCGATGTAATAGTATATAGTGCAGCATCTAGTGCAATGTACTCTTTCATGGATGGATTTTCAGGTTATAATCATATAATGATGACAGTTATGGATAAGATCAAGACAATATTCATTATAGAGTGGGGAATGTACTATTATAAGGTGATGTCTTTTGGGTTGAAGAATGCAGGTGCTACTTGTCAAAGGGTAGCTACCGCTCTTTTCCAAGACATAATGCATAAAGAGATAGAGGTATATATGGATGACATGATGGTCAAATCAAAAATAAGAGAGGGATATTTTGAAGCTTTAGATAAATTCTTGGCCCGAATTGAGAGATATAATATGAGGCTTAATCCAAAGAAATGTGTTTTTGGAGTTACTTTAGGAAGGTTATTAGGGCATATAGTTAGAAGCAGGGGAATATAGGTTGAACTAGATAAAGTGAAAGCTATTTAAGAAATGCCAGTACCAAAGATAGAGAAAGAGGCGAGAGGGTTCATTGGCAAGTTGCAGTATATTAGTAGGTTTATTGTAAAACTTACTAGTATTTGTTACCCTATTTTTAAGCTTTTGAGCAAAGATCAGTTTGTGAAGTGGAATGAGGACTGTCAGAAAGCCTTTTGATAATTTTAAAGAGTATATTACTAATTCACCTATTTTAAAGCTACCGAGATAAGGCAAACCATTGATTTTGTACTTGGCTTTAGAAGAAAATGCAATGAGGGCAATGTTGGCATAAGAAGGACCAAAAGGAATAAAGCATATGGTGTATTATCTTAGTAAAAGGTTTTTGCCATATAAGGAGAAGTATGATTTGTAGAAAAGACATGTCTAATTATGATATGGGCAATAAGAAAATTGAGGTACTATTTTCAGTCATATAAAGTTCAAACTGCTTTAAGGATTGATCCTTTAAAATACTTATTTCAAGCACTTGTTTTGATTGGAAGAATGTCTCGATGGCTAGTACTCATGACCGAGTTTAATATAGAGTACATCATGATGAAGGTTGTCAAAAGTAAGGCAGTAGAAGAATTTCTAGCTCAAAATGCAGTGGAGGGCGATGAACAGTGGAATTTAGAGTTTTCATATGAGAATTTACTAGTGATAGAATGTTGGGAATGGAGGCTTTACTTTTATGGGGCTATAAATAACAAAAAAGTAGGATTATGAGTAATTCTTGTTACACCAGAAGGACAAACCATATCAATGGCCAAAATGTTAGATTTTAAGGTGACAAATAATACAGCCGAACATGAGGCATATATCTATAGAATAGAAGCAGCTCTAGTAGCTGGGGCTAAAGAATTGTTAGTTTATGGGGATTTAATATTGGTTGTCAGCCAGGCTAGTGAAGAGTGGGAAGTGAAAGAGGAAAAGTTAAAGCCTTACATTTGCTATTTGAAAGTTTTAATAAAAAAACTTCACTAAATGTCTCTTTATCCATTTATTAAGAGATGAAAATCAAATGGTAGATGCAATGGCGACACTCTCTTTAATGTGGGACAATTTAATTGGATTAACTATGAAACCTTTAGTAATCATGAATTTAAAAGCTCCATGTTATGGTGGTGAACAAATAATGGATATTCAGATAAGGCATGCAGAAAAGCCATGGTTTTATAATATTCAGAGATTTATTGAGGAAAGAAAGTATCAAAATGGGGAAACTTCAAAAGAAAAATATGCTCTTTATATTCTTGCATGTAATTATGCAAGTCATGATGGAGTATTATACAAGAGGATGCCAAATGGGACGTAGTTGAGATGTCCTAAAAAAGAAGAAGCTGAAGAAGTGATGAGAGAGGTTCATGTAGGAGTTTGTGGTTCTCATATGAATGGGGTAATATTGGCAAAGAAGATAATCAAATAAGGGTACTACTAGATAAGCATAGAAAGGGATTGTATGTGAATAGTGAGATAATGTCACCAATGCTAGATATATAGGAATCTTAATCGTCTTCCTCCTATAGTGCAGAATAGTTTATCATCCCTTTGGCCCTTCGTAGCATAGGGAATTGATGTTATAGGAGAAAAAGGTCGATAACATCAAATGGGCATAAATACATAGTGGTGGCAATTGATTACTTCTTTAGATGGGTAGAAGCTAGATCTTTTAGTACCTTGAAAGCAAGACAGATGGTCAAGTTCATTGAAAATAATCTTATCTATAGATATGGGGGGTTCCGCATTATATTTTAATAGATTATGGTGTTCAGTTTCAAGCAGAAACAACATAATTGTTATAGAAATATGGGATTAAGCATCATAAGTCCTCACCTTATCATCATCAGGCTAATGGAGCAATTGAAGCAGCTAATTAAGAAAATCCTCTCTAAAATGGTTAAAACTTACAAAGATTGGTCTGACTTTCTTCCTTTTAATTTATGGGGATATAGGACTACAGCTCGAACTACCACAGGCTAAACACCATTCTCTTTAGTGTATGGGTATAAAGTAGTTTTGCCTATAAAAACTGAGATCAAATTGGGACGGCCCGTATTTAGTCAAATTGGTTCTACTTAAGGGAGCTATAAAGATATCATATCTTAAAGGGAATGAGTTCATGGAGCCAGTTAACTTGGATCATCTTGAGAAATACTACCTGAAAAAATAAAATAAAAGTAGTATAAAGAAAATAAAGTCTGCTGGCTATAAAAATTGAAAAGGCTAGTTAGGCAAAAATTAGGACACTCCCACTATATAGAAAGCCCATAAAGGGCTGGCAGGTAAAAATTAGAGAATAAAATAAAAGAAAGTGATCCCACTGATTAGAAAACCTGTAAAGGGCTAGTCAGATAAAAATTAGGGAAATAAATGAGAGAGAAAAATATTTAGTTAGAAAATTTGAAAGGACTAGCTGATAATAGGAGTTATATCATATAATGTAACAGATGTACTCATTTTGGCCCTAATTAATAAATTAGATTGAAATTGAATCCTTGTTTTGACATTGCATGTTCTATCTTATTTATGATTATTATGGAGCAGCCAACACACCAAGATTAAAGGATTCAACATGATGAAGATGAGCATGGTCAAGAAGGCAAGGATCAAGTTCAAGAGGTTTTAAGTCCAATCAGCATGCCTCAAGGACCTATAACAAGGTCTTAATCTAAAACGTTTCAACAAGCCTTAATCCATCATCTACAAGGCTTAGTGAATTCAGTTAGTGAAATTTTACAAGGACACCAAGCTTTGTGACATGTGTAGCTTAAGTTCAATACAATTTAATTTAAGTCCAAGTTACTAATGGGTTTAATTAAGTATATAATATGCCACATTTGTTATGGGCTGGCTGAATATGCATGGGAGAGCTATTTAAGCATTGTTATTTGGGTTTAATTATATTAAATAAGGGCTAGAAAAATTTTTTATTTTAAAATCTCATTAGTTTTAGTTAGTTTAATTAGTGTTATTCTTATAATAGGAAGTATGTCAAGAATTCCTATTTGAGGTCTAATTATATTAGTTTCCTTTTTTTTATGATTAGGGTTATTAGTTTTCCTTATTCACAAAGGAAAAGCTTGTAATGGCTATATATATATATGCCTTGGATGAATTTTTATCATGGAGATTTGAAGTTTTAGAAACCTAAAGGTCGTTTGCTTTTATCTTTGTGCTCTTAAGTAGAATACATGCTTTAAGGAACATTCAAGTATATTGATCATCGTTTTATGGAGTGTTTCGAAATTGGAATTTAGAGATGAGTTTTCTTTGTTCTAATTCTTTGATCATCTAAGTAATCTGATTTCTAAGCTTTCTTAGGGGTCGTTGCTGAATTGACTATTGGGGTTCTCAAGGTAATGCTTTTGAGGGTTTGAATACATTAAGGGTTCTCAAGCTTATTCTTAGAGGTTCCATATCATTTGGTATCAGAGCTTTGGCTTTAGATTAGATTTTATCTTTTATAATTTTTTTTTCTTAATTCTGGTTTCTTGTTTTTTTCTTATTCTTTTAAATTCAGTTCTTGTTCTTTGTTCTTCATTCTTGTGTTTTGTTCTTTGTTCTTTTTAGTTAGCCTTGTTCTTATTTTTTCTTTGATTCAATCAATTGTTTTACATTCTAAAATTCAAATTTGTGTTTATAGTTGAAGGTTTAAAAAAATTTGTTAAAAAAAAAGAAGTAAAAAAAATTCATGAAAAAAAAAGTGATTAAAAAGGAAGAATTGAGATTCTTGAGTGATTTATATCCTAATCAGGTCTGATTTGCATATCCTTCCATTCCTTGCTCATTAAGGAATATTATTTGAGTGATTAAAATCCTAATCAGGTCTGATTTAGATTTTGTAATCCTATTTGGTTTATAATTTACATATCTAAATAGATCTTGTCATATCTTGTATTCCTTGTCTATTAAGGATTTTGCATATCGTTACAATACTTGCTCATTAAGGGATATTACTTATAGAGGCAAATTTGACTTTTCTTCTTAAAATAACTTCTAAATTCATTTTCTTTTCTATTCTAAAAGATCTTTGTATTTCTTTCACATGTCTTTTGCATCTATTTGAGTTTTCCTAATTTATTACTTTTGAAAAATTATCATTTTTTTTTCTTGTGACCAAATTGCTTCAAACTTTTTTTTGCAAATTTCAGTTTTGGAATTCTACTTGAATTGTGTTAAACTATTTGAATTGGTCTAAAAGTGTGATTCACCTAAGAACAAGAAAGAAATTAGCATGAGTGGTATAAGGAAATCCATGAGTGAAATTTTTTTGTTTAATTTAAACATGAGTGACCATCCCCATTATTTGAGTGCAAATATGTAAGGGAGTGCTTATAAGGTGCTTGAATTATTTTTCTTTATTTTTTAACATTCTTTTGTAGCAATGTCAAACTAAAGTGAAGATAATGATGTTGGTCATGTTGATGAAGCTAGACTACGTGAAGCCCAACAAGGAGAGTTTGCACACTTTAATAGAAATATGGAGGCTATGAAAGAAGCATTAGAGCGCATGAAAACAAGGTTACAAGTAGTTGAAAGAACACAACTGAATCATAATAAAAAAAAAGGGGAGGTAGAAACTAAATACCTCAAGTTGATGATTTGGAAGATGACACCAATGATTACAATGCAGATAATGATAATGCCATTATTGGAATGGGTGTACCTAGGGGTGGAGGTAGAGGAGGCTGAGGTTTAGGTAGAGGTAGAGGAAGACTATAAGAAAATCCATTCTATAATAGAAATTGAGGTAATGATGATTTTGTAAATAGAAATTTAGGGAGCATTAAACGTAAGATACCTCATTTTCAAAGCAAAATAGATCCAGAGGCTTATTTACAATGGGAAAAGCAAGTGGAACTTATATTTGATTGTCATCAATTTAGTGAGGAGAAGAAGGTTAAGTTGGTAGTTACTTAATTTTTAGATTATGCTATCGCTTAATGGGATCACTTAGTGACTAGTAGAAGAAGAAATTTGGAGTACCCAATTGATACTTGGTATAATCTTAAGTTTGTAATGAGAAAGCGATTTGTCTCAAAACATTTCCATAGGGAGCTTGTGCAAAACCTTTAGGTTCTTAAACAAGTTAGTGGGAGTGTGAATGATTACTATAAGGAGATGGAAATGATCATGACTATGGTTGATATAGAGGAAGATGTGGAGACAACTATGGCATGTTTCTTGGCTAGTTTGAATAAAGAGATAGCTGATTGAATGGATTTGCAATAATATGGAGATCATGGTGCACATTGCCATCAAAGTAGAAAAGCAACTCTAAGGAAGAGGGACAATAAGGTATGTTTCCAAACCTTATTCCAACTCTAATTCTACTTGGAAAAGGATAAGAAGAGTGATTTTAAAGGTAGAAATAAAGGTGCTTATAATGTTACAAAGGGAAAGGCATATTCAGTTTCTAAAGAGAAAAGCAAAACTGAAGATCCTAAAAGGAGAAATAGAGACATTAAGTGCTGGAAGTGTTAAGGTGTAGGTCATATTAGCAAGGAGTGCCCTAATAAGAGAACTATGACCATACAAAATGGTGAGATAGTGACTGATATGAAGAGGATGGCAATAAAAGTGATGTGAATGAGATGTCCGATTGGAAAGTTTTAGTGATGGGAGCATTAAGGAGCCAATTAAGGGTGATGTGCTAGTTACAGGATGTACTCTTAGCACTCAATTGAAGATGGATTTCCATGAGGAGCAATGGGACCACTTGTTCCATACAAGGTTTCATGTTTAAGGCAAAGCATGTAGTATGATTATCGATGTTGGGAGTTGCACTAATATGGTGAGTACCTTCTTGATTAATAGATTAAGGTTATCTACTATTCCACATCCATGGCCATCCAAACTTCAATGGCTTAATGATTGTGGTAAGGTCAAGGTAAATAGATAATATAGTATTTCATTTTCAATTAGTAAATATCATGATGAAGTGTTGTGTGATGTAGTTCCTATGCATGCTAGAGAACTTTTGCTCGGTAGACCATGGCAATTTGATAAAAAAACTATGCATGATGGGTACCTCAATAGGTATTCATTCACCAAGGATGGGCAGAAGACTATATTGACACCACTTTCCATAAAAGAAGTGTCTGAAGATCAATGTAAAATGAAAAGGATGAGAGTAAAGACTAAAAAGAAAGAAAAAAAGAGTAAGAAATGTGCTTTAGTGAGTGAAAATAAAAACTGTGAAAAGAAAAAGGGAAAAGAAAAAGGAGAGTAGATTCAGCCTAAAGAGAAAAATGCAAAGAATGTGAGTTTATTAGCTAGGACAAGTGAGGTTAGGCAAGCTTTATATTCCAAATGGCCTATATTTGTGCTTTTGTATAAAGGGGCTTATTTGAAAACTAATGAACTTAACCTGTCTTTGCCTAGTGTGTTCGTTGATCTTTTTTAGGAATTTGAAAATGTGTTTCCTGAGGAGATGCCTAATGGTTTACCACTAATTAGAGGCATAGAACACTAAATTGACTTCATTCCTAGAGTTGCCATACCTAATCAGCCAGCATATAAAACAAATCCAAGTGATATAAAGGAGATCCAAAAACATGTGGAGGTGTTGCTAGTTAACGGTTATGTAAGGGAAAGTCTTAGTCCTTGCTCGGTTCCTGTTATTCTTGCACTAAAGAAGGATGGAACATGGAGGATGTGTGTGGACTATAGAGCCATTAATAAAATCACTATAAAGTATCGTTATCCTATTCCTAGATTAAATGATATGCTTGATGAGTTATATGGCTCTTGTTTGTTTACCAAAATAGACTTGAAATTTGGTTATTGTCAAATTCGAATGAATGTTAGTGATGAATGGAAAATAGGATTTAAGACTAAATATGGGTTGTATAAGTGGCTTGCATGCCATTTGGTCTTACTAGTGCACCTAGCACATTCATATGATTGACGAACCATGTGTTGCATGAGTACATAGGTAAATTTATTATTTTTTATTTTAATGACATTTTGATTTACTCTAAGTGTATAGATGATCACCTTATACATGTGCAACTTGTTTTAGAAATACTTAGGCGAGAAAAATCGCATGCTAACCTTAAGAAGTGCAGTTTTTGCATGGATAGGGTTAATTTTCTTGGTTTTGTAGTTTCTAATCAAGGAATTGAGGTGGAAAAGGAAAAGGTTCAAGCCAATAAAGAGTGGCCAAAACCTAAAAATGCTAGCGAGGTGAGGAGTTTTCATGGGCTTGCTGGTTTCTATAGGAGATTCATTAAAGATTTCAACACTATAGCCATACCTTTAAATGGATTAGTTAAGAAAAAAGTTGGATTTGTTTGGGGTGATGCACACGAGAACATGCATTTAATGAACTTAAGGATAAATTCTATAATGCACCTTTGGTTGCTTTACCTAACTTTGATAAAACTTTTGAGATTGAATGTGATGCTAATGGTATAGGGATTAGAGCTATTTTGATGTAGGATCAAAGACCACTAATGTATTTTAGTGAAAATTTAAGTAGGGCAGCCTTGAAATATCCAACATATGACAAGAAATTATATGCATTAGTTCGAGCTTTGCAAACATGGCAACATTATTTGTGGCCTATGGAGTTTGTGATACACACTGACCATGAAAGTTTAAAGCATTTGAAGGGTCAAGATAAGCTTAACTATAGGCATGCTAAATTGGTTGAGTTCATAGAAACATTCCCGTATATAATTAAGTACAAACAAGGTAAAGAGAATGTGGTTGTTGATGCATTGTCTAGAAGCTACACTTTACTTAACTCACTTAGTGCTAAATTATTAGGTTTTGAGTTTATAAAGGAGTTGTATGCACATGATGATGATTTTGGTGATATATATGCATCTTGTGACAATAGGGCTATTTCGGATGATGTTTACTTATTTAATGGTTTCTTATTTAAAAGAAATAGATTATGTATTCCTAAGTGTTATATGAGGGAATTGTTGATTAAAGAAGCATATTGAGGAGGTTTAATAGGGCATTTTAGGGTAAATAAGACCTATGATATGCTGTTAGAACATTTCTTTTGGCTTGGTATAAAACATGATGTGCATAAAGTTTGTGAGCATTGCATTACATGTAAAGAGGCTAAGTCTAGGTTGAAACTGTATGGGTTATACACACCATTAGTTGTTCCTAGTGAACCTTGGACTGATTTGTTTATGGATTTGAGGTCTGATTAAATTAATTTCCTATTTTTGTGATTAGGGTTATTAGTTTTCCTAATTTACTAAGGAAAACCTTGTAAAGGTTATATATATACCTTGGATGAATTTTTATCATGGAGATTTGAAGTTTTAGAAACATAAAGCCGTTTGTTTTTATCTTTGTGTTCTTGAGTAGAATACATGCTTTAAGGAACATTCAAGTAGATTGATCATCTTCTTATAGAGTGTTTTGAAATTGGAATTTAGAGACGAGTTTTCTTTATTCTAATTCTTTGATCATCTAAGTAATCTGATTTCTAACAATTCTTAAGGGTTGTTGCTGAATTGACTATTGGGGTTTTCAAGTTAATGCTTTTGGGGTTTCAAATACATAAAGGGCTTCTCAAGCTTATTCTTGGAGGTTCGATATCAATAATACATAAGTACTTAAAGGAAAAACAAAGCATGGAAGCCTGAAAACCAAACCTATGAGATTACTATTCTAGTTATGCTTTTGTTTCTTCTTTTATGACTTATCCAGTAATACTTGAGTCCTCTTGTACTTAGAAAATCTTGATGGCTATATAGCTTGCATGATAACCCAAGCCTTATAGTTATTATCAGTAGTCACATCAGCATTCAAGTGCATGTTTTGCTTCAATGCTCCACGAGGCCATAGGTTCTTCACTTTGTTTAGGAAATCTTGTCTCAAAGGAAAGCCTGCAAAGTTAGTCAGAATAGTAATGATGAATTGTGGGTGACCATACTAACAACAAAGGTGTGAAGGAGAAAAGAAGGCTGAGAAGTGTAATATAGGAATAAGAACATGTTGGTCATATAAGTTGATGGTGAAAAACTTTAATCTCCACCAGGGATAGACCTATGTAATCTGAGTATCTGTAATACCTTTCAACTAGTCAATCCATTGGTTTATAGTGTGCTTATCATTTATCTTTAGTGTGCGAGAGTGTAGTTGATGAGGTTAATAGGTCAAAGCATTAGTGGGGGCATTAAGTAAACTCAGTTTCTCCTGTAGCCAAATCTACAAAAGAAAAAGAAAAGAAAAATAAGAATATAAAAATGCTTAAAATGAAAAAACAACAAAAATAAAAAGACGGCTAAGTTAAAAACCCAAAAGGGCATTTTAGGAAAAAGTTAAGGCTTAAAATACACAAAAAGAGTAAAGTAAAAATGAATAATTTGCTTACACACCTAAAGGACAAGTAGACTACCTAAAAAATGCTGTTGAATTATAAAGTTATCTAACCCAATAATAGTCTCAGCAAGAATAACAAGCATGGAGTTAGCTCTAGTTTTTACCTGTACTAAGATACTCATGATCCTTATATTAGCATTTCTATAAGAAGAAACTAGTAGAAATTGAGCATATAGGCAGAAAGCGATAGTTTTAGTCCAAGCAACACTATTCTTATTTTTTGTCCCATGAGTAGTATTAAGGAAGACAGATTGATAGTTCCAGGGTTATGTGCATATAGATAGATATCATCTGGGGTCATATTAAAGAAAATAACTAGTTTGTTAAGGAATTGTATACCTAGATTGGGAAGAGCAATTGTAGCAATAAAGTTTGATAAACATCCTAAAATAACAACAAACTCTTCAATCATAGGGCATAACTCTTGTCCATTGAATCTGAATACATGATCCTGAGCATTCCAAAAAATGGCAATAGCATGCAAAAGGTTGTTATTAATCTTCAAGTGTTGAAGAGATTTCAAGGATTCGGCATGGAAGGGTAGAAATTTGTTCCAATCGTCTCCATTAAGGTTCTTAAGGAATTTCTTCATAAACTGAAGGGTGGTTTGTGTCATGATGAGAAATAAAAAAGGGAACAATGAAAGAAATAGGTCTCGTTATGGTCTTTATAAAAGAGTAAAAAGAATTTAGATAGGATTAGGATTTTTTTTCTTGATAGGATTTAGATTAAATTTAAGTTAATAAATAAAAGATAACAAGATAATAAGATAAATAAATAGATAGATAAAATAAGATAAATAAGATAATAAATAGATAAATACAATAAGTTGATAATTGGATAATACGGTTTAAAAAAACATTTTTATTTAATTAAGTTATATATTTTATCTTATTTATCAATTAAAATTTGATTCAAAGGAAAAGAGATTTTTAGTCCATTCAAACACAAGAAAAGGCAACTTAGTTCTACAACAGTAGTCAAATGTAGTTCAAGGGTTAGAAAGTGAAATAACATAATACAAGCACACCAAAGAGTCAGTAAAATAGTAAAAGGCAGTTATAGAACAAAAACAATCAATCATAATGAGCTCTAGTATCTAGCCAAGGGCTCCATCCTCTAGTAGGATCATCATGATGATAAGTATCAAGAGGCTTAATAGTTGAAGTCCCAATACTATTAGGGTCAAAGCTCGAGTCTGTAAGCTACTGCTGGAGCCTTTCATTCTCATGCTCCAAGTCACTAGCATAGCTATGTTACATTCAAAAATAGTTAGAATCATGCATAGCATATATAACATGCATACATTTGCATTTGTGTTGTAAATACTTACTCTCAAACTATCTGTGACTTGCATTGTAAATAATCTCTAAGATGAGGCAAGTTCGTAATGGTACTCTACCTGTGTCCAAGGAACCTACAATATAAATTCCACTAATGTAAGCTTAAGTGTTCAATTTGTATAGATAAACAATAAAATTGTACTTACATAAGAAGTATCAGGAGGAGAAAAGCTAAGAAGTTGAGTATTATCAAAATACATGTGTTGCTCAACAGGAGCTTGAACTGCTGGAGACTAGTAGTACATCGACCTATCCAAAAGTGAGATGTCACCCAGGGTAGTATTTGTCAAAGCATTACTATGAGTAATCTCAGTGTACTAAGCATGAGACCTATGCTTAGTCCTAGGCTCATCTCAGTCTCTTCCTCCATAGCAATATCAGTAACAGGAGAACTAACTCCTTTAATCTATGAAAAGAGAAGTAGATATTTATAAAGATACTATGAGCCATTAAGAGGAAGTGTGGTGAAGTACATACCTCAGTAAAATCAATAGGAACTTACTCTAGGAGATTCTCCTGAATATACCTCTGATACTCATGAGAGCGCTTAAGTAAAGTTGAAGTATTATATCGCTATAATGCCATTCTCTCTGAACCAGTCAAACTAAAAATCCATAACATCAAAGATGTTATGGAAAAAGGAATGCAACGTTGTGAAGATCCTACATCCCAGCGATACATATGCTCTCCCAGATACCACATCTTACAACCATATCTTGGAAGCAAGACTCTCATGGTCTCCATTCTTATAGTAATAACCATGAAATCATATCGTTGAACATCATCAGCACCATCAAGCCAATTAGACTTCACCTACAATTCATTAATTTAATAAATCTGAGTTTAATGCTTTAAAGTTTATATAATACTAATAATTTAACTTTTCTTACTAGATTCCACTCTAGAGTGTTCATCTGCTCCTGATAAGTCTCAAGATTTTGCTTAATGCTATAAAGGTAAGAGGAACCCCACCTTTGCATCAATAGGAAGCTCCTATCAAGATTAATAGTGATAAAACCTAGAATCACTCCTATTTTAATACTTCAAATCTACAAAAGAATGAAATAGTCAAAACAGAATAAAGAATTGCAGATAGTAAGGAATCAAGAGGATGAGAAACATAATGTAAAATATGCCATAAGTTGCATATCATGAGAGTACCTCTGTATATTGTATCAAGTATGTAATAAAGATATGCAAGTGTTGTAGAACCCCAACCAAATGTGGAAACTCAGTTTAAGTCACGAAGAGGACTAAGGAGTGCAATGCTAACCTCGTGACCAGTCTCACAGAATAAGGTAGTGCTTAAAAATTTCAAGAGAAAGCACCTCACCTTTTGGATAATCTGGTGAGGAGTGTTAGTAGCCAGTTAGCCTAAAGCTTTGAATAAGGGAAGATAGCAGGACATTCTTTTGATTCTTCCATGTCCACAAATCTAAGTAAGTCACGAACATACTGACCCTTAACATCCTTAGAAAGGTTGCAGTAACTAATGTCAAAAAGAGTTGGGGTACCACCAAAAGCAATCCCAGTAATGGCAGAGAAGCTCATCAGGGAAAGAGTCAATTCACTAATGTGAGAGTGAAAGGTGTGGGTGGTATCCATCCATCTCTCGATCATAGCAAAAAGAGAGTAGTGGTTTGATATGCCTCATCAGTAATAAAGCATCTAAAGCTTGATGCATAAACATATCGGGTGACATCCTCAGATAAATCATGAAAGAGTTCTTAAGCTAGATGAAAACAACCCGAAAATTTTAAGGGTTTTTGAATAAAATTCATCCTTCTAAAAAATTTTCTTTTGCATGTGCACATTATTCTATTTACATTACTATTTTTATTTAAATTTTAAAAAATGAAAAATTAAATTTTTTTAGAACTTTAAAACCAATCAGAAGATTGGATTTTTAATAAAAAATCCAGAATTCCTATTAGAAATCTATAATTTTGATCAAAATTATAGAATTTCAATCGAAAAATCCCTAATACTGATTGGATTTTCAAAATTCTGACTGAAAATCTTGAATCCGGATCCAGCATGCAAATAATTCTGATTTAATTTTGATATTTAATTCTTATTTATTCCTTTTAAATTTTTTTTAGTAATTAATTTTACTAATTCATCAATTTTATTAACATGCATATCAAATTTTTGCATTATTTAATCTAGTTCTAATCAATCAAAAAATAAATTAAATTTTGTAGAAATTAAAACACAAGATAAAGCCTACCTCATCACCAGCATTTGAGCACTGGTGTAGGTCCAATTAAGTCAAAGAAAGTACAATTGCACCTTCATTGACTCCTAGATTGTTTTATGGAAAAAGTGGGCCAAAATAAGTGGATCTGCTAGAATTTTGGCTCTTGCATATGTTCTACATGGTGGGTGAGCCATAGGATCAGACGGATTTAGAATCTGACATTAGAGCAAGAAGTAATTGAAAAAAGAAAAAATCAAAATCAAAGTGAGAGTGAAAGGAAAAGAAAGGAAAATAGGAAGAAGATGGGAAATGATCGAGAAAAGAAAACATTGATAAGGAATATATAAAGTGGAAAATATCCATTTTAGTCCATATGGTTTGTTTGCATTCAGGTCCATAGGTTTTCTTGCAATTTAGTCCTAAATTGCAATTTAATTAGGATTTAATTCCTAAGTAAAGTTAAAAGCTACATCATCACAAATTTAATAATTCATAGAATTATTAAATTATCAAATGCACAGTTAATTGGAATAAAATTTTGACTTTTCGATTAACACGTAATACAAAATTTAATTTATGTATTTGTATACATTGCATGCATTTAATTTCTTATTATATGCTACACAATAGCTATAACACAATTTTCAGATTCGCATTGTTATATACAGTAGTTATAACAAAGATTCAAAAATTTATAGTTTCTTAAACACTCCATAGGACCTATAGCATGTTTGTACACTCTTTTTGCTAGATACCCTATAAGGTCTATAACATGATCATATCCAGCTAGACACTACACAGTAATTATAGCTTATTTTCACTAAACGTTCCACAAGAAATATAGCGCAACTTTTAGTTATAATTACTAGATGCTCCACAGGAACTATTGTACAATCAGCTAGGCACTACACAGTAGTTGTAGTGTTACAGTTCACTAAACGTTCTATAGGTAATATAGTGAAAATTCACAATTACATCATTAAATGTCCCATAAGGAATGTAATGAAAATCACAACCATCAAATGTCTTATAGGGAATATAGCGAAATTCATAATTGCACTATTAAAATTTCCCTCAAGGAATATGGAAAAGTTCACCCTAACACACTTCATTAGACATTCCATAGGAATTATAGTGTAACAAGTTCAAAGGTGTTCAGCAGCTAAAGCATCTATCACAAGTCTACAGCCAATCACAACAAAAGAGTTTCAAAAAGCACAGGTGAGTATCCTAACTCTTTGTTTTGAAATTGTGTGCTTATATTGCTTTACCATAATTTTTCAAGCAAACAACAATAAAGGGGGCAACTGTAAGCACCCAATTTCAAGATGCATTGATATGGAGATGCGACAGAGGATCCGATGATGATAATTTGTTACAAATAGATCTTTAGAATTTCAAATTTCAAATTCAAGGCTAAATTGCAAATTTTTTTTAAAGGACTTAATTGCAAAGTCTTTTCTTTCTTCTATGGGCCAAATTCAAAATATAGGAAAGTTCAAAAGGGGTCAGGGTGTAAAATTCTTGATCAAAATTATGTAATTCCAATCAAAATTCCACATTTTTTTATTAGAAATGTAGAATTCCAATTGGAATTCTATATTTTCGATCAAAATTTTATATTTCCAACCAGAAATATAGAATTCCGATCGGAATTGTATTAGTCTGATTGGTTCTGACTCCATTTTTTCAATTTTTTTTAATTTTAATTGGTCAAAAATTGATTTTTAATTAATTTTTGAAGGAAAAAATAAAATATAAATGAAGTCCTACACATTTATCTTAGTTCATTTATACTGAGGGTTTTTTTTTAGATAATTGTAGAAGAAATTATCCATTCCGTTAACAGTTTACATAGAATTCTAATAAAAAATATAGAATTCCAATTGGAATTCTATATTTTCATTCAGAATTCTATATTTCCAACTAGAAATATACAATTCCGATTGGAATTATACTAGTCTGATTGGTTCTGACTCCATTTTTTCAATTTTTTTTAATTTTAATTGGTCAAAAATTAATTTTTAATTAATTTTTGAAGGAAAAAATCAAAGATAAATGAAGTCCTACACATTTATCTTCATTTATACTGAGGGTTTATTTTTAGATAATTTCAAAAGAAAGAATCCATTATGTTAACAGTTTACGCAAGGATAAAGAGCCTTTTATCCTACAGAGGGGGGATCTTAGATTTTTAATGCTGAAAATTTTGGAGAGAAAGATAGGAATTTGAAAAAAAAAATACATAGAGAAGGTTTTAAAAAAATCTCTTTGATGTTAAAAAAAATAGCGAACCTTGAAGAAGGAAGATAAAAAACTCTATTGATTCTATTCTAAACTGTGATTATATCCTCTTCTGAGGAGTTAATTAAATGGCATCTACATCATCATCCCCATCTTTTTTTCTTTTATTTTATTTCTTTAATTCATTTTGTTTTACTTTTATTATTTTCTTTATTCGTTCTTTTTTAAAATTTTTTTTTTGTTTTCTGGTTCTTCATTTTTTTTAGCTATAGTGATGAGCAAAACATGAAGGAGATGTGATTGCACTATTCAAATCAATTAAAGATCCATGTAATAACATGAATTTGTATATGTAGTTATTACACATAGATTTTAGGTTTATTTTATTTACATTATTTTGTTAGTGTCTTGTGTTTTATTTGTTTTTATTTGGTTTGTATTTAATTTATTCATGTAGATTGTAATAGCCTCAATAGTGGGCAAAATAGTGAATATCTACTTTCTTGTGTTCTAAAATTAATTAGTAAATTAGGTTTATTTGGTAAAACCCTAATAAAATCAATGATGACAATATATTAATTCTTAGGTTGTATGAAATAAATTCGATTTTTTTAGAAGAAATAATTTTAATTGCTTGTTTGATTTTTTTTTATTTGATTGTTTTGGTGTGTTTTATGTTTTTGGGTCTTTCTTTATTTTTTAATTCGTTTTGGGCCCCAAGCCCACGATAGGTCCAACTCACTTAATTAGTAGGCTATAAAAATGGTTTTAGGCTGTAATTAATTTTAAAATCAATTTAGGTCCATCTAGGTTAATTTAAGGCTTTAGGCCCATTTTTATTTTAATTAAAATTTTGATTTAGACTTAGCTCAGCCCATTAAAGCATTTCTTTTAAAATAAATAGACTTAAACTCATTTTCATTTAAATTAAAATTAATTGGAATTAGGCCCATTAATTAAATCCAATTTAATCCCATTTATTCCCATAAAAGTAATAGATTTAGGCCAATTTCTTTAGAATTAAAATTGGCAAACATAAACTTAGTAATTTATTAAAATGTAGGCCCACCTTTAGTTTTCTATTTCACTTGTAAATAAAACATGTAGACTTAGGTAACTTTAAAGAAAATTAACATAGTTTAGCCTGACTTAAGGATGTCTCATTATATGAATGCAATTTTTATGTCTCATTTAATGACTAGTTGCCTTGGGTTAGATGAATGATAATTAAGGTTTAAAATGAAATTGCATATGATTAAAGAATAAGGTAATAATTCATAAACTAATTTTAAAGAACACAAGAGTAAAAGAAGTTAGTATTCCATTCCCATAATTTCCTAATTGTGGTGCTGGCTTTCTATTAGAGAATCGAGTACGATCACTTTAGATTTGTCCCAGTTTTTATCATGGGTGGCGACTCCTCATATCCACGCCATGTCCCTAAGCTCAAACAATGTCACGGTTATTAAAATCTTAGACATGCACTAAACCCCACCATCTTTACATGTAATGGTAAGATACTGTAAAGAACCAATAATGTGTTGATTCTCATTACTGTTTGAAATGGAAGAATTGCTATACTTGGACAAAGGCAAAGAGGAAGCCATCAGAGTGCAGCATGGCTTTGCATAAGCCATATGAGTATAAGTGAGCAAGTCATGCAGATATTTGTGTTGAATAAAGAGTAGCTCGGTAAAAATTTTATGAGCAGTAATGCTAAGAAAATAATGGAGAGAACCCAAGTCTCGAATAAGAAATTCTTATTGAATGGCCAAAGTAAACTTATGGACAATAGCAATGTTGGAGCCAGTAACTAAGAGATCATCAATATAACATTAAAGAAACAAGTGATCAGTGCCATTATTATAAATACAAAGAGAGGTGTCGACTTTGGATGGTTGAAAATTGAAAGCACATAAAAACACTTATAATCTATAAAACCATGCCCGAGGAGCTTGTTTAAGGTTATAAAGAGACTTATGCAATCGACATACATAGGTAAGATGTTTGGAGCTAACAAAGCTTTGAGGTTGTTCCATATAAACCTCTTCATCAAAATTGCTATAAAGAAAGGTATTAGAAACATCTTAATAGCCCAAGTCTTCTTGGTAGCAATGGCTAGTATAGTGTGAATTATCATTGCCTTAACCATGAGACTAAAAGTTTCATGATAGTCAACACCAGAACATTAAGTGTACCCTTTTTCTATAAGTAGAGCTTTGTAATGCTCAATGTGACCAAATGGAGTTCTCTTACTATCGAACACCCATTTATTGCCAACCATACTCTTAGTTGAAGGATGCATAACTAATGGCCATGTGTTGTTAATATGAAGGGCTTGTATCTTATTTTGCATTGTTAAACACCATTCCTTCAAGTTCTTGGCTTGAGAGTAAGTACTGGGTTCAGTTTAGAGATAGGAAGCTGTTAGAAAAGCTTATTTATGGGACATGGTTTTGGGGTGAAAAGTCACAAGATGAGTTTGGATACGTGTAGTGATGGGAACAGGTCCAAAATAATTTTTTAGTTGAGAGGGATAATTAGATAAATCAACAACTAAATTTAAACCAGCTGATGATAAGGGTTATGGGTTATTGGTGGTGGATGATGAAGGGAGAGTGGGACTGTTAAGAGGAAAAGGGTAAGGATTTGTGGGTTGTAGGGACAAGGGTAGAGAGTTTATGGTGGAATGAGAAGAAGAGGTGGTGATAGGAGCATATAAAAGAGGCATACCTATTAGGGATGCTAAATTAAAAATGGATCGGACATGAAGCCACAGAGTTGAAGTAGGCTATTGCGCATATGAATCAACCTTGGATGCAAACGGGATTAGATGTTCATTAAACTTGGCTTGTCGAGCTATGTACACCCTTCCTGTATCTTTATCTAAGAAAAAATAACCAAAATGATAGGGAGAGTTGCCTATAAATATATACACATTTTACTATAAAAATTAAATTTATTTTTATTATAAGGATATAAATAAGGGAAAATAGCACAACCAAAGACTTTTAAATTAGCATATGGTGGTGATTTGGGAAATAAAATTGTAAAAGGAGCAATATGGTTGGTAGTGGTAAATTATAAATAATTAATTAAAGCGACACTAGATTGAAAAGCATAATTCTAATATTTTAAAGGTGACAAAGCATGAGATAATAAAGTTAAGCCTGTGTTAACAATATGATAATTTTTTCACTCAACAACGCCATTTTGTTCATGACATATATAGACAAGCAAGACGATGCACAGTTCAATAAGTCTTAAAATATTGATGCAATTTTTGATATTTTCCATCAAAATCATATTGAAGTTGTTTAATATGAGAATTAAATTGGTGAAGAACAAATGCTTGAAACTGAAAGAATGTATTATAAACTTCAATTTTATTCTTTAAAGGGAACAACCAAGTAAACTTGGTGAAATCATCCATAAAAAGCACAAAAAATGATGTCCTACGGAAAAAGTCATTTGAGTAGGGCCCCAAACATCCAAGTGAATCAACTTGAATGGGATAGAAGTATGGTGATCAACTAAAGGCAAGTAGGAATGAGATAATTTTCCTAAAACATAAGAAGAACCCAAACTAGACTTGGATGGTAAGCTATTTAAATTATTTTTGTTGTAATCCGATATTTTATAAATTATTAAATCAATTTTTGGGATTTGCAGTGTTAATAAATATTTTATTAAATTATAATATTTTATTATCTTGTGAAATTAAATTTGAAGATTTAGTGTTGAATATTATTTTAATATTATTGTTTTTATTATTGTGAATTGGTGTAGTGCATTTTAATATTGTGTGTGTGTATATATATATATATATATATTGTGGGTGAGAATAATTGAGTTTTAATTATTATTTTAGTTAATTATTTGTTAAATCAAATTGTGAGATTTGTTAGTGTTGATTATTATTTAATTATTTCATGATATTATTATTTGTGAATAGTGTTAATTTAGAATATTTAATATATTTTAATATTTTTGTGGTGAATTTAATTAGAAAAGTAAATATTTTAATTAAAAATATTATGTTTACATTATTTTGTCCTTTTCATATATATATATATATATATATATATATATTCTCCAAAAAAAAAAAAAATAATTTACAAAAGTCAATAATGTGCATGCAGTGCACAGCCTCCTCCCCTCCCATTTTTCTTTTTCTTTCTCTATTTTTCTTTTTCTTCTTTCCTTTCTCTGTAAACCACCGATCACCACCACCAATTACCACCTTAAGGCATGAGGCTGGTCTCTTTTAGAATCTCATCCTCCGATCTTCTCAAATCTTCAAACCGTTTCGAGTTTCGACTTCGGTAACTATTCCGTTTTTATATATTTCTATTATTAGTATTTTGAATTTTTGTTAGTTTAATCCTTTATTTGATTTTATTAGCTATTATTGCTTTGAGATTAATTGTTGTAGATGTTGTAAGAAAGCTAACTGTGATTTTTATTTATTTTTCTAAAAATTTTGAATTTTCGGACTTGCTTTTGCTGTTCATGTACTGTTCTGAGCTCAGAAAAATTATATTTTTAATAAATTCTACTAATTATTTTAAGCATATTTTGTGAACAAAGTTTATTGAAATTATGTTCCGATTATTTATTATGAATTTTCGGATCTTTATGCAAAATTGGATTTTTTTGGAAAAATTAGTATAAATTGGTAAATTTTGTATTTTAATTGAAATTATTATTAATTATTATGTTTTCGAAAATTTTTGAGTAATAAATAGAATTAAAATAATTTTTATGAATTATTTACTATTTTTAGCTAATTAATGAAAATTTTTGGAAATATATTCAAATAATAATTGTATTTATTATTTTTATGACTAAATGGATTTTTAGCTATTTTTATTATATATTGAGCAATTTAAATAATTATTGATAATTTATGCTATTTAATTTCGAATATTTGAAAAATGAATTTTTATTAATATTGTTTAATTATATTTGGGATTTTATTACTTATTTTGAAAATAAATATCTTTGATGTTTTTATTATTTAAATAAATTGAATTGTGGTATTTTATTTATTTTTATGGATTTTAGTATTTTTAATATTTATTATTATATTATTAATTTTTGATGAATTGATTCTCGGTTGGTAATAATTTTAATTCGGGGGCCCAACCCCGAGATTTTGAGTGTTATGAATTTTTGAAGTGTATTTGCATTTAGGAACGACTTTACTATTAGTAGAGAGATGTCTGCTTTACAGAGGAGATTCTACCGAATTTTCGGTAGATTTTTCATAAAACATGACATCGGCCTATGTCGAAAATCTAGTGTTAGTTGAGTTGTGTCTTTGGTCAAGTCAGTTTCATCACTCCTATAATTTTCATAATTCCAAGAATTTTCATGAATTTATTTATTTTATTTTTTGAGAATATTTTAAATAAATATTATTTATTTTATAGAACTCTGGGACTCGAGCTGTAGCACTAAGATAGTAGAGAATACACCATACCAACACGCTCAACCTGTGAGTTAATTTTATGAAATGTGTGTTGTACGTGTTTTCATTATATGTTCAAGTAATTAAAAATAATAAAGAAATGATCATATAATTGATTTATGAATATATTTATATTGTCATATGCATGATCATTTCTTTTACATTTATGAATAGTAATTGAACACATGCTTAAAGGAAAATTATTTTGTTATGTTTATTTAATTATTATTTAGTCGTTTAATTATCCATTATTTAATAATTTATTTATTTTATTTAATTATTTATAATTCAAATTGATTTGGAGATAATAGTAGAACGGGCTACTAGATGAGTTTTATCAAGATCATGTGCGCACCGGTAAGATTGAGAGTGAGTGTTGGAGGTTATATGTCTCAGTGATGCTTTACTCTTGGGCGTGATTTATATATATTATTGGGGTCGATAGGTTGGTGATGCTTTGCTCTTGGGAACCGGCAGTCTTTGGATTATAAGAAAGCCAAAAGGCTATTAAAATAATGGTTTAGGTGTTCTACCAGGTTTTTTGTTAAAATAATTATTTTATATATATTTATATGGGGATTCCATATTAAACTGATTTAAGGGTTATAAAAAGATTTTATATAAATATTATCAAGAAAAGTAAATGATTTTAATAATTATAATTGCTTTATTCTATTTTATTTTAAAAAAAGGGTTTTAACAAATGGTTTTAAAACCAGCATACATTTTATAAAATTGATTCATTCAGTGAGGTCTGATACCCCTCAACTTATATTTTTTAAGACCTTTTAGTTAGCTTTCTAGTGTTCCTCATCTGCGCCAGGTTCATTCTTCATCGATTGCACTATGTATATTGAATTGAAATATGTATTGTATAACTAACTTCTAGATACCACAGTAGTTAATTAAAGAACTTGTATTATTGATTTTATCTGACTTGAGACATTGTATTTGAAGAATATTATTATATGTATTTGGTTTTGTGCATTTATTATCGGTTTATTGTTAAATGTATTGTTCTTACTTCACAAAAAAATTTTAAGGCTTACTATGGGTTTCAGGTACTTTATGTATTCCTATTTCCTAGTGCCGGTCATGTACCTTTCGGTTCAGGTCATGACAAAGTTGGTATCAGAGGTAATGGTTTATTAATTGATCTTTAGGTCATTGGAATATGTCTTTTCTTAAACTACTATAGTGATTAGGTTAATAAAGGTTAATTGTTGTCATTGTTGTTTCTAGAATTCTGCGTATATTCTATATTTTGAATCTTTTTGGTTTCTACGTCTTTTCAAATGAGGTGAACGCGAACTATGTCTACTACGGAGACAGTATATAATGATAAGAAATCCTTTCAAGTTGAATTTTTGATTCAAGTATGAGCCCCTATTCTACCTATCTAGTATAGAGGTAGGTCGAAGAAAACTATAACTCAAAGGCCAGAGCACTTACCATAAGTGGAGCAAGCAATTTCAAAGTAGAATTTAAAGCACTTATGGCTAGGGTAACCAAGATTGATGAGGGCGTGGTAGCGGTTAACCAAGCATGACAAGTGTTCAAATATGCTTGATGGAGAGAATATAATATGTCTAGCGTGGATGCAATATGTTTGCACTCTTTGAGGGTGAAGTTTCCAATTGTGACTACAATATGAGATTGGTACATACAGTCAAATCAATTTTATATGACTACCGTGACATGGTTGGAGTTTAAAAAGTGATTTCTAAGATACTTCTATTCACCTTTAAGGTGGTATAATTTCATATGATGGCTATTATGCAGAGTAAGAGAAAAGCGGTCAGTTGAGAATAACATATATGAACTCTTCACTCTATTACGTCATGTTGTAGATGTGATACAGTATAAGATGAGACTAGTAGAAATGTATGTTATAGGATTATGTTTAATATATATATTAGCATCCGAGCTTAGGACTAAAATTTAGAGAGTTATTTACGGAATTAGTCCTTTGGGGTGTTATTGACCTAGGCGTGATTTTGAAAAAGGATTTGTTAGCTTGACATTATGCTACTCTAGGTTGCTGAGAGTAGGAGGTGAGACATTCTACGCCTATAGTTGCTAAGGATTTCTAGGACATAACTATGAGTGCATATAAGAGGATGATTGATTGTGTTTTCCTTGGTTTTGATTTAAGTTTGGATAAGATTAATGTGTGATGAAAATGTTTTGAAGAGTTGGTTGATAAATTAAAACTTTAATAATACAGATTATAAAGTTATTTAATTGTGGATCTTAGGAAGATGACTAGGACTGGAGATAAAGGCATAGGTAGAGGTCATGGGTGATAAGTTGATAAAAATTTATAGTCAATGATTAGTTTATTGAAATTGGGAGTTTATTAGGAATATGATTTATAATTAATGGAGTCACATATTGTTTTAATCTATCTTAGGATACAAGGATGATAAGTAAAGATGTAAATAAATATACATATAGAAATATCGTATGAGATTAGAAATTATGATTTATAATGAAATTTGAGGATTTAAAATTTGAGTATAGTTGATGGACATTATAAATATTGACGACTTTATTGAAACTTTATATAGATGATGGATGAAATTTATATTCAATAGGTACAATAGGATGATTTATTCCATTTTATGATATAAGAGTTGAATTATAATAATTATGGAGATCAAATTACAGATCAACTAATGAAATGATATTTTATGAGAATTTATGTAAGTGTTTCTAGAAGATTTATTCCACTAAGGAAAGTGCAGAGATGAGAAAGGCTGCATAAGAAAATAAATGTATAGGTAAGCTTAAATTCGATATTTAGTTTAATTAAGAGATGATACGACAATAACACGGTGGAATAAGGAATATTAAAAACCTTAAGGATATGAGATTATCAATTAATGCTTTGATGGTAGACCTATTGAAATTTTGTGGAAGTTAGCATATTTAGCAGATAAGTTATCAACGATGATAAATTTATAAAGGTAGCTAATTGATTTAATAATTTTATTTGCAATTAAGATAATTATAATGATATAAGTTTTTTCATATTAATTGTGTTGAGGTTGATATTAAGAGTTAATACGGAATTTAATGATAATAAAGTGAAATGTATAAAAGAGACTTATATATATATATATATATATATATATATATATATATATTATTGAGTACAACTCTATAATGATATGACACTAGCATTATGGGTCAATGTGAATCATATAAATTTAGCAGGTAAGAAAAATTGATATACGATAGTATGTGCATAATTTATAAATTATATGAGGCGTTATACAATAAGATAGTGATTGTATAAGTAAATGCATGGAATTAGAAGATAGAATTCAAATTTAAAATTTTAATTAGAGTTCTTTCAGTTTAAGAAAATTAAAGGTGTAGTTATGAGAAAAGTGGACTTGAGGATTTAACTGTTGAAATTATAATAAATAAGTGCATATCTTTGAAGATTAAATGAAAATCTTAAGTTCGAGCTGAGATTGTATCATTTAAGCTATGCCAGTTACCTTGAGAGTGATAAGCTAAATATATAAAGTAGTGCATCATAGTAGCGCAGTGAAAGTCAGATAGACGAATCTCTAATTAGACTAAAGATTGGTGATGAATTGAATATTTAGATTGATAAGTAATAAGTATAAGTTTGACAGATTTTGCTGACAATAGGAAGCATTAAAAATTTATGGTTATTATATAGTGAATTACTAGTTTAGCAAATTAGAATTTGTGATATATACATAAAATCTATTATAAGATTTGGATGACTGGTGGACATAAGCATAGTTGTGAAATAAATATTAAATATACCATGGTGTATGGAAATATGGTCATTGGAAGGAATAAACAAGGAAATTAATATCGTATGCAGTGGCAAGAAGAACAATGAGAAGAGGCTATTACTATGGGTAATTGAAAATATGGAGTTTGCGGAAAATAGGTGATGATTATTAATAAATAGTATAAGTTGACTTATGCTTGAGCATATTAGCCAGTTGATGGTGACCGTGATGATGATAGAAAGAAGAGTTGGCATGGTCACATATCGGTTGGCTTTGCCTCCCAATTTGTCTTAAGTTCATCTAGTGTTTCATGTCTCGATATTGAGGAAGTATATTTTGGACCCTTCGCATGTGTTATAGCCCCAGAGTGTGGAAGTAAATGAAGATATGATATATGAGGAAGAACCAATAACGATTGTAGATTCTCAAGTTTGTTAGCTACGTTCGAAACGGATCCCGATGGTCAAAGTGTTGTGGAGGAACAACAACTCGGAAGAGTACACAAGGGAGATAGAAGCTGAAATGCGAACAACATATCCCTTTTTTTTTTCTCGTCAATGAATTCTTGTATTCTGTTCTTTTTATTCGAAATTTGAGGACGAATTTTTGTAAGTGGGGAAGATTGTTATAACTCGATATTTTATAAATTATTAAATTAATTTTTGGGATTTAAAGAGTTAATAAATATTTTATTAAATTATAATATTTGATTATCTTGTGAAATTAAATTTGAAGATTTAGTGTTGAATATGATTTTAATATTATTAATAATGTTATTTTTATTATTGTGAACTATTGGTATAGTGTATTTTAATATTGTGTATATATATATTTTGTGGGTGAGAATAATTGAGTTTTAATTATTATTTTAGTTAATTATTTATTAAATCAAATTATGAGATTTATTAGTGTTGATTATTATTTAATTATTTTATGATATTATTATTTGTGAATAGTGTTAATTTAGAGTATTTAATATATTTTAATATTTTTGTGGTGAATTTAATTAGAAAAGTAAATATTTAAATTAGAAATATTATGTTTACATTATTTGTCCTTTTCTAATATATATATATATATATATATATATATATATATATATATATATATATATATATATATATATATATATATATATATATATATATATATATATATACTATTTTGTCTTTTCTCCAAAAAAATAAAAAAAAATAAT
Source organism: Mallotus nudiflorus (assembly GCA_947683625.1). Taxonomy (NCBI): domain Eukaryota; kingdom Viridiplantae; phylum Streptophyta; class Magnoliopsida; order Malpighiales; family Euphorbiaceae; genus Mallotus; species Mallotus nudiflorus. The sequence goes on from CANTUR010000002.1 coordinate 3,480,317, forward strand.
AATTTATAAAAGTAAAAAACGTACATACAGTGCCCCCTTTCCTCCCATTTTTCTTCTTCTTCTTTCTTTTTTTTTTCTTTTCTTTCTTTGTAAACGACCGACCACCACTGCCGACTACCACCTCAGGGCATAAGGTTGGTTTCTTTTGGAAGCTTATCATTCGGGCTTCTCAAATCTTCAAATCGTTTTGAGTTTCAACTCCGGTAACTATTCCGTTTTTATATATTCTATTATTAGTATTTTGAGTTTTTGTTAGTTTAATCCTTTATTTGATTTTATTAGCTATTGTTGCTTTGAGATTAATTGTTATAGATGTTGTGAGGAAGCTAAATGTGATTTTTATTTATTTTTCTAAAAATTTTGAATTTTCAGGCTCGCGGTTGCTATTCTATATTGTTCTGAGCTCAGGAAAATTATATTTTTAATAAATTCTACTAATTATTTTTAAGCATATTTTGTGAACAAAGTTTATTGAAATTATGTTCCAATTATTTTATGAATTTTCGAATGTTTATGTAAAATTGGATTTTTTGAAAAAATTAGTATAAATTGGTAAATTTTGTATTTTAATTGAAATTATTGTTAATTATTATGTTTTGGAAAATTTTTGAGTAATAAATAGAATTAAAATAATTTTTATGAATTATTTACTATTTTTAGCTAATTAATAATAATTTTAAAAAATATAATCAAATTATAATTTTATTTATTATTTTTATGATTAAATGGATTTTTAGCTATATTTATTATATATTGAGTAATTTAAATAATTATTGATAATTTATTATATTTATTTTCGAATATTTGAAAATGGATTTTATTAGTATTATTTAATTATATTTGGGATTTTATTACTTATTTTGAAAATAAAAATTTTTGATATTTTTATTATTTAAATAAATTGAATTGTGATATTTTATTTATTTTTATGGATTTTAGTATTTTTAATATTTGTTATTATATTATTAATTTTTGATGAATTGGTTCTTGGTTGGGCAATAATTTTAATTCGGGGGCCCAACCTGAGATTTTGAGTGCTATGAATTTTTTAAGTGTGTTTGCGTGCAGGAACAGTTCTATTGTTAGTAGAGAGATGTCCATTTTACATATGAGACTCTTCTGAATTTTTGATAAATTTCTCGTAAAACATGACATTGGCCTGTGTTGAATTTTTGGTGTTAATTAAGTTATGTCTTTAGTCAAATAAGTTTCGTCACTCCTATAGTTTTCATAATTTTGAGAATTTTCATGAATTTATTTATTTTATTTTATGAGCATATTTTAAATAAATATTATTTATTTTAGAGAACTCCTGGACTCAAGCTGTAGCACCAAGGCAACAGAGAACGCGTCACTTGACACGCTCAACCTGTGAGTTAATTTTATGAAATGTGTGTTACGCATGTTTTCATTATATGTTCAAGTAATTAAAAATAATAAAGAAATGATCATAGGATTGATTTATGAATATATTTATATTGTCATATGTATGATCGTTTCTTATACATTTATGAATAGTAATTGAACACATGCTTAAAGAAAAATTATTTTGTTATGTTTATTTAATTATTATTTAGTCATTTAAATTTCCATTATTTAATGATTTATTTATTTTATTTTATTATTTATAATTCAAATTGATTTCGAGATAACAGTAGAACGGGCTACCCGATAGGTTTCATTAGGACCGTATGCGCACAGGTAAGATTGAGAGTGAGTGTTTGAGGTTATATGGCTCAGTGATGCTTTGCTCTTGAGAACTGCCAGTAAATATTAGTTTAAGTGAATTGACTGCGGTTGATAACTCAGTAGATGCTTTACTCTCGAGAACCGGCAGTCTTTGGATTATAAAAAAGTCGAAAGACTATTAAAATAATGGTTTAGGTGTTCTACCAAGTTTTCCATTAAAATAATTATTTTATATATATTTATATGGGGATTCCATATTAAACTGATTTAAGGGTTATAAAAAGATTTTATATAAATATTATCGAGAAAAGTAATTGATTTTAATAATTATAATTACTTTATTCTATTTTATTTTTAAAAAAAGGTTTTAACAAATAGTTTTAAAACCAGCATGTATTTTATAAAATTGATTCACTCAGTGAGGTCTGATTCCCCTCAACTTATATTTTTCAGGACCTTATAATTAGCTTTCTAGTATTCCCAATTTGTGCTAGGTTCGTTCTTCACCGGCTGCACTATGTATATTGAATTGAAATATATATTATATAACTAAATTCTAGATACCACAGTAGTTAATTATAGAACTTGTATTATTTGTATTCTAATTTTATCTGACTTAAGGTGTTGTATTTGAAGAATATTATTATATGTATTTGGTTTTGTTCATTTATTATCAGTTTATTGTTAAGTGTATTGTTCTTACTTCACGAAAAATTTTTAAGGCTTACTATGGGTTTCGAGTACTTTATGTATTCTCATTACCTAGCGCTCGTCACGTACCTTTGGGTTCGGGTTGTTACAATTTTACTGAAGAATTTTTGAAACAATGGTGGAGTGGGGGTGACCAAAATGAGCATGCCATTGCTCAAAAGAAAATCTTTCACCATACAAAGCTTGCTTCAAACTAGGTGGCAACACGTAAAGACCATCTTTACTTGGTCCCTGCAATAAGATTGCCTTACTCACCTAATCCTTTATCAAAAAATAGTTAGGCCAAAATTCAAAATAGCAAGCATTATCATAAGCAAATTTTTGGGCAAATAAAAGTGATTTTGTAATTTTAGGAACAAGTAAAACATCCTTAAAGTAAAAAGAACAAGAAGGAGCAATGTATATTCTAGTACCAGTATGAGATATATTGAGACCTTGGCCATAACCAACATGAATTTGATCATTTCCTGTATACTCATTTGTAACACCAAGATGGGAGACGTTGGGAGTCATATAGTGTGTGGCTCTAGTGTCTGGGTACCACGTAAAGTGTGGAGAGGTTATACAGTAGACAAGGACGAAGAAAGGACTGCCGAAGTGTGCTAAGGCATGGACTTAGTTTAGAACCAAGTGACATTAACTTGCAGAATATTGGCCATTACTAAAAGAAAAGGGGCACTGGTAGTGACACCTACATCTATCGGTGGTACGGTTGAGATTTTTGCAAATTTGGGAGGGTCCTCGTGGCCATATGTTGGGATTGAATGGTCGAGGTGAATTTGTATTTAGAGGGTGGAAGCAGCCATGTGAGATGAAGATGACACTAAAATAACAACATTTTTTTTATTTGGTTGGTGGAAAGCAATGTTTGCTAATGGTGTTTCCTGGGTGCTTTTGAGTAAAATTTCATATGCCAACATGTGTCCATGAAGTTCATTAAAGGATATAGGGTTGGGACAGAGGTTGAAAGCAGTAATGATGGGATGGAATTTAGAGCCAATATTTCTATAAATAATGGCATTAAATTCAACAACAAGTTGTCAACCTACCGTAACCAATTTATTTGCTAGTGCCTTGGCCTTTTATAAATATTAGGAAACACTTTGATAATTATGTTTGAGTTTTTGTAATTAAATAATCAATTGAAGCTTACAATTTTGAGATATGGAGCCAAAAGCATTTGTTAAATGCTTGCTAAACTTCATATGATGAAGTAAGTCCAATAATATAAGGAAAAACATCCTTACTTAAAGAAGAAAGAATCCAAGCTAATAAAGTATAATCTTTGAGAAACTAAGAATCATATTTAGGATTAACAGTTTGTGCAAAAGTATTATTTTTTGAGGCTAGGTATTTTTATGGTGGTAAAATACTACCATCAATGAAACTAGTGAGTTTGTGGAAATTTAGAATAGGAAGAAATTGAGTCTTCCATGTGAGGTAATTATGAGAAGTAAGCGTAATTGAAAAAGTGTGGTTAGTAGATGAAGAAGGTGTAATAGTTGTAGGAGAAATAGGAACAATAGAGGTTAAACTTGTGGTGCTTGCCACAATAAAGAAAAGAAATTTTTTTTTGCTCTAATACCATATCAAAGTAATTGAATGGTATTTTATATGTATTCAAAGAATATAAATACAAGGTTTATATAGGCTAAATAGTAATTATAGGCAGCGGGGTTCAGCACACGCCCAAGTGTTCGGCAACTATGGCACTGTGCAGGCTTATAACCCACTAGGAAATACAATAGAGGATTATAGTCCAAGTCAGAGATAGGAGTCGCTACCCGAATGAGACCCGGGATACACTTTTACAGCAATTGGATCCCATAAAGGGCCCTAACAGTCATCCTTAGAGATTGGGTTCAGAAACTTTATGGGCTTTTGAATGCCCACCAAGCCTTGTGGTTGACCTCCATTTGTGTTTTTTATTTTATTACTTTTAATTATTTCTTTATTTACATGCAAATTGCAATTGCCTCCAAACAAAATTCCAATTTTACGGTTTAGACCAAGTTTTGGATTAATTCTAATTACATACTATTTTGGTGTGATTTCAAGTATTCAACATGAATTATATACATTCATCGACAAAAAAAAAAATAAAATACTTGCACACACATAGAAATGGGGGAGGAGAAAAGGTTACAACCCTTCCACACACAATAACACTAAAAAAATAAATAAATATAAGTGCGCATGCAAAGAAAAGGGGAGGAGAAATGAGTTACAACCCTTATTCATGCAAGTAAAATAAATAAAACTAAATGAAATAAAATAAAAGATTAAACTAAGGCTGACTTCTTGGTGACAAAATTGTCACATAAATTTATTCCTAAAATATGAAGTTAAGTAGCTTTAAAATAAAACCTTACAAAAGAAACCCCAAAGTCAAGTTCTTAAAAGAATAAAATAAACAAAATAGTTGCATTTAATTTGACTAAAAACTATAACTAATAAAAAAATGAATATAACAAAACAAAATAAAAAATTCACAAAATAACAATTAATGGAAGGAAGTAAATAAACAATTAACGTTTTACTTATTTTCAAAAGGATGTAAAAATGAATTAAAATATTAACAAGAAAAACTCATATAATAAAGCAAATTATAAAGAGATACATTTATTAGAGTATTTACAGAACAACAAAATTAAAACTAAAAATAAGATTCTTGTAGTCACGTGTAAATGGATAAACAATAAAAAATTTCAATTTAACTAATGAAAAAACTAAATTATTAAAATATACTAAAGGAAACATGAAAACAGTAAACAAGGGAAAAAAATTCAATTAATGAAAAAAATATATCATTCTATATTTAAAAGAGGCTATTGTGGTGACTCATCACAAACGCAATAAGGTGTCGCCTTATTGTATAAGTGCTACCTTATTGCACTTATTAGGAGTTGTTTCAACAAGACTAATTTCAATATATAGAGTGGATGATTTTTGCAGAAAGCGAAGATTTTTTTTTTTTGAAACAATTTTGGCTTTATGTCTTAACCCTCAGAAGTTTCAAAGTGATTATAATAAGCTCTAAGAAGTGTGCAAAACCTAGAGTTCTCTCCCCTTGTCAAATTTCAGTCTCTACTGTCCTCTTCTTTTTCTTCAATTTCTTTACGTTCTTTTTCTTCTTATGTTTTTTATGGTTAACCTTTCTTCTTTGTGGTTCACCACTCTTTGATTTGGTTCACCTCTTTTCTCATTTTTCTCTTTTTCTGTTTCTTTTCTTTGTTTTAGAAACTCTCTTTTTTCTCCCAAAAAAAAACTCTCCTATATGATTTTCTTTTCGTCTTTTTATCCCCCTCTCTCACTCAACTCCTCCCCACTTTCTCCTCCATGTTTAGAGTGTATTAGCCATGATTTTTTTATGATAAAAGATCATGGTAAAGGCTTTAAACGTGGAGAGAAAAAACTTCATAAAAGTCATATTTTCATTAATTAACAAAAAAAAAAAGCTTTTTTTTTTAAGGGGCTGCCTTAATAACTCATTAAGAGATTCTTCTTGGGCCACTAGACCAATAAAGGAGGAAGGAATGGGCTTTACCCTTATTTAGACTCATTTTTTGAATTTTCATCTTTGGGCTTTCGCTCGTGGGTAGGCCAAGTCAAGTGTCAATAGTAACCTATGTATAGGTTGTGTGACAATAACAATAGCCTATGTAACAATAATAAAACAATACAACAATAGAATAATAAAGTGATAATTGTAAGAAACATACTAATAACAATATAATAAAATGATAATACTATCTTTTAACACCATTGACGTAGATAGAATCTAAAAAATTCCCTTAGGAGACTCACAAAATTAAGACAAAATTGTCTAGCATTTTGATAAAAATGGTTATGTCACTATTCGATCAGCATATCATTTTTTGTGCTCTTATAACAAAATCAGGCCAACTAGGAATACTGTTGAATCATCTTCAATTTAGAATAATCGTTGGCATCTTAAGGTTAAAATATTTTAGTGAAAGGTTCTCAATCACCTGTTACTTACTCATGGTGCTTTGTTTAAAAGAGGCATTATAGACTTAAATGTCTTTCAAATATGTAAGCAGTAAACTGAGTCAATTCAGCACATGCTACTTTATTGCCATCATGCTAGAGTAACTTGGTTTGCCTCTAATTTTGCTTATGTTCTTAATTTTTAGAACTTAAATTCTAAGGCATATTGGTGGCATCAAATAAGCAATTTATTTAAAAATGATGATAATCAATTTACTTTGTTATTATATATTGGGTGTTTCATTTGAAAAACACAAAATGCTTATATTTTTTAAAACACAAATCTTGATCCACCATTGGACTTACAAAAAAAAGTGTACAATCTACATATGGAAGTTCAATAGTCTTTAGAGGAAAAATAATATCAATTGCATTTTTAAGACATTGCACCCTATGTTGAATTCTCAATAACAATATCATATATGGTTACCTCCTCCTATTAATTATATTAAGTTTAATATAGATGCTTTTTATATTAATCAATAGGATTTTCTAGTCTTGCAGTGATTGGTAGAGATTCTCATGGAATTATTGTCCATGGAGTGGCTCAAGTCAAGAAGTGTCTTTCAACTCTTGTTGTTAAGGTTAAAGCAATTCCTCTTAGTATAGATTATGTTTTATTCTTTGCATGCAAGAGGTGCATTTTTGAAGTGGAGTAGTTGATAGATTTGTAATACCTGAAAAAAATATAGGTATAAGAAGGACAAAGTAATCGGGCGATGAAGATGGAAGTAAGAAATGGTGGAGATGGATGATTTAGAAATAAGGATTATATGTATATTTATTTATATATTTATAAAGTTTGAAGGAGGTTGTTTTTAATGGATGTTGGTTGTTGGGTTGATATGGAGGCAGGTTGATTAAGTGGAAAATGGTGGAGGTTGGTTGACTAAGTGGGTAAAGAATATTTATTACACATATAAATAAGTTGATATTGATATATGTTGTTTTGGATGGAAATTGGTTGATGGTTTTTTTATAATTTTTTTTTGGTAGTGGTTTAAATTGGTTAGTTGATTGGAGGCTGTTTGAGTTGTTTTTGGTTGATTTAAGGGTGTAAAAGGTGTGTATATGCAGTGGTCATTTTGAAGTTGTTCTTTAGTAGTTTTGAAGTTGTTCTGTCGTCGTTTTATGATCGTTTTGGAGTTGTTAGTGGCTTAGTTGAGGAAGGTTGCTTGAGTTGTTTTGGGTTGCTTTGAGTGTATAAGAGCTAGTCGTTTTGTGGTTGTGTGTGGTTGGTTTAAGTTAGTTGATTTTGGTTGAATTGAGTTGCCAAGTCAACTTAACTTAAAGAATTGGCTTGAGTTGACTTGGGTTGCTAGAAATGGACATGTGACTGTATATATGTTCAGGACTGGGGCTCCCATCGGAGAAGAGAGGTGTGTTATGGAAAATATCCAATTTGATCCCTATATTTTTTTTCTTCTTTTTCTTCTCCGTTCACTATTTAAATGAGCTTCAATTGACCTGAAATTTGGTACCCAACTATTTCTTGATGTCCTCTGCACAATGGAGGCATTCATTTAAGCAGATTCAGCCTAGAAAATTCCAGATTTTAATTTCAAAATTTGGCCTAAAATTGTTGAAGTTGGAACATTCATCTCAATTCTAATCAATCAAGACTAGTATTTTTACTTCATTCCCCACTATTGCAATTGTCTATAGACACTACTTTTGTATTCAATTTCTATCATTGGAATATTTGGTGAATTTTTAGGTAAATTCCTTTATATTTTTCGATCTCCTTTTTCTATAAGCATTTTTTGTTGTTTAAGACCTTTGATATATTCTATAAATTGTGAGGAACATTTTAATATAAATGGTTGGGTCTGATATTGTGTTTTCCAGTGAGAATCCGGTGGGTAATTAATACCTAAATTCTTATGATGAACATTAACTAGCCTAAAAAAATTCTAACTTATTTAAAATAAATAGTGTATATTATGGTGGTCATTTCTTGTAATTGGATGAAAGTCCAAATTCTTATGGACTTTGCAATAAAAATTCCGGAGTGAATAGGGGAAAATTATATATTTCCATATATATTAGTTTAAATCATTTGAAAAATTATTTGGTCATCAAAATTAATTATTTTAGTGTTTTTAAGGCTATTTTTATCATTTTTGGATTTTTATAAAATTTTCAAGAATTTTAGGAATTTATTTAAAGCTACTTAATTAAATAAATATTATTTATGTAGAGAATTCGGGAGCAAGAGGTGTAGAGCAAAGACAACCGAGGATACGCTGATCAACACACTCCACCTGTGAAGTTAATTATATAAGATGCTTGTTGTGAATATTTGGACTAGAATTTTTTTGTGATAATCATATTTAAGAGTTGATTATATATGGATTTATTTAAGATTTTATATCTTGCCATATGCATGATTTATTTATATATTATCGAGAATAAATTTTGGAAAGATGCAATAGTTTATTTCACGTTATTTTAACTCGGTTTGGGGTTGCTCTCGGGACATCAATAATGAAAAAAGTGATTGGACTGTGGTTGTAACTCGGTTTAGCTTGCTCTCAGGATAGCAATTTCTTGGATTGTAAAGAGCCAAAAGGCTATTAGAGTTAATGGTTTGGGGTTCTACCATATTTTCCATCAAAAGTTTTAAATTATATGATTTCGTACAAGAATTTCATAATAAAAATGATTTGTAAATTTTAGAAAGGTTTTATATAAATAAAATTTTTGTAAAGCAAAGAATTTTAAATATTTAATTTATCTTAAAAGGTTTAATAATTATTTTAAAACCAGCATGCATTTTATAAAATTGATTCACTCAGTGAGGTCTAATTCCTCTCAATTTTTAATTTAGGTCTGATTCCTCTCAATTTTTTATTTTTCTACAACCTCACCATCAACTTGATTGTTATCATCGTTTGCTCCAACTTTCTTCTTCTTTGACTATATTATGTAGGTCTATTTGATGTGTATTGTGTATTTTAATTCTAAAACACTACAATAATAGACTAGCTTGTATTGTATTATGGATTTTATGTATTAGAGATTTATGTATTTGATATGATTTATTGGAGTAATTGTGAAGTAGTGTTGATTGGAAATTTATTTAAGAAGTGTTATCTTTTTTTATGGGTTTTGGTTTTGTCTCGGTACAGAGGAAACTCTATTGGATTTTCTTTAAAAAAAAATTAAAGTGATTAAATGTTATTGTGAAAAATTTTTCTTAAGGCTTACTACATGTTTCAGAAGCTTTATGCTTTCCCATTCCTTAGTGTTGGTCACGTGTGCTGTGGGTTCGGGTCATGAGAAAGTTGGTATTAGAGCTAATGGTTGATTTCCTACTATTTTGGTCATTTGAGTATATCTTTTCTTAAACTACTGTGATGACTAGGTTGATAAATGTCATTTGTTGTCATTGTTACTTATAGAATTTTATGTATATGTCAACTTACTTGTTATGTTTTGAATATTGTAGATTTTATGCCTTCTCAGAATGAGGCATGCGCGAGAAGATCCTCCTGCAAAAGCAGTAAATGTTGGTGAGTAGTCCATTCAGGATGAAGCTCCTCCCCTACCCCACGAGCTAGAAGAAGGGGTAGACTTAGGGCAATGGCAGCTTAAGGACAAGAGCAACAGTCCCAAGAAAAGCAAAAAGCTCTAGAAGTGGATCTTGTAGCCTTAGTAGTTATAATGGCAAGAATTAATTAGGGCTTAACTGCACTTAACCAAGCCATGCCATTGGTACAACATATGCTTCAATAAAGGAATCAAGGGATGACAGATGTTGATGCTCTTCTTTTGTACTTCAGAGTTGGGGGAATTTCTTTTGATGGGACTGGATATGCATTACACTTCATCAATACCATTGAGTTAAGGAGAAGAACTGGGTTTACAGATTATTAAAGGATTCTTATTATTAAGTTTTCAGTTAAAACATTAGCTCAAGATTAGTTCATGCAGTCCATACAACCTTATATGGACATATCACTTGGATTGAGTTTAAGAGGCATTTCTTGTAGTTTTTCTAAATCCACCTCCTATGAAGGATGCATACAAATGACAGTTATTACATATTAGCAAGAGAGACATATCAGTTAAGGATTATATGTAAGAGTTCCTTAGATTGTCATGTCATGCAATAAATGTGATGGCTAATGAGCATAGGGTTGTGGACTTGTATGTGACTAGGTTAGGACCAAAATATGCGGGGATTTGTCCAGAGGGCCACACTTTAGAGAGTGTTATTAATGAGACCAAGCAGTTGGAGAGGCAACACATAAGGCATGGGATAATCCCAAACCCTTATATGAGTGGAGACAGTAACGCAGCTAGTTTTCAGGGTATTCCCTAGCCAATGTTTCAGTTTGGTAATCCTAGGGTGCAAATTAGTACCTCCAGCAGCATAGAGGTCAAAGGGTACATAGACATAGGAGACATAGTCACAGGCATAGTAGGCCTATTAGATTTAGGCCTAGAGCCAATAGTGGCAATAATAGTGGATAGAGTTTTGGGTATGGCAATATAGGCTCAGGGCTTAATGCATGTTCTAACTATGGTCGATTACATCAAAGCCCTTGTCACCTACCATCAGAAGCTTATTTCAAATGCGATTAGGTCAGTCACTTTGCTAGATCATGCTCCAATTATAGTTATCTACATGCTTACCCTCAAGGTTCATCTGTTATAGTTGCCCAGCTAGTACAACAGACTCCTCAGTTTCATACACCAATGTATCCTCAGTAGAGTGGTACTCAATTTATGGGCTAGTAGGGCTGTGGTTCTAGAGGTAGATTTGGAAAGAGAGCTAGTGGTGAAGGATTTATATAGCCATCTACTTCTCAGTAGGCAAGCCATGAGCAGGCTAAAGTTTTTACACTGACTCCTCAAGATGCTTAAGCATTTAATGCAGTTATGGTAGGTACTCTTCCGGTATGTTATTTTGATGCTATAGTATTTAATCTTGGTGCATTGCATTCTTTTGTATTTCTTATCTTTGCTTTAAGAATGGATGGTAAACATCCAAGTTGTTAATTCCATTATTTATAGCAACTCTTGTTAGTGATGAGTTAGAAACATATATAGTTTTTCCATTTTATCCAGTGTTGGTGGAAGGTATATAGTTGCCTACAGAACTAGTTTTGCTAGATGTGATACATTTTAATGTAATTTTATGAATGGATTTGTTGCCATAACATTACGCTACTTTGAATTATTAAGAGAAAGAAGTAATCTTTAGAATTCCAAATAATGTGAAATTTTGATTCAGAGGTGACAAAAGCTCAATGCCTCAGAATCTCATTTCTACAATCATAGCTAGAAAGATGCTTAGAGGGGGTGTCAAGGCTACTTGGCTGTGGTCAAAGAGGGGTAGTTGAGAATATGCCAGTTGTGTGTGAGTTTTTGGATGCCTTTCCTAAAGAATTACTAGGTTTACCACTAAAAAGAGAGATAGAGTTTTATATTTATGTTGTACTTGGTACAAATCCTATCTCTATGCCACCTTATAGAATGGCACCTGTAGAATTAAAGAAGCTTAAAGAGCAATTTCAAGAGTTACTTGATAAGGTTTTTATTAGACCTAGTATATCTCTTTAGGGTGCACTGGTGTTGTTTGTGAAGAAGAAAGATGATAGTCTTTGACTTTGTATCGACTATAGGTAATTGAACAAAGTTACCATCAAGAACAAATATCCACTCTTGAGGATCGATGACTTGTTTGATCAACTTCAAGGAGCTCGATGGTTCTTCAAGATTGACTTAAAGTCTAGATTTCATCAGTTGAGGATCATAAGTGGAGATGTACCTAAGACTGCTTTTTGGATAAGATATAGCCATTATGAATTCTTGGTGATGTCCTTTGGGTTAACTAATGCCCTAACAGCTTTTATGGACTTAATGAATCAGGTGTTTAGGACATTATTGTATCAATTTGTGATGGTATTCATTGATGATATCTTTGTATATTCTAAAAGTGAGGCGGAGCATGCTATGCATTCAAGGATGGTGCTTTAGACTTTGAGAGAGCACCAGTTGTATGCCAAGTTCTTGAAGTGTGAGTTTGGTTGGATCAAATGGCATTATTAGGCCATGTGGCATCCAAAGATGGCATATAAGTGGATCCAAAAAGATAAAAGCCATTACAAAATGGCTAAGACCTATAATTGTTATTGAAATCAGGAGTTTTCTGGGTTTAGCTGGCTACTATAGGAGATTTGTGAAGGATTTCTCCAAGCTAGCCACATTTAATTAGGTTGACCTAGAAGAATGCTAAGTTTGCATGGATGGAAAAATGTGAGGAGCACTTTCAATTACTCAAGGACAGTTGACTTCAGCTCTAGTTTTAACACTGCCTTAGGGAAACGAAGGGTACACAGTGTATTGTGATGCTTTCCGAGTAAGATTAGGGTGTGTGTTGATGTAGAATGGGAGAGTAGTTGTTTATGCTTCATGTTAGCTAAAGAAGCACGAGCAGAACTACCCTACTCATGATTTGGAATTGCAAATGTGGTGTTTGCATTAAAGATTTGAAGGCATTACTTATATAGTGTCACTTATGAAATATACAATAACCATAAGAGCTTGAAGTATATTTTCCTAAAATGAGATTTAAACTTGAGGCAAAAGTGATGGATGAAACTTGTGAAAGGTTATGATTGCTTGATTTTATACTATCTAGGTAAAGCTAATATGGTAGCTGATGCATTAAATAGAAAGTCAGTCAGAATCCTTGCTCACATTAGCTTAGAAAGGAGGCCAATAAATAAAGAGTTGCATGAATTGATTGATCAGGGGTTATAATAAAAGGCAACTAAGTCATGTCTATTAGTTCAATTCAGAGTATGCTTAGTGTACTTGGATAGAGTCAAAGCAACTCAGAGAAGGGACCCACAGTTGCAAAGGATAATGACTAAAGTGCAACAAGGTCAATCTAGAGATTTTGTTATTGATAGTGAGGGTGTATTGTGTTTCAGCACTAGGTTGTTTATGCCGAATGTGGATGAGTTAAAAAAAAGTTATTATAGAAGAAGCTCATTTTTTGACTTATAGTGTTCATCCAGGTTCTGCCAAGATGTATCATGATTTAAAAGATACTTACTAGTGGAACGAGATGAAAAGAGACATTTCAGAATTTGTATCCAAGTGTCTTACTTATCAACAAGTGAAATTGGAACATTAGAGACCCCTTAGGATTGTTACAACAGTTGCGTATCCTAGAGTGGAAGTGGGATATGATTGCCATGAATTTTATGACTGGATTGCCTTATACAAATAAAGGTTATGATGCCATTTGGGTGATAGTTGTCAAGTTAACTAAGTCAACTCACTTCGTACCAATTAAGAAGACATACACAATTGATAGATTAGCAAGGTTATACATTAATCGAATTGTTTATCTTCATGGTGTACTTGAAAGCATTGTATCAGATAGAGGGGCTACATTTACTTCAGTCTTTTGGCAACAGTTGTATAAGGCATTGGGAACAAGACTTGATTTCAACACGACATTTCATCCTAAAATAGATGGTCAATTAGAAAAGACCATTCAGACATTAGAAGATATATTGAGAATGTGTGTGATCGACTTTAGTGGTCAATGGGATTTACACTTGCCATTAATTAAATTCACATACAACAACAGTTATCATGCAAGTATTAAAATGGCTCCGTATGAAGCCTTATATGGAACGAAGTGTAGATCACTATTATGTTAGAAAGTTAGAGAGAGGCAACTAGCAAGCCTAGAGTTAGTGCAAGTTACTTCAAAGAAGATCCCCATTATCCAGTAAAGATTGAAGATAATTTTTAGTAGGTAAAAGAGTTATGTGAATCTTAAGAGAAATGAAGTATCATTTTCAGTTGGAAATATGGTGTTTTTGAAGGTGTCTCCAATGAAAAGGGTGATGAGGTTTGGTAAGAAAGGAAAATTAGCCCTGAGATACATTTGACTATTCAAGATTCGCTCCAAGGTTGGAGAAGTGGCTTATAGACTGATGTTACCATATGAATTATCTCAAATCCACCCAGTGTTTCATGTATCTATGTTGAGGAAGTATATCTCTTATCCTTCTCAAATTATTAAGCCTCATACAGTAAAACTTAGTGAGGATCTGTCATATGAAGAATATCCTATAGCAATTATAGATCATCAAGTTCGTCAGCTCCGTGCTAAGGAAATTCCAATAGTGAAAGTGTTGTGGAATAACCACACAGCAGAAGACTGCACTTGGGAGACATAAATCAATATATGCATTCAATATCTTTATTTATTTGGAGTTTGATAAGAAGATTTCAAAATTTGAGGATGAATTTTTGTTGACCATTTGCATGATAAAACTCCTAATTTTGGACTTTGACAAACAATTTTTATACTAATAATTTCAATTAAGTGTGTAGGGAATCATATACCAAACATATAACAAGCATATACACTTTTGGATGAATAGTCACTTTTCAGGCTGATTGAACCTCTGAGATTGAAGAAGACTTTTGACAAATTTAAAGCTCTTAAATGAGAAAATGAGCTTCCTCACTTTTGAATTAGACATCTTAAGCTTTCTAAATTGAGCTTGCTTATCAAAATCCAAGTTCATTTGGGTATGAAAATCTTCAGTCGAAGTCAGCATATGCAGCTTGCATTTCAGTTTGCATAGCTCTTGGTATTTCAGAAATATCTTGAGTTAAATATGTCTAAGTGAGGTGATTCAAATTTTTATGGAAATCTAAGAAAATTATCTACAACTTTTATGAAGAACATTTTGGCTGAATAGATCTTCTTCAGTCCCGTTCATGAGCATCTTTCAAGATGGTCATGAGTTATCATTGAATGGAGTCTTTGGAGCACGTTTTTGCCAAAAAATGGCAGTACCCCTCACGATCATGAGTGCTCGTGACCTACTCATGAGTAGAACTCTGACAGCATCTATAATACCCTATGTTTTAATTAAATAAAGTAATTTTTTTAAATTGTAGAGTTAACAAATAATTTTTAATTATATGATGCAATTGTTAATTATTTTGCATATATATATATATATATATATATATATATATATATATATATATATATATATATATATATATGTTAATATTATTTTAGGGTTATTAATATATGTGAGTATTATTTATTTATTATCTAGAATTTCATTGTCTATTATTATCATTATTATTATCATTACTATTTTAAACTATATTAAATTTTTATGGTTATTTATGTGTTACTATGTACATGCATATATATATTCATACTTATATGTATATTTAGGGTTAAATATTATTTTAGATATGTGTGTATTAAAATAACTTGTGTATATATATGTGTGTATGTAGTATATGTATACATACCAATAATTGCCTATACACATATATGTATAATTATATAAACTAATAGTTAATAATATATATATATATATATACATTTAGAAGTTGACCCGAAACAGAAAACAAAGGAGACAAAAGAAAAAAAAAAAAGAGAGAGCAACATAAGCTTCCCGACCTCAGTCCCCTCCCTGTCTTCCTCCCTCACTCACCATCCTCACTGAGCTCTCTACTACTGTTGCTCTTCCAGCTCTGCCCAGTTCCAGTCCCCTACTTCCGGTGCTGCCTTCCTGCTACGACTTGCTGCCTCCTCAGCCTTCATCTCTGGTGACAACGAGCTCCCTCCTTTCCCCTCTGTTTTCGCAGCAGCTTGGTGGTGAGTAGTACTCACCTGATTCCTCCTTTCCTTCTTTGATCTTGAGTATTTTGGTAGATTGTCTAGTTAATTGATGTTGTTAGTGTATAATGAGGTTGATTTTGTTCTTTTTGAAATTTTAGGGAATTATTTGATTTTTTTTTTCAGAATTTTATTTGATTTTTTTTTGTCATTTTATTTATTTGATTTTATTCTATTTTTAGGTGTAAATAATGATTAGAGTAATTATAGTTAATTTTTTTTGGTATATTAATTTTATTTAAGGTTTTAGAATTTTGGTGTTAATTAGAGGTTTATAAAAAATTTAGGTATTTAATTAATATTTTTATTAATTTCGAAAATTATTTTGAAAAATTATAAAATTTTGATAATTGAGGTTATTACTAAATGTTATTAATTTTAGAACTCAAATTATAATTTTTGTGATTTTTATACTATTTTTATAAATATTTTTGAGTTTATATCAAATGTGATTATTAAGTTAAATTATATTTTTAGAAGAAATTATTGGTTGATTTTATGTTTTAATTATATTAGGAAGATTAATTTTGAAACAAATAATTTTTGGGATGATTAAATAATTTTAAGGAATTATTTTTAGTACTAATAGCACATTATGTAATTTATGTATTTTATGGGGTAAAAATGTAATTTTATGCTCATTATAGTTAAATATATATTTTAGTTAGCTTTATTAATAATTAAGAGGTTTAGACAGTTTTTATAAATTAATTGATATTTTTAATTAAGTAGTGTTAATTTTGAATATTAATTCCAAATATTATACATTATAATGGTTTTAATTTTAATTATATTTTGATGATGAAATACAAATTTATAAGTGTTAGCAATTCTTGATATTTTGTTGAGTTGTGATCTCGGTCGGGGCTAAATGTAGTTTTGGGAGCCCGACTCAAGTGTGGATGTTTATGGATATTAGAAGTGCATTTTTATGCAGGTGTAATATCCCGTGTTTTTAAAATATTTTTACACAGTACCGGGATATGCAGAGTTAATGATTTCTGTATTTTATATGATATTTTTACGAGTTGATATGTATTTTAGACCTATTTTAATTACTGTGTTTTATATACAGTGTTTTACGTAAAATTTTCCCGGGACTTGCATTTTCAGGGAAATTTTCGATTTCACGTAAACAATGTATTATTAATTATTTTAAAGGTATTTACGGACTTGCATGAACTCATACATATTTTTAAATTATTAAATAAAGTCGGTGTGTGTATATTTATTTAATTAGGGTTTATTAATTCCCTAATATTTTATTAAGTATTTAATTGTTTAAATTGTTATTTAATAAATTATATTTAGTATAAATTATTAAAATATTAATATTTTAATGTGTGTGGTGTATATTTGATGTGTGTGATTTAATATTATTTTAATATAAAGTATAAAATATATATATATACATATATACATCAAAAAAATCAAAAGTTTGCAAAATTACCAAACTGCCCCCGAGCTTTTTTCTTCTTCTTCTTCTTCTTTCCCACGCCCGACGCCCGACCACCATCCCTCACCGCTGCAACTGCCGTTCCTTCACCGCCGGTGTGCCTCTCGGCTTGCCACCGTCGCCTCCAGCCGTTCCCCGCCGCCAGCAGCCCCTTTCCCGACGAGTTTTGGCCGGAATTAGCTTTAGAGGCCGAAAGTCGAGCTACCGCCGTTTCTCCCTCCTCCGGCCACCGTTTTCGACACTGTCGGTCTCTTTCTTCTCCTTGAGCTCCGGTGAGTGTGATTCTAGCTTTGGTTTGAGCTAAAATGGTCTAGAATTGCTTAGTTTTCGATTTGTAAATTTCGGCCTATTAGGGTTTTCGATTTTTTTGAGCTTCGAATTGGATGATTCATGGAAACTTCCTTCACAAATGTTGTTCCTAGTAGCTTAATCTACATGTATGAATTTTTGTAGAATTTTTGGAGATTGTTTGGATTTTTGGGTATTTTTGAATATTTTAATATTATTTTCTAATTTTCGGAAATTAATTATTTAAATTATGAAATTGGAGTTTATGGTTAAATTAGGTGTTGAAATGAATTATGGGAATTTATTTGGAATTTTTATGAATTTCTAAGTATTTATTTTTAATTATTGAAGTTGATGTAATTTTGGAAAAATTAGGTTAAATGTGTTTTTAATGGAAATTAATTGGTTAATTGAGTTTAAATATTGATATTATTGATAAATATGTTGAGAAAATTAATTTTGGGTAATTGTATGATTTTTGGTGAATTTTTGAAGTAATTTAAGTATATTTATATATATAGGGGTATTTTGGTAATTTTACCCTAAATTGTCTAAAAATGTAATTTAATTGGTTTTAATATTTATTTAAGGTATAAAAATGATTTCTACAAATTATTTAGTATTTTTAACTAATTAAAACTATTTTTCGTGAATTATTTTCAATTATATATATAATATACGGTTTTTCTAATAAAATGAGTTTTAATCGGTTTTTATAGTGTTTCAAGGTCAATTATGTAATTTTTACCTATGAAAATGTATTTATGTGATTTAAGGATATTTTCGGTATATCTGGAATATTATTCTGTGTTTGTGGACCCCGGTCGGTGGACTGTAGTTTGGAGTCCGACCGTGGGATTTTGATTGTGTTGAGCTCGTTTTTCGAAGTATGTTTCTTTGCAGGGTCGGCTCTACTCTTTTGAGTAGAGAGATGTCCGTTTTACAGGGGAGGTTCTGCCGGATTTTCGGTAGAATTCTCGTAAAACGTGATGTCCAGTCAAACCCTAATTTTGTTTTCGTATTTTAATACTCTAGATTGAATTCTAGGATTTCTATTAGGGTTACTCTGATATCGGTTATTTATTTCTTGTTTAGTTGCGCCGAGACCGAGGGCTAGTGGACCAGGCCCGTCGGACCTGTCTCGTGGAGCGCATTAGGTGAGTTACTATATTATATATATATGCTTAGGATGCATGATTTAGAAAATGCATGTTTTATTTTGACTGAATATGCATAAATAATGTGATTTATATTCAAGTATATTTTTGGTATATTTTTGGTATATAATAAATTATATACATGTTTTGTTAATAAAATATATTTAAAATGTTTTTAAATATATTTTTAGTTTAATTCATGATTTGATTGGATTTATTTGACATATATATACTCAAAATATACCTGGTTTATGTTTGGTATATTTCCAGTATATATATGGTTTATATTGTTGATTTATTTAAATTCATGCATCATGTATTTGTGAATGAATGTTTTATTATTTATTAATGAAGGATATCAATAGAACGTGCTACCTAGTGGGCAGCACTAGGACCGAGTACGTACCGGTACGCCTATAGTAATTAGGCTATATTACTAACTATTTGTGGATATTGATTTGATTATGATTATTGTTATGTGTGAGATGTGGTTGTGGGTGTGATTGCTGGAGCTCGGTTGACCAAGTGTCTCGGGGCCAATCACACTGGCAGTCAGACTGCTGGAGCTCGGTTGACTTAGTGTCTCGGGGCCAGTCTACTGTCCATATGGATTAAGTGGATATATTTGGAATAAGTGAGCCTGTATGGCCAGAGTGTTGTTTAACACTATTTTCTGAGGTTGCGATATTCTAGGGTTCTATGTGATCCTTCATAAATTGGGATTTTTCAGTAAAATATATAAAAATGATTTTTCTGCATCTGTATGAATTTGCCTGTATATATATATATATTATATATACTGTTGACTGTATGCATTATCACTTAGTATGTATGTATATATATTATAGTAATTCACTCAGTGAGGTCTGACTCCCCTCCATTGACTATTTTTCAGGAGAGTCAACTTCCTCAGACCTCAGTAGCAGGTCGATACGCCGGATTTCTTCCGCCCCGGCTTCTTTATGTAAATTGTCTACTTGAGTCTTATTTATTTTATCTAGACACTGCAGTAGTTGTGAATTAAAGTATTGGATTTTATGTACTTTATTTTAAAGAGATGTATTATATTGAACTGGATTTGTATTAAACAGATTTTATGTATGAGATGAGTTTTGAAGTAAATCCAGTTGATATGGATAATATTATGATATTATGATTTTTATTTCCGCTGCATATTATATTTTATTATTATTATGGCATGATTTATTTTATTTTTTAGGCTTGCTACGGGTTCCGGATTCGAAAGAATTCCCGTTCCCTAGCGCCGGTCATGACTCCTGTTTTGGGTCGTGACAGCAGGTCTAGCTCTACCTCTGGTAGAGAGATATCCGTTTTATAGAGGAGACTCTATCAAAATTTCGGCAGATTTTTTCGTAAAACAAGATATTCGTTGTGAATTTCTACCGTTAGTTAGGTTATATCCTATCTATCGAGTCTTGTCTGGTTTTCCTCGAGTCAGCCTGGAATTTCATTATTTTGTTGATTGTTGATTTCGATTCCATAGTCATGTTTTAAAAGTTGTTTTGTTATTTTTCTTTTAGAGCATATCGGAGCAGAAGCCGTGAGACCAAGGCAGACGCGTGGTCGTCAGCCTTCGCATTCATCTTGTAAGTCAATAAAACGATCTGTGCGTGTGTTTATTTAAAGAATGCATGCGCTCGTATTTTTATTATATTGATTATATGATTTATTTAATTTAATGCTATTATTTAAGATTTAAATGCATTTTATTTATTTAAAAATCGATTATGAGAAGTGTTGGTAGAAAGGGCTACCTGGTGGGTTTCACCAGGACTATGTGCACATGGTAGAGATTGAGAGATGGATCCGAAATATATATGATTGGTGTATGTTAAACTGGGATGGGTGCCTTGGTGGAAGCCTTTGCTCTCGGGGATCGTTAGTGATTGTAAGGTTAATAATGGACTGGGATGGGTGCCTCGGTTGATGCCCTAGCTCTCGGGGACCGCCAGTGCCATATATTTGGATTAAGTGAACGACTATGACTTGGTGCCTCAGTTGATGCCTTTGCTCTCGGGGACCAGAAGTCTGATTGGAACAAGTGGGCCCGGTTGGCCATTTAGATTCTTGGGTTTAGGGTTCTACCAAGATTTTTCAAAAGCTATACTTATACACTCTAAATTATTTTCACTATAAATATATAGTTTTTAAAAGGTTTTCAAATCGTACAGCTCTTTTATTGACTTACTCAGTGAGGTCTGATTCCCCTCAATTTATTTTTTTCAGGAGCTTCGGAGTTCGACCTCAGACTACCTCCAAGCCGGGTTTCTTCTTCACCGACTATTTTATGTAGGTCATTATAAGTTGTACTGTGTGTTAATCTAGGTTGCTGCAGTAGTATATGTACTAAGGATTGTATGGTTTAAAAATATTTGTGTAATTTATTTGTATAAACCATACTTATGTATAAGGATTTAAGTTTGATTTATAATATGTAACGCCGAAACAAGTTTTATTTGAGCATCTGATTTAGTTTATTTATGAGAAAAATCAGTTTGATAATGTGTTCTATTTTAAAATAAAGTTTTAAATTGTCAGGTGTTGTTTATCTTTTCTTTAAGGCTTACTACGGGTTTCGGGGGCCTTATGTCTTCCCATTCCCTAGTGCCGGTCACGTGCCCTCGAGTTTAGGTTGTAACAGCATCCAACGGGAATTTTTGAATGCAACGGATATATTTTTGCTCCTCACAAGCACTGTTCACGCGTGAGCCGCCCGTGAGCATCCTTTGAGCTGCCAAAAGTCCAAGAATTGATTCGAAATCAATTATAAACTTAGTATACATGATTTATATATCCAAAAACTATATTTTTAAGTGTTTTTCTATATAAACACAACTTAGAATTCAATTGAAAGATTAAGAAAACTTGTTTATCATTCATTATTTTCTTAAACATTCAATTGAGCTCTTAAACTTTCCTTTAAACAATTCTTTGTGTATAAATCTTATGAGAGTTTGTGAGTGATTAGAATAGACATTCTTATTCTTCTATTTTCTGGGTTTAGAAATTGGGAAGTGAGATTCTAGTCTAAAGGAATTGGTTTAAGTGTTTAGCCATTAAAACACTTGGGAAATTAGTTTTAGTGTGAGCCTTGAAAACACTTGTAATCTGGTTTTTGAGTGAGCCTTGAAAACTCAAGTTGTAAGGTTGTAAGAGTGAGCCATAAAACTCTTGTGTCTCAATCTTGTGAATAAGATTATGGGTGATTAAAAAATCCTAGCTTGGGGATAAGTTAGATGGAGACGTAGGATTATTGTTGAATCCGAACTCCTTAAATATTTGTGTTATTCATTCTTCCTTCTCAACTCCTACTCAATTCTTGCAAAGAATTCCTTTAATTTTTTATTTTTTTTGATAGTCCTATTCACCGCCCCTCTAGGACTCTTTTAATTTTATATAAGGGGGGAAGAATGCAATACTTAAAAAAAATATAGGTATGAGAATAACAAAGTAATCCGGTGATGAAGATGGAGGTAGGAAATGGTGGAGATGGATGATTTGGAAATAAGGATTACATGTATATTTATTTATTCATTTATTTATAAAGGTTGAAGGAAGTTGTTTTGAATGGATGTTAGATGTTGGTTGTTGGGTTGATGTAGAAGAAGGTCGATTAAGTGGAAAAAAGTGGAGGTTGGTTGACTAAGTGGGTAAAGAATATATATTATATATATAAATAAGTTGATGTTGAGATAAATTTTTTTGGGTGGAAATTGGTTGATCGTTATTTTATAATTTTTGTTTTATAGTGGTTTAAGTTGCTTGGTTGGTTGATTGGAGGTTGTTTGAGTTGGTTTCAATTGATTTAATGGTGTTAAATATGTGTATATGTAGTGGTCGTTTTAAGGTCGTTTTGTTATTGTTTTGAAGTTGTTATGTTGTCATTTAAAGGTCGTTTTGGAGTTGTTAGTGGCTTAGCTGAGGAGCTTTGCTTAAGTTATTTTGGGTTATTTTGAGTGTATATCAACTAGTTGTTTGTGGTTGGTTGAAGTTACTTGATTTTGGTTGATTTGAGTTGCCAAATCAACTTAACTTAAAGAATTGACTTGAGTTGCTCATGGTTGCTGGAAATGGACACGTGAGTGTATATATGTGTAGGATTAGGGCTACCATTGGAGAAGAGAGGTGTGTTAAGGCAACTATTTAATTTGATCCCTATATTTTCCTTCTTCTTTCTCTTCTTCGTTCACCATTCAAATGAATTCTGATTCACCTAAAATTCGGTACCCAACTATTTCTCAATGTCCTCTACGCAGTGGCAGCATCCATTTAAGCAGATTCAGCCTAAAAAATTCCACATTTTAATTTTAAAATTTGACCTAAAGTTGTTAAAGTTGGAACATTAATCTCAGTTCTAATCAGTTAAGACTAGTATTTTTATTTCATTCCCCCACTGTTTTAAGAGTCTATAGATGTTGGTCTTGCATCTGATTTCCATCGGTGGAATATTTGGTGAATTTTTAGGTAAACTCCCTTATATTTTCCAATCTCCTTTTTCTATGAGCATTTTTTTTATTATTTGAGACCTTTTATATATTCTATAAATTATGGGGAACATTTTGATATAAATGGTTGGGTCCGATATTGTGTTTTCCTACGAGAATCTAGCAGGTATTACCTAAATTCCATTGATGAATAGTAACTAGTCTGGAAAAATTATGAGTTATTTTTAATAAATAGAGTATATTATTGTGATCATTTCTTGTAACTGGACTGAAGTCCAAATCCTTATGGGTTTTGCAATAAAAATTTAGGAGTGAAGATGGGGAATATTATATATTTCCACATATATTAGTTTAAGTCATTTGAAAAATCATTCAAGCATCAAAATTAATTATTTTAGTATTTTTAAGGCTATTTTTATCATTTCTGGATTTTTTTGATTTTTTCAAGAATTTTGGGAATTTATTTAAAGTTACTTAATTGAATAAATATTAGTTATTTAGAGATTTTAGGAGCAACA
Source organism: Mallotus nudiflorus (assembly GCA_947683625.1). NCBI lineage: Eukaryota > Viridiplantae > Streptophyta > Magnoliopsida > Malpighiales > Euphorbiaceae > Mallotus > Mallotus nudiflorus. The sequence goes on from CANTUR010000002.1 coordinate 3,504,301, forward strand.
GGTGTAGAGCAAATACAGCCGAGGATACGTTGATCAGCACACTCCACCTATGAAGTTAATTATATAAGATGTTTGTTGTGAATATTTGGGCTAGAATTTTTTTGTGATAATCATATTTAAGAGTTGATTATATATGGATTTATTTAAGATTTTAGATCTTGCCATATGTATGATTTATTTATTTATTATTGAGAATAAATTTTGGAAAGATGCAGTAGTTTATTTTATGTTATTTTATTTTATTTTATATATATGCCATATTCATGTTTTGAGAAAAATGGTAGAACGTGCTACCTAGTGGGTGTCACTAGGACCATGTGCACCCAGGTTAAGATCATTTGTCTAAGAAAAATATGGATTTAGCTCAGTCGAACTTATGCTCTCGGGCCAAAAATGAGATGTAACTCAGTTGAGCTTGCTCTTAGGACATCAATACTAGAAAAATTGATTGGATTGTAGTTGTAACTCGGTTGAGTTTGCTCTCGAAACGGCAGTCACTTGGATTGAAGAGAGAAAAAAGGCTATTAGAGTTAATGGTTTGGGGTTCTACCATGTTTTCCATTAAATGTTTTAAATTATATGATTTCGTACGAGAATTTTATAGTAAAAATGATTTGTGAATTTTAGAAAGGTTTTATATAAATATAATTTTAGTAAAGCAAAGGATTTTAAATATTTAATTTATCTTAAAAGGTTTAATTTAACACTAGCATGCGTTTTATAAAATTAATTCACTTAGTGAGGTTTGATTCCCCTCAATTTTTAATTTTTCCAAAACCTCACTATTAGCTTGATAGTTATCATCGTCTGCTCTAGGTTTCTTCTTCTCCAACTATATTATGTTGATCTATTGGATGTGTATTGTGTATTTGAATTCTAAAACACCACAATAGTAGACTAGCTTGTATAATTTTGTATTGTGGATTTTATGTATTAGAGATTAATGTATTTGATATGATTTATTAGAGTAATTATGAAGTAGTGTTAATTGGAAATTTATTTTGGAAGTGTTATCTCTTTCTACAGGTTTTGTTTTTGTCCCAGTATAGAGGAAACTCTGTTGGATTTTCTTTAAAATATTAAAGTGATTAAATGTTATTGTTAAAATTTTTTTAAGGCTTACTACGTGTTTTAGAAGCTTCATGCTCTCTCATTCCCTAATGTGGGACATGTACCCCTTGGGTTCAAGTTGTGATAAGTTTTTTGAGCTCTTTCTCAAATTCAGAAGCCACAATGGTGCATTTATAATCTTGTTCAAATTATAATGTCAAAAAAGAATCTTTTTAAACATATTAGCTTTAAATGGATTAAAAAGGAGGCAAATGTAGCAGCAGATTAGATTGCAACATTTGTATTATCTAATATGCTTCCTATAAGCTCATTTTGTAATATACCTAAAAGCCTTCTTTGCTTTTATAATATAATATTTTTTTGACCTTAGCAAGTTAGCAATCTTGATTTTGATCTTAACAAACTTAATTTTGAACAAATAATATGTTTACTTCAATTGTGTATAAGTTAGGAACAATTTGGAAGTCAAAATAATAATGAATTATTGAAGAAAAATGATTCCAAAAAGCCATTGCAAGTAGTATCTCAACCATACTCATCATAAGGACTAAATTGCACAAAAAGTTACAATTTGGGTTTAAGTCCTGATCGAGACCAAAGCAGTCCTGAGTGGGACTAAAGAGAGCAAAAATTGGCAAAATGGGCAATATCCATGCTGTTTGAATTTCTCGATCGAGACATTGCTCAGGACAGGGTAGTCCCAATTGGGACATGGCCATCCCCAATCAGGATCAAGGCAGTTTTTCAAACACAATGGCTCATAATAGCTATTTGATACTAGTCCTAACCGAGACTAATGATATCCTGACTGGAACTTGATAAAATGCAACTCAAAAGTCAAATTTTCATTCAAATGGACTTGGATAATATTAGGAATAAAATTATTGCTTCTAATAGCTATAATTAGATTGCTCAAGTATAAATAAGACCTTTGAAGATTGTTTTTAGATTAAGAAACTTATCCATTCATTTTATATATTCAGGTAATCAATTAATCTCTCTAAACTCTTCTTCAATTCAATTTTTGATATTATATACTCTTGTGAGAGTTGGTGAGTGTTAAAATAGATATTCTTCTTCTTGTATTTTCTGGGATTAGAAAACGGGAAGTGAGATTCTATTCTAAAGGAATTGGTTTAAGTGTTTAGCCATTAAAACACTTGGGATTTTGGCTTTAGTATGATCCTTGTAAACACTTGTAATTCGATTTTTTGAGTAAGCCTAGAAAATTTAAGTTGTAAGGTTATAAGAGTGAGCTATAAAAATTTTATGTAGTATCAATCTTGTGAACAGATTAAGGGTGATTGAAAATCCTAACTTAGGGATAAGTTAGGTGGAGACGTAGGATTGTTGTTGAATCCAAACTTCTTAAATCTTTGTGTTCTTCATTCTTCCTTCTCAACACTTCTTTTAATTTTTATTCAAACCATTTAATTTCTCAATTTTGCTCAATAGTCCTATTCATGTCCCCTCTAGGACTCTTTCAATTGGTATAAGAGCTTGAATTCTAGGAACTTTATTGCTAGAATAAAATATCATAAGGAGTGAATCTTAAAACATTTCCTCACTTAGACCATTCTTTGATGGTAGTGACTATCCTTATTGGAAGTTCAAGATGGAGCTATACCTCAACTGTGATTTTATTAAACTTTGGACATTATCATAAGAGGTTAGGAACTACCTAAATGAGCATAGATGGTATGGTAACCACTCTTTCAAGAAACCAATGGGGCATTGATCAAAAGCAAGAAAATCATAAAAATAAAAAGGCTATGATTACTCTAGTCTCCTCCATGACAAGAGAAGGAGGCAAGCTTCAACATTGTATATCAGGCAAGGAAATATGGGAGACATTGAAAAATCACTATAAGGGAAACATACAAGTGAGAAGTAAAAAAGTTCAACTTCACATGTATGAATATGAACTCTTTGAGATGAAGCCTTAAAAGTCAATCATGAAGATGACTAACCGACTCAATTATCTTCTTACAACCCTTAATAAACTTTGTAAACATTTCACTAAGGAAGAGGTAAACAATAAGATTCTAAGAATCCTACTTAAGAAGGATTAGGAATCTTGAGTTACTTCAATTAAGGAAGCTCAAGACCTCTCCACTCTATCAAGCGATGTGCTCATTAGTAAGCTCTTGACATATAAGCTCACCATTAAGCAAAGAGGTGAAGAATAAAAAGAGAAAGAAAAAAAGAAAAAGAGTATAGCTCTAAAAGCTCTTCAAGAAGATAGTGAAGAGGAAAGCATCAAATACTCTAATGATGAAGATGGTGACATTGACATGCTCACTAGGAATTTCAAAAAGTTTCTAAGAAAGAAAAATGTCTTGAGAACAAGAGACTTCAATAAGAAGTTTGAAGGAGATGGGAAGAAGTAAACCATAGAGGTTACTTGATATGAATGCAAGAAACTGAGACACATTAGAAGTGAGTGCTCCAAACTCAAGTTTAAGAATAAAGGAGTAAAAGATAAAAAGAAGGCATTCAAACCTACTTGGGATGATTCCTCCGAATTCAAAAAGGAAGAGGAACAATAAGAAGTGGCTAATCTTTGCTTTATGGCTTTTAACAGGTACCGTCCACTTCTTATTCTTCCTTTAATTATTGTGATGATGATGATGATGATGAGAGCTCTATTATGAGTTAATTATTAGTTAAATACAAAAGTTTATTATCAAAGAAGAAACAATATAAGCATGAGTTAACTAGCTTAACAAAAGAATTTGAAAGTTAAAAAAATGATTTTACTAAACTTGTTGCTTCAAATAAAAAACTTATTAGTTATGCTAAATCTTCAAATTCTTTGGAAGATTAACTTAAGAAAGAAAATAATGAAAATCATAAGTTTTCTAAGGAGGTCTTAGAATTAAATAATTCCACAGCTAAATTCAAGAGAGGAAAAGAAACTTTAGATAGTCTTCTTGACTCTCAAAAATTTCATGGAGATACCTATGGAATTGGACATAAATATAGAATGCCTTCATCATCATCATCACACATTAATTTTATTAAAGCCTCACATGACTCCACTCTTTCTACTTCTAAACCAAATAAGACTCAAGCTTTTAAAGCTAAAAGATCTCAGGTGTTAAACAACAAGGGAAAGTCTCATAAGACTCATCCTTTATCAACATAAAGAGGTAATGCTCAAATTAGAGCACATCAACTCAAACATGCTTATATGTATATTAGACATAATTACATTAGGCATGCTACATAACATAATGCACATAAACATGTTGCATATTCCTATCAAAATAGACATTATTATTGCCAATGTATGTCTCACACTATGACTCGATAGAATAGGAGACACATACCACCACAACACACAAGGCATATTCCACATACTAGGAAAGCATATCATCTTAGGAGAAACAAATTTGAAAATGTTGTGTGCTCATATTTCATGATTAAAGGACATACTAATAATGTATGTTTTAATAGAAGACTATACATGAATTTACTTCCTTCAGATTATCTTCAAACTAACCAACCTAGACCAAGAAAGGTTTGCATCCAAAAGAACACCTAAATTATTTTGCGTAGGTATGATTAAAATCCACAAGAACATAAAGTAAATGGTATCTTGATAGTGGATGTTTAAGGCATATGACGGGAGACAATGAGTAATTCAACAAGCTTGATCCTAAGGATGGAGGACATGTTACATTCGGAGACAGTGTAAAAGGAAAAATTATTGGCATTGGAGAAATAAGTAATCCTCAATCCTTGTTTATACATCATGTGTTGTTTTTTGATGGTCTTAAACATAATTTTCTTAGTATAAGTCAATTATGTGACATGGGAAATAAGGTAACTTTCTATCCTAGAAATTGCTTTGTTAGTAGTCTTGATGAAAACAAAGTTATTTTTAATGGTGAAAAAGTATACAATGTTTATGTCATTGATTTGAATAAAATTGATAACAAAGAGATCAAATGCTTAATATCTATTTCTCATGACATATGGACATGGCATAAAAGGTTAGGACATGCAAACTTTGAGCTTTTGAATGATCTTTGTAAACATGAACTTGTGATTAGTTTGCCTAAGCTTGAATTCGTTAAGGATAAGCCTTATGATGCTTGTCAAAAAGGAAAACATTCCATGTCCTCATTTAAGCTTAAAAATATAGTGTCCGTTTCTAGACCACTTGAGCTTATACATATGGATTTTTTTAGACCAACTAGAGTTACTAGTCTCGGTGGAATGCACTATGCATATGTATTGGTTGATGATTACTCTATATTTACTTGGGTGTGTTTTCTTGCTCATAAGAATGATGCTTTTAAAGCTTTTGAAAATTTTGCAAAAAGAGTTCAAAAAGAAAAAGGTTTTTGTATTTCATCCATTAAAAGTGATCATGGAACCGAATTTGAAAATGAGTTTTTCAAAATTTATTGCAATGAAAATGGTATTTTACATACGTTTTATTCTCCTAAAAATCCTCAACAAAATGGGGTAGTTGAAAGGAAAAATAGAACTCTCATGGAAATGGCTAGAACAATACTTCATGAGTATAATTTACCTCCATACTTTTGGATGAAATCTGTTAACATATCTTATTATATTTCAAATCGAGTTTTCAAAAGACCAATTTTACATAAAACATCTTATATGCTATGTAACAATAGAAACCCCAAAATCTCATATCTAAAAGTATTTGGATGCAAGTGCTTTATATTGAACACCAAGGATAATCTTGGCAAATTTGATTCTAAAGTCAATGAAGAAATTTTCCTTGGCTATTCTATTTCTAGTAAAGCATATAGAGTCTTTAATAAGAGAACTCCAGTAATTAAAGAGTCAATGCATGTTGTATTTTATAAATCAAACTCGCTTGATCCTAGAAAGAATGTTTGTAATATTGATGATATTATAGATGAAAATGAGAATATGGCTACATAAAAAGAAAATTCTAGTAAGCTTTTGGAACTTGAAGGTCAAAGCAAGAAGGAAAATGAGGAGACATCTCAACCTACTTTGAAGGATGAACTTCCAAAGGATTAGTAATTCAAGAAAGCTCATCCTTAAGATTTCATTATAGGTGACACTACAAAAGGGGTAACTACTAGATCTAAACTAAAGTCTATTATTAATTTAGCCTTCATTTCTTAAATTAAACCTAAAAAATGCTGATGATGAATTGAGTGATGAATTTTGGGTCCTTGTTATGCAAGAAGAGTTAAATCAATTTGAGAGAAACAAGGTTTGGACCTTGGTTCTTAGACCTAAATATCATCCTATTATAGGCACCAAATGGGTGTTTAGAAATAAGATGAATGAAGAAGGTGTTATAAATAAGAACAAAGCTAGACTAGTAACTAAAGTTTATAATCAAGAGGAAGACATTGATTATGATTAAACCTTTTCCCCTATTGCAATGTTAGAAGCTATTAGAATGCTACTTGCATTTGCATCATTCACGGATTTTAAACTCTATCAAATGACCATTAAAAGTGCATTTTAAATGGTTTTATTGAAGAGGAGGTATATATTGAACAACCTCCAGGTTTTGAAAAGGTTTCTTCAAAGGAAAAGTTGACATAACTCTTTTTATAAAGAAATTCAAAAATGATGTGTTAATTGTGCAAATATATGTTGATGAAATCATTTTCAGTGCTACTAACTATTGCTTGTGTGAGGAATTCTCCAAATTGATGCAAGGAGAATTTAAAATAAGTATGATGGGAGAACTCAAATTCTTTCTAGGATTACAAATCAAGCAATGCAAAGATCGAATTTTCATCAATCAAATAAAATATGTAAGAGACATTCTCAAGAAGTTTGGGATGGATGGAACTAAAATAAGCAAAACTCCAATGAGCACCATAACTAAACTAAATAAAGATGAAAATAGTAAACCGGTTGATGAAAAGCGATTTAAAGGTATGATTAGATCTTTTATTTATTTAATTGATAGTAGACTTGATATTATGTTTGCTACTTGTTTGTGTGCTAGATTTCAATCAAGTCCTAGAGAGTCTCATTTGAATGCTATCAAAAGATTTTTCAAATATCTTTGTGGTACAATGCATTTAGGATTTTGGTATCTTAGGAGTTCTTCCTTTAACTTTATTAGTTACTCAAATATAGACTTTATCAATAGCTTACTAGATAGAAAAAGCACTTATGAAACTTGTCAATTCTTAGGACAATGTCTCGTTTCTTGGTTTAGCAAAAGATGATTTTTGGTTGCCTTGTCCACTGCTAAAGCTGAATATATTGCAAAAAGTCTTTGTTGTTCATAAGTTTTATGGCAAAAACAATAAATGATGGACTATGGTATAAAACTTGATCACATTCCTATCAAATATAACAATACAAGTGTTATTAACCTTAGCAAGAATCCCATTCAACACTCTAGAACTAAGCATATTGATATTTCTTGCGTGATCATATTCATATTGGTGATATCACACTTAATTTTATTGATACAAATAATCAACTTGCTGATATATTCACAAAACCTCTCAATGAAGAGAGATTGAACTTCATTAAACATGAACTTTGCATGATCAATGGTTTTAGTTTATCTTGATTTTGATAGAATCTTAAGTTTAATTTCTATTTATTTTTGGTATATGTTACATGCTTATTTGATTTTTATTATTTCTCCTATTATGCAAATTTAATAATTAATTTATGAAATTTTCATTAAATTAATTATTTATTAGAAAAATATATCCTTTCTAAAAATGAGTCTATTTTATTCACTCATTTATTTCCTTCAAACTTAGTCAATTTAGTCAAATTTATGCAAGTTTATTTTACAAGGACTTAATTGTAAATCATTCTGGACCTATTTGTAACATTTTCTAAAACTTCTTAAAAAGGGACCCTAGTCCTGCCCAGGACCATATCATGTCCCGATCATGACATAATTCCTAAAATTCTATGATTTTACACAGAACTCATCCTGAACAGATGTCCCAACCGGGACATTGCTCCGGACTGAATGTCTCGATTGGGATGGGAGCATGCCCCGACCGGGCCATGGCTCCTGACAGGATAAAGAATTCAATTTTTTTTACCTTTTTGACTCTCCAATAAAAAAACAAGAATGAATTTTTAGGTTCCTATTCAATTTAAATTCAAACTCTACATTATTTCCAACCCTAATCTTATGCCTATAAATACCACTCTATTCACAATTGATTTTTCATCTAAAAAAAAAATCCTTTCTCTCTTCATATTTCTTTAGATATTCTCTCCTTATGGCTCCAAAGAAACCTAGTAAAGCCCCCTTATATTCTCAAGCTCCTCCTTCTTCTAAGAAGGATAAACCCAAGAGATCATATTCTTTTTTCTCTTATTCCTCTTAAGAGATTAAGAAAATAATGTCTCTTTTTGAAAAAAAAGGGCCTTTATTCCCTCATGTTTTATGCATAAATCAACACTTAAAGCTATAGGATGCTTTGATAAAGTCTAAGATCTTCTCCTCAAAGGTGGGATTTTTAACTTTGCTTTCACTCCTCTCCTATCTTGTCCTTCTCTCATTATTGAGTTTCTTTCAACTTTCACTCTTCACTCTGTAAAAATTGATAATGATAACCCTTATTTCTCAATGAGATTTAAATTGGGAAGGAGAGATCGCTTTATGACTTATCAAGAGTTTGACACTCTTTTCGGGTTCTCTCAAGAGGGACACATTCAAGTTAATCCTCATTGGATTACCTCCTCTTATTGGGATCATATCAAGGCTCTAAATGTAGCTCAATTCTCCATCGAACACACTAAAGCTTCCTTCATCAAATCCAAAGCACTTTAATATACTCATCATTTTCTCATATATTCTATCAATGGTAGAGCTTTTTCTAATGAAGCAATCTCTCTTGATGATCTTTTTATTCTCTATTATTTTTAAAATAATGAGAGTATTGCTTTAGGAAGATTTTTACAATGAAAAATTTGGCTAATTAGTGATATTCAAATTGGTGCTATTTGTATTGGTGGGATTGTTACAAAATTAGCTCAATTCTTCAATGTTACTCTTAATTCTCTACCCTTTACAAAACTTTGCTTTTTTATACTACCTTTATTCAAAACTCTAAAAAATCCACTTATATCAATGGAGTTTGGGTTTGGAAACATGATCTTGGAGCTAGTAAGAATATTGAAGCTATATTCCAAGAGTTAGAAGAACAAGAAGGTCAAGGGGAAGAAGAACAAGAGACTCAACCTCAAGTTACCCCTCCAAGAAAAAGAACAAGAAGTGAAGCAACTTCAAGTCAAAGTGCTTAAGGTTAAGAGGATGAACCTTAATGGGTTAGGAAAATCTTTGAATGTATATCTCTCATGGAAACCAACTTCAGTGAATGCTTTTATGAGGTTGAGCCTAACTTTAATATGCGCTTTAATAAAATTGATGATAATATTGCTCATCTTTAATATAATGTACATCACATCTATGAGCAACAAGGCTACACATGCACCTATCCTCTTCCTCCTTTCCCTCCTCAAGAATAGACCATATTTGTATTTTTCGTTTGCTTTATGTTTAGTTTATCTTTGGTTTATTTTCTATATATGAGCCTCTAGCTGTTAGTTTAAATTTTAGGCTCATAATATCATGTTTATGTTTAGTTTATTTTTGGTTTATTTTAAGTATCTTATCCATGTACTACATCCTTTTATTAATTACATTTCTTCTTTTTTCAATTATAGTATTTGAGTTTATTTGAATTTATTCTTTTTGCTTTTTGAGTTTAATTTGATCATTATTATTTTTTATATATACATGCAAAATCCATTTTTGTAAAAAATTCCTTTTAGGAATTGTTTTGATCTTTAATTAAGTTTGCATGTATACTTAGTTAATTTCCTTTTAAAAGATGTGTTTGCATAAGTGACCTAACTATATTTGCATAAGTGACATAACTATGTGATAGTGTGTCCTTAATATCAAAATTTTTTTCTCATTATTTTAGGAAGAGAAAATTTGCTTAAATGACATTTTAATTTCATAAAGATTTTATGTATCTTTGCTTTTTTATTGTTTTGGTTCATGGTTTTTTATTTCCTCTATTGTTTAATAAAGGGGGAGAAAAAGTAATGTAATATTTGTGCTTAGTATTCATGATTGTAATATGCTAAGTGCCATATGATCAATTAACTAGCTAAGCTTTATAAGATCATGTTTGTATTATTTTATGATGCATTATATATGTTTGAAATTATTTCCTTCAAATTGCCTAACAATTTATTTTAATTAACATATTATTTTAACACAGTTGTTATATTAGGCCTTTTTTTTATTCCTTATGTTAAATTTTTTTTTTTTGACAGAAAGGGGGAATAAATTATTAAATTTATATTTTTTTTATCATGTTCATATACATAGGGGAGAAATAAAGAAATATATTTGTTCTCATTTCATATATTCATTATTATCACAAAATCATTCACAACACTCTACATTATATTTTTATTAAACTCAAAATAAATTTTTTCACAATTAAAAAGTGGGAGTTTGTTGACCTTAACAAGTTAGCAATCTTGATTTTGATATTAACAAACCTATTTTTGAGCAACTAATATGTTTACTTCAAGTGTGTATAAGTTAGGAATAATTTGGAAGTCAAAATAATAATGAATTATTGAAAAAAATGATTCCTGAAAGCCATTGCAAGTACTATCTCAACTGAACTCATCACAAGGACTAAATTGCATAAAAAGTTACAATTTGGGTTGAAGTCCCGATCGAGACCAAAGCAGTCCCAAACGGGACTAGGAGAGCAAAAATTAACAAAATGGGCAGTACTCATCCTAATTAAATGTCTTGATCGGGACATTGCTTGGGACAGGCCATATCCTAAGGGCAGTTTTTCAAACACAACAGCTCGTAACAACTATTTGATATTAGTCCGGACCAGAACCTGACAAAATGTAGCTCAAAAGTCCAAATTTTCATTTAAATGGACTTGGATAAAGTTGGGAATGAAATTATTGCTCAAGTATAAATAAGACCTCTGAAGATTATTTTTAGGTTAAAAAACTTGTCCATTCATTTTATATCTTTAAGCAATTAATTAAGCTCTCTAAACTCTTCTTCAATTCAATTTTTGATATTGTATACTCTTGTGAGAGTTAGTGACTGTTATAATAGATATTCTTTTTCTTCTATTTTCCGGGATTAGAAAATGGGAAGTGAGATTCTATTCTAAAGCAATTGGTTTAAATGTTTAGCCATTAAAACACTTGGGATTTCAACTCTAGTGTGATTCTTGAAAATACTTGTAATTCAATTTTTTTAGTGAGCCTAGAAAACTTAAGTTGTAAGGTTATAAGAGTGATCCATAAAACTCTTGTGTATTATTAATCTTGTGAATAAGATTGTGGGTGATTGAAAATCCTAACTTAGGGATAAGTTAGGTGGAGACGTATGATTGTTGCTGAATTTGAACTCCTTAAATCTTTGTGTTCTTCACTCTTCCTTCTCAACACTTCTTTTAATTTTTGTTCAAACTATTTAATTTCTCAATTTTGCTCGATAGTCTTATTCACCCCCTCTAGGATTCTTTTATATTTTATTTACAAAATATATATATAAATATATACCTTATTAAATGATTTTAAAATAAAAGTAAGATAAACTAACTCTTTCATTTTTAAATAGGAATAAAGTTTGATTTAGCCCTTGAACTTTTTGATAAAGTTTAGTTTAGCCCAAAATGACCTTTTTCAACAATTTAGTCCAAAACTTGCACTTGTGTCATTTAAATCCATTTTCTACTAACTCATGGAGCATGTATTACACATCCATTTAAAAGTGCGTCAACAATTAAAAAAAATTGAATTATTAGTATAATTAAACCAAAGTAATTGATTAATAATGGGAAACATTATCTACCAAACCCATTTTCTACCCTATTATTCTCAATGCTTTGTCTAGATCTTGTATCAAGGTCATTGTCAACCTTCCCAATAAGCTCCTTTCCTCCATCGCTAAATTGTTGTCTTTTACTTTCTCTTAGGTTAAACACAATGTCATTGCTTACTACCCTTCCACTCAAATCAAAGCCATTGCTATAAGAAATAAAGTGTTTATTAAGACCCACAACACTTCTAAGTTCCTCTTACCTATTGATTCCTTGTAAAAAATGAAGTGTTTATTTATTCAATTGCATGTCTAATCTTTCACATTTCTTTATTGTCGATTTGTTTCTTGATATGGGTATTTGTTGTAGGATCCAATATTCCCTTAAAAAGAAATTGATTGAAGAGGATGATTTTAAATAAAAGCCTTTGACATTTCATAGTAGCCACCATGGATGTAATTGCTTTAATAGGAAAAATAATGATAGTTCTAATGATGAATTCAATGTGTTTGGCAGTGGTGGTGGTAGTTTTGGTGAATTAATTAGCAATGGATCATTCAAAGATGCTTATAATATTCTTAAGTAAATCCAAAAAATAAAAAAGAAAAATTATGCTATTTTTTTTAACTCTTCCAATTCCAAAACTGCATGAGCTAAAAAGATTAATTGATGTGTATGTATGCATGTTAAAAATAAAGCTTGATTCCTTACGCGAGTGTTGTCGAGAGAAACCTGTTAGCTAAAATTGCAATGATCATCGAGAAGAACAAAAATTATAAACAAGAGGACGATTTGAGGAAGATTATCGTCGATGGATTATCATTTTTTAGTTATGATTCCTCTATTTACAAATCAAAATGGGATAAATCATCTTATTACCCTGTCGGTAAAAAAAATCTCCTCTGTTTCATTTTGTTCTTTAATAAGTGAAGCAATTAAGGACTAGAAATGGAGATTAAAATTCTAATTTTTTTAATGCTTAATATCATAAAGGGAATATGAGTATATGGATGTGGTGACTAAAAGAGAGAGACCATTGTATATGGATTGTTGTAATATGAATTAGTTAAAGATATTAATTTTTTTTTTGTAATACGTCTCAGATGCTTTAGTAGGGAGGGTTTCTCAAAAGAAATATGATAGAATTCCTACAACTAGAAGTATGCAAGTGAAATATGTACAGAGGAAAAGTGAAAATTCTGATGATTCTTTAGAGGGTAATGGCCATAAGTGGTGTGAGAAGATTCCTAGAAACAACTAAATTGAGTTTTATGAGAGGGAAGAAGTTGTTTCAGATGATTCACTTGAGGAGATAAAGTTTCAGATGATATGCTGGAGGACTGTACTTACCAACAGCATATAGGATATCATAGGGGCAAGAAAAATAAATTTGTTAACACGAAGAGTGAGGTTTCTGATGACCTTCTAGATGACAATACTCAGCAACAACATATGAGGGTTTTGAAAAGCAAGCAAGCTAAATATGTTAGGAGGGAAGATGAAGTTTTGGATGATTCTCTGGAGGATAATTTTCAGTAGCAGCAATAGTGAAAGATTTCTGCATGCAAAAGGGCAAATTTTGTTGAGCGTGATGATGTAAGTTCAAATGATATGCAAGATGATATTTGTCTTAAGCATTGGAGAATTCCTATAAGCAAGAAGGCTAAAGTCATGGAGATGGAAGATTTCTCAAATAACTTGTAGGATGATGATGCTCAATAGGAAACCCATCTCCTTCCAAATTAGAAACTGAGAAACAAGATGATGAAAGTGGTTGTGAGTACTTAGTTACTATCTATGATGCTTGTAGTTAACTCGAGTTGCTTTTTATGTCACCGTCAGATGCTAATTCTTCTTCTCCATCACCTTTGTTGTTGGATTATATCCTATTATTATTTAATAAGTTAAATAACATTAGTTGAGAAAAAAAGAACTTTTTTTAATGGATGTATATTACACACATCATGAGTTGGTAGAAAATGGATTTAAATGGTTTGGATTGAATTGTTAAAAAAGGTTATTTTTGGGCCAAATTGAATTTTATTGAAAAGTTCGAGGGCCAAATCAAATTATTCATCTTAAATATAAAGAATGAAAGATTTATTATATTTTTATTTTTTGAATAAATTTTTTTATGATAAAGAGTATGAGATATTTAAAAAAATCCACTGAACTCTTTATTTATTTTGTTTTTTTTTTACCATACAAGGCGAGAGGATGAGAGGATTCAAACCTCACCCTCTATTTGTGTCTTGCCCCATGGACGGGATGGCAAGCCATCCCTCCCTAGGCGGGCAGGCAGACTCTTTATTTATTTATGTTTTATGATAATGGTGTAATTTAATTGAAATAAAAAATAAATCCAATTATAATTACTACTTAAATTAAGAAGAAAAAGAAAAATAATTTTACAATAGTATAATTGGATAAAAAATAAAAGATGAGTAAACAAATTTAAACAAAAATATTAAGGTAATTATTTTATTTTGAATTAATTATAAATGGTAATGCAAAGTTTTCTTAAAATTATATTGAAAAATAAATTGGGAAAATGCGGTAATCTTGCATTAAACAGAAACTACGGCTTAGGTCCGCTGAATTGGGAGTCCCAATACCCTGTCGTTTTGTTTTACAAGAACAGCCACTTCTTTTGAACGAAACGGCGCAGTTTCCTTGCCCTAGAATTTTCAATTCTAAAACCCGTTGCCTCCAACTTCAATTCTAAAACCCTAAACCTCTGCCCTGCTGCTAGTTTCGTTTCTTCAATGGAGCCATTGTTAGGATTCGGAGAAGAAACTATACCCGTTGATCAAGATACATCATCATCATCATCGTACGGCTATAAATTGGTGCCGTGGTTGAATTGGGAGGAGTGGGAATGGGTTAGAGACTCTTTGTTCTCTGATTCTCCACTCAATGTAGCCTCTGCCATCAATAGAGTAAAGCCAAATCGAATTCTTATCAACATAAATAGCTGAATAATAATTCTAATTATTATTATTATTATGTAGTAGTGATTAAATCTTGATTCTTAACATACAATTTTTTTTGTTTGGTGGGTATTTGTTTAGATATCGACATGGCGAAGCAGAGGATGCTTACCTGTTGTGATTGATGTAACAGCTTCAATTATTGAAATTATGCAGAAAGACCCTTTTTATAGGTGATCATTTCATTTCTATTATGAATTAATTTCCATTTGGTTTTTTTTTTCTCCTTGAAAGCATTCATCACAAATAATTTATCATTATTATCTCATTGTAGAAAGGACCTACCGAGCGATGCTTTACACTCAGAGCAAATGCTGGCTATGCTGTATTGCATGGCTATCTTGAGGTGTGATTTCATTGCTTCCCTATGTTTTTATTCTTTCTTCTTTTTGGGTATATTATGATAATCATAAATATGTCTGTGTGTGTACGACATTGATCTCTAGTAAATGGGAATTGTAGCATTAGGTGCTTTCTAGCCCTCAAAGTGCTACTTTTGAGTTGTTAGTTACCTACGTGGATTTATAAGAATTTGTTGATTTCATACATGTTTGTAATTGTAGAAGTTTGGAATGTAAACATCAATGATATTACTAGTGTTCACCATCAGAATATTGGTCATGGTTATTCTTAAGGTTGATCTGATTATTTTGCCTAGATTTGTGCAAATATATGTGCAGATGATGTAAGACTCTTACGCAAATGTTGACTTTAATATTTTTGCAGGCTTGTTAACTGTGTCGTCGAAAAGACAAGGAAAAAAAATGAAGTTTCAATTGCAGAGGCAGCTGCTGCAATTGGCATTCCACGTACACTGATTGACATTCGCCATGGTAAGCTTTTATCTAGTCCATTGCAGACATTAGTTAACTAATTTAGCCATGGATTCTACTGATTTTTTTTTTTTTTTTTTTTGGTAATTTAAGGTAATATTTTATTATTGTGGGCATTTTGAAGGAAGGAGAAGAATCATAATTTCTTGAATTCCTGCTATTCCTGAATAGCATCGGTAGAATAGTAGTGTAACAACATGAACTTTTACAACTGTTGTGTGAATATATCAGTTATGTTTCTATTTGTTAAATATTTGAATAGTAGGGTAACAATATGCATATACAGTAATGTAACTTTCTACAAGTGTTCTGGACTTTTTTTTTTTAGATATAAGTATGAAATTTCATTTCTGTTTCTCTTCATGCTGTTCTGATTACAGAGGGTTCGCACCGTGATCTGCCTGCATTGACTTTAGTTCGGGATTCAGCTTTGAAGGTGTGTCCTTTTTTTTTTCCCTCTTATTGTTGTGCATGATTCAAAATTGGAAGCATTTCTTTTTCTTTTTGTAAGGATTTTCTTAAATTTATTTAAAGGAGCCTATAAAGTAATATCTGTTCATCACTGTTCATCAATGTATATACAAGTGCAATTTAGTCTTTTATGTGCATTTGCATGATTCCTTGAGTGTCCATATAGAAACAATTTAATTGCTAAAAAGCAACTAACTAAAAAACATTTTCAATGAAGTTAATAGAGCCACAATTAAACAATAGACAACATTCTCAAATAAGTTTTTTAGTGACAAGTTTTGTGTGAAACAAACAGAGCCTTTTTTTCAGGTTTATAATATGTCATGTACATCAGTTTATGTTCTGATAAAGTATTTATTTGGCACATGATGTCTGCAAAGTTGATTTTATCCTATTTGCTGTTGATGATTTTAGGCAATTTATTGGTTGAAGTCTTATTATTGGGGCCCTCAGACAGAACAGATTCCATTCCAGAAAGATGGAACTGCTACAATCAGGAAAGAGGTCAAATCAAAATTTCGGGAATTGGCATCATGCTTGAAAGTCAGGGATAGTCCATCTGATGCATCACCAGTCAAAGGAAAACGTGCGTACGCATGGAACTCATTTTTTCTTCTGACTTTTCTTTTTCCTGTTTGCTATTTATTTGATATGACGCCTTATAGCTATGTTCTTGTCTAGCTTATATGATGCATCGGATGACTTAAACAGTTAGCCTAGGAGATAAAAGGTTATTGCTTATAGAGTTTTCCTTCTTCCAAAACTGGCTGTTGTCTTGGAATGGATTAGATATCCTAATAGTTGTCATTTCTTCATGTAGGATTGTGTGTTGCATCATTTTCTTACAAACTTGTTGCATCATTTTCTTACAAATCTACTCTCATTTCTTTCTTTCTCATCAAACAAAGTTAAAAGAAACCAAGTTTAGGCATGGTTAGCTGAAATTAGCATTGTGGCATTAAAGTACAAAAAGGATGCTGTCACTCAAATTGCTTTAGCCTAGAGGCTGATGTGGTTTTGGAGCTTGATTTATATCTTTTTTGGGATGAGCATGTTGAACACCAAACTTTTGTTTAGGTTCTCATCCCTACTAGACCATGCAAATTTGTAATCTTTTGGTTCCTAATAAACTATATGTATTTAGCCACTTTCATTTTTTGCAATCTGCACTTTGCACTGAAGAGGACAAATTCCAGAAAATTGGGTTCTTGCTCTGAACTTAATCCAGAAAATCACGTGTTTTCTAGCATCCTTTTAGATACTACAGGAATGGTAAACTGTTTGCCACTGACAAAGTAGCTATAGTCTGACAGTAAACTATATGATTCTGGTTGATTCTGGTTGCATGCTTTAATGTGGTCTACAGAGTTTTTTCCTGTAATTTTTAAAGGTTTCTTAATTGTTAGATCTCTAGGATTTTGCAATCTTATTTTAAGCACTGCCTTTGTAGGTGGCAAACATCTGGAACAGCTTAATGGCCGTAATAAGTTTTTCTCACTTATGGCCAGCAAGCTGTATTTGTCCAAATCTGGGGGTAAGGCAAAGTGATCCAATTCCTTTCTAATGTTAGCTCTCATTGGTGCCAAATTTTGTTGCAATTCCTGTTTTTTTTTTTTTTTTCACTTTGCAATTAGATGCATGATCTAACTTTTCTCACTGAGACTAGTTTCAGTCCTCAACGTTAGTATGGTTTAAGTTTTTGTTAACAGATAACAGAAAACAACAATAGCAAATGCAATTGCATTAATGAATTATAGTATTTACATGAAGAAGGTTGGCAACGAGAAGGAATATTAAGAGTCGAAGTACTTACTAATGAATATGATATTTGTCACGTGCAAAGACTTAAGCTTTGCTCATATTGATACACAAAAATAGGGATATTGAAGTGATAACTAAGCTTAGCAAATATCTATGTGGACAGTGATTTTGCCACTTACAGAAATGTTATGTTGACCTAAAAATATATTAATGTGTGAATCACATGAATATGCCATTCAGTTTTGTTGACACCGATCTTGACACTAGACTTCATTTGAGTTATGCAAATGAAGTTGTAGGAAAAAGTTATATACTTCAAAAGAGATGCTAATTTTCTGAATCTGCACAGACTAATTTATTTAAGTATTCAACTTCAAGTTATGCTTGTGCAAATCTTATATCATGAGAGGGAAGATATTGATATAATTACAACATCGTACATTTATTCTGATAATATATGCTGATAAAACATCCTTAAAACATTTAGATTTAAGAGCATATGGATCTGGCTGTATGCTATTGCCTTTGAATTAGTTTAAAGTTGTGACTGTATTAGGATTTGAAATGAATGGATCTTTATGTGATAACCATGTACTTGAATAGCTTTTCATCAGCTGGGTAGATTCTAATGGAAAATTAAGTAATGTCTGCCATGAAAAATTGTACAAGGATAGATTTGAAATAGTGCTGTGATTGAAGCATGCTTTTTCTTCTCTTCCATGACAAGTGCATATCCTTTTTTTTTTTTTTTTATTCATTCTCAATTGAAAATATTTATGTTTTCTTACAATCCTATTTTTATGCTTGTGCAAAAAATCAGGCATACTGAGTTGAGCCAAGCATCTAACATACCATTAAACAAGTAACAGAAAATAAAATCCTTCAATTTCAGATTTTCTATTTAAATGCAACCTAAACTATTTCATGTCATATCTGTCAGAGGATGTGAATTTATGTACTTAACAGTTGACTCTGACATTCATAACTTCATTTACTGTATATCTTTGATGTTCTATGTAGGGACATTACCTTCATAAAATTATTTGTATTACATCTTTTGAGGATATTCTGTCCTCAATTTAATACCTTTTCATTTCTCAAATGTTTTAGCATTCTAAATGGCAATAATCTGAAACTTGGAGGCATGCTGCATTGGTTGTTGTTGATTTCTTTAAAGATGCCATAGCTGCCAAATGTAGAAGTTGCATTAAATATGCTAATAATGTTTTTTATTTGTTCAGGGTTGAAGAAGCAAGCTACGAAGACCTTGAAAATTCTTGTTCGTTTATATTCTTCGTTCTCCTCTGAAGTACTTTCTGTACTGGTAGAGATCTTGCTCAAGGCTCTGGATTCCTCAAATTTGTTGGAGTCTCCTAACCAAGTTGACCAAGACATGCCCCCTTGGTTGGATGATTGGAAGCTTGTGATAATAAAATTATCTAACAAGGAACCAGAATTACTTCTAATGCTTCTAAAGGCCATTCTGAATATGATTGAGACTGAAGAGGCAAGAAAATATGAAACAGGTGACTGCCAATGCAGCCTTATTTTGCTTTATTTTTGTTCGTTTATTCTCAATAGATGTTGGAAAGTTTGATGTGGAATAACATAGAGCTCTAGTACTATATCTCTGGGAGTGGCTCCCTCAAGTCCATTTTTCTTCAGGTTTCCTTAAGTCCGCCATTAGATTAAAGACACCCCATTAAAACATTAATCTTACAACTCATATTCATTCTTAACAATACATTTGACAATATTAAATGTGAATCAAAATGAAATATAAATAATTTTAACAAAAATATATTAATAATACATGTTTATATTTACAATAATATATTAAATTAATTAAAAAATTAAATATATATTTTTAACTATGAAGGCATTATATATTCATTTAATTAATAAATAATATATTTTTAATTAAAAATAAATAAGTATTTTTATTTTTCATAGTAATGGTGGACTTGAGGAAACTTGAGGAAAAAGTGGATTTGAGCGGAGCCACTCCCAAGTTTACAAAAGTTTGCATAAATGAGTGACCTCTATATACCCTTTGTTGACCTTCTGTGGATTTTTGTTTAGGAACATATTTTGTGTCAATGGAGTCTAGGGCAGGAAGTTTCAAAATTGAACAACTTTCTTCCTTGTTCGCATGGCTTGTTGGACAACTGAAGCTATTGAAACCCTTCCGCCACAAAGGTGCCAAAGCCAAAACAGAAATCTCTACAACAGAATTAAGTGCATCAGATCCAATTGTTATGGGATTGATGCGCAGATGTCTTGTGATATCATCATATGGTAATAAGAAGCTTATGGATTCGGTGGTGCATCTTGCTCAGCTGATGCGCAATAGCCCGTCAATGGAGAAACTCACCAAATTAAGTTCTCTCAGTTTATCAGATTCTGATGCAGCTGAAGAAAAATGTTCTCTTAAGAACTCCAGTAACCTATTTGTGCAGCAAGACAAGTATATCCATGAAGCTGCTAATAAGCTAGAGTTGGTAAAACTTAACCTAGCTAAGCGCAGAATTTTGAAGACAACAGATGGTGATTTGGGAAGTGGAGGCAGATGGGCAGTGGCAAAATCATGGAACCCATGCCCGATTGGTATGTTGCCTCGTGATCTTGGGTATTCTGGTTGTCTTCCTGTTTTTGACCACTGTGATGTCAATAAGAAGTCAGTGGATTCATCAGCAAGGACACAGCAATTAAGACTCTGTAGTGGTGCACAAGAACCTAGTTCTGATATTCGTTCTCCTAATCCAGGTGTTAAGCGTGGCAAGAGGGAAGCTAGTTATGATATTTGCTTATTAGATAGGTCAAGTGTGAAGAAGATGAGAGATACTTTAGAGATTTGTGAATCAGGTGGTGAAGATGTTATGTTACCAACAGATATCCAAGGCTGTCTGATGATAAATGGGGTCTGGAAGAAAATTGGGGAAGAAGAGCTACTTGCTATCAAATCTGGTATAAAGATTTTGGTGTAGTAACTTATATTTTTATCATGGGTCTAATTTAATCATGGCATTTCTTAATGAATATGCTTCAACACTACACACAGTCTATGAACGAACGAGCATGTGCATGCACACATGTATACGTATGAAATTATGCACTGACACTTGAAAAATATATGCTTCCCATGAAGACCTCATTCTTTGTCGTTGGCATTGAGGTGAAAGTTGATGGAATCTTTTGTTTGAGAATCTGCATTGGTGAAACCAGTATCGGTTGCATTCACATTCTTATCGATTTTGTAAGGTCTTAGCTATGATTTGGCAGACGATGGTGATGATTTTGCTCTTATCCAATCAAATTGGCGTGGAGCTCAACAGGGTGCAAGCATTCAACCACAGAATTTTATGTTGCATGTGGTGCCCTTTTGAAGTACACTTCATAGAAGCAATGGAGTGGAAGCACTAGTTGCTGCATAAAATATGTGCGTAATTGTTTTTTTTTCATTAGTTGAAAATTAAAAATTTATCGTGATAAAAAAATAATATAAGTAATTGTAACAATAAAAAAGT
This sequence comes from Mallotus nudiflorus, assembly GCA_947683625.1. Taxonomy (NCBI): domain Eukaryota; kingdom Viridiplantae; phylum Streptophyta; class Magnoliopsida; order Malpighiales; family Euphorbiaceae; genus Mallotus; species Mallotus nudiflorus. The sequence continues at coordinate 3,525,789 of CANTUR010000002.1, forward strand.
ACAAAAATGAAGTCTCATTTAAATTATAAAATTTCTTATTATTATTTTTTAATCATGTTAATAAAACTTTATTGTTTTGTAATTTAGATTTACTATTTGGTCTTTAATGAATTTGATTGTAAATGTATTAACAGAATTTTTACAAACCGAGATATGCAAAAGCTATAAAGGAAAATCACCAAAATTTCATTTATTCAATAAAGAAATTTTTAAAAATTCAATAAAAAAAACAAGATATTTGTATTTACTAATTGCAAAAGAACGAATAAAGCAAATAATAATAAGTGGCTAGTAATTTTTATTTTTCTTGAAACTATAATACTGTGCACATTTTTTAGTAGTCCTATCTAGGCATTTCTGGTTAAACTTGAATTCATAAATTTAATTAAAATACCTCTTGCATCATTCTCAGCAGCCTGTTGACAGGGTTAACAGGGTTAGAAGTGGGCCTGGTCAAATTTATGCATGTGTGGAAGTGAAGCAGTTATCTCTTGTAATGCAACTCTTGCAGACACAGACTCAGTAGCAGTAGCGTTTTACAAAGGCAAGAAAGAGAAGTAACAATGATATTTACAGGGTCAGGCAATGCCATTGTGTTGGCCCTTCGAAGCTTTAACAGCTATACACCACAACTTGTCCCATTCTATGCTCCCACAGCTGAGAAAAAAAACAAAAGAAAAAAAAAAAAAAAAAACCCTTGTGGTAGTACAATGATACAAGCTATTGAAGAAGTCAATAATGTAAGGCCTTGTATGGTTACAGAAAGTGTTTTCTATTTTTATTTTTATTATTTAACTTTTTATTTTTCAAATAGAAAAATAAAAAAATTAAATATTGTTACTGTTAGAATTTAATATTTGTTTGGATAAATCGGTGTTGGAACTCATTATTCTAAAGAAAAAAAAAATCAGTAAACTCTTTAAACGAATGAATAAAAAAAGACGATCAAGATTAGGATTAAATCGTCTAATTTATCTAGAATGGACGGTAAAGAAGGGTTCGATCTCTCAATCTTTTTTTTTTTTTCATTTTTTGTATTGAAACTTAGTCATCTATATTAATTGTTTAGACAGAGGACTAAAACAATAATCCAGAAATCTTTAACCAATGAAATACCTCATAATTCCAGGTTGTATATAAACTTCTGAAATGGAGTTTCTTTGAAATCTAATCACCATTGTACATACATACACACAAAGAAACACATATTCTATGCTCTAATAATTTGTTCTCACATCATGATTGGATTTAAATTATTATAAAATCTTTTTGAAATGTAATGTATTTAATTAATTAAATCAAATCTTTATAGTAGCTGTAAACTATAGGATTAATTGTCACTGTCCAATATTTTTTTCTCATGAATGTTATTAAGTAAAAAAAAAACTGCATTAATAAATAAAAAATTAAACCGAAAATCATTAGTCGGAACTTGAATAATTTAACAAAGCGTTAAAAAATAATGAGTTCGATTTGCCTTGTTTAATTGAATAAAACAAACATAAAAAACAGCAATAATTAAACAATAATACGCATAAATAAATTTCAAAAAAGCTATCATTTAGTTTGATTGTACTTCATCTAACTGTCGAATTTATAATAAATAAATATTTATTTTATTTTTATTGACTATATCTAAATAGTTGGAATATATATTATAAATTTGATCAAAGGGGTAATATACCGTTCACAACTTTCATCAGACGGTGGAGGAAAGCCCGGCAGGGGCGACCTGAGAACACATGAACAACACCCAAAAGAAAAGGAGAAGATAAGGGTACGTCTAAGAATGTCCACATGTGATTCTGAGGTCGCTCCTGTAGGAATCCTCCACATTGCTTCCCATGATAACTCTCCCTCTGTCTCTCACAAACACACTTTTTTTTTTTTTTTAATGACAACTTTTGGATAATGCAATGATCTTTGATTTGATTTCATGACAAGCATATCACCATTTATATAATCAAGAACTTGTCTTAAAAATGTACTACACCCAACCACCATGGCCATAGTACTTGCAACTATTACTATAATATTTTTCAATTCTATTTCTATGGTGGTACAAATTGTACTATTGAGTTGCCATTGATGAAGATGATTGCTTTTGTTGTAGTACTACTACTACTATTAATACTACTACATGGCAAATTATTTAGATAGTACATTATTTTATTTTTTTGCACCAAAGCCCATAGTACATTGTATTGTGTTTCGTTGAAGAAAAATCTTTCGAGAACATTGACTTATTGACCACAAATTAGCAGATTATGAAAAAAAAAAATCTAGAAATTTGGTGAAAATAATTCTTACTTAGAGCTTTAATTATATTTTACATGGATATATATATATATATATATAAAGTTTTTTAAATTTACAAAATAATTTTTTGAATTTTTTAAAAAATTTTAAAACTTTTAAAAACTTTAGAAATTGAAAATCAAATACATTTAATTTAAAAAAAAATCATATATTTTATATGTTGATCTAAATAACAAATAGATAATTAACCCAAGTTTAATTTTAAAGGTTAAATAGTAAAATTTTATTTATTAATATAATTTTAATGGTTGAATAAATGAAAATTTATTTAGATTAATGGATAAAATTGATGATTTTTTTAAATGTATATTATTTAATTGTACAATTTTAAGAAAATTCAAAAAAATTAAAAATTATTGTATAAATTTAAAATTTTTTGAAACTGTATAAGTAGTGTGTATATATATATATATTAAAAATAATTTATTAATTTTATTTGTTAGTCTAAATAATTTTTTAGTTAATCATTAAAATTAATTTTTTTAATTTATAGGGCTTAATTGTAAAAGTTTTTTTTTTAAATGATATAATTTTAAAAGAAAATTTTAATTGGATGGACTCAAAAAAAAGTCTAACGTAAACCTAAGGTAAAACGTGAGGGTCTGTCTAATTTCAACATTTGGCCTATTTTTGTTGGATGCTAATATATAACTTTTTATACCATATTTGTATAATTAATAATTTAATTTGAGCATGAAAATCCATATTTGTTATTGTAACACCTTAGAAGCAGAGGAGATAAATGAAATTCGTATAATTAAAGAATGGAAATGCTTGAAGGATTGCTATCTCAATCAATTTTTTAAACTGACTTAGGGAATACTGTTTATTAATTGTTTGTTTTCTTCTACGATTAAGGCAAACTCCTAAGGGACTTCTTTTTAAATGATTATTAATAGCTGCAATGACCAAAGCTACATCTAATTCCATAATAACCTTTTTAAGAAGATGATTAGTGGCAAATTTTAGGACTTCTATCACTGTTGTGGCTTTAACTATAGTAGCAAACCTACAACTAAGTATCTTTGCTATTGCAAAAAGTAAATGGCCTTTAGAGTTTCAACAAATGAATGTTATTTGAGGTTTGCTAGTTCAAAGGTTGAAAGATGCATCATAATTGATTTTAAGGGTTCCAAAGGGAAGTTGTGACTAGTTATTAGGGCTTTCTCTCCTTATTGGAATGGTGGATTGTCTTTTTTTGCTACAGATTTGTTATTTCCTTCTACATGGAATTTATCTTAGCTATCATTGTAATTGGGCTAGCCTTGGTATGGTTGAAAACTTCAACATTCCTTTATTTCTAAATTTGCCAACATATTTATAGTTATCAATCCCATCATATGCATTGAGTTAGTAAAGGAAAATAATTGGTTAACTTCGTTCTACTACTGAGTGAATGATTAAAAAACATGAGCTACATGAATGTATTTCATTAGAGTAGCAAACCATGTTATTCTTGTATTTTGATAAAAGAATAAAACATGTTCTTGAGTCTCCTCTTCATTGTGGCAAATCGGGCATCTATTTTCAATTATCAACCTCTTTTAACAAGATTAGTTTTAGTTACTAGAGAGTCTTCAGTGCAATCCTAAATAAAATTTCTTATTTTGGGTAAGAGAACTAAAGACCATACAGAATGCTAAAATTTCTTTTAAGGGACAAAAGAAGAGAGAGTTAAGACCCTATTCAAAGGACTATCTTGTTATAGTTTAAGCAGCCTATATCTAGACTTGATAGAGTAGTTTCTATTTTCTTTAAATGCCAAATAAGTTTGTTAGTTTTACCTTTTTTTGTAATTGGAACTTGGGCGATAACTACAGCTTCCTTTACTGAAAATAGCTAAGACAATATGACAATTTCATTTTCTTTGGGATTGATCTATGACATCCTTAACTAATAAAAACTTAGTGTTTATCAGTTTTGGAGTTCGAATTTTGAAGTTGGGGAAAGTAAGGATCCATTTTTCTTTCTAGGCACTTACTTAATTTCCTAATAAGATGTTCCATCTACAATCTTTTGAGATAAAATCCTTTCCTTATAGTAAAATTGGCCATCCAAGAAGTTTTATACCCTTTTATAGCTTTATTGAAAGTAGTAAAAGGAAAATAAATGCTTTTTAAAAGCCTTGCACAAATTGAGTCAAGATGTCATATTATTTATCTTACTAATAGAGCTATATTGAAGAGCTTCATTTGTTTTAAACCAATACTCCTTTTAACTTATTCTTAATGAGGGTTTTCCATGCCACCTAATGAACCTTTTGAGTTTGTATGTCATGAGACTACCAAAATCTAGCTATAAGTTGTTTAATTATTTTAAAAATAGCTATAGGTAACTTGAAAGCTGACATAATATAGGTTAGCACAACTTGTAACATTACTTTAACTAACACTTTCCTTGCCAACTTGAGTTAGAAATATAGCTTTCCAGCTTTGAACTTTTTGCGTGACTTTTTGAATGATGGTATTATAAAGATGGACTCTAGACCTTCCCTAATTTATGAGGTATTTGGATAATAATGGAGTTTCTTTAATGCAAAAAGTAGGAAATTTAAAATTTTATATATGTAAGAGAGTTTAGGCTAAATAAGATACCTGATTTATTAAGGTTAATCTTTTGCCTAGAAGCAAAGGAGTACAAATCAAGAATTATTTTTTGATTTGGTAGCTTCATGTATAGTTTCTTTACCAAAAAGGATAGTCTATTCTACAAAGAAAATATAGGTATAAGGATGGTGCTCTTTAATATGATAACCCTTAAGAGAACTATGTTAGAATGGTTTAAGAAGAAGTCTAGACAAAACATCATAAACTATAATGAATAGGTGAAAGGAAATAGGGTCCTTTTGCCTTAAGCCTCTATTTGGATAGAAATGTTTAAAAGAGAAGCCATTTAAAATGCTAGAATAAGTAACAGTCATGATTCACACACTCATTATATCCATCCATCTAATAGTAAAACCTAAGGATTTTATAAAAATTCCAAACTATTCTTTCATATGCCTTTTCCATATCCAATTTTATAGCCATGTTTTTGTTATTACCCTTTTCAAACCATGTATAGCTTTATGAATTACAATGATATTATCTTGTATGCTTTTGAGGAATAAAAGTAAATTGTAAAGGAGTAACCATGTCATACATCTATTTTTTAAGTTTGTTAGTTATTGTCTGGGAGACAACTTTATAGAGAAAATTACAATAACTAATAGGCCTAAATTTCATCAAATATAAGTATTGTTTAAGGATGTAGGAAATATTACATATACTTTAACCACAACCCAATTTTCTTGAAAAATACACCAACAAAGCCATTTAGTTCTAAAGAATTATATTTCTCTACTTGAAAAATAACATCATAGAGAATTATCATAGCTAGAAATACGAGGTTCTTCATTGTTGAAACTAGTAAAAGGATTGCTTCGAATAACTTCATTTTGCATAGAAGTTTTCTCTTTTTGAAAGCATTTTCTATAAAAAAGCGACTATTTTCATTTGTATGCCAACTCTCATCTTCCTTCCTTATTTTAACTATATAGTTCTTTTATCTTATTTATACCGTGGATAAATGAAAAATTTTGAGTTTTTATCTCCTTCTTGCAGCTAATCTATCCTTGATCTTTGCTTTTAATAGAGTTCCTCTCTTATTTATAGTTGTTGAATTCTAAGCACATATTTCTTTCTTCCTCTTTATTTTTTATTAATCAAATGGCCCTTAGGTTGATTCTTCCTTTTCATAATTGCCCTAGAGGGTGAATAGGGCTTTTGAGAAATTAAAAGAAAATTAAGGAGAATTAAAGAAGAATTAAGGATTAGAAGATAACACATAAGAACTTAAGAAGTTCTATTCATAAAGGAATCTACGTCTCCACTTAACTTATCCTTAAGTTAGGATTTCCAATCCCCACACTAATCTTATTTACAAAGATTAAGATCACAAGAGTTTTAAGGATCAACTATAACCTTACAACAATGAGCTTTTAAGCAAGGCGTACCTTTAACCTTAAACCCAAGTGTTTTAATGGAGAAACACTTAAGCCAATTCCTTTAAAGTATAAGCTCACTTCCTTTCTAATCTAACCTAAGAATTAGATGAAGTTTAAGGCCTATCTTTAACACACAACCAACTCTCAAAGGGTTAATGAATCGTAAAAAAAGTAGGTAAGAGATTTAAATGCTCAAATGAATTCTAAAAGAGAAATTTCAACCATTAAAGTTTCTAATATTTGAATGAGGCTTCAGAGGTTATTTAAGTACTTGAGCATCATAAATGTAGCTATTGGAGGCAATAAGTTTGTCCTTCATTATTTTAAGTTTCATTAAATACAAAGTAGCCTTTTTGTAGGAAATCTGCCCCTCACAGTCGTCAAGGTAGGCTTCAGGTCATGACGGATGAAAATTTAGTCATTGGAGTGGTAAGTGATAGTTAAGCATTATAGCAAGCTTAAGTCATGAGTTGCTCACAACCGTAAAGGCAAGTTGTGAGGGGTTTAAGCTCTTTAGCTTATTAAAGAGGTAATTAGTCACGATCTGGATGAATAATCATAACATGGTCACGGTCTAGATGTGCCTCCTCATTATCATGAGGGCATATCATGAGGGGCTCTAGTCTCTTTTTAAAATTTTAACCCTTTGAGCATTCAACTCGTAAGCAAGGATCCCGATCATGAGCCTTACTCGTGAGGGAACCCTTCAAGCATGATTTGAACTTGTTTTAGTTCTAACAATGTCCTAATTGATTCTTGAGCTTAATGGATGCTTATTCTTGATATTTTGATGACTTAGGGCCTTATTAATTGAACTTAAAACACACTTAAATAAAAAAAATTAGAATATTCAAATTATTTGTTAATGTTAAAACTTTAGAGATTGAATAAACTTAAGGTCAACAATCTCCCCCTTTTTAACTTTGACAAATAATTTGAGTGTATGTGTTTCGCATAATCAAGTGAAGTGTGTAGGTGCATATTGCTCCCCCTTAATTCGTGCATTAAAAAAATGAATAGCAAAAGAAATAACTCCCCTTTAGTGTGTGTATACTTATTTGTGTGTTTTTGTGAATTTTCCTAGGGAAAATTATAACAACACGTTAGTATTTATTTGCATTAAACATATTAGAAATATGAAAAAAATTAAACATACACACATACACATGTCTCCCCCTTTGTCAAAGATCAAAAAAAGTAATAAAATAAAGGATAAAAAGAGAAATGAAAAGGAAATTTTCAATAAACATAAAAAAAAAAAAGAACATGTGGTGCATAAACCAAACTAAGAAACAAAAGATCACCAACTAAACAAGCTTAAAGACCAACTAAAAAACTAAACATCTACTAAGCATAAACCAAATAGAAACTAAACATAAGGAAATATAGACTAGGCACAAATAGCATTTAGGATTAAGGATCAATGTCTTGGTCATCTCCTTGAGTCTTTTTATGAGATGGAGCTTGAAATGCTTGAGGATGAGGAGGAGGCCAAGTACATTAGAGATTGTGGTAAGCATAGAGATGGTGGACATCATACTCCATATAATCCATCCTCCTATCAAAGTGATAAAGTCTTATATCCAATTGATCAAATAGATTATTGAAGTTAGATTCAATAATGGAGAGGTGATTAAACAATCCTCCAACCCAAGCGGGTTCATCTTCCACTCTTTGAGATGTTGAAGGACCTTTTACTATTTTCCTTTGAGGCATATAAGAGGGTAGAGGTTGTGTAGGTTGAGCCCCTTGTTCTTCCTTTATTCCAACCCCTTCAAGGCTAAGATTGCCTATTTGCTTAATATACTCGAAGTCTTGAGTAATTTCTTCATCTACTTCCTCTTCATTATGCTTTAACAACCATTGGTTATTGACCTTCTTGAATTGGTTAGAATTTTTAAGAAATTTTTCATCAAGGGAACAAGGAATGGACTCAAGACGATCAAGGTCAATTCAAAAGTATTAAGCAATTTTAGTCATTATCCCTCCAATGCATATTACACCACTCATACTATCACTCATAAACTAAAGCCTGCATTATAACCATCTTCCTAAAGCCACATCAATATTGTTTTGGATGCAATGTAGGAGAAACAAGTCATTAAAAGAAATTGCTTCATTACTTAAACCTCTAGCATAAAAGGAATAAGTAATAAAACAATGAATATACCAAAGACTTTTAGAGGTAAGAGAAGATGATTTGGAATGAGCCATAAGGAATGGTTCTACATTGGGTTTCACATTGCCTATCCAAAAAGAATAAGGAGTCTAAAAGGTGTTAGAAGAATCAAGTCCTTCATGTTTGGACCCAAAATTAAGGATTAGAAGATAGCACACAAGAAATTACAGAGTTTGATTTACAAATGAATCTACATCTCCACCTAACTTATCCCCAAGTTAGAATTTTCAATCCCCACACCAATTTTATTCATAAAGATTGAGATTACAAGAGTTTTAAGGATCAACTCTAAACTTTATAATAATGAGCTTTTAAGCAAGGCTAAGCTTTAACCTCAAACCCAAGTGTTTTAATGGAGAAACACTTAAGCTAATTCCTTTAGAGTATAACCTCACTTCCCTTTTAATCTAACCCAAGAATTAGATAAACTTTAAGGCCTATCTCTAACACACAACCAACTCTTAAAGAGTTAATGAATTGTAAAGAAACTAAGTAAGAGATTTGAATGTAGAAATGAATTTTAAAAGAGAAATTTCAACCACTAAAGTTTTTAACACTTGAATGAGGCTTCATAGGTTCTTTAAGTCCTTAAGCATCATAAATGTAACTATTGGAGGCAATAAGTTCCTCCTTCATTATCTCAATTTTCATTAAATGTAAAATAGTCTTTTTTGTAGGAAATCTATCCCTCATAATCATGAGGGCAAGCTTTAGGTTGTGACAAATGAAAATTTAGCATTGAAGCAGTAAGTGAGTGTTGAGCACTATAAAGAGACTAAGTCATGAGGTACTCACGATCATGAGGGCAAGTTGTGAGGGGCTAAGGCTTTTTGGCTTCTTAAAGAGGCAATTGGTTATGATTTGGATGAATGATCATAAGGTGGTCATAGTCTGAATGTGCCTCCTTATGATCATGAGAGGCTTTAGTCTCTTTTTAAAATTTTAACCCTATGAGCCTTCAACTTATGGGCAAGGCTCCTGATCATGAGCCTTGCTTATGAAGGACCATTTCAAGCTTGATTTAAACTTGTTTTAGTTCTAACAATGTGCTAATTAAATCTTGATTTAGTGGAGGATTATTCTTGATAATTTAATGAGTTAGGGCCTTAATAATTGAATCTAAAACATGCTTAAATAAACACATTAGAATATTCAAATTATTTGTTAAAGTCAAAACTTTAGAGATTGAATAAACCTAATGTCAAAACTTTTAGTCTTTGAATTTATCTTTTAAATTAGAAAATTGTGATTTCCACTACTTTTTTAGAGCTCTACTATACAATTTTTGTGTTGTAGTGTAATATCTCGAGTTTTTAAATAATTTTAAACTGCATCGAGATATGCAATGTTAATAATATATATATATATATATATATATATATATATATATATATATATATATATATATATATATATATATATATATATTTGATTATTTAATTAGTTTGTTATTTATTAAAGTCACTTTAAGTTTCTTACGTAAAATTTTTTCGAGAATCTTATTTTTGGAAAAATTAAAACCTAAATAAATAATTATTAATTATTTTGGATGGTTTTGTGAATTTGCATGAGACCATGCATAATTTTAATTGTCATATTAATATACGTACATATACATGTATATATACACATTTAAATAATTAGGGTTTATTTTTAATTAAATTTATATTATATAGTTTTAATAATTAATATGTGTTATATATATGTATATGTATATAGATATTATTATTTATGTATGTGGTGTATATTACTTTGAATATAATATTCATATATTATAATAATATAGATTAAAGTTATATATATATATATATATATATATATATATATATATATATATATATATATATATATATATATATTTGCAAAAATCAAAAGTTCCTCAAATTTATGGTTGTGCCATTCTTCTTCCTCCTTCATGCCCGATGCATTTCTTCCTTCCTCACCGCTGCAATTTCTGTTCTCATGCCGGTGGAGTGCCTCCCAGCCGTCCTCCTCCATCCCAAGCTCCCTCCGTCACCCTCTCTTCCCTTTTCCAGGGTCGTTTGGCCGTGAAAAGCCAAAGAACCCGAGAATTGATGCTAGCTCCGATCACCTTATTTCCGGCCACCATTTTGAACGCCACCGGTCTCTATCTTCACCTTGAGCTCTGGTGAGTTCATTTCCAAGCTTTGTTTCACTTGATTTGGTTTAGATTTTTCTTGGTTTTCAATTTTAATTTCGGCCTATAAGTGTTCATGATTTTTTTTCGCTTCGATTTTAATGATTCAAGCTTAGTTCCTTCATAAATATTGATCCTCTTAGCTTAATCTACATCTTGAAATTTTTGTGGAATTTTTGGGAATTATTTTGATTTTTGTGAATTTTTTATTATTTTATTAATATTTTCTAATTTTCGTAAATTAATTAAATAAATTATGAAATTGTGATTTATGGTGTTTATAGGTGTTAAAATGAATTTTTTAATTTAATTTGTAATTTTTATGATTTTTGTATAATTATTGTGAATTTATTTAGTTTATGTGATTTTTAGAAAATTAGGTTAATTATGTATTTTGTTGAAATTAATTGGTTAATTAAGTATAATTATTGATTTTATTGAATTATATGTTGACAAATTAATTTTTGAGTAATTATATTATTTTTAGTGAATTTTTGTGTAATTATAGTGAATTATGTGCATTTATATATAGTTAGGGGTATTTTGGTAATTTGATAATAAATTGGTTAAAAATTAAGTTAAATTCGTTTTAATAGTTATTTGAGGTATAAAAATGATTTTTATAAATTATTTAGTATTTTTAACTAATTAAAAATATTTTTCGTAAATTATTTTCAAATTATATATAATATACTATTTTTGTAAATAAATGAGTTTTTATTGATTTTTAATATGTTTTAGGACTAATTATGTAATTTGGATTAATAAAGTGTATTTTGGTCAATATTTAAGAATTTATTGAGAATTATCGATTTTTAATAATATTTTATTAAAATTAGGTTTTATTGTAATTATCGGTAAAATAATTATTTTTGGCATTTTAAATATCTAATTTGCTATATTTTGGTATATTAAGGGTATTTTTGGTATTTCTGGCATTTTAATGTATTCTGTGTTTACCTCGTAAATTATGAACTTCGGTTGGTTGAATTGTAGTTTGGGAGTCCAATTGAGGGGTTATGTGACTGTGTTTATTCGAAGTGTGTTTCTTTGCAGGACCGACTCTACTCGTTGAGTAGAGAGATGTCCATTTTACAGGGGAGGTTCTGCTGAATTTTTGGTAGAATTCTCATAAAACGTGATATTCGATCGAATTCCTATTCTGATTCTGTGTCCAGTATTCTAGATCGAGTCTCTAGGAATTTCGTTAGATTTATTCTAATGTCGTTTGTTTGTTTAGTTGCACCGAGACTGAGGCCTAGTGGACCAAGCCCGTTGGACCCGTCTCGAGGAACGCATAACTGTGAGTTGTTATTTTATATATACTTGTATAAGGATTGCATGTTTTAGAAATGTATGTTTTATTTGTATGATATCTGCATAAATGGTTTAATAAATGCTTAGGTATATTTTTGGTATATTTTAAATTAAATGCATGTTTTATTATTGAATTATACTTAAAATGTTTTTAAGTATATTTATAGTTTATTTCTAGTTCATTTTATAAGTAAATTGAATTTATTCGTCATATATATACTCGAACTATACTTGGTTTATTTTTGGTATATTTCTAGTATATATATGGTTTATATTGTTACTTTATTTAAAGTCATGCATTATTTATTCATGAATGTATGGATTTATTTTTAAGTGAAGGATATCAATAGAATGTGCTATCTAGTTGGCAGCACTAGGACTGAGTACATACCGGTACAACGATAGAATTTAGGTTATATTACTAACCTATTTGTGGATATTGATCATATTGATTTATTTAATGTGAGATGTGATTTGAGAGTGTGATTGCTGGAGCTCGATTGACCAAGTGTCTCGGGGCCAATCACATTGACAGTCAAACTGCTGGAGGTTAGTTGAATTAGTATCTCAGGGCCAGTCTACTGTCCAAATGGAATAAGTGAATTTATTTAGAATAAGTGAGCCTGTATGGCTAGAGTGTTGTCTAACACTATTTGAGGTTGCGATCATTTAGGGTTCTATTTGATCCTTCATAATTGGATATTATTTTCAGTATATATATATAAAATGATTTTGCTGCATCTGTGTGTATTTGCCTGTATATATATTTATTATATATATTATTGAATGTGTGCATTTTCATTTAGCTATGCATGTATATATATTATAACAATTCACTCAGTGAGGTCTGACTCCCCTCCGTTGACTATTTTTCAAGAGAGTCTTTGTCTTCAAATCTCAGTAGCAGATCCTTATGCCAAATTTCTTCTGTCCCGAATTTACTATGTAAACTACTTACTTAATTTTATTTTATATTCTAGACACTGCAGTAGTTGTAGTTAAGTTGTGAGTTGTTTATTTTATATTTTTATGAGATTTATATTTTAAAGAATTGAAATGAAAATTTGTATCAAAAGATTCTATATATATGAGATGAGTTTGTTTTATCAAATGAGTTGGTGGATTATTATTATTGCATATGAGATTTTAATTTCCGTTGCAAGATATTTTATTTATTTTTATTATTGTTGCATGCTTTTATTTTATTTTAAAGGCTTACTACGGGTTTCGAATTTGAAAGAATTCCCGTTCCCTAGCGCCGGTCATGGCCCCTGTTTTGGGTCGTGACATATAGGTATAGAATTACCTTTCTAAGTGCTAGCATTCCAAGAAGCTTCAACGGCTTCCTTGCATTCATCTACTTTACCCCATTTAATCTTATATTTAAAGTTGCTTTTATACCTCAAAAGTCTATGGAGTATAACAATAATAAGGCAATGATCTAAATATAAAAAGGTTTCATGAATTGAATGGGCATACTCATACATAATCTTTATTTTAGTGTTAGTAAGGCTTTGTCAAGTCTTGTGTGATGGTTTCTTCCCGCATTTGTTTATTATACAATTTATATTTAACACCATTGAAATCTATGTCAATTAGTTCATAATCATTTTTAAATTCTTGAAAATGAGATTCTTATGACCAATTGAATAGGTTCCCATCCTTTTTATCATATGGGTCTAAATAGGAATTGAAGTCCCAATTAAGAGATAAAGTATATTATGAATAACCTTCAGAGATCTATTTTCCTTATATGTTTGAAGTCTATCACTGTGATTAAAGGCTCTATAAACCTTTGTAAGATACCATTTTTTAGATTCTTGGATGATGACATCTATATAATTCCTTATTATTCTACAAATATGCATATCCTAAAGATCTTCATTGTGTTATTATTGCATGTCCATTTCGGTTGACATAAGTACTATGTTGATAGTAAGTAACACCATGATCTATGCTAGCAAGATACTTAGAGGCTTGGAGTTCTGGTATCTCAAGTTGGACAAACTTACTATGATGGTCATCCATACATCATGAAAGCTTAGACAGTACTTTCAGGCTCACTCAATCATTGTCAGAACAAACTTTCCCTTATGAAAAATTCTTTAGAGACCTAAAACTATCAGAAGTCTTATCCAATGGTTGGTTCAACTAGGTGAGTTTGACATTAGCTATGAACCTCGCTAGTATATAAAAACTCAAGCTTTAGCATATTTCATATAAGAAATGATGGTAGAGGATGCAATCTCTCTATCAAATCTAGAGTGGAAGTTGTATATAAATGGAGCATAGGGATCTGGAGTCAAAATTATTCTAATTAGACCAAACAAGGTCAAAGTCAAATATATAGTCCATATCAAATACAGCGCTGCCAATAATGAAGCTGAGTACAAAGCATTGATTACTAGATGTAAGTTAGCCATAGAAGTCAGAAAAGGCTAGACATATTAAAGATCTTAAAGTCTACTATGATTCTTAGCTAGTGGTTAATCAAGTTAAAAGGGCCTAATAGATTAAACAGTTGAGCATGATCAAATACACAGAAAAGGCTAAACAGCTCCTAAAGAAGCTCGAGCAGAAAAAGGGACAATGGGAAATCTTGTAAATTCTTAGGAGTGAAAACACAGAAGCATACCAATTAGCAAAATTAGCAATAAAAGGTAGCCAAATATTCAAGGAGGTTGAATTAACCAAGGAGCTTATGAAACCGAATATTGAAGAAATAAAAGTAATAAACACCCAATAAGTAGTTAAGTAGATGAAGCCAATTGTTTAATATCTAAAATATGGTACCTTGTACTAAGACAAACTCAAAGCTCGAAAGCTAAAGATTAGAGTGGCACATTACTCTATGCATAATGGAGAACTCTACAGAAGATCTTTGTCTCACCAATGGTCAAAATGTGTGTCACCAGAAGAAGGCAACTATGTTGTGCAAGAAATCCATAAAAGGATATGTGAAGCCCATAAAGCCTAAAGCTCACTAGTTTGGAAGGCATTGTTATAAGGATACTACTAGCCAAACATGTCCAAGGATGTAGTTATAACTCATTCAGAAATGTTCTAAGTACAAACAGCTTGCTCGCCTAACTCACAAGCCTTCTAATACCCAACATCCAATTAGAAGTCCATAGCCCTTTGCAATCTAAGGGATGGATAGCTTAGGACCATTCCTAGTTTTAACCTCTCAAAAGAAGTTCCTGATTGTAGCTATAGACCACTTTACCAAATGGGTAAATGTGAAAGCTATCCCAACTATTATAGAAGCTCTAATTCAACACTTTTTCTGGAAAAGAGTTTATCTATAGATTTTGCATACCCTATACTCTGATAATAGATAATGGGAAGCAATTTGATAATAAAAAGTTTAAGACATTATGCTTAGATCTTTGCATAAAGCACAGATTCACTTCAGTAGTTCATCCTCAAATAAATGGATAGACGAAAGTTACTAATAGGATCATCATGCAAGGGTTAAAAAAAGACTATATGAGAAGAAAGAGAATTGGGTGGAAGAGCTTAACAATGTCATCTGGGTATACAGAACTACACTTAAAACTTCAATAGGAGCGACACCCTTCAGACTGACATGTGGAATGGATGCAGTAATATCAGTAGAGACTGGGTTATCCATTTATCGGGTTACAGGGAATTAAATCTAAACATCAACAATCTCAATGCTCGGATATGCTTATATTTACTTGAAGAAAGAAGGGAACATGCATCTATTATTGCAGAAACTTAGAAATAAAGAATAGCTGGATATCACAATAAACATACTCTACCAATGCAATTCAAGGTTAGAGACTTAGTACTTAGAAGAGCGGACATTGGCAAAGGCAGCTCCAGAATTAGCAAGCTTGGACCCAACTGGGAAGGCCTTTATTAAGTTATAGAGAGAACTACTAAGGAGGCATACAAAATAAAAGATATGCAAGGAAATGAGTTATCGTGATATTAGAACTTATATAATTTCAGTAAATACTATTAATAAAGTAAATGTACTCAGAATAAAGAAAATTTTGAGAAATTAAAGATAAAGTTCATTTCTTACTCCTATTGTTACACTACGCCACTTAAAAAAAAGTACATTATAAGTATTTATAATTTAGCCATAGTTTTAAGAGGCAAAACCCTAGCATTGGGTTGAGGAGATTCATTCTTAAAGGCTTGAACCTCAAACTCAAGAGCTCCTATCAATGAAGAAGTAGTAGCCCTAGATGTCAACTTTCCACTAGTGATATCCAGATTCTTAGGTTGTTGGGATGAAGACTTCCTTACTGTGTCATTAACAGTTGCTAATTTTGCTAGGTCAGTGGCAATAATCTTTTTAAGCTTAGAGAATTCCAGGGCTGAATGTTGGGCAAACAATATCCTCCAATATTCAAATTGAAGGCCTTACAGAATCCTTTTATCTTTTTTAGTGGTTCATCTTTTCATTCACCCCATATTTCTTTTCATCAGCTAGCTCTCTCTTCAGAGCATTAAGCTCAGAATCCTATTGCTCAACCCTTAATGTAAATTGAGCCCAAAAATGCTACAATTCCTACACTTTCTTCTAATTTAACTCAACCAAGGACTGAGCTTCCATGTGCTTAGTTTGACAGAGCTCTAATGCCTCCGCTACTTTCTTCAGCTTTTCCTCATAGCCCAGCTTCTCTTCCTTCAGACTATTCTCATTTTTTAAAAAGTAATAATTATCTTTTATCAATAGCAACCTCTGAGCCAGCTAATGAGACAAAGTTCCAAGATCTAGATAATAAACGAAGAAATGATAGAATTAAAGTTAGGGCATTACCTCTAAAGTTTGAGAGATCAGGGCATTCCTTAGCTCATATTTGTTAGATTCCATCCATCGAAGCATGTCTACTAGCAAGTGTAGTGATTTAGTACATTGGTCCCTGACTTTATTATTTAAGATGGTCGAAGGGACCATTTTTTGCATTATCCACTTATATTTGGAAATCCAGGTATCTGAGGGCACTTCACGAATAGGCCACTCCCCTCAATGAGCTCCTCTTCATCTGCTCCATTATCTTGATGACGCTTCCTAAAAGACTCGGTGGCTTCCTTTTGAGTAGCTTCATTCTAGGTAATCTCCACCACCAAATCTTCCCTAACTCTAATAGTGGTATCAGTATGAATATCCGAGGTCTCTCTCTCCTTTGTGGGTTCATGAGTCACTTGGACCTCATCCTCCTCATTTTCTAAAAGAAGTCTGTCAATAAATGTGAAATAATCAGTTATTTATAAATAAACGAAAAAGGAAATGTTAGAGAATACCTATTGAAGCTCAGATTTTACCTTTAGCACTTCTATTAATTGGACTCGCATAAACCCTCCTAAGATATCGTCAAGAATAAGTCTCAACATATGTACTTTCAATAATGCTCTCATCATGAAGTCTTTTTTATCAAATGAGCATCTTCATCTGAAAGTTGTGAAGGGCATTTTATTCGGAGGCAATCCTCTACCCAAGGACACCAGTTATCACTAAAATTTGATGGATGCTCAACCACTAAAAACCTATGCCTCTAAGTATTTTTCAAATAGGAAGCTTTATAAATACACTATGATTCAGGACAGTTGATAAGGAGAAAGTCAGCTCTCCTTGTAATAACCCGAATCTTTTAAATTATTTATATAAATATTGAGGTTTTCAAGAATATAAAATTATCTTTATTTTATGTGGTTATAGTTCATATATTAAATTACTATATTTAAGAACTAAATTTAAGAATTCCATAACATTATTATTTTCATATTATGTTATCCTTATGCACATAGTTTATTATTTTAAATTGTTTAAATAATTATTTGTAGCACCAATATTATTGACTATGATAATGTTAGTTTTATTTTTATTTAGAGGTATATTAATAACATTATTATGTACTTAAATTATCTACTATACATACATATATATATATATATACATAATTATATGTGTGGCTTAGGAATTGTAAGAAGAGAAAAAGCAGTCAACTCCTTCCCTTTCTTTCTTTCTTCTTCTCGTTCTGTTTTTCTTTCTTTCCCATTCACGCCATTTTTTTTCTTTCTTCCCATCTTCGTGTGCATGATCCAATAGCTACCTGCCCTTCTTCATTTGCTTCTTCTTCCTTCTGAGTTGTCCCTGCAGCACGCTTGAAGGAGGTAGCAGCTGCAACAGCTTCGTGAGGCAGCAGCAACAGGCCAGCAGGGCAGATTGGCAGTAAGGGCAGCAACCTCCATTTCTTTTGCAGTGACAACCAGCATAACCACTGCCCCAACCTGCTGTCACCTGGAATTCTGCAGCTCAAGCTTGTTGTGGCAGCCCTCCCTTGCTCTGTTTTGAGCTTGAAGTAAGTTAGTGAATTAGTAGTTAGTTAGCTTTAGGTTAGATTTAGTTAGATTTTGTTGTTTGTTAGTTGATTTGGTTAGTTTTAGGTTGTTTTGGGTTTTTGGGTTAATTTTTTATGTTGTTAATTCTGAATTGTTTGGTTGATTATTGTCATGACCCAAAACAGGGGCCATGACCGGCGCTAGGAAACGGGAATTCTTTCGAATCTGGAACCTGTAGCAAGCCTAAAAATAAATAAAGCAAGCAATAGTAATAATAACAACACAATTAAATTAAATACTGTGCAGCAGAATAAAATCATAAATATCAAAATAATAATCCACCACGAGATTTAAATCAAATCCATATCTCATATATAAATAAATCCTTTAATACAAGTTTCAGTTCAAATTCTTAAAATACATAACTCACACAAATATAATACATAAAACCCATATTTTATCTACAACTATTGCAGTGTCTAGATTATAAAAATAAAACTCAAGTGAGCAGTTTACATAAAGAAGTCGGGGCGAAAGAAATCCGGTGTACATGCCTGCTACTGAGGTCTGAGGAAGAAGACTCTCCTGAAAAATAGTCAACGGAGGGGAGTCAAACCTCACTGAGTGAATTACTATAATATATATACATGCATACTAAATGCCAATGCACAAAGTCAAAAGTATATATATAATATGTATATATATACAAGCAAATACACACGGATGCAATAAAATCATTTTATATATATTTATTGAAAATCACTGTTTATGAAGGATCAAATAGAACCTTAGAATATCGCAACCTCAAACAGTGTTAGACAACACTCTAGCCATACAAGCTCACTTATTTCAAAATATAATCACTTGATCCATTTGGACAGTAGACTGGCCCCGAGACACTAAGTCAACCGAGCTCCAATAGTCTGACTGTCAGTGTGATTGGCCCCGAGACACTTGGTCAACCGAGCTCTAGCAATCACACTACCAAATCATATCTCACACATCAAATAATCAAATCCAATCAATGTCCACAAATGGTTAGTAATATAGCCTAAATGCTATAAGCGTACCGGTACGTACTCGGTCCTAGTGCTGCCCACTAGGTAGCACGTTCTATCGATATCCTTCATTAAAATATAAAGCATACATTTATAAAAGTAAATGATGCATGAATTGAATAAAATAGCAACATAAACTATATATATACTAAAATATACCAAAAGTAAACCAGGTATATTTTGAGTATATATACGTCAAATAAATCCAATTAAATTACAAAATAAACTAGAAATATACTTAAAAACATTTTAAACCTAATTTATTAGCAAAACATGCATATAATTTAAAATATACCGAAAATATACTAAAGATCAACCAAAATAAACTAAAAATAAACTTAAATAATAATTGAATTATTTATGCATAATTAATCAAAATAAAACATATATTTCTAAATCATGCACCCTAAAGCATATATATATAGAATAGTAACTCAAACTATCGCGCTCCTCGAGATGGGTCCGACGGGCCTGGTCCACTAGGCCTCGGTCTCGGTGCAACTAAATAAACAAAATAACAAATATCAGAATAAATCTAACAGAAAATCCTAGAAACTTGATCTAGAATATTATACACAGAATCAGAATTAGAGTTCGACCGGACATCACGTTTTACGAGAATTCTACCAAAAATTCGGCAGAACCTCCCCTGTAAAACGGACATCTCTCTACTCAAAGAGTAGAGTCGGCCTTGCAAAGAAAAGAAACACACTTCAAAAAATAGACACAGAATTACATCCACAATCCCTAGGTCGAACTCCAAACTACAGTTTACTGACTGGGGTCCACAATCACAGAATAATTATGGAAATACCAAAAATGCCCTTATAACATAGAAATACATTTAATAAGTAGAAATTACATAATTAACCTTAAAACACATTAAAAACTGATAAAACTCATTTTATTTAGAAAAATCGTATATTATATATATAATTGAAAATAATTCACGAAAAATAGTTTTAATTAATTAAAAATACTAAATAATATTTAGAAATCATTTTTATACCTTAAATAACTATTAAAACCAATTTAATTACATTTTTAGTCAATTTAGGGTAAAATTACCAAAATATCTCTATATATATAAATATACTAAAATTACTCCAAAAATTCACCCAAAATCATATAATTGCACAAAATTAATTTTCTCAACATATTTATCAATAATATCAATAATTAAACTCAATTAACTAATTAATTTCAATTAAAAACATAATTAACCCTATTTTCTCAAAATTACATAAACTAATTAAATTCAAAATAAATACATACAAATTCATAAAAATTCCAAATAAATTTCTATAATTCATTTCAACACCTATATTTATCATAAAACACAGTTTCATAATTTATTTAATTAATTTTCGAAAATTAGAAAATAATATTAAAATATTCAAAAATACCCAAAAATAAAAATAATTCCAAAAAATTCTAAACAAATTCACACATGAATATTAAGATAAGAGGAACAACATTTGTGAAGGAATTTTTCATGAATCAATCAATTTGAAATTCAAAAAAATCAAGAACCCTAAAATGGCCGAATTACCAAAATCGAATCATAAGCAAATCAAGACCATTTTAAGTGAAAAAAAAGCTTGGAATCACACTCACCGGAGCTCAAGGAGAAGAAAGAGACCGGCGGTGTCAAAAATGGTGGCCGGAAACGCCGTGAACGACGGTGAGAAAGAATTCGGCTTCTCCGGCCAAAACGAGCTTCCCGACGCCGGAAATGGACTCTGCTGGTGGCGAAAAAGCTCGAGGAAGGAAGCGGCACGCCAGGAGGCACACCAACGGTGAGAAAACAGGATGGCAGCGACCGGAACGGTGATGGGAGCGATCGGGAGTGAGGGAGGAGGATGGATGACACAACCGTAAATAACTTAAACTTTAATTTTTGTTTAATATTAAATGTATATATATATACTTTACACTATACATTAAAATAATATAAAATCACACACATTAAATATACACCACACACATATAATTTAATATTTTAAAATTTAATACACTTAAAAATAATTAAATAATATTAAAACTAATAATAAATAATAAAATATTAGGGTAATTAATTAAACCCTAGTTAAATAAATAAATACACATATATACGTTATTTAGTACTTTAAAAATATATATGAGTTCATGCAAGTCCGCAAAATTGTTTAAAATAATTAATAATAAATACTTTACGTGTCAATTTTCCCGAAAATGCAAATCCCGGGAAAATTTTACGTAAACTGCTTAAAATAATATAAAACAATTAAAATCAATTTTAATTAAATAGCAACTCATGAAATATCATAAATATGTATAAAAATTATTAACACTGTATATCCCGATGAAATATTAAAATGTTTAAAAAATACGGGATATTACAATGATGCAGAAATTTAATTTAATTATTTGGGGTAATTTTTGGTTGATTAATATATGTTTATTAATTGGTCTAAGTTATTGAAGTACAATTTTTGGTTAAGAGTGTATAAGAATTTAGTTAGATTAGTTGATTGAGATTATGAAATTTTAGTATATATATTTAAGTATTTTAAGTGTTATGTATATTTTATTAATGTGATTAACTAACTACTTTTGGTTGATTATTGAAGTTAATTAGTGTTAGTATATTTTGTTAGTAATTTTAGTAGTTATAAAATGATTTTGTTAATTTATCTAATATTTTTTTTTTTAGAAAAGTATTATATTATGTAAATTTTGATATAATGAATAAATGGTGTGTTTTGTAGATATGATAATTAAATACTATGTTTTAATTGTTTTGAGACAAAATGTGGTATTAAAATAATTTTTATAAATTATTTATTATTTTATTTAATTAATACTAACCATTTTTGAAAATTTATTCAAAATTAAATTATTTATTGTTTTGTGGTTTGAATGAGTTTTTAATTAATATTTTGGTATATTTAATCTAGATGGGCAATTATAGTTGGAATTTGTCTATTTTTATATTGGATATTTGGAAAGTTAAATTGTTATTAATATTATATTATTATTTGAAATTTTATTAAATTATGGTGGAAAATTATTTTATTTAGTGTTTGAAAAAAAAAAAAACAAATTATATTTAAGTATTTGCTTATTGTATTTTGGTGAACCTCGGTTGGGAATTGTATAGTCTAGGGTCCCAACCCGAGGTGTTGTGCCACTATGAATTTTGAAGTGTGTTTATTTGCAGGATTGACTCTACTTCGATAGAGGGATGTTCGTTTTACAGAGAAAACTCTATCGAATTTTTGATAGATTTTTCGTAAAACGTGACACCGGATCAATTCTAAAATTTTTATTCTAAGTACGAACCGAGTCTTCTTTAGAAACTCTAGAAGTTAGATTTCTATTTTCTAATTGTCATTTCCTTTTTTGTCTTTTAGCTGCCCCTTCAGTCACGTCTACCAGTTGAGGTCGGACACGACGTGTCAGAGGAGCACATTTATCTTGTAAGTTAATATTTGATTTGAGTGTCGAATTTTTAATTTAAATTATATTAAATTCTTATGAATTTAATTTTATGAGGTTCTAATCTGCATCATTCATACAATCTTGCATGATTTAATTTATAGTTGATTCATGTTATTTTATTTATTTACCTATTTTATTTATTTTAATTTTTATGGTTTTATTTATTTTCTTTTATCCTTTAAATAAACCACGGTAGAACAGGCTACCTGATGGGTTTCATCAGGACCGTGTGCACACCAGTAAAATATGTGATTATTTAATTATATTACTGGGGTCGAAGGTCTGGTGATGCTTTGCTCTTGGACACCGCCAGTAGTATAATAATTACTTATTATTAATTCACTTGGGCTGATGGTCTGGTGATGCTTTGCTCTCAGACACCGTCAGTGATATTGGGTTAAGAGATATGACTGTGGCTGTGTATCCTGGTGATGCCTTGCTCTCGGGATCCGACAATCTTGGATATAAGTGAGTCATATGACTGTTAAAAATTTATAAATTGGGTTCTACCAAATTTTTATACTAAAATGATTTTAAAAGATATTTAAATATTTATTTCTTCTTTTTTAAAAAAAAATGGATTTATTATATGTATACCAAATGGTTAAATAAAATTATATTATATTATATTTCCATAAAATTTATTTTAATGAGGTTTTCAAATCACATTCATTTCTTTATTAACTTGCTCAGTGAGGTATGACTCCCCTCAATATGTTTTCAAGAGTTTGGGAGTTTACTATTAGGCCTACTTCTCTTCACCGTGTAGCTTCGTCACCGACTATTCTGCGTAGGTCTATTTAGTTGTGTTGTATCTATTTTCACGTACCGCAGTAGAGATAATTGTATACTGCATACTTTATTTGGAATTTCATGTATTTATAATGTATGTGCTGAGATATTATTTGTATAACTGAAGTTTATTTATTTTATGCACTGGTATTATGGTTTAAATTATATTGAGAAAAATCATGCGTTGAGATTTTATTATTTATTGTAAGGATTCAAGTTAAAATTTCATGATTTCTTTCCTTAAAGGCTTACTATAGGTTTCAGTGGCTTTATGCTTTCCCATTCCCTAGTGCCGGTCATGTGCCCCTGGGTTTGGGTCGTGACAAAGTTGGTATCAGAGCTTTGGCTCATTTTCCATACTTTTGACTATCAATGTCTGTCTTTTCTCATAATACTGCGGTACTTAGGTCATTGAACATCGTTGTTGATCCCTTGTCTTTTGGTTCAGCATCTGAGTCTGTATTCTTGTCTTGAATCTTGGTTTTCTTATCTTTTCAGAATGAGGCATGCTCGGAATGCCCCTATTGTAGATACAGAACCTGATGATGGTGAGCAGTCATTTCAGGATGAGATTCTCCCTCCTGCCCCTCGACCTAGAGGTAGGGGTAGAGGTAGAGATAGGGGTAGAGCTAGAGTGACAGCAGCTCAGAGGCAGGATCAACGTCCAATAGAGCCTCAGATTCCAGCAAAGGATCCTACAGTCTTTTCAGTTGGCATGGCAGGTATTAACCAGGGCTTGGCAGCTCTTAATCAAACGATGCCCATTGTCCAGCAGATGCTTCAACGATAGACTCAGGGGATGTCAAATGCTGATACAGCTTTATTATACTCAAGAGTGGGGCGAGTTCACTTTGATGGTACTGGGGATGCATTGGATTTCATTAATACTATCGAGTCCATGACCAGATCTGGGTATTCTGACTACCAGAGGATTATGATCGTGGAGCTATCAGTCTCAGCAGCAGCTCAGGACTGGTTTATATAGTCCATTTAGCCTTTCATGACGACGATGACATGGTTGGGATTTAAGGAGCAATTCATGAGATTCTTTTGTCCTTCATCCATGCGAGAGAACTACAGATGGTAGCTGCTTAACATTGATAGGAGAGATTGATCAGTGGAGGACTATACTCGAGAGTTCTACAGACTGATGAGGCATGCTGAGGACGTGAGGCAGGATGTCGCCAGAGCAGTAGAGCTGTATGTGACGGGATTAGGCCTAGCCTATATTGGTATTCGACCAGAGGGTCATAATCTTAAGAGTGTGATAGAGGAGGCGAGACAACTAGAGTGCAAACACATCCGACACGGCACCATACCTAACCCTTATGATAGCGGCACTTTCAGACTTGTCCAGAGGGTGCAACAACCAGTATTTCAGATAGGCAGCTCGAGTTCTCAGTCAGCAGGCCCTTCTCAGCAGAGTAGACATTTTAGGGCACATCAGACTGGTAGGCACTACCTTACTCAGGATCGCAGGAGCAGTAGGGCTACTAGGTTTGGTAGTAGTGCCAGCAGTAGTAGTGGGCAAAGCTCTGGGCATGGCAGTTCTGGGTCTGGAGCTAGTGCGTGTGCCATTTGTGGTCAAGTGCATCAAGGTCCTTGTCACTTGATGTCAAGAGCATGTTTTAGATGTGGTCAGTTTGGACATTTTGTTAGAGCTTATCCAAACTATGGATTCTAGACATCTTTTGCTCAGGGATCTTCACCTACTATTGTTTAGCCATTGCAGCAGGTGCCTCAGCAGTATCAGGCACCCATGTACTCTCAACAGCAACCGATGCAGTATACGAGTCAGCAGGGTCGAGGTAGAGGACAGACTCAGTCATTCACTTCACAGTAGCCAGGACGTGGTCAGGCTAGGGTCTTCACTTTGACTCCTCAGGATGCGCAGGCATCCAACGCTGTGGTAGCAGGTATTATTCCAGTCTGTTGCTCTGAGGCTAGAGTATTATTTGATCTGGGTGCTACATGTTCATTTGTATCTCCTTTGTTTGCTTCGAAAGTGGCTTGTCTTCCTACCAAGATGAGTTTTCCTCTGTCTGTTTTGACTCCGCTTAGTGATGAGTTGGAGACAGACATTTTCTTCCCATCTTGTCCCGTGTTAGTAGAGGGTAGAGAATTATTGGCAAACTTAGTCCTTTTGGATGTGATCGAATTTAATATGATTCTTGGAATGGATTGGTTGTCCCAGTTTTATGCATCTGTGAATTATCGAGCAAAGGAAGTAATTTTCAGAATTCCTGGTGATGAGGAATTCAGATTCAGAGGTACTGAGAGTCCCATATTTTGTATTCTTATTTCTGCCATTACAGCTAGGAAGATGCTTAGTAGAGGATGTCAGGGCTATCTAGCTGTAGTTCGAGATGTTCAAGCAGAAATGGGATCAGTGGAGAGGGTATCGGTAGTACGTGAATTTGCAGATG
Organism: Mallotus nudiflorus; assembly: GCA_947683625.1. Lineage (NCBI taxonomy): Eukaryota > Viridiplantae > Streptophyta > Magnoliopsida > Malpighiales > Euphorbiaceae > Mallotus > Mallotus nudiflorus. Next base: position 3,551,827 of record CANTUR010000002.1, read on the forward strand.
TTTTTCTAGAGGAATTACTTGGATTGCCACCGGATAGAGAGATAGAATTTTGTATTGATGTTATCCTAGGTACGGATCCTATCTCTATGCCACCTTATAGGATGGCACCTGCGGAGCTGAAGGAGTTAAAAGAGCAATTGCAGGAATTATTAGATAAGGGGTTCATTCGACCTAGTACATCTCCTTGGGGTGCTCCAGTTCTCTTTGTAAAGAAGAAGGATGGTAGTCTTCGACTCTGTATTAACTACAGACAACTAAATAAGGTTACCATCAAGAATAAGTATCCACTCCCCAGGATTAATGATTTGTTTGATCAGTTACAAGAAGCTCGGCATTTCTCTAAGATTGACTTGAGATCTGGGTATCATCAGCTAAGGATTATAAGGGAGGATATACCTAAGTTAACATTTCAGACTAGATATGGCCATTATGAGTTTTGAGTGATGTCCTTTGGGTTGACTAATGCTCCAGCAGCCTTCATGGACTTAATGAATAGGGTGTTTAGGCCATACTTAGACTGATTTGTGATTGTGTTTATTGATGATATTCTAGTCTATTCAAAGAATAGGGCGAAGCATGCGATGCATCTAAAATTGGTGTTGTAGACTTTGAGAGAGCACCAGTTGTATACTAAATTTTCAAAATGTGAGTTCTGGTTAGACCAAGTGGCATTCTTAGGCCATGTGGTGTCTAAGAATGGCATTCAGGTGGATCCCAGGAAGATAGAAGCAATTACTGAATGGCCAAGACCTACAACGGTTACTGAAGTAAGAAGTTTTCTGGGTTTAGCAGGCTATTATAGGAGATTTGTGAAGGATTTCTCTAAGATTATCGCGCCTTTGACTAGACTAACCTAGAAGAATGTTAGATTTGTATGGACTGATAGGTATGAGGAGCATTTCCAGTTACTTAAGGATTATTGACTTTAGCTCCAGTATTGACATTACCTTCTGGTGATGATGGATACACGGTGTATTGTGATGCTTCCCATGTAGGTTTGGGATGTGTGCTAATGCATAATGGTAGAGTGGTTGCTTATGCTTCGAGGCAGTTGAAGAAGCACGAGCAGAATTACCCCACTCACGATTTAGAGATGGCAGCAGTTGTTTTCGCACTGAAGATATGGAGGCATTATCTGTATGGTGTCACTTGTGAGATCTACACCGATCACAAAAGCTTAAAATATATCTTCGAGCAGAGGGATTTGAACTTAAGGCAAAGAAGATGGATGGAACTTCTGAAAGACTACGATTATTCGATTCTTTACCATCCAGGCAAGGCGAATGTAGTAGCTGATGCGTTGAGTAGAAAATCAGCAGGTAGTCTTGCCCACATTGGTACTGAGAGAAGACTGATTATTCAGGAGTTGCATGAGCTGATTGATCAAGGTTTGCAGTGGAAAGTGACTAAGAAGTGCCTTTTTGCTCAGTTCAGAGTACGATCTGTGTACTTGGATAGAGTTAAGGCAGCTCAAAGAAGGGATCCACAGTTATAGAGAATTATGTTTGATGTGCAACAGGGTCAATCCAGAGAGTTTGTGATTGACAGTGAGGGAGTTCTACGCTTGGGTACTCGGTTATGTGTGCCAGATATTGATGATCTAAGGAAAGATATCTTAGAAGAGGCACATTTTTTTGCTTACAGTATTCACCTAAGTTCTACTAAGATGTATCATAATTTGAGGGATACATACTGGTGGAATGGAATGAAGAAAGATGTTGCAGAATTTGTATAAAGTGTCTCATATGTCAACAGGTGAAATTAGAGCATCAGAGGCCCTCAGGATTATTGCAGCCCATGCCTATCCCAGAGTGGAAATGGGATATGATTGCTATGGATTTTGTGACTGGTTTGCCTCGGACGATAGGTGGGTTTGATGCTATTTGGGTAATCATTGACAGGTTAACTAAGTCAGCTCACTTTCTGCCAGTTAAAAAGACATACTCCACTGACAGGTTGGCACGGTTGTATGTCAATAGGATTGTTTGTCTTCATGGAGTTCCAGTAAGTATAATATCTAATAGAGGAGCCACCTTTACATCAGTTTTTTGGCAAGAGTTGCATAAGGCATTGGGTACCAGACTTGACTTCAGCACAGCATTCCATCCTCAGACTGATGGTCAGTCTGAGAGGACCATTCAGAATTTAGAGGATATGCTCCGGATGTGCGTGATGGACTTTGGAGGTCAATGGGATAATCATTTTCCACTGATTGAATTCGCCTATAACAACAGTTATCATGCAAGTATTGAGATGGCTCCGTATGAAGCGCTGTATGGTAGGAAGTGCATATCACCTTTGTGTTGGGAAATTGGTAAGAGACAACTCACAGGTCCAGAGTTAGTGTAGATTACTTCTGAAAAAGTTCCTATCATTTAGCAGAGGTTGAGGACAACATATAGTAGGCAGAAGAGTTATGCTGATCCCAAAAGGAAGGATGTTTCCTTTCTAGTTGGAGATATGGTGTTTCTGAAGGTATCTCCAATGAACGGAGTTATGAGGTTCGGTAAAAAGGGTAAGTTAGCTTCGAGATACATTGGACCTTTCGAGATACGGTCACGAGTTAGGGAAGTGGCCTATAGACTAGTGTTACCACCTGAGTTATCTCGAATCCACCCAGTGTTCCATATGTCTATGTTGAGGAAGTATATTCCTAATCCTTCTCACGTACTTCAACCTCAAGCAGTGGAGCTCAGTGAAGATCTGTCTTATGAGGAGTATCCAGTAGCGATTGTGGATCACCAGGTTCGCCAACTTTGCTCTCGGGAGATTCCGATGGTGAAAGTGCTTTGGGGTAATCATACAGCAGAAGATTGTACATGGGAGGTAGATTCTGAGATGCAGGCTATCTATCCTTATCTTTTTCATCCATACACTTTGTAATCCTTAACTTCTATTTTTAAATTCGAGGACGAATTTCTATAAGGGGGGAAGACTGTAATAACCCGAATATTTTAAATTATTTATATAAATATTGAGGTTTTCAAGAATATAAAATTATCTTTATTTTATGTGGTTATAGTTCATATATTAAATTACTATATTTAAGAACTAAATTTAAGAATTCCATTGGAAACTATTAAGATTATTATTTTCATATTATGTTATCCTTATGCACATAGTTTATTATTTTAAATTGTTTAAATAATTATTTGTAGCACCACTATTATTGACTATGATAATGTTAGTTTTATTTTTATTTAAAGGTATATTAATAACATTATTATGTACTTAAATTATCTACTATACATATACATATATATATATATATACACACACATAGTTATATGTGTGGCTTAGGAATTGTAAGAAGAGAAAAAGCAGTCAACTCCTTCCCTTTCTTTCTTTCTTCCTCTCGTTCTGTTTTTCTTTCTTTCCTATTCACGCCATTTTTTTTCTTTCTTCCCATCTTCGTGCGTATGATCCAGCAGCTACCTGCCCTTCTTCATCTGCTTCTTCTTCCTTTTGAGTCATCCCTGCAGCATGCTTGAAGGAGGCAGCAGCTACAGCAGTACGAAGAAGGCAGCAGCAGCAGTAGGCTAGCAGGGTAGATCGGCAGCAAGGGCAGCAGCCTCCATTTCTTCTGCAGTGACAACCAGCATAACCACTGCCCCAACCTGCTGTCACCTGGAATTCTGCAGCTCAAGCTTGTTGTGGCAGCCCTCCCTTGCTCTGTTTTGAGCTTGAAGTAAGTTAGTGAATTAGTAGTTAGTTAGCTTTAGGTTAGATTTAGTTGTTTGTTAGTTGATTTGGTTAGTTTTAGGTTGTTTTAGGTTTTTGGGTTAATTATTGATGTTGTTAATTCTGAATTGTTTGGTTGATTATGCAGAAATTTAATTTAATTATTTGGGGTAATTTTTGGTTGATTAATGTATGTTTATTAATTGGTCTAAGTTATTGAAGTAAAAATTTTAGTTAAGAGTGTAGAAGAATTTAGTTAGATTAGTTGATTGAGATTATGGAATTTTAGTATATATATTTAAGTATTTTAAGTGTTATGTATATTTTATTAATGTGATTAACTAACTACTTTTGGTTGATTATTGAAGTTAATTAGTGTTAGTATATTTTGTTAGTAATTTTAGTAGTTATAAAATGATTTTGTTAATTTATCTAATATATATAATATATATTTTTTAGAAAAGTATTATATTATGTAAATTTTGATATAATGAATAAATGGTGTGTTTTGCAGATATGATAATTAAATACTATGTTTTAATTGTTTTGAGACAAAATGTGGTATTAAAATAATTTTTATAAATTATTTATTATTTTAGTTAATTAATACTAACCATTTTTGAAAATTTATACAAAATTAAATTATTTATTGTTTTGTTGTTTGAATGAGTTTTTAATTAATATTTTGGTATATTTAATCTAGATGGGCAATTATAGTTGGAATTTGTCTATTTTTATATTGGATATTTGGAAAGTTAAATTGTTATTAATATTATATTATTATTTGAAATTTTATTAAATTATGGTGGAAAATAATTTTATTTAGTGTTTAAAAAAAACGAAACAAATTATATTTAATATTTGCTTATTGTATTTTGGTGAACCTCGGTTGGGAATAGTATAGTCTAGGGTTCCAACCCAAGGTGTTGTGCCACTGTAAATTTTAAAGTGTGTTTATTTGCAGGATTAACTCTACTTCGATAGAGGAATGTCCGTTTTACAGAGAAAATTTTACCGAATTTTTGATAGATTTCTCGTAAAATGTGACACCGGATCAATCCTAAAAATTTTATTCTAAGTACGAACTGAGTCTTCTTTAGAAACTCTAAAAGTTAGGTTTCTATTTTCTGATTGTCATTTCCTTTTCTGTCTTTTAACTGCCTGTAATATCCCGTGTTTTTAAATATTTTAATACTGTATCGGGATATGCAATGTTAATAATTTGGTATATAATTATGATATTTTATGAGTTAATATGTATTTAAAACTTATTTTAATTATTGTATATTATTTTAAGTGTTTTACGTAAAATTTTCTCGAGAATACTATTTTTGGGAAAATTTTCACGTAAATAATTTACTATTAATTATTTTAATTAGATTTACGGATTTGCATGAACTCATATATATTTTAAAATACTCAATAACGTATATATGTGTACTTGTTTATTTAATTAGGATTTAATTAATTATCCTAATATTTTATTATTTATTAATTAGTTTTTTTGTTATTTAATTATTTTTATTTAGTATTAAATTTTAAAATATTGAATTATATGTGTGTAGTGAGTAATTTTTCCAAGTATTATATTAATATACTATACTATAATATATATTAATATTATATATATATATATATATATATATATATATATATATATATATATATATATAATTGTTTTATTTTTTTCTTTTCTTTTCATTTTTTTTCTTTTCTTTTCCTTTCTCTTCTATTTCCTTCTCCTTCCCCTGACAACCCATCCCCTCACCCTCGCCGTCCGTTCGCCACCGTTCAGAGTGCCTCCCCTACGTGTCACCGTCCTCCTCCATTGCCTCGTTGCTCCGGTCGTCTTCCCCGACGCCGGTTAGCTAGTTTTCTTCCATTTTGGCCGAAAGTCCCATTTTCTTCCATTTTGAGGTTGCGATATTCTAGGATTCTATTTGATCCTTCATAAACAGTGATTTTCAATCAAAATATATAAAATGATTTTATTGCATCTGTATATATTTTCCTGTATCTATACATATTAGATATATGCTGTTGACTGTATGCATTGTCATTTAGTATGCATGTATATATATTATAGTAATTCACTCAGTGAGGTCTGACTCCCCTCTGTTGACCATTTTTCAGGAGAGTCTTCTTCTTCAGACCTCAGTAGCAGGCCTGTACGCTGTATTTCTTTCACTCCGGCTTCTCTATGTAAACTGCTCACTTGAGTTTTATTTTTTATAATCTAGACACTGCAGTAGTTGTAAATAAATTGTGGATTTTATGTATTATATTTGTGTGAGTTATGTATTTTAAGAAGTTGAACTGAGACTTGTATCAAAGGATTTATCTATATATGAGATTTGGATTTTTATTTTGATAATTATGATTTTATTCCGCTGCATAGTATTTTATTTAATTGTGTTATTATTATTACTATTGCATGTTTATTTTATTTTTAGGCTTGCTACGGGTTCCGGATTCGAAAGAATTCCCGTTCCCTAGCGCCGGTCATGGCCCCTGTTTTGGGTCGTGACACTGCCCCTCCAGTCGCGTCTATCAGTTGAGGTCGGACACGACTTGTCAGAGGAGCACCTTTATCTTGTAAGTTAATATTTTATTTGAGTGTCGGATTTTTAATTTAAATTATCTTAAATTCTTATGAATTTAATTTTATGAGGTTCTAATCAGCATTATTCATACGATCTTGCATGATTTAATTTATAGTTGATTCATGTTATTTTATTTATTTACCTATTTTATTTATTGTAATTTTTATGGTTTTATTTATTTTCTTTTATCCTTTAAATAAACCACGGTAGAACGGGCTACCTGATGGGTTTCATCAGGACCGTGTGCGCATCGGTAAAATATATGATTATTTAATTATATTACTGGGGTCGAAGGTCTGGTGATGCTTTGCTCTCGGACACCGCCAGTAGTATAATAATTGCTTATTATTAATTCACTAGGGTCGATGGTCTGGTGATACTTTACTCTCGGACACCGTCAGTGATATTGGGTTAAGAGATATGACTGTAGCTGTGTATCCTGGTGATGCCTTACTCTCAGGATCCGGCAGTCTTTGATATAAGTGAGTCATATGACTGTTAAAAATTTATAAATTGGGTTCTATCAAATTTTTATACTAAAATTATTTTAAAAGATATTTAAATATTTATTTCTTCTCTTTTTTAAAAAAAATGGATTTATTATATGTATACCAAATGGTTAAATAAAATTATATTATATTATATTATATTTCCATAAAATTTATTTTAATGAGGTTTTCAAATCACATTCATTTCTTTATTAACTTGCTCAGTGAGGTCTGACTCCCCTTGATATTTTTTCAGGAGTTTGGGAGTTTACTATTAGGCATACTTCTCTTCGCCGTGTAGCTTCGTCACCGGCTATTCTGCGTAGGTCTATTTAGTTGTGTTGTATCTATTTTCACGTACCGCAGTAGAGAAAATTGTATAACTACATACTTTATTTGGAATTTCATGTATTTATAATGTATGTACTGAGATATTATTTGTATAACTGAAGTTTATTTATTTTATGCATTGGTATTATGGTTTAAATTATATTAAGAAAAATCAGTTTGATAATGTGCGTTGAGATTTTATTATTTATTGTAAGGATTCAAGTTAAAATTCCGCTATTTCTTTCCTTAAAGGCTTACTATGGGTTTCGGTGACTTTATGCTTTCCCATTCCCTAGTGCCAGTCACGTGCCCCTGGGTTCAGGTCGTGACACTCCCTTCTTTTTAGCTAAACTATACAAATATCAAAACATCCATAAATTCAGTGTCCTACCCTCTCTATGTGTCAGTTCTATGTACCTAGTCAGAATTTAGTAACTATTTGGGTGCAGTTATCCACAAGATATATTGTAATTGGTTAAAAAGGCTATTACAAAAGGATTTAAAGGAAACCTCAAGCCCCCTTTCATTTGGTCAAAATAAACAACTATCATACCCATTTCTAAAATGGGTGTATAAGCCTTAAAAATTTTATCCACAATATATAACTTGTATTCCTGTGGAATGCTAAAATGCCTTATATACCATACCAACATCTCCTTATTCACTTTAGACTCAAATAAATCAAAGGTAACCCTTTCTAGAAGGGTCGTGGAGATGAAGTTAATGGAAAAAGGAGGAAAATAATGAGCTCTTTACCTTACAAATAGACAAGTCTTTAACAGAATGTCACCAGAGGATAATGGAGGAAGCAATTGTTTAACGAGAGGAAAAAGAGCTCAATGTAAGCAAAAACACAAGAAATCAGAGAAAGTAAAAGCAAAAGTCAGCAAAAAGGATGCACTACTTAAAGGGAAAGAGAAGGTTCTTGAATGAACACTAATGCTCTCTCCAAGCATTAAGGGCATTTTAGGGTAAAGAAAAGGCCACTAATCAAGTGGTTATGATTATGGCAACCAAAACGTCTAATCTTCTGACACATGAGCAGACATAAAAATTATATAATAAAAAAATTAAAAGAATATCAAAAGATATAGAGTTCAAAAGTCTCACATATCTCACTACTAATTGTCTCTATCCTTTATTATACTTGGGTCACTTTTATAGTATTGAACATCTAAGTCTAGTGATTGAAGCTAGCACCTTCAGATTTTTTCTATAATATTAAGGTTCAAAAACTCAGGTCGCTTCTATGGTACTAAGCATTTTAGTCTAGTGACTGAAGCTGACACCTTTAAGTCATTTCTATAATACTAAGGTTCAAAAACTCAAGTTACTTCTATAGTACTGAGCATCTAAGTCTAGTGACTGAAGCTGGTACCCTAAGGTCATTTCTATAATATTAAGGTTCAGAAACTTAGGTCGCTTCTATAGTACTAAGCATTTAAGTCTAGTGACTAAAGTTGGCACCCTCAAGTCATTTCTATAATACTAAGGTTTGAAAACTCGAGTCGCTTTTATACTATCGAGCATTTAAGTCTAATGATTGAAGCTAGCACCCTCTAGTCATTTTTATAATATTGAGGTTCAAAAACTCAAGTTGTTTATATAACACCGAGCATCAAAACCTAACAACTGCTGGTCCCCTCAGGTCATTTCATAATGTTGATGGGTTAATCCCTCAGGTCATTTCAGAACATCGAGCATCTGAAGTCCAATTAGCACCTTAAGGTTATTATACTCAGATACTATGGTTCTAAGACTTGGTATACCAATAATCTCAATATTTAATGACTGAGGTTGGCCACCTCAAGTCATCTTTCAACAACAACAGATATTTCAAGAAAAGTCATTATCCTAGTGCATAAGTCGCCTACCGAGTTACTTATTATCATTTAGATTGATTCTTGGAAATCTAAAAATCACAGACACAAATATCTTAACAGACTTTCAGGTGGGACTCTTAATATCCTATATACATATAGTTATTATGATAAGGGTTATTGTCCTAAAGAGGGATTACTTGCAAAAGAAGAATGTCACACCCAAATAGAAAGAGTCTCTAATTTGAAAGACATTCGAATAGAAAGATGCTCCTCAGAAAAGGCACAAGTCCTAAGCAGATGTGGAATCCTATTTCTCTCAGATTTGAGTATCACTATCTTTATAAATACTCCCCATACCTCCCATTCTCATTCATTTTATTATGTTTAACTCATTACTCTCTTTATCTCTCTAAACTCTCTCTCTACATTTTTTTATTTAGATATTGGAGAGTTTGTGGGGATCTTCCTTACCTTTCTTCTTAAACTTTATTGATTGCTTGCTTGCCGGATTCAGAGGTTCCGAAAACAAGTTTTCATGAATGAATTTTATTTGAAAATAAAATGAATTTTTTTAGTAAAATTGAACCAAATAAGAGTAATGCGCTAAGAATTCTTGACTCATCAAATTATTTGTTTCACTGACTTTTCTATTTATCTAATTAATTTTATATTACAAAAATTGAGGATTTACTTGGTAAAAAATTCCTTTTAAAATTTTAAAGAAATCATAAATTTAATCTTTAAAACTGTAAAATAATAAATATTTCCTACTATTTTAAAAATTAGTTCCATATCCAGAAAAAATAAAATATTAAATCATGTATAATATTCTGAGATTGAAATTGAAAGTAATGGGATTAGTAAAACATACAATAGATTAATAGATGTGAGAAAAATTATCATATAGTATTTGATTCTCAATACTTTCGAGTTTTAATTTTCTAAAATTAAAACTTAGAAAATTAAAAGTTGAAAGCATTAAGGAACAATACTATATTAATTTTATCAAATCTATTATATTTAGTAATTTTTATTAGAAAATTTATCTATATATTGAAATTACACAGTTAAAATTTTGAATTTGAATGTAAAAAAATAACATAAAAATCTAATGGACATGATTAAATGTTTAATAATCTCAATTAATTTTTACTTAACTTTTTTAATAAGGTCACAATTCTTTTTTATTCAAAAATTTAGGAGCTCAAATCTCAAGTTCAAGATAGGGATATACTTTTATTAAGGTTCAAGTTCTTCCAACTATTGATGGTAGAAAAAAAAAATGTATAATTAAGTTTGAAATGTACCATGAATAACTTAAATGATAAAAGATATGAGTATATAAATACAAAAATAGGGTTTAAATATTCTCTCTCTCCTACTGTGGTGGGAAATTAAACTACAACCAACTAAAAAAAATATTTACTTATCATCGCTTATAGATGAAATGATACATGCCTCAACTCATGCTTTTCAACATATTAGTTATACAAACAAATCGAACCCAACAATAAAATGGAGACGAATTTTACGTTAATATATTATTTTGTTTTTTTATGAACACTTGAATCGCATGAGCATTAAAGAGCTAAGGGAATTTGTGGGAATTTTTTTACAAACTCTTCGATACTTAAATATATATATATAAAATGTATAGAATAGAATATAACAAAATGAATTTAATAGAAATGAATAAACAGTTGATAGACATTTCTTATCTAAATAAGAAAGATTAATATTCTTCTTTGACTGACTGACATGCTTTCTTTATAGGATTTTATGTTTCTTTTGGACCTTAGAATGTTAAGCTTTCTTATCCCGAGCCTGAATATTGATATTGGGGGGGATCATGGAGAAACTGGGTTTCAATGCTCGTTCTCATTATTAACCAATTAGGGTTCAGTTTTTCAAAAAAAAAAAAATTTCATTAATTTCCTCATATTTGATAACTACATAAATTTTAGTAATTATATAAATTTCAATAATTACTATATTTAAGCCTGTTGAACCTATAAATTTTTGGATTAATTACTATGACATTCTTGAAATTTGTCCATATATCTTCAATAATTAATATAAACATCTTTGCAATTCTATTCCATCAAATTGTCATATATCTACAGTTTAATTAACTGTAAAATGGACCAATTTGAAAAACAAAAATTTCTATTTGGCTCCTGAGTTTATAATATAATTTTAAATTCACTCAATTTTTATCAAATTAATATGAATTTTTAATTTATTATGTTTTTATAATAATAATAATTATTATTATAATATCTAATTAATTTTCATTTTTAAAATAAAAAAATGTAAAACATATTGATTTAGAATTTTCACTGCTCCAACATGACTATATAATCAATACTATATTAATATTCATATTGACATAGATTTAAATATCAAATCTCATTATTTTAGTGTATGTATACATACATGTTGTTTACAAGTCCTTTAAGAATTATTATTATCAAATCTTGTTAAAAAAAATTATGATAAAATCTCGTTAAAAAAATTATGATAAATTTGTAATTATTTACCAATTATGTTGCCAATGACAAAATTGAATACATACCAATGTGATAAATTATAACTAATGTATTTCTGATTACATAAGTCGTATTAGAAATGATAACAATTAGTAAAATTAAGTTCAAATCAATATAATAAATGTCAATTAATATATTATTGATTACATATTTCTATTGGAGTAGTGTTAATTTTAAATAAATTTGTTTTAAATTTGTTTTAATGTTAAAATAAAAATTGTTATTGTAATAAAAACACAATAAGTTAAAAAATCTATATAATTTAATAAAAGAATTGAATGAATTTAAAACTATATTATAAGTTTAGTGATCAAATGCAACTTTTAATTTTTTCAAATTTGTCCATTTAAGCAAAATCTCATAGGTATTATAGTAATTATTGAAAATTTAGAAACCTAATAGTATAATAAGTCAAAATTTAAGGATGTTATAGTAATTAATCCATTTTTTCAATGTTTGTTCTCAACACATAAAACTTGAATTTGAGATTTTTCTTTAATTTAGTGATGAATGCATTGATTAGTAATTATATGGCTTCATTTATTCTTGTATTCGAGTTGGTTGAACTCTATAAAATAGATAAAACATTTTCAGCATCTAGTTTTCTATATATAAAACTCAACTTTAAAATATTGTCGATTTAGATTTAGAGACTTCATCTAAGTAGAGTGAAAGATGGACAACCCTAGCAAGGACAATATGAAAGAGGGGCCGAATCGTATTATTTCAACCCTATGAGGAAATTGTCTTATTTAATAACTATAAGACTTTAAACTGGAATGAATCCAAGAGTAAAATTCTCACTATATAAAATTTTATTTAAAGGAGCTTTAAACCAATAGATATGGGTTAAAATTAAAAAAAAAAATCCTTTTAACTTTTTAATTATAGGAAGTATAACAATTCTGAACATAAGAATTATTCAATTTTTAAATTATCTAAACACTATGATTCTAAGATTTTGGTGAGGGTTTGCCTTTATTTTTTTGCTTATATATTTACTTATCGCTTTTATTTTAACTGCTATTTCAAAAAGAAAAAAAAAAGCAATAAATAAATAAATAAACTACTATTTATTTATTACTTAATTGCCCCGAAAGCCTGGCAAATATAATGGACTGTGTATATGCAGGTAACATATGTTCTCTCACGACCTACTCCAATTTTGTGTAGACTTCAAATTCCCCCTTAATACTTTTGAGTAATGGAACAAAAAGGCTGAGCCTATCCTCCACATTCAGCCACATACATACCCCTTCAATGGAACGCCCTTTTACTTTCTTTTCACCTTTCCAACTCAACGCAATTGAACTTCAATATTTCTTCACAGGAATATATACTTTAGTTAATTATTTTAAAATCTAAATAAAATAAAGTAATTCAAATATATTAATTATAATTTTAATTAAATTAAATAGTAAATTAGTTAAATAATTTTTTAAAGGATTTTATTTACTTTAATTTTAATTCTATATTCTTTTATAATATAAGGATGTTAACTGATCTAAATATAATTTAATACATTTAGCGTTTAACATTTATAAATATATAGATATAAATAAAAAAAATTCCAGCTATACAACTAAAACTTTATGTGCATTCAACATTTTTATGAAAATCTCTGCAATTTTCCGAAGATGTTGCTTATAATTCCTGGAAATTAAAAAAAAATCACCAAGCAGACCTTAACAAGTATAAAAATTGAAGTTCAATTGCCTTTGGTTGGGTATGCAACATCTATCAGCAACCTTCTGTTTGGTATTGCTGTAGTACATGGATAATCAATTAGGATGGACTTGGGTAGTATATTTGTGTTTGAATTCACTAACTAGACTTCTAAAAGAACTAATAATTAAAATTTTTTATTAAGGATATTGATACACAAACTTAATCAATAATTATAATTAAATAAAAATTAATTTAACGATTTTAATTTTATTTATATAGATATAAACACTTATATTATAATAAAAAAAATTATTTACAAAATTCAATCGTGGTAATTACTAAGATTATATTGAATTACACTATTGCATTATATTTATAAGTAACTTTAAATTTATAATTTTCTCTCCATAAATCTCAAAGATATTGGTAAGATTTGAATATGTAACCTTTAATGTTCTCTACCATCTAATTTTTACCTCATTGGCATAAAAACTTAAAAGTGATACAAATAACACTTAAAGATATAGTAGTTAAAATCAATTGGTAGGGGATTCTTACCGCTTAAATGAGATTTCAGTTTCGAGTTCTGATGTATACAGTTGTATTAAATTAATTATTAAAAAACTTTTATTGTCCTTGTAATCCTGCTCAAATTGAACTGGATTAGTTAAATTCTATTGAATTTTGAATACTGATGGTTTACAAAAAATATATGAAAGAATAAGCATTGTATTCATTCACTTTATCTGGATTAGTCATACTGGCAGTATATATACATATAATTGAAATTATACAATAGAAATTGAGGTAGGGGGGAAAAGCATATGAAATAGGTCTTTCTATCCACTTTTTAGTACAACAATCAATGAATTTCAAATGCTTTGCAGAGCTAGCTTGGCCCATATTGTTGTCTTTCCTGTGAGGTGAAAAGAAGATGATGTTCCTCTCTAAAGCAAAATTTGTCTTTCAGGCCAACCCATCACCTAAGAGTGCCTTTTTTTTTCCTCCATCAACTTTACCTTTCTTATTTCTCAATAAACTTGAAAAGCTTCTTATATAAATTATGGTATCTTTGCTTTTTTAATTTATCACTCTTGATTTTCTCAAGCATCTCTATTCTCACTTTCAGAAGAGGATAAGTTAAAAATCTTCAAGATCATAGGCTCTGAATATACCATAAATTTGGGATTTGGATTGGATCCCACTTAGTATATTGAAAGAGAAAAAGATGGGATTTTTGTGGCTTTTATCATTAGAATTTTCAATCATACTATTCTATTATGATCCTTCTTTTTTCTTGTCATATTATTCAATTATGATACTTCTTTTCTTTTTAGTGGTACAATCAAGAGACAACTGCATATGAGAGGCAATGATGCAAAAATCCAATATGCAAATCCATTTCTTTCAAGAAACATTAACACATTAAAATGTGTTAAAGTCTGTTTAGATCCTTTGCATGTGCATTTTCATGATTTGGGGGCTGAGTGCTTTCTTTATTTTTATTTCTTTGTTTCATATGTTCTTTTCATGTCCTCTCTAAATTCCTAATAGTGATTGATTTTTGCATATTCCATGCAGCAGCAGCTGTGGTCTCTCACACTGTAACAGTGAAAATTTTGGTTTTTTTAAAAAAAGTAAGGGATGCATTCAGATTTCATCTAAATTTATTTCAAATTATATTCACCAAGTTATTTAAAAGAAAATAAATCTATAATTTTTATATAAAAATATAAGTATATAATCATAATGATCATTTAATCTTTTATTTATTATATTTTTAACTGTGGAGTAATTAAATAAAAAATAAATAAAATAAAAATACATAAAAATATAAAATAATATCATAATCTCATAGTCCATAAAAAATTTTTTGCTCCATAAACAATCCAATATTACTATTTTAGTTCAAAATTTAAAAATAATAACAAATAAGTCCATATATAATCCTTAAATTAAAAAATAAATTATTTAAATATATTAATATACAAATATTTTATTATTAATGTGTAAAAAATTGTAGTATTATAGGTAAAAAATTAAAAGAACATTTAAATATAATAATATTATATAAATATTTTATTAATTTATAGTTTATTATATAAAAAAATTAGAAACAAGCATAAATATTTATAATTACTTTGTTGTCTATTCAAATGATGTTTTTCACATTATTTTAGGAAGAAGGTATTTATCCTTCAAAAGAATTTTTAATTTTTTCATTAAATTTTAGAATAATTACTATGTGCCCCTTATGTTTTGACTTATTATATTACTTCATTCTTAACATTTGAAAAAATACTTATTGATCCTTGACATTTCCAAAATCGTGTACTATTTCATTCTTAAAGAAAAACTAATTAGTGTTAACTGTTGTAAATATTAGAGATGAATAAATATTTTTTCAAATGTTTAAAATGAAGTAGTGTAATAAGCTAAAATATGGGACACACGGTAATTATCCCTTAAATTTTATATGAATATAACAAAAATATATTATATACTATTTTAAAATTTTGAACAATGCTAAATTATTTATTGAGCAAAACATATTATTAAAAGCTATTTGTGAAATTTAAATAGAAATTTAATAATTAAAAAGATATATTATAACTAAATTATAATTAAACATAAAATTTAATGATCATCTATCAAATTTACTCCAATGCTCACAGTTTACAACCAGCCTGTCATCAATTAATTTAACAAATAAGCAAACAATCTCGAGTTGTCTTTTTAATTGCAAAATTAAAGTTTCTAGTTTATCCAATTCTTTGCATAGGTACAAGCCCAAATAATTATTCCTATACGTAAAGGAGACAAATGCATAAGACTTTAGTCAATATTTAAAAGTTTAATGAAAGGTTTTAATGGAATATGAATATAATAATCTTCAAAGGATCTTTTAATAATAATTAGAGGATTGTATTATGTTATGCAAATGATAAAAAAACCTTATTCATAGATTTCTTAACAATCATAAAATATTTATATCTTCACATTTATTTTTAAAATAATTTCATTTTTATGACTATATTTTTTGTGAAATTTTTTATCATTATATTAAGATACAATTTAACATTTTTAATATTTTATTTGATCAATTATTATTTATTTTCTTTCTTTCATTATTTATATACTTATTTTCCCTATACATATTTGAAAAAAAAAAAAAAAAAGAATGGTGGTGATGTTCACATGATGTGCATTTAGATTTGTGCTAAAATGAGACAAAGGGCTAGGGCTATGGCTCTTTCTTTCCTGTAATGTGAAAAAGGCAAAGGTAGTGGGTCACATGGAGGAAGTGAAAGATCATGTGATGTAATGCATTATATATGTAAGAAGTTGTTCCACTGCCAAAAAAATTTTTCTGAGCCCTGAAGAGATGAAGAGAGGCAGTAATAGGTCATACTTGGAATAGAATCTTCCTTATTAATTATTCAAGTTTTTCATAAGATATTTTATTTTATTTTTTATGGATTCTGAGAAGCAAATTAAAGGGTTTCCTATTTGGAGGACCAACCAATCATTGTTTAACACACAAGCAATAGAGAAAAAGAGCAACTTGCTTTTAAAATGCATTTTATTACTACAACAAATGCATTTCTTTTTCCATTCATATTCAATCCCTATAAATAGAGTCATTCAAGAAAGTGATACAAATAAAGAATAGTGATTGAAACAAAAAACTCATTCCTTTTATATATATATATATATATATATATATATATATATATATATATATATATATATATATTTGCAAATGAGAGAGTAATTCAATAGTTCTTTTTTCTTCAAAAGAATTGTGATTTGCAAGGTTCAAATTCAAACAGACAATCTTTTAAAATTTAGAGTTCAATCATTGAATATTCATTTTTTTAACTGAAAAACTAATATATTAATACTATTTTTATAGAAAATTAAATAGCATTAGTCCTTCTAATTAAAACAATTTTGAATTAATTTTATAATAAGAACCAAACTGCCCAAGTTTTTGAAAACCATTATCAACATTTGATTTAGAAGTTTACAAAATTTAGGAAACTTTTTGAAGTGTATGATTCCTTGTCTAATATGATCCCTTAGGGTCAGTGAGACATATAGAAATCAAATACAAACTAATCCATTTGTTAGTTAAAAAAAATTAAAATAAAACTCCAATGATTTTTCAAGTATAAAACTGAGAAAAGAGAGGGAAAAAAAGTGAAAGAGGAGAAGAAGAATAAAAAAAATAAATAGATTTTTTTTTTTTTTTTGACTTTGATGCATCACCTTCAACCCAAAAAAAAAAAAGGCATATCTCATGGAAGACCAATATTTCAGATTCCACTCTATTTTATGCCTTTATTTATCTATTTATTTAACCTTTTGGGAACTGTTTTTTTCTTTTCTTTTTAATCTGCACTTTCAAGAACAATGGTGAAGCATGTTGTTCGGTGAAATGGGAATAAAGAAGTTGAAGTTACATTTATCAAGTGATTTTCCTTTCTCAGAGTACCAATAGATTATGCATTCCATTCCAATGACTAGTGCAACAAATCACTTTCCTCACACTCACCCATTTAACTATGTCACGGACATGCCTCGGAATTTTCACACAAAATTGATCCATAAAGCTCAGGAATGTTCCTTCTTACTTCACTTATACTCACCATGCGTATATGTATATAGTGCTTCATTATATGCCTTACGAGTTGGCTGTATTTGTGTGAGGTTGAGTAGTTATATAATAAATCTTCGTTTGATGACAAAAAAATACATAAATAAATAAATTATGAGTTCAAAATTTCATTGGAGAAGTGAAATTTCCCCTTTTAAGTTAAAAAAAAAAAAAAAAAAAAAAAAGATACTTATACATGACTGAAATTTTTAGCGAAAATCACAAGTTTTTATCATTAGAAAAAAAAAACTTCTATCTTGAAATTAGTTTAATTTTAAATATTTATATTTGTATTGACATCTGTTGATTCAAATTATATATGAAAAAGATAAATACTGAAAAATGTTTATTTAATTTGAATTTTAAATTAATAAGAGTTTAGAACCACTTTCTATCGAATATTAGAAATATATGATAAAAAAAATTTATATTTATAATTCTTTTCCACAGTAAAGATATTTTCAGAAGGTTAGTTTGTGTTAAGTTTATTAATTGATAATTTTCGAAAGAGTAATCTTTCACATTACTTTGGTACATATTTGACTAATATATAAACTACCCAATGTAAATTGAACACTAATTCGTAAAAGGAAAAAAAAAAAAACCCCAATTATTAATTTTTTTAAAAAAAATTATTTATATTTAAAATATTATATTCAATGTTTGAATGTGTAATATAAAAATATTAAAATAATTTGATGTCTAATTTTTTTTATTATATAGTAAGTAAATTTTCTTTTATTTTTTTGAGAATAGTAAATTTTCTTTAATAAATTGTTGAAAATTAAATAAAATTTTCTTTTATTTTTTTTAGCATAGTAAATTTTCTTTTATAAATTGTTGAAAATTAAATAGTTAAATGGTAGAGCACCTTTTTATAACATTAAAATATATAGTCGATTCAATTACCGATCATGGGATGAAACTCCCTTCGTAACTACGTTTCAACGGATTGATAGATAAAAAAATAAGAAAAATAAATAAATAAATTTATTTCTTACGGGGCAGAGAGAAACCTGAAGGTGCTCATCAATGAACATCTCACTGATTCATTGAATTTTAAAGTTAGGACATATTATAAATATGTGTGCCTTCCTGCTGCTATAACTTAAAGAAATAATTAACATATGACAGTAGTGTCAAACATTTTGAAATAATATAATTAAGCAATATTGTTGCTTTCATAATTTTATATATTTATTTATTTTACCGGTGATAATTAAAATTATTTAGTAATTACAAGAGATTTGATTATTTTGAAATTTAAATCTAACGAATACATTAAAAAAATTCCTATAAAACTTGCTTTTTATTTTTTTAATAAATAGGATTTAAAATTTAAAATGTTATTTGAAAAAAAAATAAAATTACTTAAGATTTCAACCAAAAAATATTGATTGCTTTACTAATTTATACATGAAGATGAAGGAAGAAGGACACATATATACAACTGTTTTGAGGATGATATAAGCAGCAGGAAAAAGAATCTTCTGGCTGTATAATCATGTAACCCAATGCACCTCCTCACTCTCTGCTACTTCCTGGCAAGAGGCCAGAGTTCATACACAATTACACCAACTTGTATAGCTTTTCTGTTTCTTCCCCTTTCTACTACATGTCATCTGACTTCTGTTCAGCAATGTCATAAACAAATATATATACATTTGGGGTCTCTCAATGCTTCACTTTATTTATGTATAATTCAGTAGTGTGTGCAAGAGTCCAATGAATTCAATAGTTTATTCCTATATGTATATACATATGTGGTCACAAGCTTCCTATTTTAAGTTCTAGAGAAGAATATAATGTCTCTCCTAGGGAGTTGAAAGAAGTTTGGAATCATCTCTTCACATGTTCTGTTTTTTTTCTATTTATTTAGTTTAATTTCATTAAATCTACAGTTCAATTAATGATGAATTCATTTCTCTCATTTTGTCAAACAATTAATGAATCTATTTTTCTTATAGTTTGGTTTCAGGATTAATAGTATAACAAGTTAATATTAATATGGTTCTAAGTGCTTTTTTTTTTTCTTAATTTGTTAATAATGGACATTATACTTTGACTACCCAATCAATCTCCAATTGTATAGTTACTTGTAAAAAATTTAGATCTTTTTTAATGTTTGTGAAAAATACTTGTATATGTAGGATCTTTTTTATTAGAGACCAAGAATCCGTAGAGGGACTCCCTTTTCCTTTATTTTTGTTTTTGGTTTTGTCTTTTATCCAACTTTTTTTCCTTCTAGATTCATTAGCCTACCAATTAGGAAAAGAAAATTCATAAAAGGATAAAATTGTCCTTCCAAGAAAGGGCAAAAGCAAACATTTTGGGTGTGTATGTAAACCCTATTCTTATTAAAAAAGTTGATCAGCATATCCATATAAAGATTCATTCCATTTAATTTTCCACCATCATATTCTTCCTACCATAGCCAAGAGAACAATCAATAGCTAAATAATACATCAACATATTGGATATTATTGTGGTAACAACTCTAATATATATAAGAGGTTTTACCTATTTTAGATATATTATATTTAAGAATTAGATTCATGAAATATATTTTAATTGTTTTAACTTAGTGGTTAAAACCAATGATCCCTAGCCTAAATGGTAAGGATGAGGTACCCATGACTTCAAATCTTGAGATACACATATCATAACTCTTGGTCCATGATGTACTACTAGGTAGGATAACTCTCACACTGTATATATCTAGCTAATAATAATAATAATATCATAGATATTAATAGTTAGATAGATATGATAAATATACAGAGCGTGTGTTTGGTTGTAATATATAGTTGTTAAAAAAAAATTAGTGGTTGAAAAAAAAATTTTTGAGGGTAATAAATTATATTTTCTCTTGTATTTTATCGTATTACACCACTTCATTCTGACATTTAAAAAAATACTTATTTATTATTGACATTTACTTTTTTGTGTACTACTTCATCCCTATATAAGGACTAATGAGTGTTAAAAAAGCCAATGTCAGAGATGCCTAATTATTTTTTTCAAATTTAAGGGATGAAGTAGTGCAATACAATAAAATATAGAAAAAAAATATATAATTTATCTAAATTTTCATCATCTTTATAATCATGTTCGGTCAAACTGGATTAGATTAGATAAAATTAATTAAATTCAGATAAAAATAAAAATAAGATATATTTTATATATCATAAATATGACATTCCGATATAAAATAAAAAATTTCTTCATAAATATTATATAATTTACTGACATGGTCATATGCTTCTTAAAGTTATAAACAGCAGTAAGAGCTAGTGAAAGTGAAAGAGATAGGGAGGAAAGAAAAAAAAGAGAATAACTTTTATTTTAGTGACATGGTCATATGTTTCTGTTTCATAAAGCTAGAAAATTATAATGAGAGAGAGGAGATGCTTTAAACTGACATTCGGAGTTTAAGTGAAGGTTGAGTTGAGCGAGTGAGGGTACTCTACTACTATATTGTGTTTAGATATTGACATTTTATAGCAGCAGAAGATCACATATCAAGTTTGATACATATATAGTTTATATAGTTGCTTCTGTTTTTTTTTTTTTTTTTTTTTGGCTTCTTAAATACATTAATGGCAATTGCAATGGAGAGATGTGAAGAGATGGTGTTCTCTGTTGAGTCACAAAAAGCAGTTCCTGCACCTTTCTTAACAAAAACATATCAACTTGTTGATGATCCTCTTACTGATCATATTGTTTCTTGGGGTGATGATCAAACTACTTTTGTTGTTTGGAGACCTCCTGAATTTGCTAGAGATCTTCTTCCTAATTACTTCAAGCACAACAACTTCTCAAGCTTTGTCAGGCAGCTTAACACCTATGTAAGCTTCTATATATATCATCAACATCTCTCTCTTATTTTTTTACTCTCAAATGAGCAATGAATTGGTATGGTTTCTAAGCTTTAGTGACATGAATATATAACAATTTGTGATCATCTCCTTGTTCTTTCAAGTGGGTTTGCTCTCATTTTAGATCTCTTCAAACAAAAATCTCATATTCACTAAGTTTCTTCTGTAGGAAGAAAATAAATTAACAACAGGCCTTGGAAACCCTAATGAATATGGAAATATTATATGTATATTGTTATGATTTGCAGGGATTTAAGAAAGTGGTAGCTGATAGATGGGAGTTTGCAAATGAGTACTTTAGAAAAGGGTCAAAGCACTTGTTATCAGAGATCCACAGGAGGAAAACATCACAGCATCAACATCAACACTTCCATGATCATCAGTACCACCAATCATCATCATCATCACTACTACCTCATCATCAGATTCTGCAATCAGAAGAAAGTTTTTGTTGGATTGATCCATTTCCATCACCAAAACCTACCACTGATATCTTGACAGCACTCTCAGAAGATAACCAGAGATTGAGGAGGAAAAATTGCATGCTATTATCAGAACTTTCACATATGAAAAGCCTCTACAATGATATTATCTACTTCATTCAAAACCATGTAAAACCTGCTCAAATGCCTTATAACAATGCAAGTGGTGCTACTAACAAGAAGATTGTAGAATTGGGTTCTTCATGTGATCAAGATTCAACTAGTGCTAAAAACTTTTGTTTGCTGATGGGTAAGTCTTCTTCACTGACTTCAACTGAAAAATCAAATAATTATAGTCAAGTGAAGCTTTTTGGAGTTGCTCTTAGTGGGAAGAAGAGGTTGCATCCAGAAGTGATTGATGAACAAGAATTATAGTGCATCTGTGGGGTCTCTCTCTTTGATTAGCTTCAATTCTAAGCTCCAGTTGTGTCTCTTTTCTCTTTTTTTTTTTTATAGGATTTTTATCAGATAGAAGAGCTATGTATATATGTGGCTGAAGTACAGTTGGAGCCAAATGTGTTAGTTCGTGATTTCATGATTTATTAGAATTCAAACTTGCACACATATATCTAATATTTAATATTTTTGGATATAGTAGCTATTTTTAGATTTTTTTTAGTTTTGAAGAATGGCTATTTTTAGATTAAAAGGTGGTTAAATCATCGAAATATAATGACAGATTATCTCTCAACCAAAATAATAATAATAATAATAATAATAATAATAATAATAATAATAATAATAGATTATATGATAAAAATAGTTCTTTACATGAATTATATAATAGAGACATTACTTTTATTTTAAAAAGTAAATTTAATAAACTATAAACTGTAAAATTTAAAAATAATTTCTTTTTCTTTTTTATTATATTTTCCTTAATTACTTAATAGGAAAAAAAATCAATTACTGAGTTTTTTTTAATTTAATATTTTTAGTATTCAGAAGGGAAATGGATGATTATTTCGGAGTTCAAACTATATATATTTCATAAAAAATTATTCCGGAGTTCAAACTAAATAAATTTTATAAAAGATAAAATTTTCTCGGGCACTTTTTTTTATACATAAAAGTGAGAAATTAAAAATTTTTTTTTTTTTAAAAAAGCTTCTTTAATAGTTAATGAGCTTAATTTAATTTAGCTAGAAAAATGCATGGTGGAAGATGATATGTAGTGAGTCAATCAATAATAATATGCTGGATTGATAGTTTTCTTTTGCTTTTCCAACGTAGAAAATATCAAAATCAGCATGATTAAGGAAACATACACTAAAAGAAGCAACTTGTACAAGAATTAAGTAAAGCATTTGATTCTAAGTAGGGGCATCATTTTCATTTCTATATAGAGGTAAAATGTCACGACCCAAACTAGGAATCATGACCGACATTAGGGAACGAGAATTCTTTCGAATCCGAAACTCGTAGCAAACCTTCAAAAAAATAAAATCATGAAATAAATAAATAAAAAATACGATAGAATTAAAAAATTTTAAATCAATATATAAAATAAATACTCCAAATCCTTTCATCAATTAATACATAGTCGTACAGTTTCAAATACCATTTTTTAGAGTATACAATATCAAAACAATATAATACTCTTCCGATACAATAACACTGCTACTGTAGTTTCTAGAATATAAATTAGAATTCAAAATATACGTTTGCATAAAATGGCCGGGACTGGAGAACACCGGTGAGAAACTTTACAACTAAGGTCTGACGATATGGGATCTCCTGAAAAAAAATAATTGAGGGGGGTCAGACCTCACTGAGTGAATTATTATACTATATATACATGCAAACTAAACCATAATAATCAGGCATTCTTATATATATATATATATGTATATACACACATTTCACACGAATGCCAAACTCTGTCTTTATAAATATACTAAATATAGAAAACATTTGTTTTAATTCATGAAGGATCCATAGAACCCTAATAATAGCAATCCCCAATCAACCCCATCATCACTCTAGTCATACAGGCTCACTTGATTCCAAATAGAACACTTATTCCAAACTGGACAGCAGACTGGCCCCGAGACACTAAGTCAACCGAGCTCCAGCAGTCTGGCTGTCAGTGTGATTGGCCCCGAGACACTTGGTAAACCGAGCTCCAGCAATCACACTATCTATCACCTCACATCTCAATCAACTCAATAGATCATTCAATCCACTTATGGACAGTAGACTAGCCCCGAGACACTAAGTCAACCGAGCTCCAACAGTCTGACTGTCAATGTGATTGGCCCCGCAATCACACTATCTAACATACCATTAATCTTAGTCAAATCAATTAAATCAATTATAATCATCCAAAATTAACTCTCACTCAACCCTATTCTTTCGCACCGGTACGTACACGGTCCTAGTGTTGTCCACTAGAAAACACGTTCTATTGATATCGTTCACTTAAAATAAATCATTCATTCGGAAAATAATTAATGTAGAACAATATTCATAATAGTAAAACCAACTATATATATATATATATGTCAAATAAAATATGAAATAAACTAAAGATAAATCATTAATATGGTTAAAAACAATTTAAATGAGTAACAATAATATATCATGCATTTTCTTAAAAATATATTTAAATATACAAAAGATATGCCCTAAGTACACAAATCATTTAATAAAAAATTTATGTATAAATGTTCATTTAAATATGTGTTTAGGTTTAACATATATTCACAAATATGCTAAAAATAAACCTAATTATCTAGCATGCATATATCAAAAATAAACCCTAAACATACTACTAATGTATTAAGTTTAATTTAATAATAAAACATGTATTTATTTGGAAATAAATAAAAAATATACCAAAAATAAACTTTAAAATAATTTAAGTGTAGGATTATAATATAGCATGCAATTATTTAAGAATAAACCTAAATTATACTAATCATTTAATAAAATAATTATGGTTCGATATATATTTAAATCATGTATAGATATTAAATTATAACAAACATAAACCTAAATATCTAACATATATATATAAAAAATAAACACTAAATATACCAGTGATATATTAAATGTATATAGAAAATATACAAACATTTATATATCAAGATATACTAAAAATAAACCGAAAATATACCAAATCATATTATAATTAAATTACTGTTTAAACATATAATGAAAATGAAAAATCATAAATTATGTATCCTATATGCAATGCATATATATACAGTATAATAACTCATATGTTAGCGCTCCACGAGACAAACTCGGCGGGTCTGATCTGTTAGGCCTCGGTCTCGGCGCAACTAAACAAACAAATGACAATATGAATCAGAATAAATTTAACAGAAATTCTAAAGATTCGATCTAGGATTTTAGACATAGAATTAGAATAGGGATTTGACCGGATATCACGTTTTACGAGAATTCTATCGAAAATCTAGCAGAACCTTCCATGTAAAATGGACATCTCTCTACTCAAAGAGTAGAGCCGATCCTACAAAGAAAACACATTTTAAAATAACACAAAATTCACAACCACAATCCCTTGGTCGGACTCCAAACTACAATTCACCGACCGAGGTTCACAATTCAAAGAATAATTACAAAATATCAAAAATGCCCTTATATAATAAAAATACATTTTATAATTTCAAATTACATAATTAACCCTAAAACTTATTAAAAACCGATAAAAACTCATTTATTTAGAAAAATTGTATAATATATATATAATTTGAAAATAATTTACGAAAAATAGTTTTAATTAGTTGAAAATACTAAATAATTTATAGAAATCATTTTTATACCCTAAATAACTATTAAAATCAATTTAATTATATTTTTAGCCAATTTAGTATAAAATTACCAAAATATCCCTATATATATAAATTTACTAAAATAAATCCAAAAATTCACCAAAAATAATATAATTACTCAAAATTAATTTTCTCAACATATATTTCAATAATATCAATAAATATACTCAATTAACCAATTTATTTCAATTAAACACATAATTAACCCTATTGTTTCAAAATTACATAAACTTAATAAATTTCAAATAAATATATAAAAATTCACAAAAATTACAAATAAATTTCTATAATTCATTTCAACACCTATAATCACCATAAAACGAAATTTCATAATTTAATTAATTAATTTTAGAAAATATTAATAAAATAATAAAAAATTCACAAAAATTAAAATAAATTCCAAAAATTCTAAAACAATTAAAGCATGTAGATTAAGCTTTCAGGAACAAATTTTGTGAAGGAAGTTTTCATGAATCAATCAAATTGAAGCTAAAAAAATTTTGAAACTCTAAATGGCTGAAATGAAGAAATTGAAACCTAAGTAATTCTAGACTAAATCAAGTCAAACAAAGCTTTGAATCATACTCACCAGAGTTCAAGGAGAAGATAGAGACCGGTGGCGTCGAATTTGGTGGCCGGAAATGGCTTGATTGGAGTTGACTTCAATTTTCGTCCTCCTTGAAAAATCCGGCCAAAACACACCAAAAAATGAAGTTTCAGGTGGTGGAAATGGCTGGAGGTGGAGGAGGAAGGATGAGAGGCACAGTGACAACAAAGAAATCAGCTGGAAATGGCCAGAAATGGTGGAAACCATTTGGGAGGAAAAAATGAAGGAAACAATGGTATTTTGATAAATAATGTAAACTTTATAATTTTGATAATAAATTATGTATATATATATATATATCAACACTTATATTATAATATTATATATATTCTCACACACAAATAATACTCACCACACAAATATTTTAATATATTTAATAATTTATACATTTAAAATTAATTAATTAATATTAAAGCTAAATAATAAAAACTAAGGTAATTAATTACATCCTAATTAATTTAAATAAATACACATATATACATTTTATTTTAACACTTAAAAATTATGTATGAGTTCATACAAATTCGTAAACTAGTCAAAATAATTAATATTAAATTATTTATGTGTCAATTTTTTCAAAAATATAATTCCTTGAAAAATTTTACGTAAAGTACTTAAAATAATATAAAATAATTAAAATTAGCTTTAAACAAACAATAAACTCATAAAATATCATAAATATATATAAAAATTATTAACACTGCATATTTCGATATAGTATAAAAATATTTAAAAACTCAGGATATTACATAAAATTAATCTTTTTATAATAGCTAATTGGCTATAGAATGCAAAACATTTTTATCCACTATTTCAAGTCTAGAGCAAGATGCAAAAACTTTCGACTCATTTCATGAGGTGGAATTTTTTTTTTTTTTTTTTTTGGGATTGAGATATACATGATTAATGCTTGTTAGGAATTACGGTTGAAAGAAGTGGAAATGCTTCGTCATCACTCTCATTCTAGTGGATTAAAATTGTCTCAGGGAAAAAATATCCACCACTCAATCATCTCCATTAAAATAAATATAGTAAAATTTCCATAAAATAATATTTCGTAATTGATAATATATTTTAGGTGTAGTCTATAATTATTTTATTTTTTATAAATTAAATCTTATTTTATTAATAATCATTATAGAATAGATTAATACACTCTCATATAATAATAATAAATATAAAATAAAAATAAAATAAATAAAAATTAAAACCACTCTAGAATTTTCTTATATTTTATTTGGGTCTCGTACTAAATTAATAATTAGTTAAAGTTATCACACAATAATTCTATAAGGCCCACATAATGATATATTAATAATCTCCTAAAATATCAATAAGTAAAATATAACTATTATAGGTTTTGTTTAATATAAGTGAAGTTTTATTTATTTTTCATTAAATTGATATGTTACGTTATAATTCTGTTTATTTGAATAGTGTTTTTTTTTTTTGCATGGTTATATATGTATAAAATGAAATAATAAAATATAGTAAGCAATAGACAAGATATTTGAAAATAATAAATACATTCATAAATATTTAATTTAAAAATAAATGAATTTTGTAAAAATATATTTATTATACATAAAATTAGTTGTTCCTTTATAAATTAATAACTTGTTAATTTATTTATTAAATAATATCTCAATTAATTAATAAATATTCTTCATTCCAAAATTATTAACTTATATAGATTTTATTGTGTTAGTTAGCATATGAACAATACGTATGACAAAAGTTAAGTTTTTATACAAATTATTGATTTTTTACATTTTATTTGCTAAGATAATCAATTCATATCGGTTATATATATAAAAATTTAAAAATTGATGTATCAATTGGAGATTTTTACCTAATAAAATGATTTTTTTTAATGATGGGTAAAAGTTGAATTGATATTTTCTCGGTTCATTTTTCTCATGCTATTAGAGCCATTAATCTTCAGGGCGACATTTATTTTTTCATAATTATTTTTATTTAAATGTCCATCTTCAAGCTCATCTTATCTTATATTTTTATATTTTTTTTATAAAAATTGAAAATGATTTTTTCTAAAATAATTTAAAGGGATTCGAAGTGTCAAAATATTAAAAAGTAATAAACATTACCAATCCAAATATCTGCAGGTCAAATTTAAACTTTATGCAATTAACCAATCACTAAGGCTATATTTAATTTACAAAATAGATTAATAATAAAATAGTTATTTCATAAAAAATAATTATTTTTTATTTTAGTTTAAATTTTATTATGAAATATTAATTAAATAAAATAATAATTATATAATTTTTTAAGAATAATCATTCTTCTAAAAGCTAGAAAATAGGTATCTTACCCTTTTTATGTTTAAGTTCGATATCCACCCTAACAGTGAGAGCAATACTAATACTAATAATAATAATAATATATAAAGTTTTGACATAATAATGGAATTGGAATGCAAAGAATTTATAACTTTTGGAGCCTGAAAAGAAGAAAAAGAGAGAATGGAAAAAGGGTTAAATAGTAACAAATTTAGGCATTAGCGCAGGTAATAAAGATTAAAGACAGAAAGAGCAAAAGGAAATATTTTTCGGTTAAAGATTTGCTTTGGGATTGTTCTATAATGCGTTTCATTGTCATCTGCCTCGGTTTTGTTTCCCATCTTCTTCTGTAAGCCCCTTCTTTTTTTACTTCTAATTGTGTATTTTTTTTTAAAAAATATTTTTAAATTTATATTTTAAATTTTATTTAAGGAAAGATTCTTGCCTAAACCTACTTATTACAACTGGCACACTACTTATTACAACTGGCACAAAATTGTAATGAACAAAAATTTAATTTTAAATATTGTTAAATGTATAAAATGCTTAACATAAATCTTAGAATTCTTAAAATAAAGTCAGAAATTGAACATAAATTTTTAGAAATTTCTTACAATTATATTATTTTTTTGAATTAAATATATTTCTATATTTATATCAGCATACATTTAAAAAAATTTATATTTATATCAGCATACATTTATTTTATGTGCTAGTTCCGTATATTCTAGAAATAAATTGAGTTAAAATAAAATTTTAATTAAAAATTAAATAAAAAATCATTCCTATAAAATGTAGAATGACATTATATACTTGGCCAAATCTTTCATTGAACCACATACTTTGAGCCGTAATAAAAATGTCAAGTAATATATCCGTGCTAAGCAGGATAGGATGATCATCCTCATTCCTAGATACCCAATATCATTGATAGTGGAAGGCCTTAACAAAAACAAATGTAAGTCGCTGTGTTGAAAGATATAGGGATTGATCTACTTTAGCCTTTTTATTTTTTTAATTTTTTATTGAGAGTTACGAAAACTAACTCTTTCCCGTAAAGATAGTGTAGAACCCAAAATATGAAATCCAAAAGTTAATTATGTGGATTTACCTGGAAAAAATTTTAAATGCTAATTGTATAGAAGTTGATATTCCTTTTTAAAAAAAAAAAAAAAAAATTAGCAAAAAGTAATAAAAAAAGTTTAATCTTTTTTCTCAAAACTTAATTATCATCCTAAAGTTTATTTTGCCACAATTGAGTCTTTAACCTTTCAAATATGTTTAATATGCAACTTTTTGTAGGCAATTCTCCAATGCAAATTATGTATCAATGTTAAAAATTGGAAGCAATTATATATCAACCCCAAAGGCTCTCTTTTTAAATATATATTATCAAATGATGATATCTATTGGCTAGCAAAGTCTATCAATAACTCTGATTCTCTCTCGATAAACAATACAGCAACTTTTGATAAATTGTGTTTATATCAGGAAATGACTATTAATTTTAACCAATAATCATCTTCTTGCTGTCTTTTTTTCTTGGTTTTGGTTTCTATTAAATACTATGTTGTTCATATATCAGTGTGTTGATAGTTTTTTGTTCATAGATTTTTTTGAATTTGTTTTTATTTCTTTTCTATAAACACTTAAATAAAAGTGTTAGTTTCCAGATTGGTAATTTACATTGATTTAAATGACCTCCAGGATTTCCTAAAAAAAATAAAATAAAATAGACCTCCAGGATACAAACCTATTATTATTTCTAGATGTAATTCAATACATTATTATTATTATTATTATTAGGAAAACTGCAATTATGTATAAAAAAATTTAATTAAAAATTGTTTTTTTAATTCTAAAATAAAATATGGCATACCAATTTATTTAATCAAATACAACAATAATTTAGTGTGAGAACTTTAATTAATTAATTTTCACTGTTTATTGATTTATGAGAATTCAATGAGAATACAACTAAGAAAAGAAAACATCTTGTTGATTATCTTTTTGAATGGGTAGGAATTTTGGTACTTCTTTTTTCTAATAATTTGTAATAACCTAGTTTTTAAATTATTTTATTATATTATGAGATATATAATGTAAATAAAAATTTTAAAATTAAATTTAATTATTTTATCATTATGTGATTAATTATTATTATTTTATATTTAATTAAATTTTCTATGTAAATATATTATTTTGAAACTTATTATTTTGGATGTTTGAATTCCATTGTCTATATTTATTATTTTCGAATACTATTATTTTAATAACATTAATTTGGTACATGGTTATTTTAATATTATTTTTCAATATTAACATTATTTTATTAATTAACATGATTTGAGTATTATTAATATTTTTTTAAAGTATTCCACTACCATTATGAATGTTATTATTTTCATTGTTATTTTATGTGGGTTATTATTATAATTATCGTGCAATATTATTATCACAATATTATTTTAATATTAACATTTTAAGCACATTATTATTATTATTATTTTATTCCTATTGATTGACATTATTTCATTATTAAATTATTTCATGAATATTGTTTATATTATTGTTATTTTCAAATGTGTTTTGCGTTATTTGTAACACCCTACGTTTTATTTAAATAAAGACAATCATTTAGTTTGCATAATTAGTAAATAATTCTAAATTATATTAAATAGTTGTTTTATGTGTGTTGCTAGTACCTATATGTGTATATATATATATATTTAAGGTTCATAATAAATATAAGTTATTATAATAGTATATGTTTATTCATGTTTATTATAATAGTATGAGTATATATATATAAATGCACATATATACATATACATATACATGGGTATACGTGTGTATAATATAAAGTATATACTATTAGAGTAGTATATGTGTACATACACCTATATCAGATTTGGCGATCCACAATCGCCACTGGGTACTCCTCATAAGTCAGATCGTTGCTAAGCTCTACGGCTTGAGGTTGCAACACATAAGACGGATCAGGGACGTATTTCCTCAGCATGGATACATGAAATACAAGATGGATTCTCGATAGTTTTAGCGGTAACACCAACCTATACGCCACTTCTCCCACTCTAGACCGAATCTTAAATGGTCCAATGTATCTAGGAGCTAGCTTACCCTTCTTGCCAAATCTCATAACTCCTTTCATTGGAGACACCTTCAGAAACACCATGTCTCCAATCATAAAGGATACATCATTCCTCCTAGGGTCAACATAGCTCTTCTATCTGCTGAAGGCTGTCTTCAATCGCTACTGTATAATGTGGACTTTCTTTGAAGTCACTTGCACCAACTCTGGTCCCGTTAATTGCCTTTCACCAATCTCCCAACATAATGGTGATCTACACTTCCTACCATATAGTGCCTTATACGGAGCCATCTCGATGCTAGCATGATAGCTGTTATTGTAAGCAAACTCAATCAATGGCAAGTGTGAATCCCACTGTCCTCCAAAATCTATTACATATATCCTCAACATATCTTCTAACATCTGGATGGTCCTCTCTAACTGACCATCTGTCTGAGGGTGGAAGGTCGTACTGAAATCTAATCTGGTACCTAAGGCCTTGTGCAACTCTTGCCAAAAGAATGAGGTAAATGTGACTCCTCTATCCGACACTATGCTCACAGGTACTCCATGTAGACAAACAATCCTATTGACATAAAGTCTCGCTAGTCTATCAGTAGAGGACGTCTTCTTTATTGGCAGAAAGTGTGCTGACTTAGTTAACCTATCAACAATCACCCAAATAGCGTCATAACCTCCTGTAGTCCAAGGTAGCCCAGTCACAAAATCCATAGCTATCATATCCCATTTTCATTTAGGAATTGGCATAGGTTGCAGCAGTCCCGAGGGTCTCTGATGTTCAAGCTTTACTTGCTGGCAAGTTAGGCACCTGGATACAAACTCTGCAATATCCCTCTTCATTTCATTCCACCAATATGTATCCTTCAAGTTATGATACATCTTGGTAAAACCTGGATGAATACTATATGCAGAAAAATATGCTTCTTCCATAATCTCCTTCCTCAAGTCATCAACATTTGGCACACAAATCCTAATGCCCAACCGCAATACACCTTCTCTGTCAATCATAAAGTCCCGTGACTGGCCTTGTTGCACTTTATACATAATCCTTTGCAACAGTGGGTATCTACTCTGAGCTGCCTTAACCTGATCCAAGTATACTGATCGTACCCTGAATTGAGCTAAAAGGCACTTCCGGGTAACTTTCATCTGCAACCCTTGATCAATCAACCCATGCAACTCCTTGATAATGGGCCTTCTTTCTGTGCTAATATGGGCAAGACTGCCCACTGATTTTCTACTCAAGGCATCTGCAACAACATTCGCCTTGCCTGGATGGTATAAAATGGAACAATCGTAATCCTTAAGGAGTTCCATCCATCTTATCTGCCTCAGATTCAAGTCCTTCTGCTGAAAGATATATTTCAAGCTCTTATGATCAGTGTATATCTCACATGTCACCCCATACAAGTAATGCCTCCATATTTTCAAAGCAAACACAATAATTGCCATCTCCAAGTCATGAGTAGGATAGTTTTGCTCGTGCTTCTTCAACTGCCTCAAAGCATAAGCAATCACTTGGCCATTTTGCATTAACACACAGCCCAATCCTACTCTGGAAGCATCACAATACACTGTATACCCTTCATTTCCAGAGGGCAAAGTTAGAATTGGAGCCGACGTCAATAAGTCCTTCAATAACTGGAAGTGCTCTTCGCATTTGTCTGTCCATACAAACTTAGCACTCTTCTGGGTCAACCTTATCAAAGGTGCAGCAATTTTAGAGAAGTCTTTCATAAATCTTTTGTAATAGCCTGCTAGACCCAGGAAACTCCATACCTCTCTAACTGTAGTCGGCCTCGGCCACTCTGTAATAGCCTCTATCTTCTTAGGGTCCACATGTATGCCATCTTTAGAAACCACGTGGCCTACAAATGCCACTCGATCTAATCAAAAGTCGCACTTTAAAAATTTGGCATACAACTTGTGCTCCCTTAAAGTCTGAAGCACCCTTCTCAGATGCATAACATGCTCAGCCTCACTCTTGGAATAAACCAAGATATCATCAATGAAAACTATTACAAACTGGTCCAAGTATGGCCTGAACACCCGATTCATCAAGTCCATAAAGGCTGTTGGAGCATTAGTTAACCCAAAGGACATTACTAAGAACTCACAATGGCCATATCTTATTCGAAAGGCTATCTTGGGCTCATCACCTCTTCTGATCCTTAACTGGTGATACCCAGATCTCAGGTCTATTTTAGAGAAGCATGTAGCACCTTGAAGTTGATCAAACAGGTCATCGATCCTCGAAAGTGGATACTTGTTCTTGATGGTGACCTTATTCAACTGCCTGTAATCAATATAAAGTCGAAGGCTACCATCTTTCTTCTTTACAAACAACACCGAAGCACCCCAAGGCGATGTACTGGGTCTAATGAAACCCTTATCAAGCAACTCCTACAACTGCTCTTTCAGCTCCTGTAATTCTGCTGGTGCCATTCTGTAGGGTGGTATAAAAATAGGATCCGTACCAGGTATGACATCGATACAGAACTCTATCTCTTTGTCTGGTGGTAATCCTGGTAATTCTTCAGGAAAGACATCCAAAAATTCACACACCATTGGCACCTGCTCAATTGCCACATTCTCTTTCTCAACATCTTTTACCACTGCCAAGTAACCCTGACAACCCCTTCTAAGCATCTTCTGGGCTATAATGGCAGAAATGAGATTACGAGGCATAGAGCTCTTTTCACCTTTGAAATAAAATTCTTCTTCATTTGGAATTCTGAACACCATTTCTTTCTCTCGGTAATTCACAAAGGCATAATACCTCGACAATCAATCCATACCCAAAATGATGTCGAATTCCAACACATCAAGCAACACCAAGTCTGCCAATAATTTTTTAACATTAACTAACATCGGACACAAAGGAAAGAAGACATCTGTCTCTAACTCGTCACTAAGAGGAGTCAACACAAATAGAGAAAAGGACAACCAGGAAGGCTGCCACTCGATTCTCGAAGCGAACACAGGAGAAATAAAGGAATGCGAAGCACCGGGGTCAAATAATACTCTAGCATCGCATGCATAGACTGAGAGAATACCTGCTACCACTGCATTCGAAGTCTGAGCATCCTGTGGTGTCAAAGTGGACACTCGAGCCTGACCACAACCTGGCTGCTGAGATGTCGAAGGTTGCACAAACCCGTGACCACTAGGCCTACTAACTGAACCTCGGCCCTGCTGACCCATAAGTTTTGGCAGTCTGCTGTGGCTATACTGGTGCTCTATACTGCTGGGGCATCGAATAGTAGGGTTGAGCCACTGATGAAGATGAACCTTGAGCATACTGTGGCTGGTATCCGGAGTAAGGATAAGCTCTGGCAAGATGACCAACCTGTCCATATCTAAAGCAAGCGCTCGACAACAGATGACACAGGCCCTGATGGAATTATCCATAACTCGCTCAAGCACTAGCTCCAAACCCAGAGCTACTCTGCCAGGAACTCTGCCCACTACTACTACTACTAACTCCAGTACTGAATCTATGACTCCTACCAGTTCTCCTGTTCATGACATAACCATGGCGACCAACACGGTGGGTCTTGGACCTCCTACCACCCTATTGTGAACTACGCACAGTCTGCTGACTCGAACTACCAATGTGAAATGCTGGCTGCTGGTACCCGGGAGCTACACCATATCCACTACCCCCAACCACATAAAGATTTATCATGGTGCCCTGGCGAATATGTCGCCTCTCAATCAAATGGGCCTCCTCAATCACACTCTCTAGGGTGCGGTCCTCGGTATGCATACCAATAAAAGTGGGTCCTAATCCAGTAACATACAGCTCCACTGCTCTATAAGGTCCCTCCTGATATCCTATGCATGTCGGGACAGCCTATTAAACTCCCTGGTATAGTCCTCCACTGACCTATCCCCTCTAGTGATGTGGAGTAACTGCCACCTGTAGGCATCTCTAGTGGTTGGAGGACAGAAGAATCTCAAGAAGCGGTCCTTAAACTCTGGCCAAGTCAGCTCGTGCATAGATGGCTGAATCGACTGCATGAACCAGTCCTGAGCTGCCGCTTGAACTGACAATTCTACAATCATTATCCTCTGATAATCCATGTGTCTCGTCCTGGTACGTGCCTCAATCGCATTAATGAAGCTAGGGCATCACCTGTACCGTCAAAAGAAACTCTACTGATCCGAGAGTAAAGAAGTGCTGCCTTAGTATCTGACATCCCCTGATTCCTCTGCTATAGCATCTGTTGTACAAGGGGCATCGCCTGATTCAATGCTGCAAGATCCTGATTAATCCCTACCAGTCTAGCTGCAAAGGCTGTAGGGTTTACGACTAGGGCTTCAGGCTCGACTAGCTGCTGATCAGGAATCTCAACTGCAGCTACCCTGGCTCGACCTCTACCTCTACCTCTGACCCTACGATATTGTAATATCCCGTGTTTTTAAAAATATTTTTACACTGTACCGGGATATGCAGTGTTAATAAATTTTGAATATATATGTGATATTTTTACGAGTTAATATGTATTTAAAACCTATTTTAATTACTGTACATTATTTTCAGTGTTTTACGTAAAATTTTCCCGAGACTTGCATTTTCGGGGAAATTTTCACGTAAACAATATATTATTAATTATTTTAAATGTATTTACGAACTTGCATGAACTCATACATATTTTTAAATTATTAAATAAAGCCTGTGTGTGTATAATTATTTAATTAGGGTTTATTATTACCCTAATATTTTATTAAGTATTTATTTGTTTTAATGTTATTTAATTAATTTTATTTAGTATAAAGTATTAAAATATTAATATTTTATGTGTGTGGTGTATATTTGATGTGTGTAATTTAATATTATTTTAATATATAGTATAAAGTATATATATATACATATATTTGTCAAAAATCAAAAAGTTTGGAAAATTACCATTTTGCCCCCGACTCCTTCTTCTTCCTCCCGATTCTCCCTTCTCCATTTCCGGTCGCTGCCATGCCGTTCCTTCACCGTGGGTGTGCCACCGACTTCCCCGACCAATTTCGCCGCCTGAGGAGGCCGTCTCCGACGTCTGGAAGTCAATTTTGGCCGGAGAAGCCGAAAATCGATCCACCGTCGATCACGCCGATTCCGGCCACCGTTTTCGACACTGCCAGTCTCTTTCTTCTCCTTGAGCTCCGGTGAGTGTGATTCTAGCTTTGGTTTGAGCTAAAATGGTCTAGAATTGCTTAGGTTTCGATTTTGTCAATTTCGGCCTATTAGGGTTTTCGATTTTTTTGAGCTTCGAATTGGATGATTCATGGAAACTCCCTTCACAAATGTTGTTCCTAGTAGCTTAATCTACATGTATGAATTTTTGTAGAATTTTTGGAGATTTTTTGGATTTTTGGGTATTTTTGAATATTTTAATATTATTTTCTAATTTTCGGAAATTAATTATTTAAATTATGAAATTGGAGTTTATGGTTGAATTAGGTGTTGAAATGAATTATAGGAATTTATTTGGAATTTTTATGAATTTCTAAGTATTTATTTTGAATTATTGAAGTTTATGTGATTTTGAGAAAATTAGGTTAATTGTGTTTTAAATTGAATTTAATTGGTTAATTGAGTTTAATTATTGATATTATGGATAAATATGTTTAGAAAATTAATTTTGGATAATTGTATGATTTTTGGTGAATTTTTGAAGTAATTTAAGTATATTTATATATATAGGGGTATTTTGGTAATTTTATCCTAAATTGTCTAAAAATGTAATTTAATTGGTTTTATTAGTTATTTAAGGTATAAAAATGATTTCTACAAAATATTTGGTATTTTTAACTAATTAAAACTATTTTTCGTGAATTATTTTCAATTATAAATATAATATACGGTTTTTCTAATAAAATGAGTTTGATCGGTTTTTACAGTGTTTTAAGGGTTAATTATGTAATTTCTACCTATGAAAATGTATTTCTGTGATTTAAGGATATTTTTGGTATATTTGAATTATGTTCTGTGTTTGTGGACCCCGGTCGGTGGACTGTAGTTTGGAGTCCGACCGTGGGATTTTGATTGTGTTGAGCTCATTTTTCGAAGTGTATTTTCTTTGCAGGGTTGGCTCTACTCTTTTGAGTAGAGAGATGTCCGTTTTACAGGGGAGGTTCTGCCGGATTTTCGGTAGAATTCTCGTAAAACGTGATATCCAGTCGAACCCTAATTTCTGATTCTGTGTTAAATACTCTAGATTGAATTCTAGGATTTCTATTAGGTTTATTCTGATGTCGATTATTTATTGCTTGTTTAGTTGCGCCGACACCAAGGGCTAGTGGACCAGGCCCGTCGGACCTGTCTCGTGGAGCGCATTAGGTGAGTTACTATACTATATATATATGCTTAGGATGCATGATTTAGAAATGCATGTTTTATGTTGATTAAATATGCATAAATAATTTGATTATTTTCTTAAGTTTACATTAAGTATATTTTTGGTTTATTTTTGGTATATAATAAATTATATACATGTTTTATTAATAAAATATATTTAAAATGTTTTTAAATATATTTTTAGTTGAATTTACGATTTTGATTGGATTTATTTGATATATATATACTCGAAATATACCTGATTTACTTTTGGTATATTTCCGGTATATATATGGTTTATGTTGTTATTTTGTTGAAATTCATGCATCAATTATTATTGTGAATGAATGTTTTATATTTATTAATGAAGGATATCAATAGAACGTGCTACCTAGTGGGCAGCACTAGGACCGAGTACGTACCGGTACGCCTATAGTATTTAGGCTATATTACTAGCTATTTGTGGATATTGATTTGATTATGATTATTTGATATGTGAGATGTGGTTTGTGGGTGTGATTGCTGGAGCTCGGTTGACCAAGTGTCTCGGGGCCAATCACACTGGCAGTCAGACTGCTGGAGCTCGGTTGACTTAGTGTCTCGGGGCCAGTCTACTGTCCAAATGGATTAAGTGGATATATATTGGAATAAGTGAGCCTGTATGGCCAGAGTGTTGTTTAACACTATTTTCTGAGGTTGCGATATTTTAGGGTTCTATGTGATCCTTCATAAAAGATGATTTTCAATAAAACATATAAAAATGATTTTCTGCATTTGTGTGTATTTGCCTGTATATATATTAGATATATATATACTGTTGATTGTATGCATTATCATTTAGTGTGTATGTATATATATTATAGTAATTCACTCAGTGAGGTCTGACTCCCCTCCGTTGACTATTTTTCAGGAGAGTCAACTTCTTCAGACCTCAGTAGCAGGTCGATACGCCGGATTTCTTCCGCCCCGGCTTCTTTATGTAAATTATATACTTGAGTCTTATTTATTTTATCTAGACACTGCAGTAGTTGTGAATTAAAGTATTGGATTTCATGTATTTTATTTTAAAGAGATGTATTATATTGAAACTGGATTTGTATTAAAGATTATATCTATGTGATGAGTTTTGAATTAAATCCAGTTGATATGGATGATATTATGATATTATGATTTTTATTTCCGCTGCATTTATTATATGATTATTGTTATGGCATGCTTTTTTTTTATTTTTAGGCTTGCTACGGGTTCCGGATTCGAAAGAATTCCCGTTCCCTAGCGCCGGTCATGGCCCCTGTTTTGGGTCGTGACAAAGTTGGTATCAGAGCGGAGTTTTGTGTCAGGGCTTAGTTATGTGAGTTGTGGCCCTAGTTTTAAAGTTGTGTTTTCTGTTGGACTACTGCAGTGTATTAGGTTCGAGTATGTCTTGATAAGTATTCTTTACTGTAGTTTTCAGCGTTATTCTTCCGTTGTCTGTTTTGTCTGAATCTTTCCATTTGTCTTTTCAGAATGAGGAGGCGAGCGCGTGTCGCTCCACCGGTCGTTGAGGCCGAGGATGATGAGTCTTTTCAGGATGAGGTTTTACCTCCTGAGCAGGCAGTTAGACGTAGAGGTCGTGGCAGAGGTAGACCTCGAGGAGCGGCAGGTCGCAGTAGGCAGAGAGAGTTACAGGACGAGGAGCCTGTTGAGCCTGAGTTTGATGTTCCTGTTCCTCCAGTTGTTCAGCCTGTTCAGCCTGCCTGTCAGCAGGGTATGTCTGACCCTGAGGCAGCTTTATTCTATGCTCGAGTTGGCAGGATTGCTTTTGAATGGACTTCTGATCCTTTAGATTTTCTGCATGCGATTGAGACTAGGACTCGGACTGCTCATACCGAGTACCAGCGGATCATGATCGTTGAGTTGTCTGTCGAGGGACCAGCTCTAGATTGGTTCATTCAGATGATCCAGCCTTACATGATGACGATGACCTGGGCTCAGTTTCGAGAGCGGTTCATGAGGAGATTTTGTCCAGAGCCTCTTCGTTTGAGTTATCATCTCCGTTTGACTAGTATTTCTCGTGGAGATCGATCTGTAGAGGAGTATACCTGAGAGTTTCTTCGTCTGGGTAGATATGCTGAGGATCTGATGCGAGATCAGTATTTCGCTGTTACTACGTATGTTACTGGTTTGGGTTCAGCTTTTGCTGGTATGCCTACAGCAGGTCTTACTCTGGAGTCTGTGATTGAGCTAGCCAAGGAGATCGAGATGAGGTTAGTTAGGCAGGGAGCGATGCCTGATTATTACCAGTTGGGAGTTCAGTCGAGTGGATTGCAGGCTACTCCATATTCGAGTTTTCATGTTGGTTCGAGTAGTCAGCAGCGAGGTTTGACTCAGCAGAGTCAGAGACAGCAGCAGCGAGTGCATCGGAGCAGTAGACATGGCCGTGGAGGTCAGCGTAGATCATTCAGATTTGGGTCAGGTGCTTCGAGCAGTAGCAGTGGTCGTAGTTCTGGATCAGCGGCCAGTGTTTGTCAGACTTGTGGTAGAGTCCATCAGGGACCGTGTTATCTGACACCGCTGACATGTTTCAGATGCGGGCAGACAGGACATTTTGCCAGATCGTGTCCTTATTCCGGGTATCAGCAGCAGCAGATTCCGCGATTCCCACAGCA
This sequence comes from Mallotus nudiflorus, assembly GCA_947683625.1. Classification (NCBI taxonomy): domain Eukaryota; kingdom Viridiplantae; phylum Streptophyta; class Magnoliopsida; order Malpighiales; family Euphorbiaceae; genus Mallotus; species Mallotus nudiflorus. The sequence goes on from CANTUR010000002.1 coordinate 3,592,790, forward strand.
GTCGATTGCTAGTGCAGCACCCGTGCCATTTCAGTTGCCACCAGCTCAGCATCAGAGTTCCACTCAGTTTGTTCCACAGCAGAGTCGTGGTAGAGGTACTAGAGGAGGTGCCAGAGGTGTTGGCCAGGCTTCTACCAGTCAGCAGGGAGGTCGAGGTCAGGCTAGAGTTTTTCATCTGACTCAGCAGGATGCTCAGGCATCTAATGCAGTCGTGGCAGGTATTGTTTCTGTTTGTTACCTGGATGCATGGGTTTTGTTTGATCCGGGTGCCACGCATTCGTTTGTTTCTCCCATTTTTGCTTCTAAATCTTGTTGGCAAGCTTCGAGGATGGCTTTTCCTTTGTCTGTTGCCACTCCTCTGAGCGATTCTTTGGACGCCGATATTGTTCTTTCTGGTTGTCCAGTTCTTGTGGGAGATAGAGAATTACCCGCTGATTTGATTTTATTGGATGTGATGGAATTCGATGTTATTTTGGGAATGGATTGGTTATCTCAGCACTTTGCCGTGGTAGATTGCAGGAATAAGGAGGTGACTTTTAGAATTCCTGGTGAAGTAGAATTTAAGTTTGTTGGTGATAGGAGTTCAGCACCTCAGAATCTTATTTCTGCTATTTCAGCTAGGAAGTTATTGAGGAAAGGTTGTCAGGGGCTTTTGGCATTGGTTAGGGATACGTCAGTGGAGAAGTTATCACTCACAGATGTTCCGGTTGCTTGTGAGTTTCCTGATGTTTTTCCCGAGGAGTTGCCAGGTTTACCACCTCACAGAGAGATTGAGTTCTGTATAGATGTGGTACCAGGTACTACTCCTATATCTATGCCACCCTATCATATGGCTCCTGCAGAGTTGAGAGAGTTGAAGGAGCAGTTGCAAGAGTTGTTGGATAAAGGTTTCATCAGACTTAGTGTTTCTCCTTGGGGTGCACCAGTCCTGTTTGTGAAGAAGAAGGATGGTACCCTGAGACTGTGCATTGACTACAGAGAGCTTAATAAGGTGACAGTGAAGAACAAGTATCCTCTTCCGAGGATAGATGACTTGTTTGATCAGTTACAGGGTGCACAGTTCTTTTCTAAGGTTGACTTGAGGTCGGGTTATCATCAGCTGCGTATCAGTGAAGCTGATATTCCTAAGACAGCATTTCGCACTCGATATGGTCATTATGAGTTTCTGGTGATGTCTTTTGGTTTGACTAATGCACCAGCAGCTTTTATGGACCTGATGAACAGAGTATTCAGACCGTATGTGGATCAGTTTGTGGTAGTCTTCATTGATGATATACTAGTATATTCGAGGAGTATGGAAGAGCATGTATATCACTTGAGGATTGTACTACAGACATTGAGAGATCATCAGCTTTATGCTAAATTCTCGAAGTGTGATTTCTGGATGGAGAGTGTTTCTTTTCTTGGACACGTAGTGTCTAAAGAAGGTATTCAGGTTGATCCACAGAAGGTTGAGGCAGTATCTGAGTGGCCTAGACCTACTTCTGTTACGGAGATTCGGAGTTTTCTGGGTTTAGCCGGGTATTATAGGCGGTTTGTGCAGGATTTTTCCAGGATAGCAGCCCCTATGACTCGCTTGACTCAGAAGAATGTTAGATTCGAGTGGTCAGAAGCTTGTGAGAACAGTTTTCAGTTATTGAAGGAGAAGTTGACCACAGCGCCAGTATTAGCTTTGCCTAATAGTGTGGATAAGTTCACAGTTTACTGTGATGCTTCTAGAATTGGTCTTGGTTGTGTGTTGATGCAGAATGGAAGGGTGATAGCCTATGCTTCGAGGCAGTTGAAGAAGCATGAGCAGAACTATCCTACACATGATCTTGAGATGACTGCAGTGATCTTTGCTTTGAAGATTTGGAGACATTATTTGTACGGGGTGACTTGTGAGATATTTACTGATCACAAGAGCCTTAAGTACATTTTTCAGCAGCGAGATCTGAATTTGAGGCAGAGAAGATGGTTGGAATTATTGAAGGATTATGATTGCGAGATTCTTTACCATCCGGGTAAAGCTAATGTGGTAGCAGATGCCTTAAGTAGGAAGTCCTCAGGTAGTCTTGCTCACATCAGTGTTGAGAAGAGACCATTGATCCAGGAGTTGCATTTGTTGGTGGATCAAGGTTTGATGATGAAGATTAGTAGATCAGGTGGACTGTTAGCTCAATTTAAAGTACGATCTGTACTGAGGGATAGGATTAAAGCAGCTCAGAGCCGAGATCCTATTCTGGAAGAGCTTGCAGAGAATGTCAGAGCAGGGAAGTTCACTGATTTCACACTCGATGATGATGGTGTGTTGTGGATCAGTGGTAGATTGTGTGTTCCTGATGTGGATGACTTGAGAGAGGAGATTTTAGAGGAAGCACATTCTACAGCCTACAGCATTCATCCGGGTGTTACTAAGATGTACCACAGTATCAGAGATCTATACTGGTGGGATGGATTGAAGAAGGATGTTGCTGATTATGTTGCTAAGTGCTTGACGTGTCAACAAGTGAAAGCGAACATCAGAAGCCTTCTGGGAAGCTTCAGCCTCTTCCTATTCCCGAGTGGAAGTGGGAAAGGATAGCTATGGATTTTATGGTCGGTTTACCTCGTTCGAAGGATGGATACGATTCCATCTGGGTGATCGTAGACAGATTGACGAAGTCTGCACATTTCTTGCCTGTGAAAGCCACCTATTCAGTTGCTAGATTGGCGAAGTTGTACGTGAAGCATATTGTGTGCCTTCATGGAGTACCTGTGTCCATTGTATCAGATAGAGGTTCGGTGTTTACTTCTCGTTTTTGGCAGAAGTTGCAGGAAGCGATGGGCACTAGGTTGGATTTTAGTACTGCTTTTCATCCTCAGACAGATGGTCAGTCTGAGAGGACGATCCAGACACTAGAAGATATGTTGAGGATGTGTGTCTTGGATTTGGGAGGTAGCTGGGATGATCATTTGTCGCTTGTTGAGTTTGCATATAATAACAGCTACCATAGCAGTATTGGTATGGCACCATACGAGGCGTTGTATGGAAGGAAGTGTAGATCCCCGTTGAGTTGGGATGAGATTGGTGAGAGAGTTTTGACTGGACCAGAGATGGTTCAGGATGCTGCAGAGAAAGTCGCCGTGATCAAGCGCAGATTAGAGATCGCAGTTAGCAGACAGAAGAGTTATGCGGATCCTAGGCGCAGAGATATGGAGTTTCAGGTTGGAGATTTCATTTTTCTGAAAGTATCTCCGATGAAGGGTGTGATGAGATTTGGCAGGAAGGGTAAGTTAGCACCGAGATACATTGGACCGTTTGAGATTCTGGAGGGAGTTGGCACTGTTGCATATCGGTTGGATTTGCCTCCGAGTATGTCACAAGTGCATCCAGTATTTCATATCTCGATGTTGAGGAAGTATATCTCAGACCCTTCACACGTGTTGCAGCCCGATAGTGTAGAAGTGAGTGAAGATTTGACGTTTGTAGAAGAACCTGTGGCGACCGTTGATTATCAAGTTCGACAGTTGCGATCGAAGCAGATTCCGATGGTCAAGGTTCTATGGCGTAGCGACAGAGTTGAGGAGCATACGTGGGAGACTGAAGCTGAGATGCGTGCTTCTTACCCGTATCTCTTTCCTTCTTGATCTTGTTTTCTGGAATTCGGGGACGAATTCTTGTAAGGGGGGGGAGACTGTAATATCCCGTGTTTTTAAAAATATTTTTACACTGTACCGGGATATGCAGTGTTAATAAATTTTGAATATATATGTGATATTTTTACGAGTTAATATGTATTTAAAACCTATTTTAATTACTGTACATTATTTTCAGTGTTTTACGTAAAATTTTCCCGAGACTTGCATTTTCGGGGAAATTTTCACGTAAACAATGTATTATTAATTATTTTAAATGTATTTACGGACTTGCATGAACTCATACATATTTTTAAATTATTAAATAAAGCCTGTGTGTGTATAATTATTTAATTAGGGTTTATTATTACCCTAATATTTTATTAAGTATTTATTTTGTTTTATTGTTATTTAATTAATTTTATTTAGTATAAAGTATTAAAATATTAATATTTTATGTGTGTGGTGTATATTTGATGTGTGTAATTTAATATTATTTTAATATATAGTATAAAGTATATATATATACATATATTTGTCAAAAATCAAAAAGTTTGGAAAATTACCATTTTGCCCCCGACTTCTTCTTCTTCCTCCCGATTCTCCCTTCTCCATTTCCGGTCGCTGCCGTGCCGTTCCTTCACCATGGGTGTGCCGTCCGGTGTGCCACCGTCTTCCTCGACCAATTTCGCCACCTGAGGAGGCCGTTTCCGGCGTCTGGAAGTTGATTTTGGCCGGAGAAGCCGAAAATCGATCCACCGTCGATCACGCCGATTCCGGCCACCATTTTCGACACCGCTGGTCTCTTTCTTCTCCTTGAGCTCCGGTGAGTGTGATTCTAGCTTTGGTTTGAGCTAAAATGGTCTAGAATTGCTTAGGTTTCGATTTTGTCAATTTCGGCCTATTAGGGTTTTCGATTTTTTTGAGCTTCTAATTGGATGATTCATGGAAACTCCCTTCACAAATGTTGTTCCTAGTAGCTTAATCTACATGTATGAATTTTTGTAGAATTTTTGGAGATTTTTTGGATTTTTGGGTATTTTTGAATATTTTAATATTATTTTCTAATTTTCGGAAATTAATTATTTAAATTATGAAATTGGAGTTTATGGTTGAATTAGGTGTTGAAATGAATTATAGGAATTTATTTGGAATTTTTATGAATTTCTAAGTATTTATTTTGAATTATTGAAGTTTATGTGATTTTGAGAAAATTAGGTTAATTGTGTTTTAAATTGAATTTAATTGGTTAATTGAGTTTAATTATTGATATTTTGGATAAATATGTTGATAAAATTAATTTTGGATAATTGTATGATTTTTGGTGAATTTTTGAAGTAATTTAAGTATATTTATATATATAGGGGTATTTTGGTAATTTTATCCTAAATTGTCTAAAAATGTAATTTAATTGGTTTTATTAGTTATTTAAGGTATAAAAATGATTTCTACAAAATATTTGGTATTTTTAACTAATTAAAACTATTTTTCGTGAATTATTTTCAATTATAAATATAATATACGGTTTTTCTAATAAAATGAGTTTTATCGGTTTTTACAGTGTTTTAAGGGTTAATTATGTAATTTCTACCTATGAAAATGTATTTCTGTGATTTAAGGATATTTTTGGTATATTTGAATTATGTTCTGTGTTTGTGGACCCCGGTCGGTGGACTGTAGTTTGGAGTCCGACCGTGGGATTTTGATTGTGTTGAGCTCATTTTTTGAAGTGTATTTTCTTTGCAGGGTCGGCTCTACTCTTTTGAGTAGAGAGATGTCCGTTTTACAGGGGAGGTTCTGCCGGATTTTTGGTAGAATTCTCGTAAAACGTGATATCCAGTCGAACCCTAATTTCTGATTCTGTGTTAAATACTCTAGATTGAATTCTAGGATTTCTATTAGGTTTATTCTGATGTCGATTATTTATTGCTTGTTTAGTTGCGCCGACACCGAGGGCTAGTGGACCAGGCCCGCCGGACCTGTCTCGTGGAGCGCATTAGGTGAGTTACTATACTATATATATATGCTTAGGATGCATGATTTAGAAATGCATGTTTTATGTTGATTAAATATGCATAAATAATTTGATTATTTCTTAAGTTTACATTAAGTATATTTTTGGTTTATTTTTGGTATATAATAAATTATATACATGTTTTATTAATAAAATATATTTAAAATGTTTTTAAATATATTTTTAGTTGAATTTACGATTTTGATTGGATTTATTTGATATATATATACTCGAAATATACCTGATTTACTTTTGGTATATTTTCGGTATATATATGGTTTATGTTGTTATTTTGTTGAAATTCATGCATCAATTATTATTGTGAATGAATGTTTTATATTTATTAATGAAGGATATCAATAGAACGTGCTACCTAGTGGGCAGCACTAGGACCGAGTACGTACCGGTACGCCTATAGTATTTAGGCTATATTACTAGCTATTTGTGGATATTGATTTGATTATGATTATTTGATATGTGAGATGTGGTTTGTGGGTGTGATTGCTGGAGCTCGGTTGACCAAGTGTCTCGGGGCCAATCACACTGGCAGTCAGACTGCTGGAGCTCGGTTGACTTAGTGTCTCGGGGCCAGTCTACTGTCCAAATGGATTAAGTGGATATATATTGGAATAAGTGAGCCTGTATGGCCAGAGTGTTGTTTAACACTATTTTCTGAGGTTGCGATATTCTAGGGTTCTATGTGATCCTTCATAAATGATGATTTTCAATAAAACATATAAAAATGATTTTCTGCATTTGTGTGTATTTGCCTGTATATATATTAGATATATATATACTGTTGATTGTATGCATTATCATTTAGTGTGTATGTATATATATTATAGTAATTCACTCAGTGAGGTCTGACTCCCCTCCATTGACTATTTTTCAGGAGAGTCAACTTCTTCAGACCTCAGTAGCAGGTCGATACGCCGGATTTCTTCCGCCCCGGCTTCTTTATGTAAATTATATACTTGAGTCTTATTTATTTTATCTAGACACTGCAGTAGTTGTGAATTAAAGTATTGGATTTCATGTATTTTATTTTAAAGAGATGTATTATATTGAAACTGGATTTGTATTAAAGATTATATCTATATGATGAGTTTTGAATTAAATCCAGTTGATATGGATGATATTATGATATTATGATTTTTATTTTCGCTGCATTTATTATATGATTATTGTTATGGCATGCTTTTTTTTTTTATTTTTAGGCTTGCTACGGGTTCCGGATTCGAAAGAATTCCCGTTCCCTAGCGCCGGTCATGGCCCTTGTTTTGGGTCGTGACAGATGTGGAGCAGGAAGGGGAGCCTTATTGTGCACAGACTGCTCATCAAGTCTAAGGGTCGGATCGACATCGGGGTCGATGTGCACACGTCTCATTCTGAAAAGAAGACAAGGAAAAATTGAATTCAAAACAGGGTAAGAATATTTAACGCAACGCAGAATTAGAAACAAGAACATCTCAAAGACAATTATTAACCCTAAAGCTATAGTAGTTACGCAGAAAGACAGACATGGACAATTAATCGAACCTATGCTCTGATACCAACTTTTTCATGACCCGAACCCGGGGGCATGTGACCAGTACTAGGGAATGGGTAGGCATAAGGCCCCCGAAACCCATAGTAAGCCTAAAAGAAAAGAAAAATAAAACCTTCCATTTTTAAACTTTAATTTATAACAAAACATATTATCAAACTGATTTTTCTTATAAATAAAATAAATTCAAGTGTTTAATAAAAATATGTTTCAGCGTTACATATTATAAATCAAACTTAAATCTTTATACATAAGCGTGGTTCATACAAATAAATACACAAATATTCTTAAACCATACAATTCTTAGTACATATACTACTACAGCATCCTAGAATAATACAACAGTACAGCTTACAATGACCTACATAAAATAGCTAATGATGAAGAAACCCGGCGTGGAGGTAGTCTAAGGTTGAACTCCGAAGCTCCTGAAAAAAAAAATTGAGGAGAATCAGACCTCACTGAGTAAGTCAATAAAAAGAGTTGTATGGTTTGAAAACCTTTTTGAAAACTATATATTTATAGTGAAAATAATTTATAATGTATAGGTATGGCTTTTGAAAAATCTCAATAGAACCCTAAACCCAAAAATCTAAATGGCTAATTGGGCCCACTTATTCAAACTAGACTATCGGTCCCCGAGAGCAAAGGCATCAACTGAGGCACCAAGTTGTAGCCATCCACTTAATCCAAATATATGGCACTGGTGGTCCCCGAGAGCTAAGGCATCAACCGAGGCACCCATCCCAGTCCATTTTTAACCTTACAATTACTGGCGATCCCCAAGAGCATAGGCTTCCACCGAGGCACTCGTCCCAGTTTAACATTCACCAGTCATATATATTTTGGATCCATCTCTCAATCTCTACCATGTGCACATAGTCCTGGTGAAGCCTACCAAGTAGCCCGTTCTACCAAAATTTCTCAAATCGACTTTTAAATAAATAAAATGTGTTTTAAACCTTAAATAGTAGCATTAAATTAAATAAATCATATAATAAATATAAAAAAATATGAGCGCATGCATTCTTTAAGTAAACACACGCATAGATCGTTCTATTGACTTACAAGATGAATGCGAAGGCTGACGACCACGCGTCTGCCTTGGTCTCACGGCTTCTGCTCCGATATGCTTTAGAAAGAAATAATAAATCGATTTTTAAAACATGACTATGGAATTGAAATCATAAATCAACAAAATGGTAAAATGATAGGCTGACTCGAGGAAGACCGGACAAGACACGATAGACAGGAAAAAGCTCCAGTTAAGGATAGAAATTCATAATGAATATCATGCTTTACGAGAAAATCTATCAAAATTTCGGCAGAGTCTCCTCTGTAAAACGGACATCTCTCTACCAAAGGTAGAGCCAAACCTACATAGAAAACGCACTTCTAATAACCACAGACATACACACTCGAGTCGGGCTCCCAAAACTATACTTAACCCCGACTGAGATCACAACTCAATATAACATCAAGAAATGTTATCATTTATTTCCCAAAATACATATTACACATACATATATACTAAAAATAAAAAATCTCAATTATTCAAAAATTAAACAACTCAATTTGCATTTCATTATCAAAATATAATTATAACCTAAATTAAAACCATTTTACCCAAACATGATAAATGTAACCTTATATTCAACTTTTATTACCAAAATAATGTATTATAAATATATATAATATTTGGAATTAATATTCAAAATTAACACTACTTAATTAAAAATATCAATTAATTTATAAAAATTGTCTAAACCTCTTAAATAATAATAAAACTAACTAAAATATATGTTTAACTATAATTAGCGTAAAATTATATTTTTACCCCTAAATACATAAATTACATAATGTATTATTAGTACTAAAAAAATTCCTTAAAATTATTTAATCATCTAAAATTTTTTTCTCAAAATTAAACTTCTTAATATTATTAACACATAAAATCAACTAATAATTTCTTCTAAAAAAATATATAATTTGACCTAATAATCACATTTGACATAAACTCAAAAATATTTATACAAATAGTATAAAAATCACAAAAATTATAATTTGAGTTCTAAAATTAATAACATTTAATAATAACCTCAATTATCAAAATTTCATAATTTTTTAACAATAATTTCAAAATTAACATAAATATTAATTAAATACCTAAAATTTATAAAAACTTCTAATTAATCACCAAAATTCCTAAAACCTTAAAACCAACCCAAACATTACAAATATATAATCTTAATTACACTAATTTCACTAATTAAACCAAAGAAAAATCCAATAAATTCAAATAAAAATTAAATAAAATTATACAAAAATTCTGTAAATTAAGAAAAATTTAGAAAAATGCTTAAAAATTCGAATTTAAATAACCAAATGGTATAACTCAACATTTAGCTAAGAACAACTTAAGATTAACACCCAATTCCATTCAATAACCAGAAAATGACCTAAGAACAACCTAGAACAACTCACCTTCAACCTCCAATTTTGACGCCGGAGGTGAGTTGCAGTGGTGGGTTCCGGCTTAGACTGATGCCTGAGA